>VDFB02075321.1:374079321-374097518 GCA_007258455.2 Sequoia sempervirens | reverse complement strand
AGAGGGACATGAACATTAGTTGAGATTGAGTTAATTGATAAGGTGTTATCCCCTGGTATGCAAATTTTTGTTCCATTGTAGGGGAACTTAACACACTGGTGGTAGGTAGACGGCACTTCCTGAAACAAGATATCTTTTTCAACTGGGCCAATCCTGACAGGAAGGACAGCCAACCCCTTAGAACTTCGTTATGCCTCATCATAGGCCTTTATGGTGATCTTCTTTCTAGTGTCGATCACTTGCTCTAAATAGCCCAAAGTTTTTAACAAATTCAAAGTACAGATATTTAACCCAGCACCCCCATCAATCAACACGCGCCTGACACGGGTTTTATGAATCATGACTTCAATGTGAAGGGCAAGATTGTGTGGATATTGCGTGGATGGCTTAGGAATTTTTCATCATCTTCAGAGAAAGAAAGGTAATGTGGGCTAGTAATGTGATTCACCATGCCTTGGAATTGGTCTATATCAATGTTGTTGCATTATCGGTCGTGGCGCAAAGCCCTCAAGGATCATTTATGTCTTAGGGACAACTCTAGAAGCTCTAAGATTGAGATCCGTAATGGAGTTTTCAGAATCGACACAAGATTGTAGTTTGGTTTGAGAGCAGTATGACTTTATAGTGACATTCTTGGATGCTTACACTTGTTTGATTTCATGGATGGACCCAATCCAGCCCTCCTGGTGAATAATAGGGCTTTGACTCCTCGGTAACAAAGATTAAGGGCTTGGGAAGACAACCTGTAATGAGGACCTCAAAGACCACAACAAAGTTGGTTGTCAAAAATAGTAAGTCATAACCATGTCCTTACTCCTTATCATATTAACACTTGGCTCCACAACTTCAAGCATGTTTATCACATTTTATGCCGCTGTATAGGTGTAGTTGATTGCAACTTTTCCATTCTGTGATTTAGAGGTTTCCCCCTTGTCATAATTAGGAAAAGGTTCCTTAAAAGCCTTATGATCAACATTGGTATTTAGGCCATCAACTTGAAGCTTTCCACTTTCTATAAAATCTTGGACGATATGTTTTAATTTCCAACAGTTTTCAACAGTATGGCCAGGGCCATTATGAAATTTCATGTAACGCCTTTGTCATCCCACCAATGTAGGTTTAGATCCGAATGAAATTTCAAGGTGATCCCGAGGATGTGCCAAGTTGTTAGCAATGAGAGTTTTGAGAACATCCTCATATGAGTCACCCAATTTGGTAAATTGTCGCTTCTGGTTTTTGGGCCTCTCCTGATATCTTGGTTTACTTTCTTGTTGTGGAGGTGCATTAAGCTTCATTGCTTGCACAACCTTAGTCAAATTAAGAACACTTTGATCTCTTGATTGGGAAGAATCCACAACTCCATCATTGACAACTTGTTTGTTTTTGTTCCAATTGTTGTTCTTCCCTTTATCCTTATTGTTGTGTTGACCATTGTTGGTATTATTGTTATGTCTGGTCAAAATGCCTTGTTCTTTTAGAACATCCTCAATGCGGCATGCAGTTTCAATCATGATATCAAAGGAAGTGAAGACTATCTTTTTGATCTCATGTCTCATTTTAGGCACCAAATTACTAACAAGTATGTCAATCTTTTCATCCTCATGGATCGTCCTAGGATACCGAGAGCATTGTATCCTCCACCTTTGCAAGAAGGTAACAAAGGTTCCCTCCTCGATTTTGTTTCAAGTTGCATAGGGTCCAACATAGTAAATGTGTCTTGACAGATTATATGGCGTTGAATCCATTCCATGAACAAGTTCTCTAAAAGTCTTGACAGAGGAGTGATATTGGTAAACCATTCCATTGCTTGTCCCAAGACTCCTAGGGAACAACTCATCAAAGTAGGGAGTCATCCCGATGGAATTCAAAGCTCATAGTATAGAACCCACGCGACATGGTCGTGGTGGATCGCCACTGCCATATTTATCGTATTGTGGGCATTCCACCCTCTTTGAAAATCTTTCATACTCACACTCTTGTCGAATGGATTAGGACAAATTGAGTCTAGTGAGAATGAGCTCTTAGGTTGTACTCATTTTCTCCATCATTTGCTTCATTTCCATGGATTTCTTCTTCTCAGAGGGATTTTTGTTGTATTTTGTTGTCCACATCAAAATTATAAGGGACTCTGGCACCCTTGTTGATTAGACTTTCCAAGAACTTATCTTTGTTTTGTTCCAAATACCTCTCCACATACTGTTGGAAGATAAGCTCTTGTTGTATTCGCATGAAGTCTTGAGTATCAAAATCATAATGTGAGCTACCACCTCCATGTTGGGAACCAGGATGTACATGTTGGGAGTGTGGTATTGAATTTCTGGGAGGAGTTTGCCTCCTATAGTGAGCATACTGAGAGGCCCTTCTTCCTCTAGGACTAGGAGATCTAGAAGGGGTGCTTGACTGCCTTCTACTTCTTGGTGTTCTGGAAGGGGTGGAGGGAGGAGAATTATGTCCACCGTTAGCACCCCTTGTATTGTATTGTTTATTTAATTGGTGGGCTAACTGCCTATCTTGCTCCTCTTGAGCGAGTTTCCTTTGTACTTCCAATAAAGCTTGGCTCTCTTCCTCAAGTTGTCTAAACTTTTCTTGCTTTGCAGCTTGTTCATCTAGAAAGGCTTTCTTTTCGCGTTCAATTCTTCTAAGCCTATCACTTGTGAACCTTGAGGTATGTTGAAGTGGTGAGCTTGGTCTAGATTGTTTGAACAAGTCATTGGTATACGTTGTATTGACATGAGCATCGCGAGGTTCATTGTCTTGGTCTTCATATTGTGACCATTGTTCTTGGTGAACTCGTCTCTTATACCTTTCATCCCGTTGATGGGCATCCAAATATCTTGTATTAATGAGGGGTGAACCAGGTTGATCATCATGAGAAGAATTTCCAAATATCATGTTGTTTCTGTGTTGTTCATAGATATCATCAAGATTTTGATCCATGGCTTCTCCCAATCGAACGCGACAGATAACCTATATCCATACCGAGTGGGAAGGTACGAGGGGGTACCAAGTCACTAAAATGGCTCTTTGGTCAAAATAGGTTTCATTGACTCCTAGGTGACCGGTCAAATATTGGTTCCTTTTCCTTTCTCTTTGGATGAGGTCAACTAGGGTAGTTGGTTAAAGACTATCTCGAGGTCGCTTCCTTTGGCTCACTTGATATCTTGTTGTGACTGACATGAAAGGGAGAGTTCAAGTAAACAGACAATTCTAAGAAACGTCAATACCAGACTAGGATAGTAAAATTTTTCTCTTGTCCGAGAGAGATGGTGAAATAGAACTGTTGTAAATAGGTGCAAACCAACACCGCCACAGAGGTGCTCAATTCTTGGGTGAACACCCTAGCACATATGGATCAGGAGGATGACTTACACAAAGTGTACTGAGTTTGAATTGTATGAAAATGGGTGGACAAGGAGACTACTAGCACTCTCCAAGTGTGTTATCAAAGAGTCTAAAATTTATCTATTTGATAGGAACAATTCCTAATTTGCCAATCTCAAGCAAAATCGCTTATGAGATCAAGGATCACTAATTCAAAAGGTCAAGGACACATAAACCCTAAATACAGAATAGGTCTCTAAAACTGGGACAAGTCACCTAATCGAAGAACTCAGTATTTCAGTTTGTTGTTTGTTTGCAAAGATTAAGCAAGTATATCCACAGATTTTGATCAAGCACATAGGTTTCAATCAGACAAGTTGTGATACAAAAAGTAGTCAATAACAGATCTATCAAGGACAAAGTAACTTGATAGTATCGGGGGAGTCTTGTTTGAAGATGTTTGGACAATGTTTAAGACTCAAAAATAAACACATAGCTATCCCTACCAAAGAAAATGGTGAGAAGTCAAAACCTTTGCCCCATTGCTTATGCGCATACGTGCACCTCACACAGCCGTGTCACCCCCTAGAGGGTGCCCGTGTTTTTGGTGTTTCCAAGGACTCAACAGTGTATGTTCAAAGGTTACCCTTGTAGTAGGGGCCAGTTTCGCAACCGCCTCCAAACGTCCAGGTGTATGCCTATGATGGAAATCTATGTATGATCAACATACGGAGAGATTCTTCCCCCTCCTTGCGCAAAGATTATGACTCCTTTCGGAGGTGAACCGGGTAGGCAACTAACTAAGAGGTTTTTACTTGGCTTCCATTCACAATAACCTTCGGTGCCTCTGATACAGAGCTTGGGCCTCGCAACCACACCAACACCTGAAAATCACACACACCTGCTAGTTGTGGCTCTGAGCTACAAGCCGCTGGGTAATAGGTTCTGCAGCTTTCCATGATGATCACCAAGTCATGGAAAAGAAGTTAATATGGTCTCTGAGTCTTTAGACTCAACAAGACGCTCTTTTATTATAAGGGAGGTGGGAATCACCCACTCCATAGGTGTGTACTCACTTGGGTCGCTCCTCGGTTCAACTTCCTGCTAGGCCCTCTAAAGGTGATTAATCGATATGGCTCTCTGATTCTGCTTCGATTTTCTATTCTCCCAAAGGAGAAGAGCATACTTCTAGCCCGCCTCTTTACCCAAACACGCTTAAACAACCTTAATCAATGTAGCTAGTTTCACTTCACCAAATCCACACGCTTTGTTTTGATTCTCTCAATGAGAGAAGAGATAACCTCCGGACGAAAGTGAAAGTGCTAAAGATTCACTACCTTGCCCTCTCCCCAAGAGTTCGGCTACATAGTAAGATCATAAGTGAGCCCTGGATTTGTCCATATCATCACCCATGTAACAAAGAGCCAAATTCCCTACTCACTATCGAAACCCCTAAGAATTTTAACGAAGCCCTAATTAGACTATGTGAATTGAAAAACAAGAAAACAAACACAATTTTTTTTTTTTTTAAATAAAATCTTTGACAAGCGTAAGTGTTTGTTTTCAAGTCTTTGTCATGCGTCCTGCAATCAAACCGTTAGTGTGTTTTAAGTTCTCTGACTGGCGTCCTGCAGAAACTGTTATGCTGTGAAAAAAATGATTCAGAAGAACCAGAATTAAAAAAATCTAATTTAATCTAGTCAAAATTAAATCTAAGAAGAATTAGTTAACAAAACTAAAATTAAACTAAATTAATCTAATACTAAACTAAAAATTTAAAACAAAACTAATCTAAATTAATAAAATTAAAAAATCTAATCTAAATTAATAATTCTAATTTAAATTAATAAAGTTAAAAAATCTAAAGTAAAAAAATCTAATTTAAATTAACAAAGTTAAAGAATCTACTTTAAATTAACAAAGTTTAAAAAAATCTAATTTGAATTTTAGAAACTTAAAAAAATCTAAATTAAAAATCTAAATTAAAGACTAAACCAAACTAACTAAAAACTAAACTAAATTAAGATTAAAAACTAAATTAGAATTAAAAACTAAACTAAATTAAAAACTAAAAATTAAAAACTAAATTAAAAACATGCATAAAAATCTTCAAATTTGATTTCTGAAAAATCTGTTTATAATGAGTAGATAAAAACAGAAACCCAGAAATTTTTTGAAGCAAAAAATAAAACCCAGAAATCGTTTTTTGATCCAGCAAGTAGAAGATGAAAAAATAATTTTTTTTAAATCTTTAGCCAGCTGAAAAAAATGACGCGCGACAGTTTTTGTGCAGCTATTTTCTTCAGATCTGTGAAAGAAATCAGAAAACTGAAAAATACCCAGATCAGATTTTGACCCTGGCTACAAAACTCAAAAATCGTTTTTCCTGCAACTGAGTGGAAGCTAGATTTATGAAGCAAAACTAAAAACTAAATTAAAAACTAAATTAAAAAATAAACTAAAAAAACTAAAAATTAAAAACTAAATTAAAAACTAAACTAAATTAAAAACTAAAAACTAAATTGAAAACTAAATTAAAAACTAAATTAAAAACTAAACTAAATTAAAAATTAAAAATTAAACACGGTGGGCGCCAAAATGTATAACTGAAAATATGTTATACTTCTGTGAATCATTGCATGCAAGGATACTCAATAATGAGTCCTTGCAAATCAATTCACAGTTCTCTATCCGAGAAGAGCAGGGATTGATATTGTGGCCCTCAGATTAACCCTGTTACCCCTGCAAATACAATCTCGGAACGAGAGATTCAAAGAAGAGAAGCAAGAATGCCAATCTCCATGAATCCTGTTCTTGCAATGCAACAATGAAAACTAATCTAAATGGCTGTAAAATGTAATAAACCAAACTAATTTATTGAAATGAAACTTAATCTACATGCAATGCCATAAATGAATTATTTTGCAAATTAATCTACTATGAAGATTAAGCTAAAATGTAATATTAAACCATATGCTCTAAAAATAAGATGCTTATATAATCAAACTAATGTAATCTCAAATGATAAAATTCAAATTTGTAGCATAAGTCCTGACATGTAAAAATTGCGGATTCTTGAAATGAGAATGAGAGGGCTCCATTTTATAGGCAAAGCGGAATTGAAGGAAAATTCGTATAATGTGATAATAGAAAATAGAAACAAATCTTGATTGGAATTCTTTTAGTTTATTTCCCTTTTAACTGATTTGTTTCCTTTTTTTCATCACAGGATATTCTTGAGAGGATATTTCTATTTATTTAATTTAAGATGATAATATTCTTTTAATAAAATAAAATAAGATTATGTAATTTAAAAATGAATATTAATAAAATAAAATAAAATTATTTAATTAAAATAGATTTAATTAAATAGCATCATTTTATTTAAGTAATATTAACTTCAATTAAATAACATTATTTTATTTATTAAAAAGGGATTTATTTCTTTTGATTAAATAAAATTAATGAAGCATTCAAACCTTAGGAAAATTGAAACATTTGAAATAGCTATGAATTGATTAAGAAATTTGATTTGAAAATGTGACAATCATTGATTCAGAAAGTTGATGTTGACAAATTAAATAAATGGGGCCCAAAGTCTAGGTGACCATTTTAGGTTGCATACATTTATACATTCCATTGCATTTACATCATTCTCTTTCCATTACCTTTGCATCATTCTCTTTCCATTGCATTTGCATCATTCTCTTTTGGAGAGGGGTTTTTTTATTTCCCACTAGGTTTTTCTCCTTTACTCCACTTTATGAGATATTTGTACACGAGTACCTAAAATGGCCTAGTAGTCGGGACTCATCATTATGCATACATTACTCCCTAAGTTGCACTTAAGGGGGGTGTTAGTATAAATAGTGTCTTTACCTACCTAGTTAGCTAATCACCGTTCTATGATTGACCTATTCACACCTAGCTTGAGTTTACTTAGGCTTCTTTTTCATTTTTTCTCACTTCATAACATTGATACATGTGTCCTCATGACTTGAGACACCTATTAACACTTTTCAAGTGAGCTCACAAGTGTCCCACCTATAGAGGTGTAGTCAGTAGTTTAGTCCTACCTTCCTACCTCCTCATCCTTGCCTATATATGCAAGGCTTGATCATTGTATTTACATTCTTCATTTTATATTGATAGACATACTATTGTGCTTATTTAGTTTCACTTGTGGAAGTTGTTTCATGCTTTCATATCTTGGAATTCTCCAACAAAGAGGGGTTTGATTGTCCAAATGTCAAAAAGATAGGATGCCAATGGATCTAGGGGGAGTGCACAAGCCCCCAGGATTCAAGATCTCATGGAAAACCAACATAAGCACAAAGGAACACATGTGTATGTAATGCAACAAGACAATGCAAAACACACATGATGAAACACACAAAGCATATATGATGAAAACACATGGCATAACATAATATAAATATGATGACAATATGAAAACAAAAACATCACAAAGAATACACATAAAATACACACAAAAAAACACAAGGTTAGTATAAGGTAAAGAGACCTCAACCTTAAATTTGTCTCAAATACCAAACGTCATCCACCAAATAAATGGTAGACAAGAAATGCTCCCATGAAGACTAGCAAGTTGTGTTATGCCAAATCACTCACAAACTACATCGATCTACTTATAGCAAGTTGCATTATGTTAGGTGTCCATGTAATATGATGGGTTCCACAAGGCTATCAAGTTGCATTATGCTAAGACACTCATGAAACATATGGCTCTATTGTCAAGAAAGTTGTGTTATGCTTGATGGCCTTGTTAAAAGGGGTGTTCAAGTTCATGAACCAACACGTTGTGTTATGTTGCATCCATGGACTATCTTGCCAAAAAATTAACTTCCAAGGGGATGAACAAGCCTCACTTAAGAAGGTATATAAACGCCTAAGAGAGTGAACGAAAAACTTGCCTAAGAAGGCACTCAAGAGGACAAATAACAAACTCGCTTAAGAAGGTGCATAAACATCCAAGAGGATGAATGAAAAACTCACCTAAGAAGGTGAATAAACATCCAAGAGGACAAATGACAAACTCGCCTAAGAAGGCATATAAATGTCCAAGAGGACGAATAATAAACTAGCCTAAGAAGGTGCATAAATTTCCAAGAGGACGAATGACAAACTCATCTAAGAAGGAATATAAATGTCCAAGAGGATGAACAATAAATCCAAATCTCAAGGGGTCTTATAAAAAACACCACCACAAAAGGTGTTTTACAAAAATGACAAAGGGGTATTGCTCAATACATGAAGAGTCACTCCTTAGGGAATATCACACATGATACCACCACTAAGAGAGGACAATTCATGGAACAAAAGATCACACTTTAGGGGATACTATCCATAGTATTATTGTAGACCAAAGGGAACATCATATGCCAAGAAAAGTCGCACCATTAGGGGACATCAAGCCTAATATCACCATAAAGGAGACACTAACATAGATTGAGAAGGCCAAACTTCAATTGACAAGGTCACACTTTCTAGAAGATGTACGATATCATCAATAAAAATGGACCATTATTTGTGCAAATAACGAGTGGGGGACTATATGCCCCTCTTAAAATGTTAGTTTACTCGCTACACTAATAGTTTGAGATACAAAGGTATCCCTTGCTAGAAGGAATGCACCTAACACAAGGCTACCTAACCCCTTTCTCTCCAAGTGAAGGGACAAAGATGAGCCAAAATGGATGTTCATATGTGTTAGAAGAATAAGAAGTTTATCATTGACATGTTTATTGGTAACATGAGCATGAGATATGAGATAAGTTGTGCAGTTTGTAGATACAGTGTTGTCATTGATGTCAACATTGTGGTCTTGTATGAAGATCATTGCGTAGACCATTTTTTATATCTTGAGCATGCATGAAGATGGTAATCGAGTGCTTAGTTTTAAGAAGGTTTGATCTGGTGTAGACAATTGAAGTGGAAATTTGGCTAAGTGTCAAAAAAATGTTTTCAATGTACAGGACATTTGGTAATTTGGTTCGCATTAGTTCACCATGAAGAATCTAGATTTTGTTTTGGTACATTTTTTTTGAATGTTAGAAGATAGACTTTCACATTGTTTTGGCCTCTGATGAAGAAGTTATGAATGACATTATATCGAGTCTAGTAGTGATAGTGGTTACTAGTACAAAATGTATGTTTTGGTGAATCCACACTTCATCGTGGATTGGCATATGGTCTTGCAGACTTGTGGGAGTATTCACATGTGTCAATTATGTGTACATTCTAAGTGGAATGAAGTTTTGAGGTCTACGTGTCCATTTGTGGTTGAACTATTGGTGAATTTTGATGTTAGGTCACTACCATTTCCAACCTAGTATCTTTGGGGTATTGCAGAGTTTTGAGAATTGTTGATCTATTATAAGGATATTATAGGTCCACCCCAATCTATATTGTGTTACAAGTTCAAATTAAGGCACAAGGTGTGTATGTTTGTATGTTTGAGCCGACAAGTTATATTTTGCATGTTGCATCTAATTAGACTGACCTAATTGATGTTTGAGGTTGTGATGGATATATATATATATATATATATATATATATATATATATATATATATATATATATATATATATATATATATATATATATATATATATAATTTTTAGTGTTTTGGATGTATAGATGTGATGATAAGTATTTGTTGATGTGAATTATGCAAGTGTAAGGCAAATGCAAAGCAGAGCAGAGTGTTAGTGTAGATCAATATGAAGTGTATAAAGTTAGTGTATTGAGCTTCAATGGAATTGTAATTCATGCATGTATTGTAGATGCAATTGTAACAGTTTAAATCTCAGTTGTGTGTCACCACTCTCTTCTATCTGCTCTTCTTTATGTGGGCAGTGAGTCCACTTGTAGTGAGCATTTCTATAATATCTTATAACCGGTTATAATATATTGTGAGCTAACCCTTACCGTGGTTTTTCCCTTTTTGGGTTTTCCACGTGAAAATTTGGTGTTCATATGTTATGTGATCTTGATGGTTGATTTCATGCTTTCCTTTATTATTGAAAATTGCATATGCTATATGGAATGAACATTTAAATGTTTAAATGGTTTCAGAGAATACTAATTCACCCCCTCTCAATATTTTGGGTGTTCAACAATTGGTATTAGAGCTTGGTTCCTTCGAAGGAGCTTAACCTCTTTGGGAAGATCTTGCAGGTTGAATACATGACTGTTAGAATATTTCCTACTCCTTCGGAAGAGATTCCTATAGTTGGATTTACAGAAGAAGATTGCATGGTTGACATGAATGGAGAACTCAAAAAAACTCATGAAGATCTAGAAAGGACTGAAGGTGAAAATAGAGATCTGAAAGAAAATATCAAGGAAGTAGATGAATGCATCAAAAAGTTAAGGGAACAAATCAAGAATTTCAAAGAAAGAAATAAGGAGGTCAATGAGCAACTAAAGAAAGCAAATGAAATAATTACTAGTCTAAAGGTACAAGTTGAAGAAGGAAAAAGAATTAAAGAATGTATGAATACTAATGTGAAAATAAAATCCGAGGAATGTTCAAAACTCAAAGAAGTTGTGACCTTGAGATCAAATATGGAAAAAGAAAAGAATCAAGAAGAAAAATTCAAGATTATATCTACAATGCTTGATGAAATGATTGCAAATCAAAATAATTTTAAAAACAAAGGTGGATTAGGGTTCGATAAAGGATAAATTTCAAAGGAAAATCATACACCAAGAGGTGAAAGAACAATGAACAAAAGAATACTGAGGACAAGAAGAGCAATGACAAACAGGTTCAAAATCAAAGGAGAGGCTTCAAAAGATCACCTATTAAACAACCAAATGCACAAAAATGCCCATCTTTTAATGGTTTTTGTTATTCTTGCAATAAATTTGGACATAAGGCTATGGAATGTAGAAATAGAATGAATTAGAATGTTCAATCTTTTTTCGATCAGTGCTTTACACGAAAAAGATTCGATCATAAGGCCAGTGAATACAAAAGTCAAATGATGAATGGCTATAACAATGGTATGCGGTTTCAATCTTTCAATGGGTACTATTATGCACACAATAGATTTGGGCATAAAGCTAATCAATGTAGATCTAGAATGGGTGGAAGTGAGCTTGTTCAAAATCTTGTCACTTGTTACAATTGCAAAAGACCAAGACACATTTCCAAATTTTGCAGAAGCAAGAGTATGAAGAAGAATAATTTGGTAAAGAAGAACGATCTAGTGAAAAAGGTTGATCCAATAGAGATGAAAAAGGAGATGGACAAGATTTGGAGAAAGAAGGAAGACAATAGGACTAATCCTGAGTCTGTACTAGCATCTAGTGCAGATGTTTCCTCTAAAAATAAAGTTGAGAGCTTTGGCTTAGGGGGAGCATTAACAAAAATTATTTATCCCCTGCCAAAGAAATGGTGTTGATGCTTTAGCACATTAGAATAAGGTGTAGTTTGACATGGTTAACCTATTGGTGAAAGATCGGGTTGAAAATATTAAGTTGCAAAAGTTTGCGGAGCATTTGAAGTTGACTATGCAAACAGTTAGGTTTTTTACCAGCTTTTCAAAATATGCATTCAAAGTGAATTAGGTTAACCAGTAAAAGGGTTCATAAGTGATTTTTTGGTTGATCTAAGTCATTTACAACCAATTATTCAAAGAAAGAAGAATAGTGAAGAGCGAAAAGAAGCACTCCAGTGATCTTGCACACAAAAACCCTAACCAGAAGGCAAATCAAAGGTATTTATAGTTTTATCTTGCTCTAGTTTTCATAAAGTGTTTTGAAATATTTGAATTGGCTACTCCACAAGTAATTGAGGTCTCAGAACAACCCTAATTGAAGTTCAAGAGACACTCTGATAAATCTATGGAGGACGACCTGCTTGGTGCATTCTCACATTTTCCATTTGGTGTTTTACAAATTGAGGATGTAAGAATTTACATTCATAGGAATTTAGAAGAATATTATCACTTCAAGTTGGGTGATGTGTGGGTGAAGGAACTCTCTGGTGATGATTTCACACTAAAACCTAAATTCTAGAACCTGGTAAAGAAGAAACTTGATATATGGTAAGGTTTTCCTAACTTTTTCCATGATGATGCATGGGTGAGGTATGCCCTAAGTTGAATTCATGATAGATTTATGTGGTTCGATATTCCCGAAATGATTACCGAGGAGGTAATTAGGGTTGTTATTGGTTTGGACTCAACCAGACCAGTTTCAACATTGAAATCTATAAAGAATGAAGTTGTTATGGAGTTAACCAGTGCAAAGTATGACAAGAGAGCATTAACAATCAAGAACATTAGAAATCTGACAATAAAGTATACCAAAATGATGATTGGCTACAAAATCTACTTTTCTAACAAAGAAAACTAAGTATCATCCACCACGATAAACGCTATATATGAGATGGTGGTGAATGGTGCAAAATTTGATTTTGTGAGTTGTTGAGGGCACAACTTATTAAGAACTACCAGAAGACAAGGATTAACAATATCCTTTCAAGTTTGACACATTGATGATCATTTGTCTATTGTTTTACTTTTTGAGGGAGCTACTTGGTAATAACATTGTTTGGTTGAAGGATAGATTGGTAGCACATCAAATCAGAGATCACTTGAGAAGGATAGGTGATGCAAAAGCACACGATGAAGCTCTTTTGGGTTTCTTCAAAGTCTTCCAGAAGAAAATGCAGGCAAGAGAATAAATTCCTTGAAATATGGTTGAAAAGTACAAAAAAGACATTACTTTTCTTGTTACAAAAGATAACTGCATCATACAAGGTGTTGAGCCTAGGACTGATTGGATCCCAAAGATGGGATATGAGATCATAGAGCAATAAATCATTGCTTCAGTAGATTTCATGCTAAGCAAACCAAGAGACACCTCTGAAGAGAGGTATGGAACATATGAGGAGAAATCCATGAAAGTGCACATGGACCAAAGAAAAAAACAAATAAGCAAGACTATTGAGAAGATGACTGCAATAGTTGTGAAGGCAATAGGCCTTACAAAGGAAGAAGCTGAGAAGGCTAAATCCATGACTAATGCTCTAGAAGGATCATCTAGCAGAAGTAGATCCGATAGAACAACTACCACTCCTCCAATTAATCCCCAAGTCCTTCGGGACTAAGTCTGTTATGAGAAAAGAGGAAAGAGTTTGCAAGTACTCCGATGAAGGAGAAGACACCTTTGATAAAGTAGTAGAAGGTTCCTGAAAAAGAAAAGGCCACTCCAAAAATGCAAGAAACAGGCCATGCAAGGAGAAGAGTGAAGGAAAAAGATAAAAGAGACAAATTTGTTAGTGTAAATGTGGATGAAGAAAAGGAAGAAGATATTGAACCCTTGATCTGAAAGAGATCTGGTACATTCGAGGAAGAGTCTAGCAGAAAAAGGAAAAAGGTTGACATAGTGGACACTAATAGTGAGGCAAAGATAGAGAAGGAAAAGAAAAGATACAAAATTCAAATGAGTGAAGGTTTCCTCTCCGGTAAGGTCACAGAGCCCTATGAAATTAGATGCCTTATTCAATGGGATTGTAGAACATAAGATGCTAGAGAAAATTGTTGCTTTGTATATTATTGGTGATGATGTAGATAAGGCTACTATAGAAGAAGCAAATGTAAAATAGATTCTTAATTTTGAAGTTAATATGAAGAATGTTGGAAAGCAATTGCTTGTAGAGTTGAGGGATGTATTGCATGCAAGGAGACAAGACACAATCGATGAAGAAGCAAAGTTGAGATCCTTTTCCTTGGAGAAGATTAGTGCACCTCTCTCAGAAGAAAATAAAGCCACATTGGCACAATTATATAGTAGGGAGTTTTGAACTAAGAAAATGGTAACCACCCTTATGAGAAGAGATCAGAATGATCTTGAAAGGCTCTAAAATGAAACAGTGGAGAAGGTTGTAGTGTTGGCACAAAGACTTCGACTAACTCCAAACAATGAAGAAGAGATGCATGTTAAAGAAGTAGAAGAAGAAAAACATGTCGGTGCTTAATATGAGCATGCTACAAAAGAAAAGAATGTGTAGGATGACACTCTTCCGAATGTGGAAGAAAATGTTGCAGAAGGTGTTACCAGTGAAGAGAACACTATAGGAGAAGGTACTACAATTGATGCTCCTCTAGTAGGAGAAAATACCACTGCAGAAGTAAATGCTATAGAAGCACAAAAAGAGGATGCCCCTACTAGACACAACTCGCCTCCTTCAAAACTAGAGGTAAATGTAGAGGATGTACAAGGCCACCCAGAGATGAATATTCCTTTGAATAACACTAATAAACCTATGGATGATGAAGAAAAGACTATAAATGAATCTGATACTGAAGAGAAAAAGGATGAGAAAATATCAGACAATGCTGAGAAAAATGATGAAAATGCAGAAGTCATCATTGGTTCCAAAGAAAAGGATTTGAAGAAGAAGGATGTAGAGGAAAAGATAGCTAGAGAATCTTTTGGTACCTTCGAAGATTCGTTGAAGAATTTGTTAAGTATGTAGGTCCAGTTTCAATTGGTAGTGTTTTCCCAACTATTACAACTTCAAATGCAATAGGGGTAGGTTGACATGGATAGAATTTCTCCATTGCATAAGCTTCAATTGGGTGATGCATTCCATGCCTCTGTTCGGAAGGAAATTCTGCAAATGCATCAAAAGAGTGCAAAAATTATTGAAGTGGTGAAGGTGTTACAAGAAAGCATACCCGATGCTAACATAGCTAATTCTTTATTCAGTATGGAGAATTTAAAATTCCTGCTTGATTCATTTAAGGATTATTCAAGTGGGTTGAAAGAAAGATTGGAGAAGGATATAGACAAAAAGGTGAATGATAAGAGGTTAATGGACATAATAGAAAGGTGTGCCACTGCACACACTAAATTTTAGGATAGTCTCAAAGATGTACAAGACTGCGTTGCGGAAGCAAAAATGTTGTTTCAATTTTGTATGAAGTGGCCCAACTCCACCAGAAGCATAAAGGATGAGATGGACTCCATTGAGTCTCAAATTGATAAGGCATTCGATGCCTATGATCCGATATAAGACATCGATTGGAGCACAAGGTCTATGATTGAGAATCTGCATGAGCAATTCTACCAACTACAAGTACAAAAGGAGAAGATAATTGTGTAGTTTGGTAATCAATGATCTAGTAAATGTAAAATTCATACCTATCTCCAGTGCCCTGATGAGTGCAGAAAAAGCAATGAAGTTGAATTCGGCACCCAACACTCCAGATGATGGTGAAGAACTTCTTATGGAGTTTGTGACTTAGAGTCGTATGCTTGGCCTAGCCAAGAAGGGTTGGGAAGAAGGGAAGAAGGATTGGAAAAAACACCTTAAGAAGTTGTAAGTGTTAAATACCTCTTCCAGTTGATTATATTTATTTTTATGCATTTCAGTTTCTTGATCAGATTTCACTATATATATGTGAATTTTATAAGGCAATTTTCCAATGCAACTTTTTGATACGATTTTGTTGGATAGCACACTTAGGGAGAATTAGTCAATTTTTTGAGCTTGTATATATGGATATATCAGTTAGGGGAGCACATAAGTATGTGAGAATCTGTGTATAATCTGATAAATGTAAAATCCTATGTCATGAAAGGGGAAGCAAAGAACAAAACTTATGTATGCACCCTTTTCCCTTGATGTCAAAGGGGGAGAGTAGTTTTGGAGAATTTTTTTTGCATGTTGCCATCAATGACAAAGGGGGAGATTATTGGAAGAATAAGAAGTTTTTCATTGACATGTTTATTGGAAACATGAGCATGATGTATGAGATAAGTTATACAATTTGTAGATACAGTGTTGTCATTAATGTCAACATTGCGGTCCGGTATGAAGATCATTGTGCATACCATTTTGTATAGCTTGAGCATGCATGAAGATGGTAATCCAGTGCTTAGTTGTAAGAAAGTTTGATCTAGTGCAAACAATTGAAGTGGAAATTTGGCTAAGTGTCAAAACAGTGTTTTCAGTGTACAAGATATCTGGTAATTTGGTCGACATTAGTCCACCTTGAATAATCTAGCTCTATCATTTTGGTACAATTTTTATGAATGTTAGAAGAGTCTAAATCTTGAATCACATTGTTTTTTCCTATGGTGAAGAAGTTATAAATGACAATATATTGGGTCTGGTAGTGACATTGGTTACAAGTACAAAATGTATGTTTGGTGAATTCGCACTTCACTGTGGATTGGAATTTGGTCTTGTGAACTTATGGGAGTATTGTGATGGCACTCTCAAATTTTGCAAATTTGAGGTGCCTATTTCAAAATTTTGCCTTTGCACTCTCAGAAGTGCATTTGATGAATCTGCCTGAATGACCTACTTTGGGAGGTCATATTTCGGAGCTTGTTGATTTTTGTGCAAAACCCCTTTGTTGACCCACTCACGTGACCTATGTGAGTGTGCATGGAAAATTTTAGCTTCCCATGATGATTTTTGACGGGGTTTCGAAAAGTGAAGCTAGAGAGTTTTGACACTTTTTTGTTGTTTGCAAACCTTCATTTCTACAAAGTTGCCTCCCATTTGAGCTTGCATTTTGCAACCGGTTGACTGTCAATTCAAAACTATTGTTCTCTCATTCTCCATGCCAATATGAGATCACATGTCAATTTTCAGAGCCTCACGACTTGACTTGCTATTTTTAACAAGTCAAAACCAAACGCAATTTGTTCAGTTTTGCACTTGTATTTTCAGAACCCTTCTGAGAGGTCAACTTTGACCGTCAATATCTTTTGATGGGTAATGATTCAAGCCAATATCTCTTGCACACATGCTCACTATTCCAAAATGATCCACTGTGTCCAGTGGCAGCTCGCCAGAAGTTGATTTGGTATTTTTTCAACGAGGTGATTTCGTGAGTTTTAATTGATTCTGAACAGGTTGTTGTTGCAGAAAGTTCAACTGAGCAACTTTGTTGATTAATATCTTTCACCTCGTGACTCCTTTTTTTGAGCCATTTGTTGCACTCAATTCTTGGACTGAATTTCTACATGCCTTCAAGTTTTCATGGCTTCATGAGCGTATTTACCCAAATTTCCCAAGGTGATTCCAGAGCCAACTTGGTCAGTTTTCACCATTTTGCAAAAGGTCAAAAAGCAAGTTTTAATGGCAACCCAGTTTGAATTTTTGTGCCAGATCCATTCAAAAATCAATGTTGAGTCAATTGAACATAAAAGTTGTTTGAAAATAATTTTTTTTTAGCCGGACCACATGGGACCCAACATGCTTTGCACAGTTGTGATCAAGGTTGTAAGAACAGTAAATGGTGGTGAATTGACAAGGTAGAAATTTTTTATCAGTTGTTTACATCAATGTTTGTCAACCGATATCCTTGTAGTTTGAAATTGCAGATGATTTGTGAATGCCTTCAAGCATGCTACCATTGGGAAGATTAAACCAAATTACAAGGCATTTTTTCTAGAGCATATAGAAAGAAGGTAATGTTGCATTTGAGTTACCAAGGGATGAAGCCACAACATTATCTAAATCTTGCTAAGCTACTTGAACAGCTGTATGGTACTGAAGGGCAGATCTCATAGGCTAATTTGTTCAAGTCTCTTGATTATGTGAATGAAAATCTGCATTTTGCAGCCATGATTAAGGTTTGAAATGAGATCTAGCTGGAAAGTGAGAGGGATAGACTTAAGAGATAGGTAGGGAGAGGGAGTGGGAGCGAGAGACTTGAGAGAGGGAGAGGGTGTGGGAGGGAGTTCAACCTGAGAGAGGGAGAGAAAGAGTGGGTGGAGTGAGAGGGACTTATCTAGGTAGGGTGGGAGAGATAGATAGAGATAGGGGGGGGAGAGAGAGAGAGAGAGAGAGAGAGAGAGAGAGAGAGAGAGAGAGAGAG
>VDFB02075321.1:373998856-374078627 GCA_007258455.2 Sequoia sempervirens | reverse complement strand
GAGACTCTTAGCGACTATGGTTTTCGAGGTAACTCTAATGATCCGGTAAGATGTCTTAGCGAACAGTGTAAGTCTTGCCGACGGGGACTAATCCAAGTGTTCTTCAGAGTAACTCATAGTGGTCGAAGAAACGCCTCAGCAAACAGTGAATGTCATACCGACAAGGACACACTTGGGAGTTATCGGTGTAACACTAAGGCTTCATTATGAAGTCTAGGCAATATACAAATGTCTTACCGACAGAGACTCAAAGGTAGATCATCGAAGTGACTCGGCAAGCTCGGTGAGAAGTCTTAGCGAGAGTTAAATGTCTCGCTGACAGCTCGTTGTGTTGGAAGCCTTCGGTATAACTTAAAGCTATTGGAGAAACCTCTTAGCGATGGCGAATGTCTTGCCGGTAGCCGATGGCTATCGGGGTAGCTCTTGGCGACAGTTGGTCATCGGTGAAACATATGGAAATTGGTATGAACTCTCGGCAATAGATGTCAGTCTTGCCAACTGTCTCTTGAAGCTCGATATGACTTGTGTCTTCAATGTAACCTTAGTGACTCGCTATGACCTCCTGATGAAAGCGATAGGTCAGGGCGACTACGTGATGACTCATTGAATTCATGGAAGCTCGATAGAATGTCTTAGCGATAATAGAGTCTCTTGGCGACATCGATATGAATTCTATGTGGCATCAATGAGACACAGATAGTGTCTCACCGAGATTGCAGTACATTGCGAATTTTGTTGACCGAGTAAGACCTTCCAATGTGGCATCTCGTGGACGAATCAGAGGAGTCAAATTGGAACCGTTGGGAGTCTATTCATTGCGACAGTTCTGTGAGAAAGTTCAATAGTCAGGGAACACCATGGATATAGTTTGGAGTTGGAGACCCTTGGGGGTTGGATAGTGGTTCGATCAACAGTGGAGTGTGAAGAATTCAAACTATATCAGTAAAGGAATTGAAATCTGTAAAGGCTGTAACTTGGAAGTTTATGTTCGAAGAATGTACATGATGAATGCTGCTATATAATGACACTAGAAAAATAAGTCTGGAATTGTATGTAATTTTGATTACTGTAATACAAAGTGATTTCTCTTGGTGTGGTGGGTTTTTTCTCCCGTAAGGGTTTTCCCACGTATATCTGGTGTTCATGTGTGTTTGTCTAGTACTCTGTTTCTGTAATCTGTATCATAGTGCATCTTAACTTGACTATAATTGAAAATTTAAAAATACTTCTGCATTCTTTCCTGAGGTATTGACGTTAGGAGAATTGTTTTCCGCATCTGATTTTCCTTACAAGTGGTATCAGAGCCTGGCCAGTTGTGTTATCCTTGGGCGTACATTGGGTTTTTTGTGTCAATACTGTCCAATGGGAGTTTTGTAGAGATTGTTATTTCTATTTACAGATTAAGATGTCTAGTTCATCTGGGAAGATTGAAATAGATAAATTCAATGGCAGTAAATTTGAATTGTGGAAACTCAAGATGAAGGATCTCTTAGTAGATCGAGACCTTTGGCTTGCTGTGTCTGGAACTAAACCTACAGGCATGAAGCAAGAAGATTGGGACCTTGCAGATAGAAAAGCGAAGGGGCTGATAAGGCTCTGTTTGGCAGACTCAGTTCTTCTCAATGTGCATGAAGAGAAGACTGCTTCTCTCTTGTGGAAGAGACTGGCGTCCATTTATTAGGGGAAATCCTTGGTGAATAAGCTGTTCCTGAGAAAGAAGCTCTACTATTTGAGAATGCAGGAAGGAGGGTCTGTAGCTGATCATTTGAATGCATTTAACATGCTGCTCGCACAATTAACATCTGTTGGTGTAAAGATTGAAGAAGAGGATCGTTGTATGCTTCTGTTATGTTCTTTGCCAGACTCGTCGGATCATCTGGTGATGGCCATTGGGAGTACAACATCTAGTTTCAAGATGGAATATGTTGTTGGTTCTTTGCTGTCAGAAGAGATGAGAAGAAAATCTTTTGAGATGGTGAAGGAGGCTCTTGCTGTCAGAGGAAGGTCAAACGAGAAAGGCAAGAAGAAGGACAAGAAGTCCAAATCGAAATCAGAAAGGAGATCAAAAACTTCTGGCAAGAAGTCCAAGGTGAAGTGCTGGAACTGTGGGCAACCTGGTCATGTCTGAAAGGATTGTAAAGAGGAGAAAAAGAAGAAGGGCTCTTCTGATAATGGTTCTTCTCATAGTGATGGTGACGCCTTCATTGCAGCCTTGGCTACACAGGCATCAGATGATGTCTGGTTGATTGATTCTGGAGCATCATTCCACATGACATCTCATAGAGAATGGTTCACAAAGTATGAAGAATACGATGGTGGAAAGGTGTACTTGGCGAGTGATTCAACCTTGAAAATTGTTGGTTGTGGAAGAGTCAGAATCCAATTCCTTGATGGCAGAATAAAGGGGATCAATAATGTTATGCACATACCAGGTCTGGCTCGAAATCTATTATCTGTAAGTATGCTAAATGATATCGAAGTACAAGTCTTGTTCTTGGGAAGTGGCTACAAGATGACTAGAGGTTCAATGGTGCTGGCTAGAGGTGCTCGAATTGGTACCCTGTACAGGTTGGATGCACAAGTTGTTCATTGTAACAGTGTCTCTTCGAAGTCACTAAAAGCTGCTCATGGAGGTAAAGAGGGAGATATCCCTAATTATGTAAACTCTACGAAAGTAAAACTTCCTGCAGAGAAGACTATGCTTTGGCATCATAGGTTAGGCCACATAGGAGAAAAAGGTTTAAAAACCTTGAAGAACAAAAATCTTGTTGAGGGGCTTGAAGATTGTAATTCCGAATTTGAATTCTGTGAACACTGTATATATGGAAAGCAACACCGTGTTTCATTTTATGACAGTCCTCATAAATCTTTTGGTTTGTTAGACTATATTCATTCGGATGTGTTTGGTCCAGTAGATTTTCTTTCTTTGTCTAAATCAAGATACTATGTGTCGTTCATTGATGATTATTCAAGAAGAGCATTTATATATTTTTTGAAAAGTAAATCAGAAGTGTTCAGTCGATTTAAGGAGTTTAAAAATCTTGTTGAAAATCAGACTGGTAAAGCAATAAAATGCTTAAGGACTGATAATGGCGGTCAATTATGTTCTGATGAATTTGAAAGATACTGTAAAGACCACGGAATCAAAAGACACAAGACTACACCTTATACTCCACAACAGAATGGAGTTGCAGAAAGGTTTAATAGGACAATGATGGAGAGAGCACAGAGTATGCTTAGTAGTGTTGGTTTGGAGGAGAAGTTATGGGCTGAAGCTACTGCTACTGCATGTTACTTGGTTAATCGATCTCCAAACTTTGCTCTTGTTGATAAGACACCTATGGAAGTGTGGTCTGGTAAGAATCCCTCTATTAGACATATTAGAGTCTTTGGCTGTGAGGCATATACACATGTGCCAGATGTAAAAAGATCTAAGTTGGAGAACAAGGCTGTGAAATGTATTTTCATTGGCTATAGTGTTAACATTAAAGGATACAAGCTTTGGAATCCTATTACAGAGAATGTTGTATATAGCAGGAGTGTAATCTTTCGTGAGCTGAAACCTTCCACCTTGGATCTGCAGTCAGAGACAAAGTCAAAAAACAGTAAGGATGTAGCAGCAATTCCTCCTACACTAGAGAGAGAGGAATTGAAGATTCAAAATGTACTTGAAACTGAGGAGAGCTCAAGCAGTTCTAAAAGTTTTGAAGAAGAAGAACCTTAGCCTCAGCCAGTAAGGAGGTCAACCCGAGAAAGGAAACAACCAGATAGGTATGGGTTCTCATTAATATATTCTACTTGTGCCTATGCCTTGATTTCTAGCACTGATGAGCCTAGGACTGTAAAGGAGGCAATTAAAATGTCTAATTTAGATTCTTGGTTGAAAGCCATGGATGAGGAAATGGCGTCATTAGATAAAAATGAAACCTAGAATCTGGTGCCCTTGCCTAAAGGCAGAAAACCTGTGGGCTGAAAATGGGTATTTAAGAAAAAAATTGGTCTGGATGGCAGTGTAGAAAAATACAAGGCAAGACTGGTTGCAAATGGTTATTCCCAGGTATAGGGAATTGACTATGGGGAAATCTTTTCTCCTGTAGCAAAGCTGACGTCCATTAGATTTCTATTGTCACTTGCAGCAACGTATGACTTAGAGGTTGAACAGATGGATGTGAAGACAACATTTCTTCATGGAGATCTTGAAGAAGAAATCTATATGTCCCAGCCTGAGCACTTTGTTGAAAAAGGTAAAGAAAAATTGGTATGCAAATTAAAGAAGTCTTTGTATGGGTTAAAGCAGTCACCTAGAATGTGGTACCAAAAATTTGATACTTATGTATTATCTTTAGGCTTTGAGAGATCAAAATCTGATCACTATGTATATTATAAAGCTGAAAGTGATAGGGGGCGACCCTTTGGTGAAATGGTGGGGCTTCTTGCCTATAGAGCCAACAACCAAGGTTCAAACCTCGCGGGGTCGCTCTCTACCGCGTCAACAATGGAGTTTTTTATTTACCCTCCTATTAAGGGGATTCTCTTTGGTGAACTGGTGGGGCTTCTTGCCTGTAGTGCCAACAACCAAGGCCCAAACCTTAATATTTTAAGAGCCGGTATTAGCATGGTGTGATGGTTTATAGGTGGCATTGTTGTTCTTGCTACCAAGGTTCAAACCCCGTTGGGGTGGTATTGTTGAATGATTGTATCCGGTTCATAGCTCCGATCAAAAGTGTTTACCCCTTGAATAAAAAAATAAAGCTGAAAGTGATCAAGTGCTTGTTATTGCTCTTTATGTTGACGATATGTTGTTCATAGGAAATAGCAAGCTAATGATTTCTGATCTTAAGTCTCAGTTGTCTGCTAAGTTCAAAATGAAGGATCTTGGTGTAGCAAGGTATATTTTGGGGATGGAGATAACCAGGGACAGGAAGAATAGAAAGCTTTGGCTTAGTCAGAGTAAGTATATAAAGACTCTTCTAGAGAGATTTTGTATGAATGATTGCAAGCAATTAGTTGTTCCAGTCATGCAAGGAATGAAGCTATCTGTTGAGGAATGTCCAAAATCTTCTACTGAGATGGAGGACATGACTAGTGTGCCCTATGCTAGTGTTGTAGGCAGTCTCATGTATGCAATGGTCTGTACAAGACCAGACATTTCCCAAGCAGTGGGAATACTTAGTCGATTTATGGCTAATCCAAGAAGAATACATTGGGGTGTTGTGAAGAGAGTGTTTAGGTATTTGAAGGGAACTTCAGATTTTGCATTGTGTTACCATGGGAATTCGGTTGAATCACAGAGAACTCTCAGCATTCGGGGATATGTAGATTCTGATTGGGCAGGGGACATTGACAGTAGGAGATCCACCAATGGATACGTTTTCATGTTGAATGGTGGCGCAGTGAGTTGGATGAGCAAGCGACAAGATGTAGTCGCTTTGTCCACTACAGAGGCTGAATACATGGCAGCTACTCATGCTTGTAAAGAAGTTGTATGGTTGAAACATTTGTGTTCTAATATTGGTTTTGATGCAGGGGAAATAACAATCTTATGTGACAGTCAGAGTGTTATTTGTCTGGCAAAGAATCCAACTTTCCATGCCAGGACGAAACATATTGATGTACAATACCATTTTGTACGAGATATGGTTGAGGATGGAAAGGTAAATTTGGAAAAAGTTGATACTTTGGAGAATGTTGCAGATGCATTGACAAAGCCAGTGAGCACAAACAAGTTCAGGTGGTGTGCCAGTTCAATGGGCCTTAGTGCCCATGATTTTCAGTAAATATTATTTGTGCTCTGGAGGTGCCTGTATGATCTTCGTCAAGTGGGAGATTGTTGGAAATATGTGCCTCAAACATTACAGGCTGAAACCTCCATTAGAGTCAAGTTGGTGTGACATTCTAATTGTTTGGCCGACTAGCAGCTTGTGTTCTGAACAGGTCGCTGTGACCTTGCAATTGTCTTGCCGAAAGGTTGCATTGAGGAGTCTATCGCTGTAACATGGAGTACTCGTTGTGACCCCATAGCACTCAGGAGACCTCTGGCCAAAAGGCCATTCAATTGTGTATCGGTGAGACTCTTGGCAACTATGGTCTTTGGGGTAACTCTAATGATCCGGTAAGATTTCTTAGCGAACAATGTAAGTCTTGCCGACGAGGACTCATCCAAGCGTTCTTCGAAGTAACTCATAGTGGTTGGAGAAACATCTCAGCGAACAGTGAATGTCATACCGACAGGGACACACTTGGGAGTTATCGGTGTAACACTAAGGCTTCGTTATGAAGTCTGGGCGATATACAAATGTCTTACCGATAGAGACTCAAAGGTAGATCATCGGAGTGACTCGGCAGGCTCGGTGAGAAGTCTTAGCAAGAGTTAAATGTCTCGCCGACAGCTTGTTGTGTTGGAAGCCTTCGGTATAACTTAAAGCTATCGAAGAAACCTCTTAGCGATGGTGAATGTCTTGCCGGTAGCCGATGGCTATCGGGGTAGCTCTTGGTGACAGTTGGTCATCGGTGAAACATATGGAAATCGGTATGAACTCTCGGCGATAGATGTGAGTCTTGCCGACTGTCTCTTGAAGCTCGATATGACTTGTGTCTTCAGTGTAATCTTAGTGACTCGCTATGACCTCCAGGCAAAAGCGATAGGTCAGGGCGACTGCGTGATGACTCGTTGAATCTCATGGAAGCTCGATAGAACGTCTTAGTGATAACAGAGTCTCTTGGCGACATCGATATGAATTCTATGTGGCATCGGCGAGACATAGTTAGTGTCTCACCGAGATGCCAGTACATTGTGAATTTTGTTGATCGAGTATGACCTTCTGATGTGGCATCTCGTGGACGAATCAGAGGAGTCGAATTGGAACTATTGGGAGTCTGTTCGTTACGACAGTTCTGTGAGAAAGTTTGACAGTCAGGGAACACCATGGATATAGTTTGGAGTTGGAGACCCTTGGGGGTTGGATAGTGGTTCGATCAATAGTGGAGTGTGAAGAATTCAAACTGTATCAGTAAAGAAATTGAAATTTGTAAAGGCTGTAACTTGGAAGTTTATGTTCGAAGAATGTACATGATGAATGCTGCTGTATAATGACACCAGAAAGATAAGTCTGGAATTGTATGTAATTTTGATTACTGTAATACAAAGTGATTTCTCTTGGTGTGGTGGGTTTTTTCTCCCGTAAGGGTTTTCCCACATATATCTGGTGTTCATGTGTGTTTGTCTAGTACTCTGTCTCTATAATTTGTATCATAGTGCATCTTAACTTGACTGTAATTGAAAATTTAAAAATACTTCTGCATTCTTTCCTGAGGTATTGACGTTAGGAGAATTGTTTTCCACATTTGATTTTCCTTACAAAAGGGAGGAAGAGACTGGGAGAAGGTGGGAGAGGTTGGGAGAGTGGGAGAGAGGGTGGGAGAGAGGGTGGGAGAGAGGGTGGCTGAGAGTGGGAGAGGGTGGGAGAGAGTGGGAGGGAGGGAGGAAGAGAGTGGGAGAGGTTGGAAGTGGAGAGTTGGAGATAGGGGGAGAGAGTGGAGAAGGAGGAGAGAGGGAGGAGGGACAGGAGAGAGTTGGGGAGAGTGGGAGAGAGCTGGGAGAGAGGGAGTGGGAGAGAGTGGGAGAGTGGAGAGTGGACATAGGAGGAGGGAGGAGAGGAGAGGGGAGAGAGTGGAGGGTGGGAGAGAGGGTGCGATAAAGTGGGAGAGGCAGTTTCATGGAGTTCCTTTCAAATCCTTTGCTTTTATTATTCCTATGGTAAACATGTATAATAACCTTCAATTCCTTGAAAGAGAGGTTATTGGTTGATTTGTAACCCATTTTTTTTATCAAGAATGTTATTTTCTAGAAATTTATTGGTTTTTCTCACTTTTCTTGTTGTTATACGACCTGTACGGACACTAAGATGATATGAAACCTATTGGATGTTTTAGATTGATGAATTAGATTTCATTTACACCTATTTAGAGGTTCTAACTCTTTGTATAGTGAAAGTTATCTTGTTTTTATTGTTGCTACCTACTTTCACAGTGTTCTTGGATTGAAAGGTTTCATGATGTAATTTGACCCATTCCACTTTTTGTGCCTACTATAACTTGTGGAATGGGTCCTCTAACTTGTAAAATTCATGCCTAATCTGTTTAGAATGTTGTGGAGTCAAGGTTGGGTGTTTGGGATGATGTTATAGGGTTGTAGCAAGGTATTTTCATGATGAAAATGAGGGTTGTAAGTGGTGTTTTGACAAAATGTGGGAAGGATTGTCCATGTAATGTATTATTCACCATGTGTAGGGTCTGGTAAGTGTTTTTGGTGCTTTTTTTGGGTATGGTAGGTTCGGGAGATAGGAGTTTCATTAAAACCCCAAGTATTTTGCTTGAAATCAAGGGTTTGGTGTATTAGGGGTCTAGAGGTCTTGGACCTAGAAAAAAATCATGGAATTGGAGGTTTTGACACATAACATACTGTTGTTTGAGGAGTTTGAGTGAATATCTAGTGTTTAAAAGGTTGCCTCTTTGTAAATAGGGCTAATTTAGTAGCCTTTGTGCAAGGTGGTCTATTAGATCTTAATGATGGTACAAAGAAACATGGTATGATCTCTTGCAAATTTGTCTTAGGGTCTATGTTAAAGCTTGATTGATGTTTGGTTGGCCATTGGATGACCTTCTCTAAAAGATAAGTCCATTTGATGAGATTTGGAGACTATAAGCCTATTATTGTTAGTTGATTCAATTTGGGTGATTGTAATTTCAAGGTTGGTGTCTTGTTGAGGTCTAATTAGTTGATGTTGAAAAGAGTTCCTCCACCTTGAATTGAATCAACAAGCCCTTTAACATAACAAACCCCAAAACCCTCTTCTTTCACAAGTTAGGCAAGGGTTTATTGAAAACCCATACTCAAAACCTTCCCACAACCAACCAAAGCCTAAAACACCTTTAAAAAGGTCTGCACAAGCTTAAAAGTTCAAGAGATATTGCTGCCCCCAAAGATTTCTTCAAACCCTAGCAGTAAACCACCATTTTTCACTAAAAAATGCACCATTTGACATCTAGGGCATCACCTAAAAACCCTCTATTCGCCTCCCTTGCACACAAAACTTTGCACACATGTTTTATAACCATAACCAAGCCTTTCCATCGAGTTATAGAAGCATACAGTGGGTGAAAGGCTTAATATGACATTTTAATGCACTCAAAACCCTTAAAACAAGGTATACAAACTGACCCTCAATAATTGGCTTCTAAAATGCAAAAAATCACTTAAAATACAACCAAACCAAAACTAAAATGGAGTTAAGTTTTCTTCCCATTGAATTCCATTGAAAAGAGAGCATAATCACCCTGTACGGAATCGTACAGTTTAATGAAACATCAAATCCTAAAGTGCAAAAGGGTAGCAATCTTTGACGGGGTATTACTCGGATATCATGGTGCTTACAAAATCTTCGTCTGAACCTATGGGATCATGTTGGGCCCCTCTACAATAACCTCTCTTTGTTTTTGTTATCTCAGAGTGTTTTTTCTGTGGTGTCCAGTTTTTAGTTGATGGAAAAAGTGTCAAATACAAGTAGTGGAAAGTTGCAAAGTGGTGCAGCTTTTTTTCTGCAACTCGTGTAACCAAACGAATTGTTCCAATGCATTCAAATAGGTGTGTTTACGCTAGACATGGTCCTCTTTCACACCCAAACATGCGAAATCACTCTGAGCTACGTTCAATCGGATCAATCCCTTAAGGGTCCAAAGTGCAAAATGGCTACAAACTTCAGCATGCTATTACTCGGATACTGTGATGCTTAGAAACTTCTCGTCTAATCCTATGAGATCATGTTGGGCCCTTCTGCAATAACCTCTCTCGGTTTTTGTTATATCAGAGTGGTTTTCCTGTGGTGTCCAGTTTTCAGTTGATGGAAAAAGTGTTAAATGCAAGTAGTGGAAAGTTGCAAAGGGGTGCAACCTTCGTTCTGCAACTCATGTGACCAAATGAACTATTCCAACACGTCTGAATAGGTATTTTTACGCTAGGAATGGTCATATTTCGCACCCAAACACATAGAATCACTTCGAGCTATGTTCAACCAGATCAATTCCTTAAGGGTTCAAAGTGCAAAATGGCTACAAACTTCAGCATGTTATTACTTAGATACCGTGATGCTTAGAAACTTCTCGTTTGATCCTATGGGATCATGTTGGACCCCTCTACAATAACCTCTCTTGATTTTTGTTATCTCCGTGTGGTTTTCCTGTGGTGTCCAGTTTTCATTTTATGGAAAAAGTGTCAAATGCAAGTAGTGAAAAATTGCAAAGTGGTGCAACTTTCGTTCTGCAACTTGTGTGACCAAAAAACTATTCCAACGCATCTGAATAATATGTTTACGCTAGGCATGGTCCTCTTTTGCACCCAAACATGCGGAATCGCTTCGAGCTATGTTCAACTGGATCGATTCCTTAAGGTTCCAAAGTGTAAAATGGCTGCAAATTTCAACATGTTGGTACTCGGATACCGTGACACTTAGAAACTTCTCGTCTGATCCTTTGAGATCATGTTGGGCCCCTCTACAATAAAATCTCTTATTTTTTGTTATCTCAGAGTGGCTTTCCTGTGGTGTCCAGTTTTTAGTTGATGGAAAAAGTGTCAAATGCAAGTAGTGAAAAGTTGCAAAGTGGTGCAACTTTCGTTCTGCAACATGTGTGACCAAATGAACTGTTTCAACACGTTCGAATAAGTATTTTTACGCTAGGAATTATCCTCTTTCATACCCAAACACGTGGAATCACTCTGTGCTACGTTCAACCAGATTGATCCCTTAAGGGTCCAAAGTGCAAAATGGCTGCAAATTTCAACATTTTGTTACTCGAATATCATGATGCTTAGAAACTTCTCGTCTGATCATATGGGATCATATTGGACCCCTCTAAAATAACCTCTCTCAATTTTTGTTATCTCATAGTGGTTTTCTTGTGGTGTCCAATTTTCAGTTGATGGAAAAAGTGTCAAATGCAAGCAATGGAAAGTTGCAAAGTGGTGCAACTTTCGTTCTAAAACTCATGTGACCAAACGAACTGTTCCAATGCATTCGAATAGGTATGTTTACACTAGGAATGGTCCTCTTCTACACCCAAACACACAAAATCGCTCTGAGCTACTTTCAACTAGATTGATCCCTTAAGGGTCCAAAGTGCAAAATCGCTGCAAGCTTCAACATGTTGTCACTCAGATACCATGACGCTTAGAAACTTTGATCCTATGGGATTGTGTTGGGCCCCTCTACAATAACCTCTCTCGGTTTTTATTATCTCAGAGTGGTTTTCCTATGGTGTCCAGTTTTCAGTTGATGAAAAAAGTGTCAAATGCAAGTAGTGGAAAGTTGCAAAGTGGTGCAACTTTCGTTCTGCAACTTGTGTGACCAAACGAACTATTCCAACACGTCCAAATAGGTATGTTTACACTAGGCATGGTCCTCTTTCGCACCCAAACACGCAGAATCGCTTCGAGCTATGTTCAACCAGATCGATCCCTTAAGGGTCCAAAGTGGAAAATGGCTACAAACTTTAGCATGATGTTACTTAGATACTGTGATGCTTAGAAACTTCTCATCTAATCCTATGGGATCGTATTGGGCCCCTCTACAATAACCCCTCTCGGTTTTTGTTATCTTGGAGTGGTTTTCCCGTGGTGTCCAGTTTTTAGTTGATGGAAAAAGTGTCAAATGCAAGCAGTGGAAAGTTGCAAAGTGGTGCAAATTTTGTTCTTCAACTCATGTGACCAAATAGACTGTTCTAACGTGTCCAAATAGGTATGTTTAGGATAGGCATGGTCTTCTTTTGCACCCAAACACACAGAATCACTTTGAACTACGTTCAACTGGATCGATCCCTTATGGGTTTGAGTGTAATATGTTGAAATAGGTCATTTCTCCTATTGTTCAGGTTGTGTCTCAGTGATAGGGGTCTGATGTAAGTAGGATAGGGAGTAGGAATAAGAAAATAGCATTGGTAAAGGAATTGGAAGAGATTACTAATGCTGCCCCTGTTGAAAATTTAGAATTGAGGCCCCTTAAAAGCAAGGCTAGAAGAGGTCAAAAGAAGAAATTGCTTGAAAATAAGTTAGAATAGTTTGGAAATAGGGTGAGGTTGTGGAGTTTGATGTGTTCAAAAGGTCTGCAAGGACAGGGGAGGTCAAAAGTATGTTATGGCATGATGCCCTAGTTGGGAAAACATGGGTTTTGAATGAAAAAGAGATGTTTGAGGGAGTAAAAGTGGGTAAAGTCAAGAGGTAGCATAATTTGATGGTCAATTAAGTTTGTGCAAGCATAATGAAGAGTGTTGGAATAGGTTTTGAGTTTTGGGGGTTCAGTTCGCCGATTAGGCCAATTTTTTTTGGAGGGGCATTTGGTTCATTTTGGGTTCATTGGTACAAAAATCATGTAAAAACAATATGTGTGTGTGTGTGTGTGTGTGTGTGTGTGTGTGTGTGTGTGTGTGTGTGTGTGTGTGTGTGTGTGTGTGTGTGTGTGCAGCCTAGAAGCATGAATTAGGATTAGAATATCACATAACATCATATAAACAACAAAACCACCATAAACTTGAATTCCATTTAAAACATGCATGATAAATATTCATCATTGAAACTTGAATTGTGGTAGCTTAATATACATAATCTATTGATGCTAGGGTTCAATTTGTATGATTTTGAAAAAAGAAGCCAACTGAGTAGAGTTATCAACGTTCTTCATAAATCATAAGAATTTGTTTAGTACACTAGCCATTTTGATGTCTTCTTGCAATCTCAAACATTATTTTGTATCATTGTTACATTGGTCTTGAGAGTGGTAGCTTAATATAGCTCCACAATACAAAATCTGGTTTACCTGTGCAGTGTAACAATGGCATAGGCAGGTTTTTCTTTCAAAGAACCAAAGGATGAGTGCACAATTGAAGTGTATAAACACATATCTTTTTGTAATATCAAGGATACTTTTTTTAACTTCCATGCATTGCTAATCTAAAAGGAAAAGTCTTTTGTGTAATTTGTATGCAGCCACACTTTTGATATTGTCAAAAAGAGCAAAACTTCTTGAATGATGCAAAGGCATGGCCAAACAGTTCTAACTCTTCGCATGAGAGAAGAGAGATGTTGGAGAGTACATCAAGTTAGTGAGAAAAAAAGTGTAATGTGTTTTAGTTTGTAGTATTCCTCTGTTTGTCTACAAATGTGTGATAAATTCTTAGTTCAATGATGCAGAACAATTTAAAAAAAAGAAAGTTGTGTCACAATCTGCTTTCAATCTAGCAAGCAAAAATGAAAGCTCAACCTCTTGGAATGAAAATTCTTGTTTGCAAAACAAATGAATAAGAATGAGGTAGTTAGGGTGTTTGAAGTGATTTAGGGGTCATTTTTAGGGTTCCCTTGGGTGTGGGTCAAAGTCAATCTCCATAAAACATTAAAAAAATGTTCAAAAAAACACTTTTTTGGATGCCTAGGCACACAGGTTTTGTCTTGGTTCACCTAGGTTCTATCTGGGTTCTACTCGGGTTCTCTTGGGTTCTGCCTTGGCGAACCAGACCCAAAAATGAAGGACCGTGGTTGAACCCACAGGCGAACCGAAACAGGACCCGCACCACCTGAGCAAACCAGGACTAGAACCAGGGCTAAAATAGAAGAGCCCGGTAACATAGATAATGTGTCAAGAAGTTGACTACTTCATCTACTTTGAATATTATGTTTTGCAAGTGTTGTGAAGATTATGTATTCTTTGCTTAATTGAGTTGTTCCAATCAAAGGATTAAATATATTGGAATCTTTTTATCAATCATTTCATGGAATACCAATTGAAAACATGTTTTTTTCTTTTAGATAAAGTTGTTTACCATTAATCAATTAATTTATTCAAGACAAACCATGAAGGACAACAATGATCAATGCTATGGCTAACCAATTAATAAGTATATACGTGAATAAGTCAAGCATGTACATGTGAATAAGGGAAGCACAAGGAGTCACAAACACATTGCCTTGAAGTATACACATGAATACATAGTATACAATTAATACAAAGTATATGCAGATACAAGGTATACACATGAAAGCGTGTAAGTCACAAAGTATACATTGGAACACCGTGAAGTCAGAATATACACATAAGTTGTAAAGTATACACTTGAATACACGTAACTCATATCTATTGAACCATGAATTTATAATATGCAAATATGGACACCATTGATAAAAGATTTGTATTAACCAAATAGCCATGTAGCATACATCAATATATGTCGATATAAGTATAAAATATAGGTACAAAATAGCCATATAGGCTTACGAGAATGCCATATAGGCATACAATGTCAAATATATCCAATACAAAATATGTACAAAACTGCCATGTAGGCATACAACAAAGGGCTCTAGAATCAAAATTCATTGCTCTCCAGGCTCTTGAAATAAACTCTTTCCCTTTGCTTGTCAATCGAATGGTGATAGGTCTATCACCCATTTATGCTGCACTCGAGGAGTGCTCCTGCTACTCCTCCTAGTACTGTTAAGTTCTTGCTAAAGTTTTAACTATTACAATAAGAAGTAAAGACATTAATATATATAAATTACATTATAAAAAAAATCACTTACGGCCATCTCACGATCACTCTCCACAAGGGAAATATTCACACGCTGATGCTGAGGCATGCTCAAGCCCTGTATAAACCATCCAAATAGAAATTAGACTACGAATCAATAATTTGGTTTGATTTTTCACTCGAACTAACATCTATAACAACAAATGTAAATTGAAATTTAGTAATTTGCCTCATACCTCCCCTATCAGAGCCATCGAGGATTGTATAACGGATGAAACACCGATATCCATTGCCTTCGTAACATTTGGAGGTGTTTCCACAACCAACATTTGAAAATAAAACAACAAATTATTCAATCACAAAAAAGTTACAATAGAGATCCACGTCATGACTTATAATGTATGAGATCTAATGAACAAAATTTTGAGTACTTATTAAACTATATATTTTTTATTATCATGCTTACTATTTTCCCTATCCATATCTTGTTCAAAAGGACGTGTTTTTAGGCTTTTACCCATAGCAGCAAGCTGCTGAATTGTTTGATTAAATGCTTTCGTAGACATGTACGATAACTGTGGTGGCATAGAGAAGGCAGTGAACTGTTTGAAAAAATGCCTCAAAAGAAATGGGGTCTCGTGGTGATGGAATACCATTACAAACAAATGCACATCATGGAATTCCATCACCATAAGAATGTATTTCTTTTAGGCATTTTTTCAAAAATTTCACTTCCTTCTCTATGGTATTATTGCTTACTATTATGCTTTGATAGATATTTTTCCAAGCATCCATAGTTTGTTGGAAAGCACCTATTTTAGGCTTTTAGCAATAGCAGCAAGGAAGTGAGTAGTTTGATAAAATGCTTCGGTGCACATGTATGAAAAATGTGGTATCATAGAAAAGGTGGTGAGCATTTTGAAGAAATGCCTTGAAGAAATGTGGTCTCATGGTGATGGAATGGAATTCCATCACCATGAGACTACATTTCTTCAAGGCATTTTTTCAAACTACTAATTGCCTTGTCTATGCTACTGCTTACTATTATGGTTTCATAAAAAATTTCCAAGCATCCATAGTTTGTCGTGTAGGTGCACCTTTGCAAGCACATGCCTCCATGTGAAGAAATTGCATCACTGCTTATGTTGAATTTCTAAACAACTATATTGTAGTTGAAATTTTGTCATCTATCAACATCTAGTTATTAGTTATGGAATGTGAAGTAATGCTTTGAGTTTGAATGATGTGCAATGCAACGTAACCAATTATATGAATATAAACTACACAAATCTATTAAGTACAATTCATTAGTTAAACTCTTTATTCTATTACCTGCGTGTAGGTTTGAGTAAATCCACTGGCACTGGGAGGTGTTCCCTCGAAACCTCCAATATTACCCAGTTCAACATCTAAAATCACATATTAAAATACCATTCGTAAAACAATGCTATTAACATGTAATAAATTTATAATTGTTTACTAGTTACATACCCCGTCCGATAGGTGTACTACAGAAATAAGTAGGTGGAGAGCCGATGTATCCAGTCTCAACACTATGACCCTACAATTTTATTAAAATCATAAAACTAAATTAGTTAATCTTGCATTTCAAAATCAAATTTTAATAAATTAAATTCAATGAACATGCTAACTTTTACCTGAGTATCAATGCCATACGCATCATGCAAAATGTCAGTCACCCTCTCCATCTCCGTAGCTACATACAGATCCTGCATAGCAGCCTCCTAAGTGCCGGTGGGGTCGTATGAACAAGTCGCCCCACAAGATCGACACACATGGGTTCGAAGGCCACCACTCGAATACTCCCCTAGATGGTGTTGTAGAATAGGGCTAGTATGATGGATGACACTCTGGGTCAAAGTGTTGATCGCCTACAATGTCTCTATGTCAGCACTCTCCTTCACGATGACAGGCATAACAACGTGCTCACGAGGTGGCCTAGGGAGATCTCATCTCCCTTGCCGCATAGGATCCGACTATGCATCGGGTCTATCTTGAGCCGACCCCCCCACCTCTCCCCTAGAAGTCCCTCATATCAAAATAATTTTGGAATATGAACTCATTGTATAGTTTCCTAAGAAAATACTGGGGGACTTCACAATTGTTGCACGATCAGTCATCAAAGACCATGTACCACCTATCATAAAAACGGTTCCTAATCTCTTAGTGGCGACACCAATGAATAGGAAACCTCTTCATTGAGGCTAAGATTTTGATTTGTGCGTGGGTCAGTGAATAATGAGCGCAAATCACCTTTTGTAATTTTTAAATCCTTTACTTGTTTATATGATAGTTTATCTGCATAATATGCCCTAGCCACTTGCCTCCTATCTTGCCATCCAGTTATTTGTTTGCTAATTGAATCTAACTTTTTTAACATATCTTTCAATGAATTTGAAAGGGTCATTCTTTTTGTGGTTGAACCATTTGGATCACTCAACCTACTAATAAAATCCTCAATTTGTTTTTTGTTGTTCTCAATCTCACTCATTAAATTTTGTTGAGTGCCAGGAGGGTGTTGAGGGATTGGTGGAGGAGGTTGTTGTTGAGGCTTATTTTCTTTTTGAGGATTTTGTTCTTTAGGATTTGGTTGCTCTTCTTGTTGAGGATTTTGTGGGTTTGTGGGTTCATTTGCATCTCCTACACATTCAAAAAAAAAAATCAAATATAACCTAAAACTAAGAAATTCAAAACAAACAACAAACAATACTTACCTCTCCCACCTCTTCATCGTCGTGGCGCCATCCTTGCAAAGAAATAGCAACTCTTGTTGAAGATTTGTGCCCAATACCTCCTCCTAGAACGCGAGCGCGAAAGTTGGGGGTTTTGGCCACGGGCAGAAGAAGAAAATAGTCGAAGTGAAAATGAAGACTTTCACTTTTTCTTTTGCTTTTAACGTGCAATAATGCGAGCGCGTTATAACACGCTTGCACTATGAGTTTTCAAACTTTTTTTAGAAAGTGGCCATGAAATTGCTACCCAACTTCATGCACCCGCCCTATATATAAATGTGTCACAATATTATATCCAAGATGTATATCAAAAATGGAGCTCGCAGGCTCTATAATCATAATATAGTGTCTAAAAATACATAAACATGTCCCTATGCTGAACTCCCATTACTTTGATGAGGAGAATGAGGAGGTGACTAACGGGGAGAACCTGACAATCGCTATTTGAAAGAGGGCCTATCATAAGGTCGGAGTGCCTGAGAAGCACTGGGAGCCTGTCTCTTAGAAGGTACCTCCTGCTCATACAAATCCCTGTAGTATCGCTCTTGCTCGCTAGACTTGACCAAATCTCGAGCCATATCCGCAGTTGGTCCACTGGAAAGAGTGGAGAACTCTGTAAACCTCTGCTCTGTCTCCTACCTCCACGCTACTGCCTGATCCCTCTTCAGATACACATTGTCCCTCTCTAGACGCATCCCGTCTCTCTTTGCAGACACAACCCTAACCCACTCCTCCAAGGCCTCTACCCTGGCTTTGAAATTGGCCAACCATTGATCTACGGGATCCTCCTCCTCCTACACTGGTCTCTCCCCCTCATCCACATCCCACTCCTCTACAATACGGTCTCGGATCTCTCTCTCCTCATCACCCATCTCCTCCTCAGGAAAGTCCTCCACATCCTGGTATCCAGATCGTAATAATCCCACTCCTATCCCCTGGCCTCCTCCCCGATGGCCTCCTCACCAATGACCTCCTCACCAAAAAACACCTCCTCACCAATGACCACCTCCTCACCAACAACCTCCTCCTCACCAATGGCCTCCTCCTCTCTCTCCCCCTCACCCTCATGGATGGGTGACAATACTCTACCTCGACCTCTACCGCCTCATCGACCACCTCTCCCACCTCCTCCTCTACCATCATCACCTCCACCTCTACCACCTCGACCACCACAACCACCCCCTCTTCCACCACGCCAACCCTGTGGGCCTGTACCTTGACGCTCTACAGGCACTGATTGATCAGGATCTATGTAAGGCACAGGTTTGTGTTGTGCCCACTAGGTATCATAAGTTGTTGTTGTACCAACATCTACTGGCCCACCCCTCCATTCCCACTACACTGGATGTAGTGCATCAGTATTTGCCTCTATCGTCACTACGAGAATTTGGTTCCCCCATAAAGGAACCTCGCTCGAAGATCTGACAAACTTAGCTCAGCCGTGCGGCTCATCCTGAGTCTAACCAAACTGCTAGAGCACTCTGTCTGGTAAGTGTCTCTCAATGATATGTACAACGACAATGGTCCTCCCAATCATATAACGTGTTTGACGATAGAAAGGCAAGTGTCGATCCTCATCCTGCCACTGTGCACAGTTGATGTATGGCCTCCAAATAAACTACACAAGGGTATCAATCGCATGCCTCCAATATCCAGTATCTCCAACATGTGTTTGTGTAATGGTCCTGACATACTGAAATACATAGGGGGATCGGTCATCTAGCTGATGTACGACTGGTGGACAGAAAACAACAATGTGCTCCCATGCCTAGATCATCAATAAAGTAGTCCCACAGCTCATGGATTGCGCCTCCCTATAAGTTATGTCATGTAAATGGAAGTACAACATCGCCAATAGACATGGGCCCCATGCATACACAACTTGTCTCTCCAAAATCCCCACTAACATATCTCCCCAACCCATAGGAAACCCATGCCCTCGGTGGTCTGGCAGTATAATCCCAACGATAAGAGTACACAACACAATCAATCTGCTCGTATCTCTCTGCAAGCACATGCCATTTGATCTCGTAGTGCTCAATGCCAAGGTTTCTAACATCCTTGTACATATAGTATCAGGTGATCTCATTGTAACCCCTTTGAGTATTATAGCGGACCCTCTCACCACTGATCGGTAATCTGTGTATCCTATACACATCCTCCAATGTAACTGTCGCCTCTCTTATGGGAAAATGGAAAAATGAAGTCTCTGAATGCCATCGCTCAACGAGTGTAGTGAGGATCCCTCGGTTTGCCTAGATGTTGGGCATAAATGTCACATGGTGAAGTCCAAGATGCCATATCAAACGTTTCTCTGCACTAGTCAACTGGTCCCGCAATCTGTAAGTGGCTGGTCTAGACTCCCGAGTGTATATCGGATCCAAAACAGCCTACAATTGCACAACACAATATCTTGCGTGAGAAACACGAGGCTAATAAATGTGCATCATTCAAAAGACAAACTCAATTTTAAACTTCAAAAGTTCATAACATTTGATAGGAAAATGCATCATTTTATTTCACAAATGCATTGTTTTATTTCACAATTGTGTCATTTTATTTTACAAATGCGGTGCATAATTACAAATGCATCATTATTCCTAGTATATGAAATTACGTATAACACATTTCGTGCATAATCATGCAAATGCGTTGATTTAAACACAAACACAAACAACCCACATGTTTTTGCAAATTCATCGTATCGTAGACAGATGCATCGCATACGAGCGCATTTGTGGCGCACAAGAAGAGACACATATGAAAGTAAAAAGTTAACACCCTAGAAATGCATGAAAATTCAAAATTCAAAAGTCAGATTTGGGGTACATACTGGGGGTCCTACGTCAGCCGACCGTTAGAAGGTCATGATGAGATCTCCACGGTGCTTGGAGTAGGGAATGAGAGACATTTTGCAAGAGAGCTTTAGAATAAAATCACAAATTTTCAAAATCTAAGGGTGAAAATGAATTCACTTACACGCAATTTCTATTTATACCTAGGGTTTTCTTAGGATTTTCTTTGAAGCCTAATGTACTAGACACACTATTTGGCCACTTCCAATGACCATTTCACTTACAAAACCTCGCCGAAACTGATTTCTTTCATCACCAACGAACTTTTGGCTATCTAATTACCTAATCTGGACAATTTCCAAATTTTTTAGATTTTTTCAAAAATTTGTCATTTTTCCCGAGGGGGCATACCCTTACCTATTTCACACCGGGGCACGATTGGGGCATGATATTCTTTATTCTTTCACACAAACGCTAAAATGACATTATGTCAAAGAGGGGCAAAATGTAGACACTGAAAAATGGCTTAGGCCTACGACTGCATTTTTCATCATCAATTCAAGATACTCGCAAAATGATTAAATGATTTTATCATTTAATTATAACTTAACATCCTAATTCCTCTAATTAATTAAATAGTTTTAACCATTTAATTAATTCATTTCATTATTCTTCTAAAATTGGTTAATTAAGTAAATTACATTAATTTACTTTAATTACGTCGCTAATTAATTCTAATTGCTTCTTTTGATTAATTAAATAAGTTTCCTAAATTTATTTAATTACGTCATTTAAATTAAATGTCTTTTTCTTACTAATTAAATAAGTTTCCTAAATTTATTTAATTACACATTTAATTAATTCATATTCTCCCACATTTAATTAAATAAATGATTATTCATTTAATTAATTAATTATATCTTCTCATTTAAAGTGCTTCCTTAAATTGAATATTTCATTTTGATTATGGAATCATGTACACACAACTTCTTCCACAAAGAAAGGAATTAATTTTATAATTAATTCTTCTATTTGAGCACATGTCTCCTACATTTTCAATCTAATATCTCATGCATAATTCTCTCCATTCCTGACTAACACTCTCTCTTAGTTCACTCACCTAACTGATCCGTCATCTCTTTTTGACTCACACACTCTTTCAGTTACATCTCTTGACTAATCAATCAAATTAGCTAACTATCCAATCAATCTAATCAATCAAGTCTCTTAACTATTCAATCAGATCCTAACACTCGATTTGGACCATTCAAATACAAATCAATCTCGACCGTCAAATCTGTGAAGTTTTTATAAAAGAAGCTTTTTAATTCTATTTTTAATAATCACAATCTTCAAAGTTTTGTTGTCAAAATACTTACAGGCTAATATTGTACACTCATGATCTGAGGGAATTTGAGCATTTCAAAGAAAAGTTGAGGAGAATAATGGAGATGAGTCAAACAAGCATGGGAATTAGGTGATATTGTTCTTGTTTATTGAATTCTTTTGTTGCATTGCACTTCATTATCGATTTGGGGATCTTAACATGATCTAGGCAATTTGTGATTGTTGTCATTGTTATGCTTTCTTTGCTCCTAGTTATTTCCCCTTATCATAGGATCAATATGACAAGAATAAATTGTAAAGGATCAATATAACAAGAATAAATTGTATTCCTAGCAATGAATGCAAATATATAATGAATGATCAATTGAAGATTACAAAGGGAACCCCTTGGCTATATAGGCCAACATGATACAAAGGATATCATAAGATTATGACAAGTGTCTTAATCTTATGATATGACACATAAAGAGTATCCTCTGTGTACCCTAAGTAAACTTAAGTGCTAAGGTGTGAAAAGTACCTAATAGTGGAACTAGTTAGGTAATACATCCATTTCACACCAATAACAATCCATACAAAAACTATAGTAGTTTGCACTACTATAGTGTTACACTACAATATTTTGCGAGGTTTTTTAGATTTTTGGTTTTATTTGTGAAAGGTTTTCAAAATTATTATAGATCTTTTTGATATTTCCAACGTTATATTAGATTTATTATTTGAAAATTTTGAAACAAACATGTTCAATACTAATGTTATTTCCAAATATTTTGGAAGGTTGTAAATCCAATTTTTAGACTTGTTTTGGAGGAAATCAAGTTCTTAAGGTTAATATACATGTGAATCAAGCCTTTTATGCTATTATTTCCAGGCATTAGCCATTTGTACCTATCCAAAATTAATCATACAAGCTAGAAGGAAGTTTGTAGTAGGATTTTAAAGAGTTGTACATTCATTTTGGGTTGTGTGTAGCCATTTTTTCAATCATTACAATATTTTTGGGTGGTTGTGATTTTAAGTATAACACTCAAATTTAGGCCCATACTAACCTCAAGGTATCAAGTTCCACTCATTTGTGGGCTATTCTAGTAGTATCAATCATCAAGGTATTTTTATGCATTCATTTTTAGAATTCAAAGTGGTTAATTCCTTGAACTTGTAAAAATTTAATTAATAACCAACAATACTCATTGATGAAATTTATAACCCATCATTTATTATTAGATTGCCTAACCCACTAACGATTTGATTATTGACTCTCAAAGATTTTTGGAAAGAAAATATGATTTTGGTGAGAAAATTCAATACTAGGCTATATTGTTAAATTTAGGTGGTCTTTCGTAGACTTATTTAATTTCTTGCACTTGCATTGTAACAACAATTGGATGGCATAGCCACCAAGAGTTGCATATTCATTATTTATCAATTTGGTATCAAATGATGCTACTCGTTATTTGCTAGTTTGATATTTGATTAAATATTTTGTAATCTACCCATTTTGCGTCGATAAGATATGTTTGTTATCTGCTAATTTGGTATTGATAAAAATTTCTTGTAATTTGCTAATGACATTAATCATATTTGTATACCTATTCACCAATTTGGCATTGATTGTAAAATGGACAACTTGTCATTAGTGCATTTGAAATTAATTTCTCATTGTCCATATCCTAATTTATGTAGGCTCTCACCTTACTTGCATCAAAATCTTAGTGATTAGAAAGAGCTTGGGTTTGTGTTGATTTTAAGAATTTGGTGAAATCCAAGATTCCTACCAAGGACATCATAGACTAGAAGGTGGACACTCACTAAAGAAGATTCAATATATAAAATATGTTATTTTTTACTTCAAAATTAGTGGAAACACAATATTATTACATCACAAAATCTCCAACTTATAAGAAAACCCAGATCAAATACATTGATATTTTTGAAAGTTGACTTCTTGACTACCCTCTTTAAATATGAAGATTAAAAAAAAACTGTTGGTATGTGGCAATTGATCATGCTATATTGTATAGCCCATGATATATTGTACACCCTGGCATGTATCCTTGTTGGGGTTTGGGGTTGGGCCAGGCCCCGGGTGGGGGTTTGGGGTGGTAGCCCTCGAAAAGTGGGGGTTCGGGGGCGATAGCCCCCGAGAAAATTTTTCCTCCTACTTTTTCACGTCGTCACCGAAAAAGGAAAAAATCAACGAAAAAAGAAAAATCCGACTTTGTAGAACCCAAAATCTGGAAGCTTCTAAGCTTGTTAAAAAGGGGTTCAGATGGGTGTTACAGTATGATGAAAAACACGATTATTCGCAAGATTGTAATAGGTTTTTGCACTGGATAATAAAATTATTGGATGGCTACGGTTTGGTGGATGTAGCTCAGATTGGGTGAACCACGTTAAATTCTCTGTGTTATAATTTATTCTATGTGTGTTTTAGTTTCTTTGTTTATTACTTAAATCTGCATTTAATTGTTAGATATCTGCCTTTCTAACCCTCACAAAAACAAGAGACATTTTGATTAATATTTATAATAGAAAAATACAAGATTAAAAAAGACAATATCTTCCAAAAAAATTGCCTATATTCTAAAATAACTTTATTACTATCCTTTGATCCTAAACATTATTAAAAACATTTATTCATTCATTCATCCTAAACGTTATTAAAAACATTTATTCAGTCATTCATAAGATGGGGGGACCTTTGCTCCTTAATTACCTGATAGGCTATATTTTGTAGCAACTTTCACCTAAAAAGTTGTCTCACACCAAGACAAACAAATTTCAAGCAATTGAAACATTCCTCACCTCATACTTGAAAATAACCAATGTTTTCATATAAAATCCTACAAAAGTCTTTTCTCAAACTAAAGAATCTAGTAGCTCTAAAACCTCAATATTTTTAGATTTAATCTCATTTATCATGAATAGATTGAAGCAACAATTGTAGGGAGATTGATTTTGGTTAGTCTCATTACAAAAGAGTCCTTTGGTAGGGTTTCATAATATTTTTCCTACAAACTTTACGCATATTTTCTCATCATTGATAACACCACACAATTTGTACATAATCTTGAGGTAACCCACTGGGCATGATTTCAATGAGTTTTTTAAATTTTTTTTTTTTTGGAATATGTACATGACCAAATCATTTTCTATTGTGTTTTATTCATTCTAAAATAATTATGTTGTTATCTATTAAATGAAGGCAGTAGTCATATGGTTTTATCTATGGTTGTTTTTATATATGATATTATTGTAATACCTAGTGTTAGATACCTATTTGCTTCTTCACATAGAGATCAAAATATATGAATGCAATACCAAAGCTAAGAATGCTCTCTTATGTGGATTGGTAGATTCAGAGCTCTTGAAGGTGATGAATTGCAACTCTGCTAAGGATGTCTGGGAAAAGCTTGTAGCATATATGAAGGTGATACAAAAGTAAAGCAAGCCAAAATGTAGATCTTTAAAAGCAGATTTGAGACTCTAAAGATGATAGAAGATGAAAACATTGCAAGTTACATGCTCCAGGTACAAGAAGTTGTCTCTGGAATCACTGGTCTTGGTGGAGAAGTAAAAGAAAGTAAGATTATGAAGAAGGTTATGAGATCTCTCCCTAAAACTTGTAGTCATAAGGTGTTTGCCATTGAAGAATCTAAAGACTTGGATCAATACTCTATTGATGAAATGTTTAGTGCTCTTATTGCCTTTGAAATGAGAGAGTTTGATCAAGATGTTCCAAAGAAGGAAGCTGCATTCAAAGCTAACAAAAAGATTGAAGATGGCGTTCTTGATCAAAATGATGACCTTGATGAGGTTGAAGCAAAATTTGTAAGAAAATTGAAGAAGGGAAATGTCAAGTACAAAGGTAAGTTAACTTTAAAATGTTTCAATTATGGAAGAACTGATCATTTTGCATCTAAATGTCCTTATAAAGAATCAAATGATAGTAATAAAATACATAAGGCTAAAAATATTCTCTCCTCCAAATAAAGTAGTGTTTCCTTTGAAGATGAGGAGAATGATTCAAATGATGAAACCCTCTTTATGGCCTTCAATACTACTGATAGACAATGTAAGGTTGAAAAACGTAAGGAGTCTAGATCCTTGAGTGATGAGGATATGTTCTCTTTTGATCCAAATCTAGTATTAATGGAACCTGAAGGTTGGGACGTCAATTCAGATAATTGGGAAATAGGTTTTGAAGGGAAAACTTCAGCCTACTTTGAAAGACCTAAATGAAGTAAAGGCACTAAATCAAAAATATGAGAACTTGCTTGAAAAGTCAAAGGAAGAAACTAACAAATTGAAAGCCAAAGTAGAATAAGTTAAAATTTGTGAAAACAAACTAAAAAGAGTAGAAGGTATGATCGTTGATTTAAAAATAAAGGTTGAAGAAGGTAAGAGGATTGAAGATTGCTTGAATTTCAAGCTTAATAACAAGGCTGTTGAATGTTTAAAGCTTGAAGAAGAGATTGTTACTCCGAGGAATGCCCTAAAAAGAGTAAAAGATAAAATTGACAAAGGAAATAAGTTTGGTCCTGAGGATAGCTCCAAATCAATTGAAAGGTCTGAAATGAAGGAGGAGAAAGCTTGTGCTAAAGAACTCTTGTTCTAGAAGGGTTTTTGTGTAGATCGATTCACCCCCCTCTCAATCTCTGAGCGTGTTCAACAATTGGTATCAAATCCATGTTCAAAATGACAAGAAAGAAGATGGATTCATCCCTATCTAGAAACAAAAAGGATTCAGAAGTCCTTCATTTGCAAGAAAACATGCTCCTACCAGGTTCAATGAATCCTTTCAAGGTTACTATTTTTCTTGCAATAAATTTGGGCATAAGCTTATTGACAGTATAATTAGACAAAGAAGAAATAATAACATGGGTAGAAGATCATTTATGCCTCAAAGAAATAACATTGTCTGATTTCATGGTTATTGTTATGTTTGCAATGGGCAACAAACTACCTAGCTTACTCTATATCCTCCCACCAACTATATCCACCCAACACTTCAAGATTGGCCTATTTAGGTTGGTTTCTAATCTTGATGAGTAGGGCCCTTGATTGCCTTCCTTCCTTCCCTATTTTTTACAACCTCGAGAAAGGGTAATCGGATAGAAAATTTGACGAGATGGTCTAGATGGTGAACTATAGTTGCGGTGTGAAAAATCACAAGGTTGATGAGTGTAGATCCAAAGTGAAGAGGAACATATTTGTTCTAGAGCACAACATTGTGTGCTACAAATGCAATAAGATGGGACACAAGGAAGATAATTGCAGGAGTGGTTTTGTGAAGACACCTATTCAGAATTAGAAAAGGGATGAAACACTATATCAAAAAAAGAAGGGAAATGAATTAGAAGACCATGAGAAGAAGGATGATTCCACTCTTGTGCACTTTGCACAAGATTCCAAGACAAATTGAGATAGTGCATTATCTCAGGGGGAGATTTCACTTGCAAAATATTTTAAACCCTTAAAAGGAAAAGGTGCTAAAATATTTAGAATGAAAGAAGATTTGGATCAGATCAATTGGTGTGCATATCTATTGTTCATAAATGAAAATTTCCTGAAGTTTTGGTGGTAAAGATGTGTGGAGTGCATACTCTTTGGTAGATTCATAGTATTTTGGTTTGCATCTCTCTATAGGAAAGAGCTTTATCTTGCAGACTAAAAGATAAGTTGGTCGATATGTGAAGGTTTTGTATCCAATTTCTCAAGTCTTTGCACCTTCTAGTATAACAGTTGTAAGTAACAGAGTGTTTGTGCTCTGGTAGAGTAAAGTAAGCTTAACATTCCTTAGGAAAGAATGTCTTGTCCATACATTCTTATGGATATGTTTAGCTGTGTTAAATACATGCTACTTTGTTGTATCAGATGTTTTTGGGGCTCTACAAGTACAATTTCAAATGGGAGTGTGCTATAGATAGTTCCATATGCCTATCCATTTTTCAAAGCATATGTTTGGGTACTTGTGTTGGTTGGTGTATATACAAATTCAGTTGTATGAGCTTTGGTGGACATTCTACATATCTCAATGTGTTTTAATATTGATTTCAAAGCAATCTCATGAAAAAGTTGTGAAAAGTATTCAAATATTTGAAGGGAACTCTGAATTATGGCCTATGGTATAAAAAGGATAATAAATTTTCTCTTAGTTCCTATACTGATGCGAATTGGGTAGGTTGTGTGGATGACCAGAGAAGCACAAGTGGAAGTGCTTTCTTTTGGGAGATAGATTGGTCTCTTGGTTCAATAAAAATCAAGACTTAGTGTCTTTGTCCACAACAAAAGTTGAATACATTACTGCAACATCCTACTACACTCAAGTGCTTTGGATGAAGTAGACCATGAAGGATGTGAAGGAAATTTATGATGAACCTATTCCTATATTGTGTGACAACGCAAGTGCAATTAATATTTACAAGAATCTGGTAGTGCATTCAAGGACTAAAGACATGTCTATTTGGTACCATTTTCTAAGAGAGAAGGTTGTAGAACATGAAATTAGAGTGGAGTATGTGCCCACCAAGAACTATATTGCAGACATTTCTATCAAGGAACTTTTAAAGGATACTTTTGAGTATTTGCGATAGAAGTTGGGGGTTATTGCCTCTCCTTGTTCTAACTAGATGCATAGATGGTGTATCTTTCCATGGGGATAAATTCATGGCATATCCTTTCTCTTGGATTGATGTGTGCTCCCACTTAGGGGGAGTTGGTAGTAAGGGGGAGTTTTGATGCAGTTGTGCAAGAATTGTGAAATAGTGTTGCTGATCAAAGGGGGAGAATGTGTTGTTACTTCAATTAAATGTTGTTTTCCCTTTGTTCTTGAAGTCAAAAAATGTATTGTTGTGAGCAGTTGTGTATGACCCTTTGTCCTTAATGTCAAAGGGGGAGAGTGAGAAATTGTGTTGCCATCAATGCTAAAGGGGGAGATTGTTGGAAGTTGTTATCATTGATGTCAACACTTGAGGAGATTTGTGTGAGATTGTTGGTAGTTGGTTGTCATTGATGTTAACAATTGGTGTTTGTGGCATTAGTTGGTATTGATGTCCTTGATGCAATTGGAATTGGTTGTCATTGTTGATAGCATTCAATATGGGCCGACATTGATTATGGAAGGGTTGTTGAAGTTCATGGTTGGATGGTATGCCCTATCTAAGAAGAGTTACTGAAGTTCATGACCGGATGTCATGCCTTATCTGATGTTTGTTGAAGTTTATGGTTGTATGTCATTGAGTATGATTTCTATCAATAGAGTTAGTTTCATAATGATATATTAAGATGAGGATTAGAAGCATTAAGACAAGGATTAGATGCATTAGAAGTATTGCTGATAGTGGAGAGATGTTGTTGAAGGTCTAGAATATATCTTCTACTCTCTCCTGATGTTCTTGATAAATCATGTGTTGCTAAAAGAAAGATCTAGCCTCCACAAGTTGCTTAAGTGTTTATGGCTAAGGAATTTGCTTTAAAGTTTTCTTGGGAGAATGCTCTGCATTCCTCCACTGTTGAAGATATGGTCTTGTAGCTTGGTATTCAAAGTTAGTTCTCTGTGGATGTTGTACTCATATCTTTTCAGGTCACCAATGTTGCCGAGGATATTTCTATGAATTCCAAAAGGTTGGTAGTGTTGTTAGTTGTCTGGACTAGTCCAAAAAATGCTCTACATTTCCTTGCATTGATGTCTCTACTCTTGTGGCTTGGTGAATGTGCTCTTAATGTTTGTACAGTATCTCACTTCCAATTCCATGTAATGAAGTGGTCCACAATTTGATATGTTAATGTTACATCTCCTTGATCATGTGTTTTGTGCTTCCTAGATGAAGTGATCTATTCTTGTTTGATCTATGGTGGCTATTGATGAAATGAAAGTATGAAAGAAGTGTATGTAAGTATTGTTGGATGTTCATGGAACATCCCCATGTGATCTACATGTTGTTGATTGGCTGCTTTGGTGCTGCATTGCGTCTTGAGTTGGCTTTCTAGGTTATTTATAAATATTTGGTCGACATGGCTTGTTCTTTTACTTGTGCCATGTGCTTGAGGTCTAAGCCAACAATTAAAGATGCGTTATGATAGATTTGGGTCCTGACCTATCTTGGTTAGAACCGCCTCGAGCAAATTCAATTGAAGGAATGTTTTAGGGTCAACTGGTTATGTGCTTCATGTTTCATCTACATGTTTCCTTTGATGTCGACTTGGATCGATGTGTGCCAATGTGTGAATTGTTTGGATCAGATTGGAAGATGTAATAAGGTTGTTTTTGGTCTTTTTTATCATTAGGATAGGACCACATTATGCTTTGGTGGTCGACTTGTTGAATTCATTGTGTATCTTCTTTTGGCCAACCTAATTGAAGTTTTGAAGTGTTACAGTGGATATAAATGCAAGATCATTTCATATGCAACAAGATGGAGAAGTGTACAAGTGTAAAATAGAAAGTGTGTAAAATGTATTGAATATCCAATATATTTAGTGCTACATTATGAAGAGGAAAGATCAAATGTTCTATAATGCCTCAGTCAGCTGATTGTTATGTTGACAAATATTGTAATTCTCTCATAAACTTTTTGTATCCTGCTCTGAGATAGTGAATCTCATCAGGTCCTTGTATCTTACATTTGGAGTTGTGTTTTCTTTAATTCTGCTGCAAGTCCTTTGTATCTTGCACTGAGGTAATGAGCCTTAGTTTGCAAGTCCTTTTTGGCAGTGATACTTTATATTGTGAGTCAACTCTCATCGTGGTTTTTCCCTCATTGGGTTTTCCATGTAAATCTGGTGTCATCTTGCGGATGTGTGTTCTTCTCTATTTTATCATTGCTATTGTTCTAGTTAAGGTTAGGATTGTTGTATCTTCATTACTGATAGTTGTTGAATTGGTTAAAGGTTTAAATTGCTACATCTTTCTTTGTTGCTAATCTACTTAAGGATTTAAAGTTTGTATTATGCTGAAGAACTCTTGTTCTAAAAGGGTTTTTGTGTAGACTGATTCACCCCCCCTCTCAGTCTTCGGGTGTGTTCAACAATTTTTATATATGATATTATTGTAATACCTAGTGTTAGATACCTACTTGCTTCTTCACATAGAGATATTTTCAATTATGAAATGAGTTTTACATTTATTTGGTGGCTTTAAATTTTTTGTTTATTTTATTTTCCTTGTTCTTTAGGATATTTTGTGATAAATTAGTATTGAATGGATACTAGCTATTTTTGATGCTACAAATACAATGGTTGTTAGAGCTATTTTCACAAAGAGTAAATAGTAGAGATTATACCATCTTCATATGTTACACTTATCACATTATTCTTCACAAAATTGATACATTGTACAACATATTTCTTCACACTTTTTATGCCATTATATTGACTCTTGTACTTTGAAGACCAAATTTCACAAGGCAAGGGATTAGTGTGACACAAAATTGTTAAAATTTTAGTGATTATGTGAATAAGTGACAAAAGACTTGATTTTTTAGATGGGTACGCTCTCTCACATGGTTGTTTACTTGGTTAAGACTTTAGCGGTACAATTAGGTATTGGTATGCTTTTGATATTATTACATTCTTTTTTGAAGCTATGTGTCTATGTTACTTCAACAAAAATAAAGTTGCTATATTTGAAAGACCATCTTCCCATAGACAAATAGAGCTAGTATATCTAATTTTGCATTAATTTGAAATGATTCAAAATCCTTTAGAAGAAATTCTATATATTTTTGTGTCTAGTAGGTATATCCTTAAAGTATCTAGTTTCTATAACTACAAAGAAGAAATCTCTCTCTAAAAATTTGATTAATTCTTTTGTATGCAAAAAAAATTGCATAATTTGACACTTGTATTTTTGGTCTCCAGTCATCTAGATTTCTTTGCCTAGTGTTGTTTTCCATTGCAAGGTATGGAAATAGTCTTTGATAATTTTCTTTTTATGCACCTTAAAAGGTTCTAGTTGCTTTTCATTGTATATAGGTGCACAACCTTATTTATTCTTGATGTCATTTAACATAGGTAATGTTTGTGAGCCTTAGCTTCTTTATTCTTATCTTGAATAATGAAATTTAATAAATAAGTAATCAAATCAATAATTTTCACATAAAGCATTTTTACTTTCTAGTATTCTATAATTTGATACCTACACAACCATTAATTGTTAGGTCTTGGACCCTTGCTCATTATTCAGTTAATAAAAATATGAAAGTTATGTCCACACTTTCATACAAAACATTAGGTGCATTATAAAATGCATTCCTATTAGTTCATATTCAGTGTCTCCAAATAGCCCCAAAAAGTCTATTTTTATTTTAGAAAAAAACTTTGGAGTAACCATACAAACACTAGGTAAATTAGCTTATCCACTCCTATATATCTTTGGACATGATAGAATATCCCCAAATTTCAAAGAATTTTATCTTAGAAACTTGGAAAAGAACTCTCAACAAGTGCTTCTATTCTATTTGGCGTTCTTACACAATTGTCCTCTAGGTGTGGAAAATTTTCAAGTCTAATGAGAGCCATTAAATCATTACACTTGGAGAACTCACGAAGGTAATATAATACCTTGAGCATAATTTTTGTCTTAAAAGAATATGAAATACCATTGGTAAACTATCATTGATTGAAAACCATTGGGCCTTAAAGGTGGACATGATGTTGTTCTATTGGCTAGCCTTTGGTATCCATCACAAAGTGTAAGCTAGAGGGCATTTGTTGAGAGATGGATCCTATATTTATATTTTAAAACTATGATAAATCACAATACAATGATCAAGTAGGTGTTACTTTTACAATACAAGTTTATCAATTTTGGTTGTATATATAACAAAATCTCGCAACTCTCTAGTCCAAACTATGTCAAACATTATAGCTCTACCAGATCAAGTATCTCTCTCTTAACAAAGCTTAGATTACTTTGAAAAGTTCATGGTCATCAATCATGTAGCAACAATAGTTGTCTTAATGAACTTGGCTCAAAACCTATTGTGATTGCTCTCTACAAAACCCTTTTGTGCTCTTACTTTATTCTAGAGAATACATGATTTAAAATTAAGATTACAAAAAAAACTCTTGATGCACCTAGGCTTGCACCTTAATATTCCACAATAACACTAATATTCAAAATAATTTTTTAATCTTTTTGTTGGGGATTACAAACTACCCATAAATGACATGAAGATTTGAATTCAATATGGTGCCTTCCTAGTCACAAAATTAAATTTATGCTCTATATGACAAATTGCCCACTTAATAAGAGTAGAAAATAAAGCCACCTTATTTACAATAATACATATTTACTACATGATACAAATAATTTAAAATGATGTGTATAATTTAGCAAATAAGCGTCCATAGTCATTCCTCACTAGTCTTTGCATTCTTATTAGTTTGTGCAAATAAATTGTTTGCATTATTTTTTTTGGGTACAAACTGCTCATAATTTAATGAACTTACTTTGTGGAAATAAGTTAAATAATATATAATTAGTGTAGATAGCTTAAATATATTTATATGCAACAAGTTATTTCAAAATAACAAATAATAAAATTTAAAAAATAACTAAATTTGTGGAGTAGTGGTTGCTTAGGAAGAGTAATCTGGGCCCTAACTAATCATGGGGTACTAATAGTTTGTAGCAATTTTAGATAAGTTAATTTTTTTATTTTTTTGAAAAATTCAAGCATAGTTATTGATGTGTATATAAAATTATTGTGTGTACTCTCCATGGAACCATAAGGCTTAACTCACCTTTTTCAACAAATATGTAGTTGGATACAATATTTCCTTAGAATTTAATTACTTTATTCTATATTTTTCAAGTTTTGTGCTTGATACATTTGCAACTTAATTCAAAGGTTCATCTTATTCTTGAAAGTTGGTAATTATGGGCATGCATCTGAGACAAATAATGTGTTCTTGTATAAGGTTTATTTTTGAGAAGGAAACAAGAGGAACCATAATAAATTACTCTTGATTTGAAGTAACTATAAGTGTTACTAATTATTTTCCACAACTTATCAAAATTAAGATAATTGTAATGGTATGCTTGAAGGAGATTTAGTTATAGTACAACAATGCAATCTAAGTTGTCAATATGGTTATGTTTCTTCTTGTGACATTTATGAACTTTTAGTATGAATTTTAGTTCAACAAAGGTTCATGATGTATATACAACTTTATGATAGTGTAATATCTAAAGTAGATGAACTTCCTAAAAGCCAAGCCAAAGGATTCAATTATGATGGATGTTTTCAATTGACAACTGTGGTTACTCAAATGCAAATTGAGTTGGGTTCTTAGATTTCTCAAATAGAAAAAGAAGATGAGATGAAGCATAACAAATCATTGATAGAGCTATTAATTACATTTTTCCTTGTAAAACGATATTAACTTTCAAATAATCATGAATTATCTATAGTTTGAGTCAATTTTCTCTCTTTCTATAGCAACATCTCCAATCATAGGAAGTTCCACTATTTGTAAAAATATGGGGTAGTCACTTCAATTTCGTCAATTTTCCTAGCTTTCCATGGAAACATCTCCAACCACAAAAAGTTTAACCATTCTTAAAAATATGGGACATTTGCTTCATTTTCTTTAGCTTAGGCCCTATTAGTTCACCCTTTGTCATTTAAAGATTTTTTAGCAGGGACAAAAATAAATTGTCTCACTTTGCTATATGCTCTTTTAATGTTTTATATTTTGATGGCAATGCTAATTGACAATAGAAATGTATGTTCTTTTGAAAATTTCCATCAATTGACAATTAGTCGGGACAATATCTAGCTAGTAGAATCTTTAAGGTTGCATTAAATTTTGAAGTATAAATACTATGAAATTTCTAGTGGTTAATCCATCTAAATACAACATTAAATTGTGTTTTTTATATTTTTAATTGTAATTGTTCAAGAAGATCAAGCAATATATGTTTAGGGTTTGCCAAATTTTAATTGGGGATTGAAGAGTTAGAGGTATCAAATTGGAGTGGGTCAAAGAAAATTTAAAAAATATTTTTTAAATTATATATATCATTAATATATTTGCAAAGGTGAAGTTTATATATATATATGTGGTTCGTACGCACTTTTTTTTAATTTTGGAGCTATAAACTAGAGAGATCAATTTTTTTTTAATTTTTGGATTGTGGGTCAAACCTGCGAGCACATTGGATCATCCAAGGCATAGTGCTTGCGATCGCAATAGCCCAACGAAGACTTGAACCCTACTGACCACAACAACAATGCCATCACTTAACCATCGCACTATACGATGAACCCAAATTTATATATATATTATTTTAAATTATTTTGTATTTATTTTAGGAAAATGTTTTGATATTTGATAAATGACTTAATTTTATGTATTGTCTTTTTATCCACATATTATGTATAAATTAAATTGTACTAACATATTAACTTACTAACTAGTTGTGATGAGCATGTTTCTTAGAAGACAAACTCAGGTTGCGATGGATGCTTTATTGAATTCTTGCTGCTTTAATATCGCTGTTTCGATATTGTTATCATATTTATGTTTTCTCATTTGCAGGCTGGGGAGCTGAAGCATGGCTAGTATTTACAATCTGTTTATCATAAATAAATCCGGCGGCCTCATTTTCTGCAAGGTAGATTTCATGTCCTCAGAGAGCCACTTCTGCTTATTTGGTTTTTGCTAAATTCTTCATCTAATCAGGTCTTTGCTAGCAGTAATTCTACATTTGAAAGTGATTCGCTTTTATGCATATTGTATTTTTTTACTTGAATGGGGTTTTTTAGTCTTCAAAAGTGGGGTTGCTTACCAAGCTTTGTACTCTGAGATTTTGGTTAAGACTCCGCTCCACAAATAGTTGATTCTGGGTTCAATTTCATATGACATTCTCTGCCCAAGACATTGATACACGAACACAACCATCCTTGATCTTCTCCATGAGATGCTGCAGTTCGAGCGAAAATCAAGGCCGATCTTCTTATCCATAGTTTGGAAGAGAAAAAGGGAATCAATCTTGTGGCAACTGGCCTCTCTAAATTATCATCTGATCTCTCGTTGCTTCCATTATTTGTCTTCTCCTTGAAAATATAGAGCACGGAAATTCTTCTAATCATGCTTTGTAATTAACATCAATCAGCCTACTACTTGATGATGTCCTTGATGGATACTTATACTCCAGTCTCCAATCTCAGCAGCACCGATCATTTTCTTTCTCATTCATCACAGACTTGTTAAAACGTTTTTATCAAAAGGGAATCCTAATTCTTTTTATAGATATGCTTTTCCTTTACTAGGATCATCTGGCAAACCATTAGCATCAATTCCTTTAATTAGTCATGCAATTTTGCCACCTTTAAATCTTTACGCATACTTGTGCTAGTCATCTAAGCTTCACAACTTCCATTTCTCACTCAGAGTTCCACATCTTATGACTATTTCTATATGTGTGGTACTGTCAAAGTTGGCTCTTGTTGGCTGATAGTAGCCTCGTTGTCCCCCACTCGGTTTTACTCGAAATCGTATACTCTGCAACTAATCTTCCTGCCAATTACCTGTGTTTTGTACTGCCATGATGGCATTGCAGTGTCTCAATCTTTAAGGTCTCATTGTCATAACAACTGCTACATAACAAGTAATCTGAATTGCTTAGCCAAAATAATTAAGTCTGGCTAGGTTAGACCCTTAAAGTTGTAAGTAAAATGAGAAAAAATTCAATTGAATCCAGATATACCATTCAAAATCACCTGACTGCTTCTTTTCAACTTTTCATTTTACGCTATATACTTCTGCACGATGTCCCACATCATAACAATTTGAGATTTGTATTGCAGTTAGTTTATTTCCCATATTTAGCTGATGAGAGCCACTCTCCTGCAAATCATTGTAATTGCCTTTACCATATACACGACCCAGTTCACTGCAACCTTTTCAGACTGCATGTAAGGTAAACTAAGATTTTTACATGTGCTTGGTCTTACTGAGCGAGCATAAACCCCTCTCCTTGTACATATATTTAGTGCACAATAATGGACACATATTATCTGTCCATATCTCTTTATTTTGTCTGCTGTTCTTGTGTGTTTCTCACCTTTATCAACAATCCAACAACCTTGGCAGATCAAATCTCATATTTCAAGCAAATTCCAAGAGATCTGAGTGCTCCCAAAACCTATTGACTACCTATCAAGCTATATGCTCAATGTATTGTTCTAATGTCCAATATTTGTCAGAACACTCAGAGTGCATTGAACAAATGTTGCAGGAGCAGAATCGAGAGCATGAAATAGACATTCACAATCCTTGTCAATACATTAAAATTATCATCGGGCCTTCCTTAAGATCATCAAGGCAATACTCAAACTCGAGGAGGATATGAGCAAGATCAAACTACACAATCTGAGAACAGCTACTACTTTTGGACTTTCTAGTCAAAATTTCAAGTGTGCCCACCTCAAAATGAGCTCCGCAACATTCAGCTTCAGAGCTTTCTTTACCATCATTATCCAGTCAAATAGGAGAACATTGATGATCTTGGAGTATCTGGCAATCTGATTGTTGTGCGCTATCCCAAGGGTCCAAACCATGTGCACCGTACACCATCGGCTTTTGTCATGGTCTCAAGTTCTCAACACTCACACTCAGGATTGAAACTGTGGAGCCTAAATTCTCATATCTGATACTGCCAAGTGCAGAGAGTGCCAACGTGCCCTTGATCATTCAAGCTGGGGTACAGCTAAAAAAAATGACTAATCTTTGAATTTTTCTGTTAGTAGATGAGCAGATACTATTTTTGTCACTGTCTGGCTACTTTTTTGTCTTCTATACCTGTATAAATGTGTAATATAACTATTCATCAAATAAGCCTTTGATATTCACGTTAGTTTCCCGTTTGGTTAGTCTTACATCTCATCTCTGGGATTTTGTAAAGAACTTGAAGAGTTCTGAATTTAACATAATATTGCATTATAGTTCTAACATGCTTGTTCCTTTGGTTCCCTTGTTCAATTTGTCTAATTAATATGTTTGTCATGGTACTCTGTTTTTACTTATATTAAGTAATAACTAATACATCTTCTATCAACTCCTAACACCTTGGACTTTGTTTTGGTGAGCTGTACCCTGGTTTACCTCTGGGCTCTGAATCAATCGAGCCAACTCCAAGCATAGTGGCTGTGCACAAGTAGGAGAGTCAAGATGAGGAGGATCAACCATCACTACCTCACAAGTTCCTGCATGGTGTTATTGTTCTGACAGTTGAATCCGCTTTGTCTTACATATAGTGCTCTTTGGAATTTTGAAACCCATACCCCAGATAGACAGAGTACTCACATGGCATAGGCTCTGGTGATTTTAGTTATATTACATACAATTCTAGGTTTGCTCTGATTTTTGCAATAGCCTTCTTAATTTCAGGATTAAGATTTTAGTTTCATGCCCCCATGAAGATTTAATTCTTTATTTTATAAAGTTCGAGACATGAATCTCTCAGATTCTGTTTTCTTGATGTTCTCAGAAGTATTAACATTAATGGATATTCTAGTTTCAGCAGACTTCTCCCTTCATTTTTAATATAATTTGTGCTTAAGCAAAACTAAAAAGTTAGAGATCACTGTTTATGGCTGTCCCTGTATGGTTTGTTCCAAATCGTCTGTTTTCAGTTAAAAATAATTAGGGATTTTAGATCCAGTCCTTTTAGCTTATTTTTAGTTCTGCACCTTTGGTTCCAAAATATGCTGAAACAAATGAAGGGCACGAGTATTTCAAAAATGAGGGATTATATAGAGGAAAGTAATATTTACGTAAAAAAATGAATTAGGAAGAAAAATTACATGGGGGTACAAGAGGATGTCACCCTCAAAATACAGATCTTGAAAAAAGCATAAAAACAGAAAAATACATTATAAAATTGTGGTTAGTTGTAGTAATATGCAAGGTCATTGAACAACACTGTGTAAAACTAATCATATGCTACTGTGGCTTTGTTGTAATTCTTTAGGGTTGCATGTTTGCAAAATTGTAAGTTGTACATGGTAATGTGGAGAATGTTACCTGCAAGCACATAGTCATTATTAAATTCATGTGGAATTAGAGTGCCAGTAGTTAAAAGCTACACCAATGGGATACAAATAGGTACAACTGATAGATCAATTTATAGATACAAGATGTATTATGAATTTTATTAGAGGGAGATGGAAAAAATGGAACTTCCCTTCTGGGCACATTGTGTATGTAACGTTGTTTTTCGCGGAACACACATTGATTTGACAAGCAGAGCATCCTATATTTTGAACTTCATTATATAAACTTTTTCCCTATTTATATTTAAAATTTTAACTTTCTGCCATCCTCTGCTGCCCCCCAAAATGGCCTCCCTGCACTGCTGTGCCCTATATTTTTATGGTCACCATTCCATCAAATCTATGCTGATCCTTTATTTGTAAACATTAGTGTTAAATGTAATGTTGTTATTGTTTGTAATTACTCTTAATGATCAAAACAAATTTGACACCATAATTGTTTTCACAGTGATCCTGATGTGTTTTTAACATTGTTATCTATATGGGGCACTCAACATAAGCAATTCCAGATGATGGGTCTCAAAGGAGTTTGAAACGATTTTTTTTTTTTTCCTTTTTTACACAATTTTTTTCTTTTAAACATGACAGACTGTGGAAGCTTGAATTCTTTAATTTCTCTATGTAGTTCTAGATAAAATACTTTTGTATTGATCTTTTTCTTAAAACAGATATGAAGATGAATATTGTTGTTTGGATTATCCTACAGTTGCTTTTCAGATTGGTATGATTGTTTGCATTATTAAATAGTAGGAACTGATGCTGTAGGACTATGGATCATCGGGGCGAATGGACACAAATGATAGCTTGAGGCTTGCTAGTTTATGGCATTCTATGCATGCAATATCACAACAATTGTCACCTACTGTGGGCTGTACGGGTATTGAGCTACTTGAGGCAGATTCCTTTGATCTTCATTGCTTCCAATCATTGACAGGTAGATTATATTCCTATTGGTAATACATCTGTAATTATAATTTGTTGACGCAATACCCATTGCCGCGGGGCTTCAACTTTTATATTTTGTACTTCTTTATGTTTCTATTCATGAAGAATAGGACATAGGAAAATTAGTGGACACAAATGATAGCTTGAGGCTTGCTAGTTTATGGTATTCTATGCATGCAATATCACAACAATTGTCCCCTACCATGGGCTGTACCGGTATTAAGCTACTTGAGGCAGATTCCTTTGATCTTCATTGCTTCCAAAGGTTGACAGCTAGATTATATAACTTTTGGTAATACATCGGTAATTATAATTTGTTGAAGTAATACCCATTGCTGCGGGGCTTTAACTTTTATATTTTGTACTTCTTTATGCTTCTATTCATGAAGAATAGGACATAGGCAAATTAGTGAATGCCGGAGTTTCTAAATTTTGCATTTATTCACATGTTTAACAATATAAATTGATCTATACTTGGATACTTGGCTACTCACTGGAAATTTTGAGACTTGATTGTCTCTTATTTTTGGGCATAGGTAAGTCCATGTCAGTCCACAAAGCTAAACAATCATTCTTCTCTAAGTTCCTGATTATTTAATCATTCTTCTCAAAGTTCCTGATTATTAAATAAGGGATGTTTTAAACTAGTGTTTGGGATTTTCAAAAACAGGCAACTTCAACTATCAAATGCAAGTTGAAGATGGTAGAAAACCATTTTGAACAGCTATAATTATTCATTGTTTGCTTCCTCTACTATACCTCATTCATTATAAGCGTAGCCACAAATGTGTTTTTCGTATTAGCTCCTAGAGGAGAAACGGGCAATTTGTTCATTGAAACTAAGCATAGCCAATAGGCCATATAACTTGCATGGGAGTGATTGATCTTTGGTCTATGCATTGGGAAAGTAGTTTATTTGGAATCTTGGATGTGTGTCTTCTCAATCTTGTTACGTTTATCTAGATGATTTGATGCATGTCACACAAGAGCAACAAGGGAGCAAACTTATTTTCAATTCAAGCTATGATACATATCCATAACCCCCAATAGTATGAATATATACCTGCTTTTGCAAACCTCTTTTGGCATATTATTGTGGCTTACTTTTATTTACTTATTTGGTCTCTAACTTGGGGCTATCTTCAGCCAGTTTAGTCAGGCTATCTTCTACTATCTTAAATAGACTCTTGGTGTTCTGTCCTAGACCATAGTCGAAAAACTTGGGCTTGGCAATAACTCAGCTTACCCAAAAAATTTAAAAACTTGGGATGCAGCAAAAACTAAGGGAAAAACTCAGTAAATTTATCGTACGTTAAAAATACATATTAAAAAAAAAAAATCTTCAAAAACATGCTTATGACTGAATTTATGGAACATATTACTGATTTCCTTGATAATAGATATATAGATCAAAATTGGGTTTCCTTCATATATAGATCAAATTTAGATTTCCTTCATATATTACTGTTGAAAGCTTTAATGAAGCTTGAAAGTTGAAAAATTCAGCAAGTATGCAGCCTCAATACAGAAATATGCAGACAGAGCAGCAGACCCTAAAACCAAAATATGTATCTGCCAGCAGAAAAAACACCAGACCAGCAATTTCGTGTAAAAATGCAGACCAGTGATCTCACAGGAGCCCTAAAAGTAAACACCGCAAGTGCAGCTCTCACAGGTGCTGTCTAAGAGTAGAAATCCTGGAGAAAAAAACAAAAAACGTGTCATGAAAATTGAAATGATCTTTTTATCAGTGGCTGAGATTTTCCTGAGTTGTGAGTCAATGTTGATTTTCCTGCAAGTTGGGCAAGTTATTCATAAAAACTTGTGGCAAATTTTAGCAGTAACTCAGCAGCAAGTAATACTGTGAGTTACTTCAACCTGTATGGCTCATGAGTACTTGCAGGCTTTTTCAATTATGACCTACATAACTCTTGGTTAAAATACCATTAAATCATAGTAATTAAGCTAGCACTCACCACTTCCACAAAGCGGTCATTCAACAGCCTATCTTTAGGGTGTTTTTATTATATACATTTGCTAAGGGTTGCTTAGTCATTTCTTAACTACATGGATACACCACAAATTGATCCTATGAGCATGACAATAAATTTTCTGCCTTGTAAACTCTGCATAGGAAAACATCCAAGATCAAAATTGTTGATTACCTTACCAATTACTAAATTATATAGATGTGCATAACATAAGATTAGGTGACCTAGAATTGAAAGGATAAGGTAAAGACGTCATTAGTGGGAGTTCACTATTCATATTAGAGAAACTGAGCTTGACCTGTATTTGCTAATCAACCTAGAGGCTTTGTGCTGTTGATGTGATAGCGTGGGAGATCTCTTTCTCCCTAAAATTCAAAATAAATAAATAATTTATGAGGCCGACTCATGTGAAGTGTCGCCTCATTTCAAATAATAATTTATATTTTATTTTATTGAAGTTGACTCAATAAAAAGTCGCCTCATTTTTTGTAAAGTCGTCTCTCTTGTGTAAGAGGCCGACTCTTCATGAAAAGACACCTCCTTGTGTATATATTCAAGGCGACTCCCTCTCATTTGGTAATTCAATTTAACTCAAGATAAGTTCACATTCTTCAAGGAGTTCACATTCATACAGCAGATTGACATATTGCTTCAAGGTGATCGACATTAAGGAGAAAATACAATTGGTTGTATATTCGCATCAAGTAAAGGTGCTATCATCATTACATCAGATCGGCCTAGTGTTTGGCCAAGTTGTAAAGCAGATTTCTGCTACTTCATTTAATATATAAGTGATATATTTGTGGCTGGGTTTTTTTTTCCCTCAAGAAGGAGGGTTTTCCCAGGGTAAAAGTGCTGTGTTTATTGTTCATGTGTTGCATTTTCTGCTTTATGCAAAATCTGATCCTAAAACTAACATGTGCAACTGTAGTTGTGAAGAATCTGTGTTATGGTAGGATATGTGTACCAAAAACAAATTTGAGATGGATAAAATTTATAAAACAGATTATTTTTCCCATTCGTAACATAGAAAAAGCTGAATTGGTGTAACACCCAACTATTCTACAGTTTAAAAATGTTAACTAACTACCAGTTTTAGCCGAAAACAACTAACTGGTTTCCATTCTAGGGTTTCCAAAACGATTTCAACCGAATCAATTTAAATTTTCAACTAACTTCTAGATTTCTAGGTTCAGTTGATCTGAAGCAACTAACGGTGTTCACCAACCATTTCTCAAAAGATCAATAACTAAATAACTGTCAAACTAGGGTTTCCTTTGCAGTTAGAAGGAAAAGAAAATCATTCCCGATGTTGTTACATAATTCATCAACCAACTTTTAAACTTCCATTTCTAGCTGAAAGAAAAACTATAACTGTAAACATATAACAAAGAATCTCAAAAAGATAATAACTACTTTTCTTTGCTTCCAGAAGGTAACGAACAATTACTACAGCTATGAAACAAATGTAATAGCTGTCATTCAATGGTTTAAGAAATGGAGAACTAACTGCCAATTTTCATCCGGCAATAACTAACTATTCCATCTAAGTTTCCATTCAACCAACTAACTAACTGAAGAAAGAAATAACTTCTTTATTTTCATTAATTAATTTCAGATCTTTCATTTCAGCTGAATGGATCAAGTAACTATCTCACTAATTAACTGCAGATTCTTACATCGAACATTAACATAAAAGAATTACATTCATGGGATAAATGAAAGTAAACTTTATTTAGCATTGCATGTACCTGGATTTATGAGTGAGGAAGAAATACATTTGACGTCATCTTCATGTTGTTATACTTGGGCACCTTTATCAATGAGGGAAAGAGAGTTATCATCAGGGGCTTTACCGCCCAACCAAGACCTACTGGTCTCGCGAGTTTCTTCAACTGAAGAACCCACCTTTCACGAGGGTAATCAACACGGATCAAATTATCATCATGCCTCTGAGCCTGGTGACAAGGACCTATACCTCCTAATTGACCTTACTAAGGGTTCCTCCCAACTAGAAAGGTCACTCTGATCAGTGGTATATCTAATATCTGGTACTTGATAGCTGCCAGATGCGGAATCTAGCATCGTACCTTGGCGAAGGATTTTAATATTTTCTGGCACTCCTATGCCGATGTCTCTGGCACTACTGTGCCGACATCTCTGGCACTCTTGTGCCGATGTCTCTGGCACTATTGTGCCGACATCTTTGGCACTCCTGTGCCGTCAGGACTCTCACCCTTGCTCGACATGATCACATTGTTTTAAGCTTTATCTTTTAAAGACAATTAAGTTCTTTTATCCCCATACTTTATTTGCATTCCTAATTCATCTTGCAGTGGGATCTTTAAGCAAAGAGATATTTCTAGAGATTTACAGTTGAAGGAAAAGATTGTCCAGCTCGACATGCACATTACTCTTTAGGAATCATAAGTAAAAATTTAAGTTTCGGGAGAACTCATAATCTGTTCCCCTTCAAATTGTCTTAATTTGATATTCTCATTAAACTCTAGCCAACCTTGTCCCACAGATCAGATTCAAGTTCTCAATAAAAGGGTTTCAGATTAAGAGATTAGGAGAAGTTATAAATATTCGGTTCTTCCCAAATTAACCAAGACAGTTTAAAAGAAGCTCAGACTTGTTATGAGAGAGAGAGAGAGAGTACTGAATTTGATCAAGAAAAGCAACAACTATGAGGATATCAAACCTCAGTCACGAAAAAGAGACTTCGATTTACATGAATTCCAAATTAAATTATTTTGCTTTTGAACGTTACCATCGGTCAATAGGCTCGAATCCTTTAATGAAGAAAATATTAACCAAGATCAAATCGGAGATACGAAATCAAGCAACAGATCGTTTAACAAATTCATACATGCCTGTGAAGTTCCTCGCTTAAGATATAAGCATATTCAAGGAATTTCTGAGAAAAACAGGAAAGTATAGACAAGTTCAATTTTGATTTAGGACAAACTCAAGCTCCTCCCAATTTATTCGGATCTCAAGATTTAAGATCAATAGTTCCGGAGTAAAATTTCAATAAGACTCTCATGAGTCTAAGTCAATTCTAGACCACGGTAGAGATAAGTTAAGGTTCAAAGATTCCATTCTCATATTCCACAAGGAAAAACTAAGGATTAACTGAGTTCAGGACTGGTGTAAGAAAAGATATAAATGCAATGAAGAATCCAACCTTCTGGCCGACAATGGTAATAGGACTAAAGACGGATTGGAAATGAGAAGGGCTAGATTGAATTTCGAGCTAGAGACTCGATTTAAAGAATAACATTATAATTCAAATTCCACAGCACAACGCCAAAGCTTATCTTTGATTATGATAGCTAAAAAAACAACATATATATATATTTCAACCTTAAATAACTTCCGAGTATAGTTACGACACATGCCTGGAGATTTAAGTTGACATAGTCGAGATTTGATCTCAAGAGGGGCAGCCGATTCTTGGAATGAAATACACACGACTTGCAGATTCTTCACCCTTGATCAAAAGCCGTCAAGACTCCACAAATTCGAGCAACAGGAAGAATGGAGATATTTAACACTTGATCCACATGACCCCAAAGTCACTCACAGCCCGCTTGAAAAACCAACTCCGAAAACAGGGTTTATGACATAAATCGCAAGGATATGATGCGATGGAAGATAATGAGGGAAAGATTATTCGAAAGGTAAAATATATAAGCTTCAATTACTCAGAGAGATTGATTCGCAACCCGACCTCCATGAAGATAGCGAGTTCCAGAAAAGAAGAGACATGAACTTGCAAAGATGATGAATGAGCAGATGCAGGTTGATAGCCGACTTTTGTTTTCCCAATACCCAAAAACAAGAACCGAAAGCAAAAAACAGAAGAATGATTTCTATCGCCCAACTGAGACTTTTCTCATCGAGCCCCCCGACTCTTTGCCTTCCTCTTGGATGTTAAAAAAAAAGAAGGCAAGGTGGCGATGATCTACCACCGTTTCCAACGGCGCCACAAAAACAATTTGAATATATATATATATATATATATATTTGAATTAAAATACTCCATCGGCTTAAAGTGGTTTTACCCCAATTAAATATATTGAGACTTTAATTTTTAAATGAATTAAGATAAAATATGAAATGAGCTTAACTTAATAGATTATTACTTAATTAAAGATATTTGGCCAAGGTAATGATTATTCTGCACCAACATTTCCGTCTCATGACAAGACGATGATTTGATCCTCTGTTAACTATCACCTCTCCTTGATGACATCTCCCTTTCTCTCGTGGCATCGGCAATCCTGGATCCACTGACAAGGATCATGGTTAGATCGTTCTCAACGTTTATAAATATATTTCTAGTATGCATTTAAATATAATCTCATTCAACTTCACGTGAACAATAAATTCTCTTGCAAAATAAAAAGTTCGTTAACATTATAGTTACGATAAAAGAACAACTATTGCAACTTTATCATAATCTCATGAAAGCAGTTACTTGCAACTAACACTGTATTCGAAATACATAACCAAACATATAGTCTCAATGCGAGGGATGTGAGAATTGGAACGGGATTGATAGGTTGGAAAAGAATCAATAATGGACCAAATGTGGGTATGCTGTGAGCCTAAAGCTAATCATTGACTAACATGACTACAAAGAAATAAAAGTATGGACTTAAATAATGAAAATCATTTTGTTGATAAATATAAAAACATTTTTTTACCCTTTTTTTGTAAATTGTACATCTATGATCAGTATATCTTTTGTATTTTCTTTTTAGTTTTGATTATTGTAGATTTTAATGAGTTTTGAAACAGATAGAAGACATTCATTGATTGTGTAAATTCTTCCTCTTTGAGTTTGGTAGTTTGAGTTTTGAAATTTGAATCTTTAATTGCAAGGTTTAGTTTCTATCCCCCATTGAATGGAGAGTGGGAGTGGTGAAATGAACACAAATGAAGAAAATAGTGATTTGTTTTAGTTATGGGTGATTTATTGTTGAATTTATTTCAGCATATTCATGCATGCAGATGTGTGCATGTGTGTGCATATATAAATATGTAGGGAAAATTGAACAATGCATCAAAATGGACCAAGACCGTAGTGTCATACCATTGCCTGTTATTTACTTATATAATATTGTGTTAGGCTATTTCTTTGTAGTGAATGCAAAAGCTATAGTAGATACACTTGAATGCAGAAATTAATCACAAATCCAGAGATAATGGTACACAAATGATAGAAGGATTGATTAGACACAAGGACACTTCAAGCAGACAATCTCTAGAAAGAAGAATAACAAAGAAAGGAATTTGGTAATAGAACTCACGATGATCTGAGAGAGCTTTACTCTCCTTATATATAGACACAATTAGTATGATTCACAGCCCTTCATCCTAATTAGTTTGGCCTAAAGAAATGCTTATAATTAATGAGTGAAAATATAAAGGTTATGCATTGCATAAGTAGGCTGCAACATAACTTAGTACACTTCATAAGATACAATATTAGGGACATAATGTTGGGTCTGGTGATCTAAATATTTATTTGTTTATACATTTTGTTTTAATAAATGTATGGGGCATGCTTCTTACATGTGAGACACCCCTACTTTTTAGTTATTTTATATTTATATTTTAAAGGATGTTAGTAGTTATTAACTTATATGAATAAGTTAAATATGAAGTTGTAAAGCGCAGGTAGTTGAGTCTCATAAAATAGGTATTAATAGTATTATAACTTGCTCATAGCAAGTTATTTATTCATGTTGATACCTGGGTTTGAAAAATAGTGAAAAATAAAATATGGTTTACATATTTTAAAGTAACATTATTTTTCATATGTTCTGACACATCACATGCCCTTCTCCTTCAGACAATTGTTGCCCTTTACACTTAGCAAATCGGGATGCTTGTGCATAATTTTTATCTTCCCATATTGTATCTTAACTAGAAGAGTCTTCCACTTAATTAGAAATTCAGGAATACTCAGTTTTGTAACTGCTTCACTTGTTTATTGAACACTTTGGTTCTCACCAAGAACCCTAATTTGCTAGTTTTAGTAATTTTCTTTTGTATTGAAAACTATGTGTCATCTCTCACAATTTTCCCATTTTGTATACACTTTCAATTGACCCCCCTGTTCCTGCAGCTTAGCCAAAGTAGGCTTCTGGTATATATTTTTCGCATGCTCAAAATATCACAATTTGCTTAAGGGAAGAGATGCTGATATCTATGTAACCTAATTGAATCCACAGTTTTTTTAAAAAAGAAAATTCTATGTTTATTCATCTGTTCAGTGGTTGTTAATTTTCTATTTTGTTTATTGTTGTTTCAATTGCTGCTTACAATACATGAAGTTCCTCAACTATTGTATTGTCCCTTGAATTAAATTCAGATCAACTTCCCTATTGGACTCTTTGTCTGGCTTTCTCACATTTACTTCATTACATGCACTTAATCAATTGCTTTATTGTGCACATTTCATTGTGTGCACTTAATCATGAAAGCTTCTTTATATGTGCCGCATTGTTTATGCCTCCTTGCACTTGCTTCATTGTGTGCGCATTTCTTGTATGCACTAGTTTCTTGCTTGAAGGTTGGGTTTGCACTTTATGGTTTTTTCTATCCATTTGGTCTTTTCTGGCGGGTTTTGTAATCCTTTTTTACATTTTAACATACCAAGACAACTCATTGTTCTTTGTTCACCAATGAAAAATACCTCTATGTGATGAAGTCTTATCTTCTTGGGAATTCTTTATTTCGAGAATACCTTTTGTTGGTTCAGATTCTTGCAATCTCATATTCACTGCTGAAATTAAAATTGGACCTTGATGGTACTTCTCACTTTGGTTCTATTTCATATCTGTAATATTTTCACTGCAGTGATGGATTGCTTTTGACTGCCCCAACAATCTGGTTTGTTGAACAGAGCATTGTAATTTTTCTCATCATTAAAGTCACCACAAAGTCTTCTGCAAACTTTTGGCTTGGCATAGAAACCCTTTGGGTCGTTGAAAGTGCTAAGGGCTTCATAATTAGTTGGATCTTGGCATTTTTAGAATGTCAAAATTTTCAGAGTGGACCAATGAAGTTGTCTTGATGTAGGCACTAAACCCTTTCAATAATAATGGAAATTTTGTGGGGGTTACCATTAAAAATATCACTGTTTTGTTCAATTCAAACAGACAATTGGAGACCTTCGAGTGATGTAATCTGACTCCAGATGATTTTCAATTCAGAAATAACCATTTATTGACAATTTCAAAAAGGCTAAGGTAAGGATTTCAAGGGTAGTGGTAAGAGGAGGTGGGATGTCCCCTAAAAGTATTGTGCTAGTTAATTATGCATAAACAAATGATCAATGTTCTTGTATGCCTTTTGACAATCAGGGCACTAGGAAGGTCCATTCCATCCTTGGTACATGAAGCATTAACAATTTGAATTTACAAGCCAAATGATCCTAAGTTGAAGGTGGATGAAGATAGGCAGCATGGCTAAAGCAAGATGACCCTCCAAGAACACAAGTGCAGGGATATGTAGGCACCAGAGTAGAGAAGTGTGCTGTAGGACCTTCACCTCACCCTTGTGTCCCCTGAGCCTACGTAGACAGGAAACTGCGAGTCCAAATGACAACATAGGTGTTGGATGATTTTTTTAAACTGCATTTTTTTGAGTGGATTCAGTCAAAAAACTACATTTTACTGTCGGATTTGTCTGAGATGAACTCATATGGGAGAAGCTGCCCCTTGGATGACTCCCCAGTCAGAGCATTTCAGATTTGGGGCCTTTGTGCACAAAACCGGTAGCAAAGGTATTAGACATTAATGAAAAATAAAGCATGAAACTTGTTGATCTTCCTTCTGGAAATAAAGCATTTGGATGCAAATGGTGTTCAAGATGAATACAAGGCAGATGATAGTCTTTACCAGTATAAGGCATCACTTGTAGCAAGAGGCTTTGCACAAAAGGAAGGCATACATTATTATGAGGATACTTTTGCTCCTGTTGCCATGATTAAGGCTATTAGAATGGTTGTTGCTACAGCAGCACAGATTGGGTGTTATGCACATTAGATTCATGTAAAGAGTGCCTTTATTAATGGAGATCTCAAGAAGTCTACATGACCCAGCCTCAGGGTTTGTCACACTAGTACAAGAGCTGTAGATGTGCAAACCTGTGAAACCTCTCTGTGGTTTGAAGTAGGTTCCCAAGGTCTGGTATATAAATTTTGATGAGCATCTTCTAGAACATCGATTCACAAGGAGTAAGGAGTTCATATGATCCTAACCACTACTTTAAGGATCAAGAGGAGGTGATGCTCATAGTTTATGTTGACAACTTAGTCATAATTGACAGCTCTTAGGACATGATTGCAGCAACAAAGAATGATCCGAAGTCACTGTTTGACATATCTGATCTCAGACTCTTGCACTATTGTCTTGAACTGGAGATATGACAGTCATAGAATCATATCTTTTTGCAGATGATAAACTGCAAGCCTGTGTCCACAACCATGGAGATAGGATTGCAGCTATTCCCTACAGATTCATCACCTCAGGCAAATGCTACTCTGCATCGTCGATTGATTGGGAGTCTCATTTATTTGACTTATACTAGGCCATATAGAAGCCATGTTATCAGCTATCTTGATGTAGGAATATCTAAGGGGTCATGCCATCAACACCAACCAAAAACATATTTTATTGCAGTTTTGGATTATTGTGGTCTAACCTTGTGGTTCCAGGTGCAGGAGGCACTGTACTTTTCATATATTCAAATTGAAATATTCTCTCTCTAATATTAATATTCAACTTTGGTTGGAGTCTTTGGAGGGGCCCATTTGCCACTTGTTCGCTTGCTCATGACACCCAGTGGAAGTTCAACGGTCACGATTTCTCATAGGGGTGCTTGGGATTGTGGGCCACTTGCATGTTGTTTATAACTTTATTCAATTTGCATGTTGGAACTTCATTTATATCCTTTGGACCTTAATTGAGGATCTCATTTGTGGAGTTACAAATTGAGGAGAATCTTTCATGCTTGCCTTTGTGATGGGGGTTTAATGAAAGGAGCTACTTGATATCCTTGATTCTTTCCTTGAATTTCTTGGATGACAGTGTGACTTGTTTGAAGGAGTTACACACATATCTAACACTTGTACACCCTAATGAATGCCATTATTCCCTTGGAAGTGATGCCCCATAATGTAGGAGTTACATTTTATAGATTCCTTGAGTAGCTAGTCATGGTGCCATATTTTTGGAAGAGATATAAAAGAAACAAAAGGAGTTGATTTTGTTTAGCTTCCCAAAGGTTTACTTGCAGGTTGAAGGTGTCGGAGAAGGCCTTGAAGAGATTGTTTACAGTCTGGGAACTCAACGGCTAAGTTTTGGATGTGTGGGTTGATTTCTTATGTCATTGGTTGGAGCTAGACTAGGTTGAGGTGTGTTCAGAGTCAATGTAGATGTTGTTTATGTTTCAGATTTGGTTTTGTGTGATCTTAAGCGGCTGTAGATCAGTTTGATATGAATTTTTAAGGGAAGAAGACACTGTCCAAATGAGGGTGTAATCTTGTTCTCTCATTGTAATGGAAACCAGTACTTTTCCTCATGTTTGGTGTTCACAATTTTCCTATAAAATCAGCGAGTGTTCTCTGATTTGTTTATGTATTGACCAGTAATTTAGAGTCTTGAAAGGGTGGTAATGGTCTGCTACAAGTCATTAAACAGGGGCATTAAAACTATGCAAAAATTGGTGTAAGATTCAGCTTGCAAAGGCAATGTATTGGTACCTAGTTTGTTGCATTTTCTTGTCTAGGTCTATATTTCTTTAGTGAAGTCCTCAAAGCCTGTTTGTTGAATGTTTGGGGGTCCTATTCCTTACAGACCCTATTGGAGTTTTTTGAATTGTTGTTGTAAGGGAAGGTCACCATTCCTTTAGCTCCCTACCCTTCCTGTTGAGGTTCATGATATCTGTTGAGGTTCATTTAGCTCCCTACCCTTGACTGCATGATATCTGTTGAGGTTCATGCAGGAACCACTGTTATGTCTCTAGAAGGTAGCATAGCGAGTTTTGAAGCATGTCTGTGGCATGATGGGGCTTAGAATATAAGAAAATGAACAAATCTTCTTTACTGGTCACATGAATGACTATGCAGAATCCATGGATGACAGGAAATCCACAGTTTATGTATTCTTTTTGGGGTCCTGTGACCTGTCTGATCTCTTGGGGAAGTAAGGTTCTGTCTATGAGGTGATATGGCTCCATCACATTTTGGGAGGGGAGTACCACAGACACAGACTATGCTCATGTACCGCGACAATCAGAGTGTACTGAAATTTGTTTGCAATTCTGTGTTACATGAACACACCAAACACAGAGTTTCAGTGCCATTTCATACACTTCAGTGAAAATATATTCAGTTCCACTTTTACTCTGCTCAAGAGCAATGGGCATATATTTTTCACCAAATTCCTTGCTTGTGTGAAATTTGAGATATTTTGGACCTTCCTGACATGTGCTCTTGAGAAAATGATGTAATAAGTGGGGAGGGGAGGTCGGTAGGGCAGAGATGCTAGATATAATGTATTACATCATTAGAATAATTGATAACATATCCTGTATGGGATGATTGGCTAGACAGTTGGCAAATATATAGTTAACTTTATCAATTGTTCTTTTCTTATTGTATATAATCATCTATCAATAATACTATCCTACGAAAAGCTTTTCTATTAATTATTGAATCATTTTCAGTATGAACTGTGTGTTGTATTTAATACTCAATTTGTTTCTTCTATCATCCACCTCTCACACGAAGATTGCTGCTATGCAGTGCTTCATTCTAATAGTTCAATCCCACCTCTTTATCCCTCTGAGAGTTATCTGCCAAGTGGACTATGCTATCTCACAAGAGATGATGATCTCAAAAGGAATGACTACTCATGAGACATAGAATAGAGAAGAATGACACCAGTATTAAATATTCCATGTGGGTTGAACCCAAAATTTCTATTCAGTTCAATGACATTGCAGTAAAGAGGGAGTAAAACATGGACCTGTAGTTTTCAAAAACCATATATGATATATCAATGAAATAATAATTCATTTGGAAAATCAATTTCATTCTGGTTAAATTGAAGTCACCCATATGTCACTTGACCATAACATGTAGTTTGCAGTAATGTGTCAGTTGACCTTTACTTATAGTTTTCTTTGAGGATAGATCAAGGATAATTACGACTACTTAATTTACAATCTATTGAGATTGATTTAGCTTTGTTTTAACGGGACTGCCCCTGAGGAATAGTTCTTGATTGAGCTGTAGTTTGTCTAAGGTAGGATTACAGACACCTTTGCAGATTAAATAATCTGTCTTATTATTTCGTTCTATTCTATTTCTTTGAAATGGTAGGCATAATTTTTCTTTTTCTCTTCTGTCAAGGAAAAATGCCCAGAAACTGTTTCTAAGCTAGTTCATGACAAGAAGATGTTATTTAAAAAACATATGATTCAGAACAAAATATATGGTTTTTTCATTGCCCTTGCAGGAACAAAGATTTTTGTGGTCAGTGAACCAGGAACCCAGGGTATGGAGCTACTTCTGAAATCAATATATGAATTGTACACAGACTATGTCTTGAAAAATCCTTTTTATGAGATGGAAATGCCAATCAGGTGTGAGCTTTTTGAACTTAATTTGGCACAAGCCATCCGAAAAGATAAAGCAGCATTTGGTGGCCGATAAATGTTTCATGTGTGGTAATTGTTACTGTTCAAAAATTGTATGAAAGGCAAATGCCCAAGATCTTTTAATAAGTTAAAGCAATGCATCTGTTACTTTTCTGTGATTGTTGCAAGTCAGTAGATGGCAACACGCATTCTTATATTTGCAGGTGGTCATTGTCACTTTGTTTTTAATCAAGAAAATTCAGAAGATAGTTTGCTACTGCATAAGATAGATACTACAAAAGCTTGTTAATGTATTCATGGCACTTCAATGCAGAGTCTTGATAAAAGATTTTCCTTCCAAATAGTTGTGGATTTGGCTTTTCATTTGTTTGAGGAGATAAGAGTTTACATATTTTCCATTATAGAATAAATATGCTGGACATATTTGTCTGATATGTATTCTTTTCTCATTGGAATACTCAAACATTCATTCTACACAGGATAATTGAAATTGTGGGCTTGTTATTAGTGAAAAGTGCTCAGAAATGATTATGTTGTGCCTTGAAAGACACAAGAATGCTTAGACAAGAACCTGATAAATATAAAAGCTAAATATCCTGGTAATTGATAATATGAATGCTGTCTATAGCATTGAAAGATCTTGCCATGATTAAGGCACCATGAGTTCCATCAAATATTGGACATATTTGTCTGATATGTATTCTTTTCTCATTGGAATACTCTGAAACATTCATTCTACACAGGATAATTGAAATTGTGGGCTTATTATTTAGTGAAAAATGCTCAAGAAAAGATTATGCCATGCTTTCACGCAAACAAGAAAGCTTAGACAAACTTGGCTTCAAACATAAAGGTAAAATTGGATAAATATAAAACTAAAAGCAAAATATCCTGGTAATTGATAATATGAATGGTGCCTATAGGATTGAGAGATCTTGCCATGATTAAAGCACCATGAGTTCCATCAAATATTGGAAATATCATCATATTAAAGCCATTACACGGTTTCGAGACTGAGCCGAAAAGGTTTGAGACCATACATGAAATAAAGAGCTCAAAATATGCTCTGGACAGAAACTGTTAAAGGTCATAATGGACTATTTGACGTTATACTGTCTTCACTGATGCTCAATGTTTTCTAGGTTGTTACTCCACATTTGCATTGTCGCTTCAAACAGTTATTTTGTAATTTACAAATTTTATAGAAGTGACAGGGACAGGGGCTGGTTTTGTGGACATCACTGGTGGTTGATTCTCTTTGTAGTGTACTATGTTTGAATAATTCGCATTGTGTACAATAGAGTTCAACAAGAATTTTTTTTATCTCATTGGCATTTGGGTTGACTAATCCCTTATAGATGTTCAACAACTTGCTGTCAAATTTTAAGCAATTGAGGCAAATATCCACTCCAGGGTATTGTTTTGGGTCAATTTTCACCAATTGACCAGTTTGCATAAATGCTGTAAAATAAGCGATTCACCATTTGGCAATTTTTTTTGCCAATTTTTTGTGTAAAATGTACAAAAGATAATTAGATCTGGGAAAAAATATATCTATAAATAGTAGATTCTGTGTTTTTCCTCATAGCAAGATTTTTTAGATTATTAGATATAAGGTTTGAATTGATGCCCACTCTTGTTACAATTTTTTTTTTTGAATATCAGGCCCACTATTTGAACATGAACGACACATAATGGCCTGCATATATACTTGCTGCTATATAACTTGTCATCTGCGAATTTTTAGCAGTACTGCTGCTCGCTAAATTTTTCCATCTACTCCACTTGCTGCATCTTTCAGCTTTATCTGGCCACATCAATGCCACATCCTTAAATACTTTTTGGCTGTATTCTACCTGCAATGCCACTCAGTATACCTTACAGCATTAAGATGTCCTTGGGGATAGTTGAACCTCGGTTTTCATCATAAGAACCAAAGACTAAACCACTTGACCACACCCCCATTGATTCCTCATAACAAGATTACAACTATCTTATTTTTTGAATTGGAAGGATTTGCTTACCATTCTATACTCGTAATAAAATTTCCATTTCTTTTATATTTTCCTTGATCAGCTTTGTCTCAGCTATGGTCAAAGTGCTTCTGATACTGTTGCAGTCAAAACATTTCTTGGCAACAAAATAAACTTACAGATAATATTTCAAAGTGGAGGTTTCAATATGGAAGGAAACCAAGTGGTGAAACAAAAGGGACAAAAATATTATGGATGAAGTAGTATAGCAGTAAAAACAGAAAAAAATTTGTGGGGATGAGATGAAGGTGGAGAAAGATAGCAAACAAACAATGAAATTACCTGGAAAGAGAATAAGGAGACTAGAAAAAGGAGCAAGAGATGATCAAATGAGATGACAACAAGTTCAGAGGATTAATAAACCAGAAGCTACAAAATTAATATAAAAACACTACGAAGAAGTAAGGATCTGGTTTCCCAGTTTTTGAAATAAATAGATGCATACTTTCTTGCGTGCAATCACTAGCTGAATAGTTGATTCCATAGACAGGCTGTATTTGTAATTTTCATAAACGCATCACTTGATGTGGTCTTCCATTGAGAATATGTGTTCTGTTCTATGCATTATGCTGATAATGGAAGTCCAAATTTGGAAGAGGTTTGCTACCATAGTTGCTACTTTGGAATGAATTAGTAAAAGATATTTTTAAATGATACATATAAAAGATTAGACAAAAAGTCTACAAGTGTGCTATCAATTTTTTGTGTTATCATTTTTTGTTGTAAGAACTTTTGTGGTCTTAGACTCCTACACAATCGCTACCTTCTATTGTAAAGAAATCCGTATCATTTGAGAACTAGATTACCACATGTCTTGGTTAAAGGACAATTTGATTGGCAGGTACATTGGTTGAATTCATCATACATGGATGACGTTCTTTTTGAAATGGAATGTTTTACTGATCATATTTCAGTGTTTCAAGATGTAGTTTCTAGAGGTGATGATGCACATGTAGCTTTTCATATATAAGACTTACATCAAAAAAGGTGGTTGTGTTATGTGAAAAACATAGGAGATGTTGATCGACATTGGTGTTATCTCAATTGTTTTTTATTATATGGGTAAAACAGGTTTTGAAGGGGCCTTGCAACCCTTTACAATAGACATTAGCTTGACACAAAAACCAAACAACAGCACAATTGCAGCCAAGCTGCCCCACTACAACAACTACCCAAAAATGACCAAAGGATTATCCATCTACATAACACCATGCCTTTTCCTAACAATCTACACATCGAAAACTTGTGTATTGGAAACATATACATTTTTAGGAAGACCTATCTTCCTTTAGATAATAGTCTAGGACACACCATTATCCAAATCCTTAGATTGAGGGAAGAGGAGAGGAGAATCCTCTACCTTGCTTTGATCTGCTCCACCACACACAAATAAAAAGAGTTTCTAGTTGAAGAAGACATAGGCTGCATGGATACCAAAGGTGAGCAATGAACAATGGTTCCATGAACACACTCCTAGAAAGTATCAGTTTAGAAGAAGAGCAATCTCTAGATCAGGGTTGGGAGAAGTTGATCCATTAGGAACTAAAGAAGGCAATGAAGTTGCACTGATCGTAGAGGGATCCACACCTTGAGGAAGCTCATCAAATTTTAGAAAAGCCATAGGAGATTTGCAATTCTCAGAGTTAGAAAATTCGTCAACAATCAAGTATTTGGTACAAGCATTCCACCACCAAGTAGCTAAACTAGCCAACCTGTGACGAGCGTGGTGGGCAATCAAAAGCAAGGTGGATAATAGAAAAACATCTTTCTGAAACAGAAGGGAAGACCCTCATAATCAAGTATTTGAGTCCAAGGCCCATCCTCCACAAGGGGACCATATCCTTAGGGAGAGCCTTGGACTATCAATGTTGACTAAGATACAGGGTGTAATCTCATTTGTTAATATCAATAGAAGCATGTGTTATTCTATTCTTGTATAACTTCAGTGAACACATTTCATGGGCGATGAAGCTGCACCAATCATAGAGGGACCCACACCTTGAGCAAGCTCATCAAGTTTTAGAAAAGCCATAGGAGATTTGCAATCCTCAGAGTTAGAAAAATCACCAACAATCAAATATTTGGGACGGCCATTCTGCCACCAAGTAGCTAAACTAGCTAACCTGTGACGAGAGCACGAGCAATTAGAAGCAAGGTGGCCAATAGAAAAACATCTTTTGAAATAGAAGGGAAGACCCTCATAATCAATTATTTGAGTCCAAGGCCTATCCTCCACCATAAGGACCATATCCTTGGGGAGAGCCTTGGACTGTCAATGTTGACTAAGATATAGGGTGTAATCTCGTTTGTTGATATCAAAAGAAGCATATGTTATTCTATTCCTGTATAAATTCAGCGAACACATTGCATGGTTTACACTCATACAATAATATGTCATGGAGATGCATCTAGCAGAAAAAACATTAAAAGGGTATAAACCCAAATACACTCGTCTAAGTCAAATTTGAAAATTAAAATCATTGTGTAAGGAGAAGTTTTAGGCATAAGTCGTTTGGATAAAAGCAAGATATTTGTCATGAACATCTTAGAGTCTCACATAAACAATAGGCATATTGTGCGTTGGAAGACTTAAAAAGTTAAAAAGCAACCCAAACCTTTGACCCCCAATTTGCAAGTTGAATGCTTTACCATTTTTCTTACAGACATGCACAAGTACTTTTGACAGTTTCTTAGTTTTGCTTCAACCAAAGTCAAAATCACAACTCATTGACTTGTTAAGGACTTCCATAATTTTACAATCATATGGAAAGATGATAAGGAATAAAAGAAGGAATTATTAACTCAAAATCTTATTAAAATAAAACACTACATTTAACAAGGGTTGCGAAGTAACTAGCCCCTACCATTGCAATATGTTTGGAAATTAGCATTTAGTTTAGTTATGTTAATAGTTTGGTTTAGCTATAAATTGAGTTCTTATTAAACTTGCAGATTTTGAGTTATTGCTAATAGAACCACACTTGAAGGTACTCATAGAGGATGTAGATATTACTATGAAAAATACATTCTTTTTCTAGAATCAACTTGTATTATGTCAAAAGAGCTTCATGGGGTGAAATAGTTTGCTTACAATGGCTATCAAAATAGTTAAATATAGCAATTGTATGCCATGTCCCTTTTTCCAAAAATATAACTTACTAAAAATAATAAGTTTCCATCATCCCAAAATAGTAAGTCAAGAAGGATCACAAGGGATATTGGGAAAAAATATATATTTAATATTTATATTGTCCTATCACATTTGCATCATTTGGGCAAATAAATATTAAAATTATAAATATTTATAAAATGTTTGTGGGACCAAGTTGGAAAGTGCATTTGTGATGGAAATTGGCTTTAATTGGGTGCATGCCAATAGTTGAATGTGGAAAATCAAGTTTGGAGTGGAGTTATTTGAAAGCACACTTCGAAATAAGGAGTTTCTTTCTTGGCATCCAAACATACTCATTTTGGGCATGGGATTTTGGCACCAAAGTTTACCTTTTGCGTGTGGTTTGCATTAAAGGAAAAAAATCTGATTTTTCACTCATTCATTCTATGCATTGTTTTCTCTCACAGTGTTGTGATTTTCTTTATGAGAGGCTAGTCAATGTGCACATTCAAAGGATTAAGTCACTTTGGGAGATTATTTTAATATTTGAGACACTTTGGGAAATGTGTTTTTAAAAATGACTTTATAATGTTTAATTAAAAGGGGGACATAAGGGGACTCAATTAAAAATTAGACCATGGACGCCTAGTCTAATAACTTGAAGTTGTTTTTAAAGCCCAAATATTATAATATTTCATTTGGGCGCCCAAACTATGGAGAAAGATTTAAAATTAATTTAAAATCAAATTTAATGAGTTTTGGAGGCAAACTAGGGTTGCTGGAGAAAACTTATTAAAAGTTCATTTTGGAGGCTTTTTTCATTATGGATGATTGAGTTTCTTTGGAGGACTGGCTGGGAGCTTGGCTCTGGCTTGGATTTTGACTTGCAGAGAGGAAAACCTCTACAAGGACACCTTTCCCCATGTGTGAAAGGCCACATCAGGAAGGGATTTGGAGGCTTCATTTCAAGAGCTTCATATGTGCTTCATGTTTGCAGAAGCTGCTTGTAAAGGCGTTTCTTTTGAGTGTTGGAACATGATTTTGGGTGAAGGATTTAATTTATGGGAGCAGATCGACCTCCTGAAGGAGGACGACCCCTTTGACTGGGGTTTTAGTTTGAAGATTGCAGAAGATTAGTCAATACATTTTGAATGGTTCAGTGGCTGGAGGTGTAGTTTGTTTATCATACCAGTTTGGTGTGTTTCAAGAAGTTGGGTGAGTTTGGAGGACTTTCCTTGGTGCATCAAGTTGCTGCTCAAAACTCACTTTTTGGCTAGTAACTCTAAATTTAATAGGAATTTCATTCTGGGTGTTGTTTCAAAGGGAGCTCTTTATCAAGGTGCCCATGATGATGTGATTACATGAAATTTCCGAGCAAGAACAAATTTACTAGAGCAGATCGCCCTACTCTTGGAGGTTGTCCTTTTGAGGATCATCTTCAATTTCAGTATTGTATTGTTGGGGTTTGTAGTTACCATCTTTGGGGTCTGTTGGTGTGGCTTGGCACTGGAAAAAGCAAGGGATTGACTGTCATTTACCTTGGTGGAGTATGTTGAAAGTTGGAGTTCTCTATTTGCTGTTATGAGCCTCAAACCAGGGCTAGGGACGTGGTCAAACCAGGAAAATAAAAGGTTAATATCTGGGTGCTGTGCGTTGCTGTTTAGGGACCCTATATGCCTCTGAAATGATACTTATTCCAGGTCTAAGGATCTTCTTTAAATCTGATATATTATGGATAAAAAATCTGCTCATTTCATTGTCTTTGAAAATCTGAAACTTGAAGTGTAATGAAGTTATTTCCTAGCAGATTTATTGTATGTTTCATTTGCATTTATTTATATATATTTGGGCATCAATATATCATGACTTGCATTGGAGAAAAAACAATCAGACAAATCAAAAAAACAAATACCACACTAACATCAACAGTTGGGAGAAGATTTAAACAAAAATAATAAACCAAAAATGGGGCTGATCATTACAATTTGCATCAAAAATCTATGTGGAAGAATGATGTCACATATCTTGACCAAGACATTGGCATTCAGGGTTTTTAGGAGGATGCAACAAAATAATCTCAGGAAGGGATTGAAAAGGTAAACAACTCATGTTATGTACTTTTTATTTCAGATCCATTTGTGGAAGGATATGATGTTTCAGGGGATGATATTTGGGCTTTCTTAACACAAATGTTGGGCTCCATTCAATTTGAGAGCATAAGGTTGACATATTCTACTTTATGTGTTTATGAGGAGTTACAAGATGTCTCCATTAAGGGGTATTCACATGAGAAGCTACAATAGTGGAAGCAACTCAAGAGAAGTGGTAATTACTTCAATATCATGCATCTCAGTGGTCCATGTGAAATACTTTCAATTTGAACAAAGAAAGAAGCTACAACATTGATGGGAAGAACACATGAAGATTGGGTTAAGTTTGTGAAGGTAACCATATCATGCTATGTACTTTTCATTTTAGATTTCTTACCATCTTTGTCTACAAGATGTGATGTTGTAGGAAATGGATTTGTTATGGTTGTATTGCAAAGGAGGAGCTCCATGAAGTTTGAAAGCATGGAGAGTGAAGTTTGAAGAAATGGTTTCAAATTCTTCTCCAAACCATCTATATAGCTTGTTGAAGAAAAAAAATTATGGGTTGCCGATTTTGAAGAATTTCAGAGGTGTACAAATGTTGGTGAAGATATTTTCAAACCTCAAATGGTTGCCCACTAATTCAACATTAGACATACTGATGACTATTACTCAAGTTTGTCATTTTAGTAGTTGTTGCATCAGTTGCATGTTGCTGATTTTAGTAAATTCAAGTATGAACTATAGATTGGTGTGTTTGGGGGAAGCATCCTTGCTTGATGATGTTAGAAGGAGGTCTGCAATATTAGAGATCCACCCATCATAACACTTATTTGGAGAAGATATATGGAAGTTCCTCTAGCGCAATATGTGTATGTTGTCTGCAGGTATCCAATGAAGTTGTGTGAAGATTTATGGGTTTTGTGTATTGGGGAGTGTGCTGCTATTGTAGATCAATTTTATGCTCTGCAGATCATTTCTTATTGTTATTTTCCTAATTCATATCAACTTTAGAAGTCGGGGCTTTAGTTTTTCAGTTTAGAGCAGAACAATGTTGGCAATATTGTGTGATTTGGAGATTCTATGAGCAATTGATGGGATTTATATGTATTGGGGATTATAACATGTTGTTTGCTTGGGTTCACCTAAAATATTATGGTATTCTTTGGCAAAATATTTAGAGTGATGAGTCACAAAAATGGGGTGATAAGTTTGTGCTTGCAGATAGTCTCAGGAAGAACAACTTCAATATAGATGGGTTGTTTGCAAATTTAGAACTTGGAGAATTGTGCTATGTATGTTGTTGTATGATTCCACTTTACACTCCTTTACTATACTTTTTCTGCCATAGATTAGTCCATGAAGCTAAAATCAATAATTCACAAGACGAGGTTAAGTATGGGCTTTTTGTTTTTGATAAGGTAAGCAACATTTACAGGGTGTTGTACCCTTCACACGAAAAAGCCCTCAGGGCCAAAAGAAGCTAGTTCAAACCAAGACATGAACTAGGAGAAGAAGCAAAAAACAAAAGGGGGCCAATCCCAAAACAAACAAGAGCCACTAGGGCCCAACATAATAGGCCAAAAGGCCCCTCACAGAAACAGCTGACAGACAATTGTCGAACAACAAACAAGGACTAGACAACCCCAAAACCTAAGGGGACTAATCTGACTCCCTTAACCCTAGGCCGTGAAGAAGCAACAGATTTGGGGAGTCCCTTCTTCTTCCTCTGCACAACAGACTAGGAAGGCTTGGAATTGAAGTCCACCGAGCAAGGCGAGAGGAGCGGATCCGCAATAGCCACCACGGGCAAAGAGCCACCACGTAGCAAGGGAGTCGATAGCGTAGAAGAGGAGTCAAGAGCAATCAAAGGACTAGCAGAGGCGATAGAAGAGGAGTATGGGCTTTTTGTTACACATTCCTGCATTAAATATTTTAGCACTGTGAAGGCAAGAGAAGTAACTATTTCCAAAATGCATATTTTCTATAATGAGTAGTGCATTATATCTTATAACAGTCCTAAAGGCAACAAAAATCAGATTTGCATCATTGGGAAAGGTCTTAGGAGTTACAGGTTCATCTCATCTCACACTAGTGCATTTGGCATGATTATAAAACCTTTGTGGGAAAATGTGTTTCAATGGGAGTATGAGAATGAATGCATCAATTACTTGCACATCCAAGAGCTCAAATTGCATAGATTTTTTTGTTGGATTCATAACAATGGAACAAAGGAATTTGAGTCCTCATTTTGGCACAATATTCTTTGGCAAATAGTGCAAATCTTCACAGGAACAAGATCGGGGCTTAATATGCATTTTGGCATGTTTTATCATTGTGGCATAAGGATTCTAGAGCATTATAGTTGTAATTGCTTGAGGGAAAGCAATTTTTGGAAGGGATGACTTGTCATGTCCCTTTTTCCAAAAATAGAACTTACTAAAAATAGTAAGTTTCCACCATCCCAAAATAGTAAAGTCAAGAAGGATCACAGGGGATCTTGGGAAAAAAAAATATATTTAATATTTATATTGTGTTGATCACATTTACATCATTTGGGAAAATAAATATCAAAATTATAAATATTTATAAACGTTTGTGAGACCGAGTTGGAAAGTGCATTTGCTATGGAAATTGGCTTTAATTGGGTGCATGCCAATAGTTGAATGTGAAAAATCAAGTTTGGAGTGAAGTTAGTGAAAGCACACTTGGAAATAAGGGGTTTCTTTCTTGGTATGCAAGCATCCTCATTTTGGGCATGAGATTTTGGTGCCAAAGTTTTCCTTTTGCATGTGGTTTGCATTAAAGAAAAAAATATGTTTTTTCACTCATTCATTCTATGCATTGTTTTTTTCTCACAGGGTTGTGATTTTCTTCAGAGGTTGGTAAACCAATGAAGAAAGAATCTCTGAGGTTGGTAAACCAAAGGGATTGAGGCTCAAAGGCAATGGTTCTGAGGGTCTCTAGGTGCAATTTCATCCAGAGATTGCCATTGTGCTGAAAAAGCTTCTAGTTGGAGTTTGTATCCATTTTGTTTGCAAGTGTTTGCTAGTGTGAAAGTATCTTTTATATTTCAGTTTGGTGTTGCTGTAGGTTGCAGCAAATGTCTATGTATGAGAGGCATTCTATTATGTAATTTGCTGCTCAGAACAGTTATATATTTCAGAATGGTTTGTTGTTGAAGCTTTGCCTAGTTGGTGTGAGTTCTTGACTTTCGGTGTCCAGGTCTCTATTGTATTTTTCTGCTGTTGCTTGCTGTTAACAACAGATTGTGACAACAAATATGATGTAGTTTTCATGTTAAAATCAATAATATATCATCATGTGACAGTTTCTCACATTCTTGAGTTATACTTGCACATATTGGAGAAGATAAATTCATGCCCAATTTCATTGTTTGCTGTTAAATTGCAATATCTATGTGAGATAATATTTATCACATAAAAATCTGATATCATTTCCAGCAAGGGACATTACATTGTAGTTTGGTCTCTAAATAAGAGCTTGAGATACTTTTACTTAATGTGAATTCAAAGATGGATCCATATTATATATTATTCCACGATAACAACCCTCTTGTGGGACACTATGAGCCATTGTTATGTAAAACAATGCAAAATTACCAATTTATAGGAATAGTGCATTATCTATCAAGAACTGGCCAAATTCTAAAAATGAATTGGAATTGAATAGTGCCTAAAATGCATATATGTGGAGAATGCTAACCAAATAGCAATATAGATTGTTGTGTTGACAACTTCAACGTATGGATCACAATTTAGCAAGCCTTGCCTTATGCACTTTTGTTATGTTTTTGTGTTGATTGATGATTGCAAATTTCCTATTCCTAAATTGTTTCCTCATAGTACTAAGGTATCTAAATTGCTCCACAACCTCACATTGATTAGCTTGGCCAATCAAGATATATCATCCTATTTGCTTGTGGTGGTCCATGATGGGCCATGTGTTGCATGCATGCTTAAATGACAAAAGGGGATAGTGTGCAACTTTGGTTAAGTTGTTGGAACCTCAATCATTTGTTCTTGTTCCTTTTTTCCAAGCACTTTGTCTTAGCATCGAACAAAGTCTTTTTTTCAAGTTTGAAAGCTTATGCTTTGTTTTATGGTCAAGATCTTCTATTTAAAGTCATTGTCTTATTTGAATATTGAGCTTTGTTTTAACATGCATTTTTGGTCCTATTTTATCAATAACTTGTGATAACTAGTCCCTAAGCATTTGAGTGATCACTTTATAACATAACATTGTTAATTATTTCACAAGTTGATGACAATATAATTAGTTGGTCTCCCATGACTTTCCATAGAGTTAAGGCTTTCATTCAACTAATTCCATAGAGAACCCATGCACTTTTTGTTTTTTCAAGTTGATTGGTAATCCTGGGTCATGAGGTACTTAAGTGATCTCTTTGCAATGTATAGTTTGATCAATAACCTGTTAGAAGGTCCAAGGGCACTACCTTCACCAATTCCCTTTATCCTTTTGGTTGAATTGATGGTATGCTATATGAGAACAACTATGTGTTATTTTTATGCTTATCATGGCCCAACAAATGAGTGACCACCCTTACACAACTTACCTCTTGCCCATTGGTTCAATGTTTAACAAAGCATACTGCGCATGATTGAAGAAATGGTGACATGATTTAGTTGAGACATTAGAAAAATATAAACATTGCGCATAATATTATTCAAAGAGCTACATGTCAACTTTAGGGTGAAATGGTTAAATTAAAAAATGTCTAGCTTGTTTTGTGCGTCATATCAATTATTATGTATCTTGTATAAATTTTTCCGAGCCATTGATCTATGACATGCAATAATGTTGCCTTTATATTGAATTTAATCATATGTCCTAATTAAAACAAAGAGAACACTATGTTTTGATTCTAGTGGTATGAGGGGGATATACAACTACAAATATGTCGAGCTATATTGTATGTACCAATGAAATATTTACGTGTACATTGAAAGCTAGTTGGGATCAATTTTGTTTTGTTCATAAGATAATTGTGTGTTAACTAGGGGAAGTTAGACATTGTAAACATGTGATCACAGGGCTTAAATACTCGTAAAAAGTACCCACAACTTACCTTCTATAGTATTATTTTGTACCATGAGCTACAAAATATAAATTGAACTATGAAATTTATCTTGATTGTTGAATTTGTAATGGATATAAACATGATGTGGAATTGGTTTCTACAATGAAGCTATGCCATAGTGAGCCATAATAAAATGAGAAGAGGAAACCTATTGAACAAAGAAGTGCACTTGATCACAAACAAGGCAACATAGGCCATTTGATCAATGATTTTTTTAATAATGCCATCACTATGAAGCAAAAACCAACAAAGAAACATGTGTGATTATATTGCGTCATAGCTAAATGACAAAATTGTGTGCTGTGTTTTTAGTGGCTATGGTAAAATAGGGGAGAGTATCCAATACATGAGCATGTTCCAATAGTTGTTATAGTATTTGTTGATTTAATGCGTAATATTTTTAACAATGTTGGACCAATAGTTGTGACATTAAAGTTAGTGTTGATAATAACTAACCATAATTGAATGAAATGTATTCCTTAGATCAAAAAAGCAACAAATCATGTGATGCCACATTAGCACACCAATAAAATATGACTTAGTGCACAGCTATCAGTCTCACTTTTTTTGGGTCTTTTTGGACACCTTGAAAAAAAACATGCTGATGTGGGCCTTAAACCTTAGTTATAAGCAAGAGACTTGCCAAGTAAGCTGCTGTAAAAAATTGAGAGTGATATGAAATTTCCACGTAGGATTTTGAGAAGCGCCAAGTTAGAGTGCTCAACTACCGGGTCCTCTCCCCTAGACAAGGGTTGGTGGTTCACATCTTCCTTCCATCATTTATCCCCATGGTTGTTGGATCTTGTCGAACCATCTCTAGCTATAGTATCCTACCACTAGTTAGCAATCTAGGTGTGAGCTCATAGGGCATGACAAAACTTTTACATTTTCTTGTGTTGATGTGTTGTGGCCTTATTAGTTGAAGTGCAAGCACGTGGATGTTACCTAGTGCATGTAAATATTTTAAAAAAGGTTTAGACTAAGCCACTTGTAAGTTCAACAACATTGGGTCATTAACTTATTAATTATCATTTTTAGTTAAGCTATGGCAGATCTAGGGGACAAGTATTGAGACATTTATTCTAAATTTTAGTGCCTTGTATAAAATGATTGAGGATTGTTTGACAAAGACATGCCACTTTCTTAGTGATAGTGATTCATCAACCAAGTGATAAGTGAGCACTTTGGAGCACAACCAATGTTGCAATACGTAGATTTAAAAGAAAGTAAATTGTAATCATTGACATGTGCAATTTTTAGTAGATTTCACATCACTATAATACTAAATGTTGATTGACGTCACATTAAAAAAATGTTTGCCTTGGTAAAAGTTCACAATGAATAAATATTATCATATATCAAACATTTATGGTAGTAATCCCATTTCTTATGCAAGATAATAAATTCTTTTGTACAATAAATTTATTTTAATGTAGGTATAATATATGTTGGGATCAAGAACCTAAGAAATATCAAGCAAACAAATTTAGAAAAAAAATAAAAAATCAAGAATTTTAGGAAATACTAATGTAGTTTATAAAATATTTCAAATAGAATTGGCAACATACAATTTTTCAATTAAATTGATAATATACATTAATGCAACAAGATATAAGTAGGACATGTTTTCCTTCCAAGTTATGTTCTAAAATCTAATAGGGGAAAAGCACAAATCTATGTTACACTTTCGACCAACTAAATAGTTTTGAGCGATAGTTTCACCCTAAATAGTTATTATATTTTTTTCCCTTTATAAGTTTCAAATGGGACTCAATTTACATGTAAAGTTTGAGTCGATTTTTTTTTTAAGTGAAAGCCTTTCTCTTTCGATCATAAATATTTCGATCGAAACCATCTATGTGGCATCCTTGTTGGCAACCGCCTTAGCTTTTTTCAAAATTTACTGAAACTTTCCACTTGAACATAATATTTCTTTAGTCAATGAATTTAAAAATAAAAATAAAATACCATTTTTTAGATTTTGGAGTCAAGAATCCATTTTTTTTTTTTGATATTTTTATTAGTTGCAATATGTTATTTTTTTAAATAATACAATTAGGTTGTTATAATACAAAAATGAGGCTGATTAGAAATTAAAAAAATACTAAAACATATTAAAATATTTTGAAAAATATATGGTGCACTAGAGGAAAAAATCTTTCCAAAAGCGTATACTTTGTTTGTTGAAAATGATTAAAAAATAGACAAAAGTTGACGTCAAGTGAAAACTACCAAATTTTGGTAAGATATTGAAGTTATTTATTTGGGGAAAAAATTAGGGAAAAATATTGAAACAATTTTTATTTTTATTTTTATTTTAAATTACAAGCATAAACTTCATAAAGAGTTCTACATTTCATTAGTTTACATCATTTTGAAATTCAAAACATAAAGGCCACTTCTATGCGATCGAAGTTGAATTTTTTTTGTTTGTGTTGACTGATTCCTTTATAAAAGTATGACACAGGTTCGTACTTTTACCCAATAGCACTACTTATTAGGTTTTCAAACCAAACTTGACAAATACACAAATGTATGTCTTCACAAGGTGTAAACTCCATATGAATTATGTAATGTCATTCAATTCTTGTAGATTTGTTACATAACTAGCAATTAATCTTAATTGGAGGAGATACATGGATAATAACATTTTAAAGTTGAGCTATTTATGTTAAATGATCCATTTTAGTATATTTTAAGAAATATATTTTATCCTTATATAATTATTGTTTAGATGTGTAATAGTGTAAAATGTATCCTTGATGTATTTCTTAATTTAGTATTGTGTTGAGTTAGAGGCAATATCTTGATATATGTATATAGCTATGAATGACACATTTTTGTGCATATTTGGGCTCACATACCTAGCCTTTCTTGGACCTAGTCTTGTGCACATCACTTATCACTATTTTTATGTGCATGTAGTCTTAGTCCAATAGGCTTATTTGTTAGATTTTGATAATTAATCGAATCCTAATCCATAATCCAATTCTTTCAAACGTTGATCGGGCTTGACTATTTGCACTAGGTCATGTTTACATTTGCAAGGTCATCCTTACAAGCGCAATCTTATTCACTTAAATGCAAAATTAAAATAAAATATTTTAATTGATTAACTCTCTTTTTAGACTTTGGTCCCAAGTTAATTATTCATAAATCTTGATATTTTGGTGTCATGTTCATGTATGAATATACATCATATTACATTCATTTTAAGATATCACAAAATGCACAAAATCTAAGAATCTCTCAATACAAGGGTATTCAAGAACAATCATTTGCATTCACATTTACCATATTTGAGCACACCCTCATCCTAGTGCATGTGAACCACCTAGCAATTATTTTAGAATTCATGTGCATTTTTGAAGTGTGTTGACTATCAAAATATTTTTAAATACATCCAATTTGATAGAAAAACCTTAAAAGTGTGAAATATATTATTGTACAACACTCTATTTTCTAAGAGTGGAAGAATCTATAGATTATTAGAGTTTAAGTTCACAAGCGTAAAACAACTTCACAACTGTAAATTGGATCCAAACCACAAAGTTGACCTAGTATAGAGTAGAGAATAATATTTGTATTCTAATCTATACACATGACTGGTCAAGACATTTTTAGATTGTATGATACACTGATCTCATTATCTTCATCAATTGGCACATGCCGATGCCAAGTTTCATCACACCCTTACTTTGGTGCATATGTAACCATTTTAACTAGTGAAAACTGAAATAAGAACTATCCTACCCATTTGTGAGTAGTAAATTGTAAGTGAACCATATTTTGGGAAAGCATGGGATAATGAGTGACACGTGTAGACATGCACAAATGATATCTATGCATTGGAGTTCCTATATATGCCATTCTTTGCAATCATAATATAAATAGGAGAGAAAGGAATGAATGGACATGATTTTGAATATTTCCCTTGTTTTGATGCTTGAGTAGCTTTTGTTGTACTTTATTCTTTTCATCTTTGAATATTTATACCATGTTAGTTATTTACTAAGGTTTGTAGTGAGGCATATGAGCACTAAAGAAGGGACTAAACTCTTCTTGTGCTTTGGGAAAGACTTGTGATTGCAAGACAATGTGTAGAATCTACAAATGTTAAGCCTTAGTGTGAATATTAGGAGTAAGAAAAATGTTAACATTTTGGTTTCATTGTTGGGACCATTTTGTAAGGTCATGTGTCATTTGTAGTATCTTGAAAAATAATGCACGATGAGATACAAATGTGGTTTTCATGCAAAGTAAAGGAGGGATACATCTACCTCAAATTGCATGTCATTCTTCATTAGCTAGCTAGAGGATAAACTGACGACCTAAGAATCAGTGCCAGGGGCATTTTATATTGAATTTTTATGGGATTTTAATGAAAAAATAGGATTCTAATGTTGTGGTTTTAAATTCAAATGGGAATTAGTATTTTATATTGTTACTTTATTTTTGGTTAACCTAATTAGGGCACCCATGTGGTGATGTAAGCTGGACCATTGTTTTAAAACCCTAATTCATGTTGAACTCTATAAATATGAGGTTTTTCCTCATTTGTAAAGTTATTCTGAAATTGATGCAAACTCTTGGTGAAGCTAATACAAAAGAAGACATTGATTTGGTGCTATTTTCTTTGTGGTTTCATTCTATTACATGGTTCCTATGTTTTTCAAGTTATTTCAGTTGATAGTTCTAGATTTAGTTTCAGTTCTTTCATGTTGGTGATGAAGTATTGAAAGTGTTAGATTAATCTGTTGCCCATACTATTTGGGGCTTATTGATTGTAAGTCACTTTGCATAGTTAGCTTGGGCCATATCTTAATGCAATAGTTCAACTATGATAATTATGCATGTTTTTCCAAATTTGGGTGTGTTTGAATGTTTCATAGTCTGAAAATATTTATATTCCTTTGAAGATTGCACTATTTCTATAATATTGTAGATTTTATCTTGGTTAAGAAGGAACTGATTATTGGGGATTTGTCCACCTTGAATGATGATTTATTTACATGATTGCACTTAGATTTTAGATTATAATCTCTCTTTGAACCCTTAAAGCTTTTGCTATTTCTTTAAAATCTGTGTTAGTTTAGGATTAAAACATCATTGAAATTGGTATATTTGATGATAATATTGTTTCCAGACTTCAGATCTGGAAGGTGTGATTAGGGTTTATCTTTATCTTCAGACTTTATAGAATGTTCATTTTAGTCCCATTAGTTTCTAGCTTTATTTTACCATAAATGCCCTCTGTGATTACCAACATTACACATTACCACTAAGTTGTTTGTGCATTGTCGAGACTTGACCTTAGAAACCTTGGGGTTATTTTTTGAAATTTTCCTGAAGAAAGTCACCTTTCAAGAGAGATAGAACATTCTTGTTCTATTTGTGTTGAGCAGTGCTAAAACACCCATCAAAAGAATTGGCTTGTCAAAGCTAAAATGCCTATGGACAAAAAGATTCATCAAAGAAAAGAAGACTTTTTTGGTAGTGATTTGTATGAACAATTGTAAGTCGAGTTATAGTAGACTTGTTTGATTGTTTGTTTGAATGGATTTTACATCACGAAAGTGTTCACAAGGATTTGTTACTTGGACATGTGAATTCTTGGTGACCCTTCTTATGAACTCAATCCAAAACTTAAAGCATAAATGGAACAAATGGTTACATTAAATGAGAAAATGATCAATAAATTAAAAACACAATAATTTTTGTGTGCATATGATGCATAAGTAAAGGTCACACTACAATAAATTGTCCAATGGTGAGAGATTGAATGATAGGTATCATCCCATTTCCTAAGATTTTGCATATTTTAGAATGTGCCATTTGTTGTGATAGGTGCAAAAAATCACGTTTCCTTCTATAGAAATTAAAAGGGGCAAATGTTGAATTTTTGTGTGAGTTTGTGTTAGTGTACAACTCATGACACCAATTCTATAGAGTATAGTGGAAAATATGGGAGTAGTGTGGAAAATAAATAACACCAATAGTCTCAACCAATGCTAAATTAGAATCAAGGTTATATTGTGCAAAATCAAAATAAGGTTGTAATGCACATAATTAGAATAATGGCTATACAACACAAAATCAAGGATATCAAGGCCAATGTTTTGGCCGTAATGGACATGGACGACATAGAGGTTGAGGTAATGTTGGACAAGTCGCTATAGCTATAATGAGTTGGGTCACACTTCAATAACATGTGAGAATTTCCCATTTTGTGGTTATTGTGATGAGAACCATAAAACCTGAGATTTATTTTCTTTAATTCAACAACTAGATTAAAAAAAAAGGCATAAATATGATTGATAGAAGTTGTGTTGATAATCTACCCAAGAAATATGTGGAAATAATTATGAGTGGATCAGGTGAGTACTATAAAAGGGATACATCTCAAAATATTATTCTCACATGGAAGGAAAGACTAACCTTGACTCTCAAAGTGTAGGGCACTCTCGAATTGATGATTGACACATAATCTATATAGCAACTAGAAAATTACTTGACAAGCTCAACAAAATATTGTTGTACAAAATCCAATTGAACAAGATGAGAAAGATGCAAGCTATACCATCTTGAAACTTCTTCAAAATGAAGAAGTTATAATAATGTTTAAATCTCTCATGCAAAATCTATCTTCATTTGGAAATCAAGAAATATCATCAAATATTTGTCAAAAAATCAAAGCATGAAAGGTGATACACAAGGGTATGATTTTGAGCTTCTCTTGTCTTTATAGTTGTACACCTTTATTTTACAAGATGTTCTAATTGATATAAGAGAAAAAAAATGTGTTAAATAAAATGACATAAAAAAAATAGGATGACCTATGCTAATCCAATAATCACATGCATTGTTTATAGAAAAATAGGGAAATACCTATCTTATTGTTGCAAGCTGCAAAAATTTTCATACATAAATGTAAAATTTGATGTGGATTTTGAAGTGATTGAGATGGCTAATGCCAATTGAAACTCAATGCTCTTGGGATGGCAATTCTCTTTCTAGGCTAAAGTTGACATGTGCTTTAGGCACTGCATAATGAGTTTGAGGATGATAAATATCGTGTTATCATCCATCTTGATCACATTAATGAAGCACCCTTTGTAAAAGCATATGTATTAGAGAGACTATTTTGGAAGACCTCTATAGGTGATAGTAGGAAATCTAGAACGGCTAAATTTTGAAGTATTAAATTGGGATAATGCATTTGAAGCCAACTTAAATACATAGCTTGAAAGATGACTTGACAATTGTAAGATAAAAAGGAATTCATGCACACAAATTCATTGTGCCACTTCTTTGAAAGCCTATGCACGTAAGTGCCCTATTTTTCAAGTATGCCAATTCTATAATATCAAGGTAGTGCCATTCTTTGATGAAAATTCCAATCCTATTAAGGAATGCCAATTTCTTGTAAATATTTAAGGTTTTACCTCTATTCCTTACACTACGATACATGGTGGACAACACCTTGATCATTCATCACATGTCGGTCTTAGTTACATACAATATTTCTCTATTACCTTTTTTTAATCTATATGTCACCTTAGTCATTGTGTTACTCTAGCCACAAAATCAACGCAAACACATTGTGATGTGTGAAGGTATCTAGGGTCTTGCAACCACAAATTATCCTCCCAAGACTTGTATAGAAAAGTTTTTAGGAACATTAGGTGGTCTTGTGCTCCTTTGGTATGAGCAAATGGAGTTGTGCTAACACACACTTCTTGGTATCAACTAGAGAGTGATTTTAATTGATTTGAATTAATATAGGGGAATCTAGTGCTACACCAATCATCACAGTTACCAAATTCACAATTTTTTGACTTGAATTTATTGTTGATGGTATGAAAGAAATTGTTGGTTATCTTATTTATGGGAAGGTGCTAGAAAACTATATGTTAGTAAAATTTAGGTAATTAATGGTCAACTATACAAGTTGGGGTTAGATGAAATATAATACCAATATGTACCACATGACAAATGCATATCAAACATTGTAGATTGCGATGATGAACAAGCTAGAGGACACTATAAAAGATGTGTGACTGCACAAAATAAATTACAAACAAGATTTTGAAAGGTCTACATTGTACAAGAGTGCACACAACCATGTTAGAAGCTATGATATTTTTCAATGCATGGGTAAGCCTAATCATAGTGATGAATTTCTATTAAACCTAATTATGACTCAACAAACATTTGAAAAATGAGCTATTGATTTTATTGGGCCTACAACTCATGATTCTAGTGTGCATTATAAATTATCACTTATATCAAGACTACTTAATCCATTGGTTTAAAGCCACACCAATGTAAGATCATACAATTGAGGTTACAACAATTTATTTTTAAGAACATCATTACATGATTTGGTTGTGCATTGAATCTAAATAGTGATAAAGGGACAAACTTCATGGCATCTATTGTTCAAGTGCTTTCATGAACTTTTATGATCCATCACAAGAGCATATAGTAACATCCTCATGCAAATGAAAATGTTTAGGCTTTCAAAAAGATACTATAAAACATCCTTTTAAAGGTTTGTGGTATTAAATTAAAAGTTTGAATTTAATGAGTACCTACAATACTGTGGGCATATGCACAAAATGAAAGTGATTAACACACTATACCCCTTTTCAACTAGCACATGGAAATGAGGTTGCTGATCCTTCATAACTTTGATGTCTAGTTTGTGTATTGCACAAATAGTTTTATTACTTGATAGGGATTGAATATCAAAGCATGCTTGATTAAACAATATTTACTCAAAGAGAAATTCTAGTTGGCACTTTGGAGTCAACATATTGAAAAGCATAGATAATAGCTATGGTATGATTTCCACACAAAGAGGAAGGATTTCAAATAGGGAAGAAAGGTGCTATCATTTGATAATAATTTATAGAAGCACCAAAAATGTTGAAGTTTCATTGGTTAGGATCATGCATGATAAGAATCATTGTGCCAAATAGTGTTGTAAGTTTGGCAACATTAGATGGTAAAAAATTAAATGATATGGTAAATGGTGCTTGTTTACAAAAATACATCAAACAAAAGCATCACTACATCTCTAAACTATTGTTTGATATTTTTTCAAATAATGTTAGGTGAAAAATGTCATAAAACCATTCTTTCAGTTAAAATATAGAATATCTCTCATTTATTTTCCTAGCTTAGGATGAATTAAAATAGTCATTTATATAATTTGTTTTGTGTAGAATGGTTGAGTGTGGTATGGAATTCTTTATGCACCTTGTGATTGGTATAATTTGGTCAATAATGATTTCTTTTGTTTTAGCACACATGTTTTTTCCATAATAAAAAACAAATATTGCACATATTTTTTAAATGCACATACAATCAATATCAAATATTTTAGCATTACACATCCAATTAAGATCTATTTTTTCAATATGGAGATCTAGCTTGAGTAGGGATTGTAGCTCATAATAATAAAACCCCCTGTGCAGGTTTTTCCATTATGTTTGGTTGTTGTTTGTGTTGTCATGAAATAGATTGGAGTTGGTTTTCTCTCTCATCCTACTCCAAGTATAGAAAATTGATGGTCATTTTGACTAGTCCAGCTATTGTATCTCCTAGTTGTCTCACCTCTTGTATTGGTTTCCCTTAGTGTGGTGGATTTGAGTGTGTTTAGGGTATGGATTTGAGGTAGATGATTCCTTCATCCTACCCTTGTGTTGTATTCAAAAGAGAACATGATTACCCTATCATCATCATGGTGTATGTTAGCAAGAAAATGGGGGAACACAAACCAAAGTTATGAGCCCAAGTAATTTTTATGTGTTGTATTTATACCCTAGACTTAGTCATACGAGAGGAGTAAGGAGTTTGTTCAGACAATGCATAAACTAATTGGGAAAATGAAGTATACAAAAAACCGATCACCACAAATCATAACACATATCAGATATAAGTTTGCATATATTTTTATGTATTATTGCTTGATCATCATGTACAAATGCTAGGGGTCCTACCTTCTTACAATTCCCTCTTACTATCCTTCTACTATTTCCTATTCTATCTCTCTTCTTTCTTTTTCCTTTCTACTCACTCTGTTACATTGTATCTTATGCTGTACATCTACTTGGTGGGATGTGTCCCTTATATTCTACTACTATCTTGGAGGCTGTCCTTTCAACTAAAAGCTCACATATCAGATATAATTTTGCATTTATCTTTTTATGTATTATTGCTTGATCATCATGTACAAATGCTGGGGGTCCTACCTTCTTATAATTCCCTCTTACTATCCTTCTACTATTTCCTATTCTATCTCTCTTCTTTCTTTTTCCTTTCTAATCACTCCATTACATTGTATCTTATGCTATACATCTACTTGGTGGGATGTGTCCCTTATATTCTACTACTATCTTGGAGGGTGTCCTTTCAACTAGAAGCTCCAAAACTTCTTTGCAGAGGTTTGCAATAGGATTTGAGTGATTGTTAAGGTTGTTAGTTGATTCCTTGCCAACATCATCCCCCCTTTCAAAATGTTACCTTGTCCTCAAGACAACTATATAACTACTGGACTAGGAGAATAGATTTTTATATCTCCTTGATATTATCAAAAGTGGTATCCCATTGTACCTTGTGATGAGCTTATAAGATAGCTAGTTTTCTCTCATTAAGTTCACGACTTTTGGAATTTCAACCTTCCAAGTTCATAGAAAATCCTAAAGACATACATTTTTTATATCTTTCATGCATATTAAACTAGACTTTAGTATGCGGAAATATAATTTTGATATGATGGTATTTGTATATGTGGATATATGAATGTTCATGAAATTCAGTATGATTCTATGTTTAATTCATGGTTGTTAATGATGTGTATGCTTTAGGATGGAACTAAACTTTTACAACCAAAAGAATTGTAGCCCATAGCAACTAGGTTTCCAGCCCACAACAAAGGGATCACAGTCAGTTGCAGGGGAGAGTCTAGAATGTTGAAAACATGACAGTTCTAGGAAATAATGAAGGAAACCATTGAAATGGTCAACCATGAGTCACCAAATCACTGAATAAGATGATAGGAGAAAGGACTCTACTTTGAAAAGGAAAGCCATGACGTGATAGTTTCAAGGAGCACATCTTTGTCAAACCATTAGGGTAGAGTTTTAGTTTTAATTCTCTTCTTCTATCTTTTTTAATTATGGATTTCAGTTGCAAGGACTAGTCCTCTCCCTATTCGTGAGGGAGTATGGACATATGCATTTAAATTTTGTTTTTAATCCTTGTGTGAATAAAACTCCTCTTGCACCTATATATTAGGATCGGTGGTTAAGGAGCAAATCTAGTTTAGGATATAGTTGCTAAGTTCTAGTTTTTGTTTTATTAGACTATGCTTCATTGTTGGTAGTTTTTTTTTATTTAATTGTAATGGATATGTACTTTTGAATGGGAAATATTTTGAAGATTCTTATTAGGCAGTGAGAAGTTTAGTTTTTATGCAATAAAGGAGTTTTAGTTTACTATTATGAATTGTTGATCAATAGTACGTAGTTGATATTTCTTGTCGGCGTAGCCACTTGAGCAAGGGCCACTTGAGGTACTTCCAACCTATCTCGCTTTCTGTACTAGATTAGATGTTCATTGGTATATTTATTTGAATTCTCATTTGTATGTATGTGAATTCCATAAATGATATTATGTAGAATGAATTGCATTATGTAACAATATGTTGAGTCAATCCAAAAGAAGTTAAGTAGTTAGAAGTCAGTGGTTAATGGTATCAGTTAGTTGTAAGGTTTAGTCTTAGTAGTTAGTAGTTACAACATTAAGCTAAAGGTACCCATAACATAAGCAACAAATTATGTGATTTCCCCTATTTTATAATTCAACACTTTATTTCCCTTTTCCAACTTTTACTATTTTTTGTACAAGTGTAAACCATATATACTCATTGATATAGGCCATGTAGAGTCCATGAATGCACATATAGTACCAACATCATCAAAATATTACAAACTCCTAGTTCATAATTAAATGAAGCCTTTGTGAGGGTTCGGTGAACTGTTTAGTTAAGATCTTGTCCTCTGAATTATGTGTCCACTCATAAACACCAAGTTGATTGAACATTAGAAAGGCCTTACATTTTTGGTGCCATTGTCGAGGATGGTGCTACATTCAAGATTCTCCTGTGTAATTTCAAGCTTTCATAGTTTAGTGTTTTTATTTTAGCATTAGGGAAATTAGGTTTTAGTCATCAATAAAAAATGCTTTACTAACATGTGTAGGAATTGTTGATCCAAAGAGTCATAATCATTGTATGCAAAGGGAATGAGATGCTTTGGGAAGATTTCTCCCCACAAAACATGAAGTATTGTAGGATACTAGTGAATACAATGAACAAAGCAAGGGTATTCCTAAAAAAGAATTATCCCTGACACTAGTACTTACACCAAAAATAGAGGAGAATTTCCACATACATATCAACATCATGGGTGATGCAACAATAGAAGAACCACCAAAGCATGTAACCTTTGAGTTCCCCAAAGAGAGAAACTTCTTTGAAGAACATACCTCCTTCAACACTACCTGTCTTCTATAGGTTGGTCATGGAGGATCCGAATACCTTCCTTTCTGATTTTGATGTGCTATGTAGAAGTTATGATTATACCATAGACACACACATGCCTAAATTGATTCCAAAAACATTGAAGGCTGTTGCTCTGAGATGGTTTATGGGTTTTGGAAGAGACAACAAGAGGGATGCCATCTTTAGGATGTCACAAAAGGAAGATGAATCATTGGAAGACTATATGGAGAGGTTCTAGTTCCACCTCAAGAAATCCCACCAAAATAGACTCTCAGATGAGTCCTTAAAGTTGATATTCTTGAGAGGGATTAATGAGGATTGTATGGATGCACTTAACCTCATTAGGGTAGGAAATATCTCATAGGCACGATTTGAGGAAATCTGCAAAGTATGCATGAACTATTCAAGGTCTTTTACCAAGAAGGCTAAAGGAGACAAGACATCTTCCATCAGCAAGTCACCTAATGGAGTCTCTAGAATAGAGCTGAGCAATATTATGTCAAATATGGAGGATATCATCAACCACTTGGCTACACAATTAGACATCCTCCATGTAAAAAGAATCAAGAAGAGGAAAAAGCATCCCTTATAGAATACTATCCACATTGTAGAAAAAGAAAGTGTAAGAAGGTGGCAAGTATCTTCGAAGATAAGCAAGGGACATCAAAATTTCATGCATTGGAAGGTGAAGATGAAAGTATTCTACATAGCTCAAATAAAATCGTGGTAGCCAAGACAAGGTATGCTCCAAGACCCTTTGAATTATAACTTGTCATTTCCTGGTAACAATGCAAATTTTCCTAGTTGGAACCCTCAATCTTGGGCCAATATGCAAAACCAACAATGGTCACTACCTCAATCCAATTGGAATCAACAATAAAAAACATGTGGCCACCACAAAATTAGCAAGGATCTAACTATAATTCTCAATAGCCACCCCAACAAAACCAATGACAACCTCAGTGACAAAGAGGTCAGTAGTGGAAAAATAAAAACATAATTATCAAAAGCTACAATGCTTGCAACCACAACAATAAGCCATTATGTCAAACCAAAAAAATACAACACCACAACCACCTACAGCACTTCAGTTTCCAAAACAACTTGCACCTAACCCCAATAACAATCCTATTTAATAGGCATATAATAATGAAGCTATTCAATACCCTAATTTATGGGGTTGAGGTGATCGATGTCCTCCTTAGATCAGGAAAAATGTTGGTTGGGCCTTCATCTCCTCAAATCACTGAATTAGTTGATGAGGAACTCCCAATAGAGACCTTGGACACACAACCTAAGGAACCTAAGTCAAATTAGGTTAACCCAACCAATCTAAGTCCAAAGCCTCCATTCTCTGAGAGATTAGTAGTTCAAAGACATCAAAACCAAGATGAAATTGATCTATTAGGACAACTTAAGGATGTTTCCATCAAAATACCCCTTATCCAGGCCGTTAGGGAAGTTCCTATTTATACTAAAATAGTGAGAGAGCTATGCCTCAAAAAGCTAGGCAAGAAGCAAAAAGACCCTTAGATTGTACATGTATTAGGGAAACTTGCAGACATTATGTTGGAAACATAACTATCCCCAAGCATACAGATCCTAGGAGCCCTATAGTTGATGTCAAAATAAATGACACTATCATAAATAACACCTTAATTGACTTAGGGGAAACTATTAATGTAATGAACAA
>VDFB02075321.1:373971183-373998756 GCA_007258455.2 Sequoia sempervirens | reverse complement strand
CCATAAAGGAACCTCGCTCGAAGATCTGACAAACTCAGCTCAGCCATGCGACTCATCCTGAATCTAACCAAACTGCTAGAGCACTCTGTCTGGTAAGTGTCTCTCAATGATATGTACAACGACAATGGTCCTCCCAATCATATAACGTGTTTGACGATAGAAAGGAAAGTGTCGATCCTCATCCTGCCACTGTGCACAATCGATGTATGGCCTCCAAATAAACTACACAAGGGTATCAATCACATGCCTCCATTATACAGTATCTCCAACATGTGTTTGTGTAATGGTCCCGACATACTGAAATACATAGGGGGATCGGTCATCTAGCTGATGTACGACTGGTGGAAAGAAAACAACAATGTGCTCCCATGCCTAGATCATCAATAAAGTAGTCCCACAGCTCATGGATTGCACCTCCCTATAAGTTATGTCATGTAAATGGAAGTACAACATCGCCAGTAGACAGGGGCCCCATGCATACACAACTTGTCTCTCCAACATCCCCACTAACATATCTCCCCAACCCATAGGAAACCCATGCCCTCGGTGGTCTAGTAGTATAATCCCAACGATAAGAGTACACAACACAATCAATCCGCTCGTATCTCTCTGCAAGCACATGCCATTTGATCTCGTAGTGCTCAATACCAAGGTGTCTAACATCCTTGTACATATAGTATCAGGTGATCTTAGTGTAACCCCTTTGAGTATTATAGCGGACCCTCTCACCACTGATCGGTAATCTGTGTATCCTATACACATCCTCTAATGTAATTGTCGCCTCTCCTGTGGGAAAATGGAAAGACGAAGTCTCTAAATGCCATCGCTCAACGAGTGCAGTGAGAATCCCTCGGTTTGCCTAGAAGCTGGGCATAAATGTCACATGGTGAAGTCCAAGATGCCATATCAAACGTTTCTCTGCACTAGTCAACTGGTCCCACAATCTGTAAGTGGCTAGTCTAGACTCCTGAGTGTATATCGGATCCAAAACAACCTGCAATTGCACAACACAATATCTTGCGTGAGAAACACAAGGCTAATAAATGTGCATCATTCAAAAGACAAACTCAATTTTAAACTTCAAAAGTTCAAAAAATTTGATAGGAAAATGCATCATTTTATTTCACAAATGCATCATTTTATTTCACAAATGCGTCATTTTATTTTACAAATGCGTTGCATAATTACAAATGCATCATCATTCCTAGCATATGCAATTAAGTATAACACATTTGGTGCATAATCATGCAAATGTGTTGATTTAAACACAAACACAAACAACCCCCACGTGTTTCTACAAATGCATCATATCATAGATAGATGCATTGCATACGAGCACATTTGTGGTGCACAAGAAGTGACACATATGAAAGTAAAAAGTTAACACCCTAGAAATGCATGAAAATTCAAAATTCAAAAGTTAGATTTGGGGTACATATCGGGGGTCCTATGTCAACCGACCATTAGAAGGTCATGATGAGATCTCCATGGTGCTCGAAGTAGGGAACGAGAGACATTTCGCAAGAGAGCTTTAGAATAAAATCACAAATTTTCAAAATCTAAGGGTGAAAATGAATTCATTGTTACCCAATTTCTATTTATACCTAGGGTTTTCTTAGGGTTTTCTTTGAAGCCTAATGTACTAGATGCACTATTTGGCCACTTCCAATGACCATTTCACTTACAAAACCTTGCCGAAACTGATTTCTTTCATCACCAACGAACTTTTGGCTATCTAATTACCTAATCTGGACAATTTAAAAAAAAATCAGATTTTTTCAAAAATTTGTCATTTTTCCCGAGGGGGCATACCCTTACCTATTTCACACCGAGGCACAACTGGGGCATGATATTCTTTATTCTTTCACACAAATGCTAAAATGACATTATGTCAAAGAGGGGCAAAATGTAGACACTGAAAAATGGCTTAGGCCTACGACTGCATTTTTCATCATCAATTCAAGATACTCGCAAAATGATTAAATGATTTTATCATTTAACTATAACTTAACATCCTAATTCCTCTAATTAATTAAATAGTTTTAACCATTTAATTAATTCATTTCATTATTCTTCTAAAATTGGTTAATTAAGTAAATTACATTAATTTACTTTAATTACGTCGCTAATTAATTCTAATTGCTTCTTTTGAATAATTAAATAAGTTTCCTAAATTTATTTAATTACGTCATTTAAATTAAATGTCTTCTTCTTACTAATTAAATAAGTTTCCTAAATTTATTTAATTACACATTTAATTAATTCATATTCTCCCACATTTAATTAAATAAATGATTATTCATTTAATTAATTAATTCTATCTTCTCATTTAAAGTGCTTCCTTAAATTGAATATTTCATTTTGATTATGGAATCACGTACACACAACTTCTTCCACAAAGAAAGGAATTAATTTTATAATTAATTCTTCTATTTGAGCACATGTCTCCTATGTTTTCAATCTAATATCTCATGCATAATTCTCTCCATTCTTGACTAACACTCTCTCTTAGTTCACTCACCTAACTGATCCGTCATCTCTTTTTGACTCACACACTCTTTCAGTTACATCTCTTGACTAATCAATCAAATTAGCTAACTATCCAATCAATCTAATCAATCAAGTCACTTAACTATTCAATCAGATCCTAACACTCGATTTGGACCATTCAAATACAAATCAATCTCGACCGTCAAATCTGTGAAGTTTTTATAAAAGAAGCTTTTTAATTCTATTTTTAATAATCACAATCTTCAAAGTTTTGTTGTCAAAATACTTACAGGCTAATATTGTACACTCATGATCTGAGGGAATTTGAGCATTTCAAAGAAAAGTTGAGGAGAATAATGGAGATGAGTCAAACAAGCATGGGAATTAGGTGATATTGTTCTTGTTTATTGAATTCTTTTGTTGCATTGCACTTCATTATCGATTTGGGGATCTTAACATGATCTAGGCAATTTGTGATTGTTGTCATTGTTATGCTTTCTTTGCTCCTAGTTATTTCCCCTTATCATAGGATCAATATGACAAGAATAAATTGTAAAGGATCAATATAACAAGAATAAATTGTATTCCTAGCAATGAATGCAAATATATAATGAATGATCAATTGAAGATTACAAAGGGAACCCCTTGGCTATATAGGCCAACATGATACAAAGGATATCATAAGATTATGACAAGTGTCTTAATCTTATGATATGACACATAAAGAGTATCCTCTGTGTACCCTAAGTAAACTTAAGTGCTAAGGTGTGAAAAGTACCTAATAGTGGAACTAGTTAGGTAATACATCCATTTCACACCAATAACAATCCATACAAAAACTATAGTAGTTTGCACTACTATAGTGTTACACTACAATATTTTGCGAGGTTTTTTAGATTTTTGGTTTTATTTGTGAAAGGTTTTCAAAATTATTATAGATCTTTTTGATATTTCCAACGTTATATTAGATTTATTATTTGAAAATTTTGAAACAAACATGTTCAATACTAATGTTATTTCCAAATATTTTGGAAGGTTGTAAATCCAATTTTTAGACTTGTTTTGGAGGAAATCAAGTTCTTAAGGTTAATATACATGTGAATCAAGCCTTTTATGCTATTATTTCCAGGCATTAGCCATTTGTACCTATCCAAAATTAATCATACAAGCTAGAAGGAAGTTTGTAGTAGGATTTTAAAGAGTTGTACATTCATTTTGGGTTGTGTGTAGCCATTTTTTCAATCATTACAATATTTTTGGGTGGTTGTGATTTTAAGTATAACACTCAAATTTAGGCCCATACTAACCTCAAGGTATCAAGTTCCACTCATTTGTGGGCTATTCTAGTAGTATCAATCATCAAGGTATTTTTATGCATTCATTTTTAGAATTCAAAGTGGTTAATTCCTTGAACTTGTAAAAATTTAATTAATAACCAACAATACTCATTGATGAAATTTATAACCCATCATTTATTATTAGATTGCCTAACCCACTAACGATTTGATTATTGACTCTCAAAGATTTTTGGAAAGAAAATATGATTTTGGTGAGAAAATTCAATACTAGGCTATATTGTTAAATTTAGGTGGTCTTTCGTAGACTTATTTAATTTCTTGCACTTGCATTGTAACAACAATTGGATGGCATAGCCACCAAGAGTTGCATATTCATTATTTATCAATTTGGTATCAAATGATGCTACTCGTTATTTGCTAGTTTGATATTTGATTAAATATTTTGTAATCTACCCATTTTGCGTCGATAAGATATGTTTGTTATCTGCTAATTTGGTATTGATAAAAATTTCTTGTAATTTGCTAATGACATTAATCATATTTGTATACCTATTCACCAATTTGGCATTGATTGTAAAATGGACAACTTGTCATTAGTGCATTTGAAATTAATTTCTCATTGTCCATATCCTAATTTATGTAGGCTCTCACCTTACTTGCATCAAAATCTTAGTGATTAGAAAGAGCTTGGGTTTGTGTTGATTTTAAGAATTTGGTGAAATCCAAGATTCCTACCAAGGACATCATAGACTAGAAGGTGGACACTCACTAAAGAAGATTCAATATATAAAATATGTTATTTTTTACTTCAAAATTAGTGGAAACACAATATTATTACATCACAAAATCTCCAACTTATAAGAAAACCCAGATCAAATACATTGATATTTTTGAAAGTTGACTTCTTGACTACCCTCTTTAAATATGAAGATTAAAAAAAACAAGAGACATTTTGATTAATATTTATAATAGAAAAATACAAGATTAAAAAAGACAATATCTTCCAAAAAAATTGCCTATATTCTAAAATAACTTTATTACTATCCTTTGATCCTAAACATTATTAAAAACATTTATTCATTCATTCATCCTAAACGTTATTAAAAACATTTATTCAGTCATTCATAAGATGGGGGGACCTTTGCTCCTTAATTACCTGATAGGCTATATTTTGTAGCAACTTTCACCTAAAAAGTTGTCTCACACCAAGACAAACAAATTTCAAGCAATTGAAACATTCCTCACCTCATACTTGAAAATAACCAATGTTTTCATATAAAATCCTACAAAAGTCTTTTCTCAAACTAAAGAATCTAGTAGCTCTAAAACCTCAATATTTTTAGATTTAATCTCATTTATCATGAATAGATTGAAGCAACAATTGTAGGGAGATTGATTTTGGTTAGTCTCATTACAAAAGAGTCCTTTGGTAGGGTTTCATAATATTTTTCCTACAAACTTTACGCATATTTTCTCATCATTGATAACACCACACAATTTGTACATAATCTTGAGGTAACCCACTGGGCATGATTTCAATGAGTTTTTTAAATTTTTTTTTTTTTGGAATATGTACATGACCAAATCATTTTCTATTGTGTTTTATTCATTCTAAAATAATTATGTTGTTATCTATTAAATGAAGGCAGTAGTCATATGGTTTTATCTATGGTTGTTTTTATATATGATATTATTGTAATACCTAGTGTTAGATACCTATTTGCTTCTTCACATAGAGATCAAATTATATGAATGCAATACCAAAGCTAAGAATGCTCTCTTATGTGGATTGGCAGATTCAGAGCTCTTGAAGGTGATGAATTGCAACTCTGCTAAGGATGTCTGGGAAAAGCTTGTAGCATATATGAAGGTGATACAAAAGTAAAGCAAGCCAAAATGTAGATCTTTAAAAGTAGATTTGAGACTCTAAAAATGATAGAAGATGAAAACATTGCAAGTTACATGCTCTAGGTACAAAGTTGTCTCTGGCATCACTGGTCTTGGTGGAGAAGTAAAAGAAAGTGAGATTGTGAAGAAGGTTATGAGATCTCTCCCTAAAACTTGTAGTCATAAGGTGTTTTCCATTGAAGAATCTAAAGACTTGGATCAATACTCTATTGATGAAATGTTTAGTGCTCTTATTTCCTTTGAAATGAGAGAGTTTGATCAAGATGTTCCAAAGAAGGAAGCTACATTCAAAGCTAAAAAAAAGATTGAAGATGATGTTCTTGATCAAAATGATGACCTTGATGGGGTTGAAGCAAAATTTGTAAGAAAATTGAAGAAGGGAAATGTCAAGTACAAAGGTAAGTTAACTTTAAAATGTTTCAATTATGGAAGAACTAGTCATTTTGCATCTAAATGTCCTTATAAAGAATCAGATGATAGTAATAAAAGAGATAAGGCTAAAAATATTCTCTACTCCAAATAAAGTAGTGTTTCCTTTGAAGATGAGGAGAATGATTCAAATGATGAAACCCTCTTTATGGCCTTCAATACTGTTGATAGACAATGTAAGGTTGAAAAACGTAAGGAGTCTAGATCCTTGAGTGATGAGGATATGTTCTCTTTTAATCCAAATCTAGTATTAATGGAACCTGAAGGTTGGGACTTCAATTCAGATAATTGGGAAATAGGTTTTGAAGGAAAACTTCAGCCTACTTTGAAAGACCTGAATGAAGTAAAGGCACTAAATCAAAAATATGAGAACTTGCTTGAAAATTCAAAGGAAGAAACTAACAAATTGAAAGCCAAAGTAGAATAAGGTAAAATTTGTGAAAACAAACTAAAAAGGGTAGAAGGTATGATCTTTGATTTAAAAATAAAGGTTGAAGAAGGTAAGAGGATTGAAGATTGCTTGAATTTCAAGCTTAATAACAAGGCTGCTAAATGTTTAAAGCTTGAAGAAGAGATTGTTACTCCGAGGAATGCCCTGAAAAGAGTAAAAGATAAAATTGACAAAGGAAATAAGTTTGGTCCTGAGGATAGCTCCAAATCAATTGAAAGGTTTGAAATGAAGGAGGAGAAAGCTTGTGCTAAAGAACTCTTGTTCTAGAAGGGTTTTTGTGTATATTGATTCACCCCCCTCTCAATCTCTGAGCGTGTTCAACAATTGGTATCAAATGCATGTTCAAAATGACAAGAAAGAAGATGGATTCATCCCTATCTAGAAACAAAAAGGATTCAGAAGTCCTCCATCTGCAAGAAAACATGCTCCTACCAGGTTCAATCAATCCTTTCAAGGTTACTATTTTTCTTGCAATAAATTTGGGCATAAGCTTATTGATAGTATAATTAGACAAAGAAGAAATGATAACATGGGTAGAAGATCATTTATGCCTCAAAGAAATAATACTGCCTGATTTCATGGTTATTGTTATGTTTGCAATGGACAACAAACTACCTAGCTTACTCTATATCCTCCCACCAACTATATCCACCCAACACTTCAGGACTGACCTATTTAGGTTGGTTTCTAATCTTGATGAGTAGGGCCCTTGATCGCCTTCCTTCCCTATTTTTTACAACCTTGAGAAAGGGTAATTAGATAGAAAATTTGACGAGATGGTCTAGATGGTGAACTATAGTTGCGGTGTGAAAAATCACAAGGCTGATGAGTGTAGATCCAAAGTGAAGAGGAACATCTTTGTTCTAGAGCACAACATTGTGTGCTACAAATGCAATAAGATGGGACACAAGGAAGATAATTGCAGGAGTGGTTTTGTGAAGACACCTATTCAGAATTAGAAAAGGGATGAAACATTCTATCAAAAAAAGAAGGGAAATGAATTAGAAGACCATGAGAAGAAGGATGAATCCACTCTTGTGCACTTTGCACAAGATTCCAAGACAAATTGAGATAGTGCATTATCTCAGGGGGAGATTTCACTTGCAAAATATTTTAAACCCTTGAAAGGAAAAGGTGCTAAAATATTTAGAATGAAAGAAGATTTGGATCAGATCAATTGGTGTGCATATCTATTGTTCATAAATGAAAATTTCCTGAAGTTTTGGTGGTAAAGATGTGTGGAGTGCATACTCTTTGGTAGATTCATGGTATTTTGGTCTGCATCTCTCTATAGGAAAGAGCTTTATCTTGCAGACTAAAAGACAAGTTGGTCAATATGTGAAGGTTTTGTATCCAATTTCTCAAGTCTTTGCACCTTTTGGTATAACAGTTGTAAGTAACAGAGTGTTTGTGCTCTGGTAGAGTAAAGTAAGCTTAACATTCCTTAGGAAAGAATGTCTTGTCCATACATTCTTATGGATATGTTTAGCTATGTTAAATACATGCTACTTTGTTGTATCGGATGTTTTTGGGGCTCTACAAGTACAGTTTCAAATGGGAGTGTGCTATAGATAGTTCCATATGCCTATCCATTTTTCAAAGCATATGTTTGGGTACTTGTGCTGGTTGGTGTATATACAAATTCAGCTGTATGAGCTCTGGTGGACATTCTACATATCTCAATGTGTTTTAATATTGATTTCAAAGCAATCTCATGAAAAAGTTGTGAAAAGTATTCAAATATTTGAAGGGAACTTTGAATTATGGCCTATGGTATAAAAAGGATAATAAATTTTCTCTTAGTGCCTATACTAATGTGAATTGGGTAGGTTGTGTGGATGACCAGAGAAGCACAAGTGGAAGTGCTTTCTTTTGGGAGATAGATTGGTCTCTTGGTTCAATAAAAATCAAGACTTAGTGTCTTTGTCCACAACAAAAGTTGAATACATTACTGCAACATCCTACTACACTCAAGTGCTTTGGATGAAGTATACCTTGAAGGATGTGAAGGTGGTTTATGATGAACCTATTCCTATATTGTGTGACAACGCAAGTGCAATTAATATTTCCAAGAATCTAGTAGTGCATTCAAGGACTAAACACATTTCTATTTGGTACCATTTTCTAAGAGAGAAGGTTGTAGAACATGAAGTTAGAATGGAGTATGTGCCCACCAAGAACTATATTGCAGACATTTCTATCAAGGCACTTTTAAAGGATACTTTTGAGTATTTGCGATAGAAGTTGGGGGTTATTGCCTCTCCTTGTTCTAACTAGATGCATAGATGGTGTATCTTTCCATGGGGATAAATTCATGGCATATCCTTTCTCCTGGATTGATGTGTGCTCCCACTTAGGGGGAGTTGGTAGTAAGGGGGAGTTTTGATGCAGTTGTGCAAGAATTGTGAAATAATGTTGCTGATCAAAGGGGAAGAATGTGTTGTTACTTCAATTAAATGTTGTTTTCCCTTTGTTGTTGAAGTCAAAAAATGTATTGTTGTGAGCAGTTGTGTATGACCCTTTGTCCTTAATGTCAAAGGGGGAGAGTGAGAAATTGTGTTGCCATCAATGCTAAAGGGGGAGATTGTTGGAAGTTGTTGTCATTGATGTCAACACTTGAGGAGATTTGTGTGAGATTGTTGGTAGTTGGTTGTCATTGATGTCAACACTTGGTGTTTGTTGGCATTAGTTGTATTGATGTCCTTGTTGCAATTGGCATTGGTTGTCATTGTTGACAACATTCAATATGGGCTGACATTGATTATGGAAGGGTTGTTGAAGTTCATGGTTGGATGGTATGCCCTATCTAAGAAGAGTTACTGAAGTTCATGACCGGATGTCATGCCTTATCTGATGTTTGTTGAAGTTTATGGTTGTATGTCATTGAGTATGATTTCTATCAATAGAGTTAGTTTCATAATGATATATTAAGATGAGGATTATAAGCATTAAGACAAGGATTAGATGCATTAGAAGTATTGTTGATAGTGGAGAGATGTTGTTGAAGGTCTAGAATATATCTTCTACTCTCTCCTGATGTTCTTGATAAATCATGTGTTGCTGAAAGAAAGATCTGGCCTCCATAAGTTGCTTAAGTGTTTCTGGCTAAGGAATTTGCTTTAAAGTTTTCATGGGAGAATGCTCTGCATTCCTCCACTGTTGAAGATATGGTCTTGTAGCTTGGTATTCAAAGTTAGTTCTATGTGGATGTTGTACTCATATCTTTTCAGGTCACCAATGTTGCCGAGGATATTTCTATGAATTCCAAAAGGTTGGTAGTGTTGTTAGTTGTCTGGACTAGTCCAAAAAATGCTCTGCATTTCCTTTCATTGATGTCTCTACTCTTGTGGCTTGGTGAATGTGCTCTTAATGTCTGTGTAGTATCTCACTTCCAATTCCATGTAATGAAGTGGTCCACAATTTGATATGTTAATGTTACATCTCTCTGATCATGTGTTTTGTGCTTCCTAGATGAAGTGATCTATTCTTGTTTGATCTATGGTGGCTATTGATGAAATGAAAGTATGAAAGAAGTGTATGTAAGTATTGTTGGATGTTCATGGAACATCACCATGTGATCTGCATGTTGTTGATTGGCTGCTTTGGTGCTGCATTGCGTCTTGAGTTGGCTTTCTGGGTTATTTATAAATATTTGGTCGACATGGCTTGTTCTTTTACTTGTGCCATGTTCTTGGAGGTCTAAGCCAACAATTAAAGATGTGTTATGATAGATTTGGGTCCCGACCTATCTTGGTTAGAACCGCCTTGAGCAAATTCAATTGAAGGAATGTTTTAGGGTCAATTGGTTATGTGCTTCATGTTTCATCTACATGTTTCCTTTGATGTCGACTTGGATCGATGTGCGCCAATGTGTGAATTGTTTTGGATCAGATTGGAAGATGTAATAAGGTTGTTTTTGGTCCTTTTTATCATTAGGATAGGACCACATTATGCTTTGGTGGTCGACTTGTTGAATTCATTGTGTATCTTCTTTTGGCTAATCTAATTGAAGTTTTGAAGTGTTACGGTGGATATAAATGCAAGATCATTTCATATGCAACAAGATGGAGAAGTGTTCAAGTGTAAAAAAGAAAGTGTGTGGAATGTATTGAATATCCAATATATTTAGTGCTACATTATGAAGAGGAAAGATCAGATGTTCTACAATGCCTCGGTCAACTGATTGTTATGTTGACAAATATTGTAATTCTCTCATAAACTTTTTGTATCCTGCTCTGAGATAGTGAATCTCATCAAGTCCTTGTATCTTACATCTGGAGTTGTGTTTTCTTTAATCCTGCTGCAAGTCCTTTGTATCTTGCACTGAGGTAATGAGCCTTAGTTTGCAAGTCCTTTTTGGCAGTGATACTTTATATTGTGAGTCAACTCTCATCGTGGTTTTTCCCTCATTGGGTTTTCCATGTAAATCTGGTGTCATCTTGCGGATGTGTGTTCTTGTCTATTTTATCATTGTTGTTATTCTAGTTAAGGTTAGGATTGTTCTATCTTCATTACTAATAGTTGTTGAATTGGTTAAAGGTTTAAAGTTGCTACATCTTTCTTTGTTGCTAATCTACTTAAGGATTTAAAGTTTGTATTATACTGAAGAACTCTTGTTCTAAAAGGGTTTTTGTGTAGACTGATTCACCCCCCCTCTCAGTCTCCGGGTGTGTTCAACAATTTTTATATATGATATTATTGTAATACCTAGTGTTAGATACCTACTTGCTTCTTCACATAAAGATATTTTCAATTATGAAATGAATTTTACATTTATTTGGTGGCTTTAAATTTTTGTTTATTTTATTTTCCTTGTTCTTTAGGATATTTTGTGATAAATTAGTATTGAATGGATACTAGCTATTTTTGATGCTACAAATACAATGGTTGTTAGAGCTATTTTCACAAAGAGTAAATAGTAGAGATTATACCATCTTCATATGTTACACTTATCACATTATTCTTCACAAAATTGATACATTGTACAACATATTTCTTCACACTTTTTATGCCATTATATTGACTCTTGTACTTTGAAGACCAAATTTCACAAGGCAAGGGATTAGTGTGACACAAAATTGTTAAAATTTTAGTGATTATGTGAATAAGTGACAAAAAACTTGATTTTTTAGATGGGTACGCTCTCTCACATGGTTGTTTACTTGGTTAAGACTTTAGCGGTACAATTAGGTATTGGTATGCTTTTGATATTATTACATTCTTTTTTGAAGCTATGTGTCTATGTTACTTCAACAAAAATAAAGTTGCTATATTTGAAAGACCATCTTCCCATAGACAAATAGAGCTAGTATATCTAATTTTGCATTAATTTGAAATGATTCAAAATCCTTTAGAAGAAATTCTATATATTTTTGTGTCTAGTAGGTATATCCTTAAAGTATCTAGTTTCTATAACTACAAAGAAGAAATCTCTCTCTAAAAATTTGATTAATTCTTTTGTATGCAAAAAAAATTGCATAATTTGACACTTGTATTTTTGGTCTCCAGTCATCTAGATTTCTTTGCCTAGTGTTGTTTTCCATTGCAAGGTATGGAAATAGTCTTTGATAATTTTCTTTTTATGCACCTTAAAAGGTTCTAGTTGCTTTTCATTGTATATAGGTGCACAACCTTATTTATTCTTGATGTCATTTAACATAGGTAATGTTTGTGAGCCTTAGCTTCTTTATTCTTATCTTGAATAATGAAATTTAATAAATAAGTAATCAAATCAATAATTTTCACATAAAGCATTTTTACTTTCTAGTATTCTATAATTTGATACCTACACAACCATTAATTGTTAGGTCTTGGACCCTTGCTCATTATTCAGTTAATAAAAATATGAAAGTTATGTCCACACTTTCATACAAAACATTAGGTGCATTATAAAATGCATTCCTATTAGTTCATATTCAGTGTCTCCAAATAGCCCCAAAAAGTCTATTTTTATTTTAGAAAAAAACTTTGGAGTAACCATACAAACACTAGGTAAATTAGCTTATCCACTCCTATATATCTTTGGACATGATAGAATATCCCCAAATTTCAAAGAATTTTATCTTAGAAACTTGGAAAAGAACTCTCAACAAGTGCTTCTATTCTATTTGGCGTTCTTACACAATTGTCCTCTAGGTGTGGAAAATTTTCAAGTCTAATGAGAGCCATTAAATCATTACACTTGGAGAACTCACGAAGGTAATATAATACCTTGAGCATAATTTTTGTCTTAAAAGAATATGAAATACCATTGGTAAACTATCATTGATTGAAAACCATTGGGCCTTAAAGGTGGACATGATGTTGTTCTATTGGCTAGCCTTTGGTATCCATCACAAAGTGTAAGCTAGAGGGCATTTGTTGAGAGATGGATCCTATATTTATATTTTAAAACTATGATAAATCACAATACAATGATCAAGTAGGTGTTACTTTTACAATACAAGTTTATCAATTTTGGTTGTATATATAACAAAATCTCGCAACTCTCTAGTCCAAACTATGTCAAACATTATAGCTCTACCAGATCAAGTATCTCTCTCTTAACAAAGCTTAGATTACTTTGAAAAGTTCATGGTCATCAATCATGTAGCAACAATAGTTGTCTTAATGAACTTGGCTCAAAACCTATTGTGATTGCTCTCTACAAAACCCTTTTGTGCTCTTACTTTATTCTAGAGAATACATGATTTAAAATTAAGATTACAAAAAAAACTCTTGATGCACCTAGGCTTGCACCTTAATATTCCACAATAACACTAATATTCAAAATAATTTTTTAATCTTTTTGTTGGGGATTACAAACTACCCATAAATGACATGAAGATTTGAATTCAATATGGTGCCTTCCTAGTCACAAAATTAAATTTATGCTCTATATGACAAATTGCCCACTTAATAAGAGTAGAAAATAAAGCCACCTTATTTACAATAATACATATTTACTACATGATACAAATAATTTAAAATGATGTGTATAATTTAGCAAATAAGCGTCCATAGTCATTCCTCACTAGTCTTTGCATTCTTATTAGTTTGTGCAAATAAATTGTTTGCATTATTTTTTTTGGGTACAAACTGCTCATAATTTAATGAACTTACTTTGTGGAAATAAGTTAAATAATATATAATTAGTGTAGATAGCTTAAATATATTTATATGCAACAAGTTATTTCAAAATAACAAATAATAAAATTTAAAAAATAACTAAATTTGTGGAGTAGTGGTTGCTTAGGAAGAGTAATCTGGGCCCTAACTAATCATGGGGTACTAATAGTTTGTAGCAATTTTAGATAAGTTAATTTTTTTATTTTTTTGAAAAATACAAGCATAGTTATTGATGTGTATATAAAATTATTGTGTGTACTCTCCATGGAACCATAAGGCTTAACTCACCTTTTTCAACAAATATGTAGTTGGATACAATATTTCCTTAGAATTTAATTACTTTATTCTATATTTTTCAAGTTTTGTGCTTGATACATTTGCAACTTAATTCAAAGGTTCATCTTATTCTTGAAAGTTGGTAATTATGGGCATGCATTTGAGAGAAATAATGTGTTCTTGTATAAGGTTTATTTTTGAGAAGGAAACAAGAGGAACCATAATAAATTACTCTTGATTTGAAGTAACTATAAGTGTTACTAATTATTTTCCACAACTTATCAAAATTAAGATAATTGTAATGGCATGCTTGAAGGAGATTTAGTTATAGTACAACAATGCAATCTAAGTTGTCAATATGGTTATGTTTCTTCTTGTGACATTTATGAACTTTTAGTATGAATTTTAGTTCAACAAAGGTTCATGATGTATATACAACTTTATGATAGTGTAATATCTAAAGTAGATGAACTTCCTAAAAGCCAAGCCAAAGGATTCAATTATGATGGATGTTTTCAATTGACAACTGTGGTTACTCAAATGCAAATTGAGTTGGGTTCTTAGATTTCTCAAATAGAAAAAGAAGATGAGATGAAGCATAACAAATCATTGATAGAGCTATTAATTACATTTTTCCTTGTAAAACGATATTAACTTTCAAATAATCATGAATTATCTATAGTTTGAGTCAATTTTCTCTCTTTCTATAGCAACATCTCCAATCATAGGAAGTTCCACTATTTGTAAAAATATGGGGTAGTCACTTCAATTTCGTCAATTTTCCTAGCTTTCCATGGAAACATCTCCAACCACAAAAAGTTTAACCATTCTTAAAAATATGGGACATTTGCTTCATTTTCTTTAGCTTAGGCCCTATTAGTTCACCCTTTGTCATTTAAAGATTTTTTAGCAGGGACAAAAATAAATTGTCTCACTTTGCTATATGCTCTTTTAATGTTTTATATTTTGATGGCAATGCTAATTGACAATAGAAATGTATGTTCTTTTGAAAATTTCCATCAATTGACAATTAGTCGGGACAATATCTAGCTAGTAGAATCTTTAAGGTTGCATTAAATTTTGAAGTATAAATACTATGAAATTTCTAGTGGTTAATCCATCTAAATACAACATTAAATTGTGTTTTTTATATTTTTAATTATAATTGTTCAAGAAGATCAAGCAATATATGTTTAGGGTTTGTCAAATTTTAATTGGGGATTGAAGAGTTAGAGGTATCAAATTGGAGTGGGTCAAAGAAAATTTAAAAAGTATTTTTTAAATTATATATATCATTAATAAATTTGTAAAGGTGAAGTTTATATATATATATGGTTCGTAAGCACTTTTTTTTAATTTTGGAGCTATAAACTAGAGAGATCAATTTTTTTTTTTTTTTTGGATGGATAAACCTGAGCACATTGGATCATCAAAGGCATAGTGTCTCAATCACAATAGCCAACGAAAACTTGAACCTAGTGGCCACAACAACAATGCCATCACTTAACCATTGCACTATCATGAACCCAAATTTATATATATATTATTTTTAATTATTTTGTATTTATTTTAAGAAAATGTTTGATACATGTATATTTTGATAAATGACCTAATTTTATGTATTGTCTTTTTATCCACATATTATGTATAAATTAAATTGTACTAAATAATTTGGCCCTGCAAAACCTGGAATTATGTTTTTGGAGTGGAAATGCGGGCTGGAGCTTCCCCCTTAAAAATTCTCTCTGCAGTTGTCACGCATCAAAACTCAAGTTTCCTCAGAGACCTCCAGCTTACTTAAATTACGGAGCTTAATGTTTAAGCTGAAACACACTTCATGGGATCACCAGCTTCCTAAAAATATGGAGCTTAACATTTTAAGCTGAACTGTACTATTTTGTTCATGGGACCGCTAGCTTTAAAAAATTCCTAAAAAAACTCTGCAGCACCCGCTGAGACTTTTGAGGAAGCCCACCCCATGGGACCCTACCCATATCTACCCGTGTCTGTCTTAGAAGACAAACTCAGGTTGCGATGGATGCTTTATTGAATTCTTGCTGCTTTAATATCGCTGTTTCGATATTGTTATCATATTTATGTTTTCTCATTTGCAGGCTGGGGAGCTGAAGCATGGCTAGTATTTACAATCTGTTTATCATAAATAAATCCGGCGGCCTCATTTTCTGCAAGGTAGATTTCATGTCCTCAGAGAGCCACTTCTGCTTATTTGGTTTTTGCTAAATTCTTCATCTAATCAGGTCTTTGCTAGCAGTAATTCTACATTTGAAAGTGATTCGCTTTTATGCATATTGTATTTTTTTACTTGAATGGGGTTTTTTAGTCTTCAAAAGTGGGGTTGCTTACCAAGCTTTGTACTCTGAGATTTTGGTTAAGACTCCGCTCCACAAATAGTTGATTCTGGGTTCAATTTCATATGACATTCTCTGCCCAAGACATTGATACATGAACACAGCCATCCTTGATCTTCTCCATGAGATGCTGCAGTTCGAGCGAAAATCAAGGCCGATCTTCTTATCCATAGTTTGGAAGAGAAAAAGGGAATCAATCTTGTGGCAACTGGCCTCTCTAAATTATCATCTGACCTCTCGTTGCTTCCATTATTTGTCTTCTCCTTGAAAATATAGAGCACGAAAATTCTTCTAATCATGCTCTGTAATTAACATCAATCAGCCTACTACTTGATGATGTCCTTGATGGATACTTATACTCCAGTCTCCAATCTCAGCAGCACCGATCATTTTCTTTCTCATTCATCACAGACTTGTTAAAACGTTTTTATCAAAAGGGAGTCCTAATTCTTTTTATAGATATGCTTTTCCTTTACTAGGATCATCTGGCAAACCATTAGCATCAATTCCTTTAATTAGTCATGCAATTTTGCCACCTTTAAGTCTTTACGCATACTTGTGCTAGTCATCTAAGCTTCACAACTTCCATTTCTCACTCAGAGTTCCACATCTTATGACTATTTCTATGTGTGTGGTACTGTCAAAGTTGGCTCTTGTTGGCTGATAGTAGCCTCGTTGTCCCCCACTCGTTTTTACTCGAAATCGTATACTCTGCAACTAATCTTCCTGCCAATTACCTGTGTTTTGTACTGCCATGATGGCCTTGCAGTGTCTCAATCTATAAGGTCTCATTGTCATAACAACTGCTACATAACAAGTAATCTGAATTGCTTAGCCAAAATAATTAAGTCTGGCTAGGTTAGACCCTTAAAGTTGTAAGTAAAATGAGAGAAAATTCAATTGAATCCAGATATACCATTCAAAATCACCTGACTGCTTCTTTTCAACTTTTCATTTTATGCTATATACTTCTGCACAATGTCCCACATCATAACAATTTGAGATTTGTATTGCAGTTAGTTTATTTCCCATATTTAGCTGATGAGAGTCACTCTCCTGCAAATCATTGTAATTGCCTTTACCATTTACATGACCCAGTTCACTGCAACCTTTTCAGACTGCATGTAAGGTAAACTAAGATTTTTACATGTGCTTGGTCTTACTGAGCGAGCATAAACCCCTCTCCTTGTACATATATTTAGTGCACAATAATGGACACATATTATCTGTCCATATCTCTTTATTTTGTCTGCTGTTCTTGTGTGTTTCTCACCTTTATCAACAATCCAACAACCTTGGCAGATCAAATCTCATATTTCAAGCAAATTCCAAGAGATCTGAGTGCTCCCAAAACCTATTGACTACCTATCAAGCTATATGCTCAATGTATTGTTCTAATGTCCAATATTTGTCAGAACACTCAGAGTGCATTGAACAAATGTTGCAGGAGCAGAATCGAGAGCATGAAATAGACATTCACAATCCTTGTCAATACATTAAAATTATCATCGGGCCTTCCTTAAGATCATCAAGGCAATACTCAAACTCGAGGAGGATATGAGCAAGATCAAACTACACAATCTGAGAACAGCTACTACTTTTGGACTTTCTAGTCAAAATTTCAAGTGTGCCCACCTCAAAATGAGCTCCGCAACATTCAGCTTCAGAGCTTTCTTTACCATCATTATCCAGTCAAATAGGAGAACATTGATGATCTTGGAGTATCTGGCAATCTGATTGTTGTGCGCTATCCCAAGGGTCCAAACCATGTGCACCGTACACCATCGGCTTTTGTCATGGTCTCAAGTTCTCAACACTCACACTCAGGATTGAAACTGTGGAGCCTAAATTCTCATATCTGATACTGCCAAGTGCAGAGAGTGCCAACGTGCCCTTGATCATTCAAGCTGGGGTACAGCTAAAAAAAATGACTAATCTTTGAATTTTTCTGTTAGTAGATGAGCAGATACTATTTTTGTCACTGTCTGGCTACTTTTTTGTCTTCTATACCTGTATAAATGTGTAATATAACTATTCATCAAATAAGCCTTTGATATTCACGTTAGTTTCCCGTTTGGTTAGTCTTACATCTCATCTCTGGGATTTTGTAAAGAACTTGAAGAGTTCTGAATTTAACATAATATTGCATTATAGTTCTAACATGCTTGTTCCTTTGGTTCCCTTGTTCAATTTGTCTAATTAATATGTTTGTCATGGTACTCTGTTTTTACTTATATTAAGTAATAACTAATACATCTTCTATCAACTCCTAACACCTTGGACTTTGTTTTGGTGAGCTGTACCCTGGTTTACCTCTGGGCTCTGAATCAATCGAGCCAACTCCAAGCATAGTGGCTGTGCACAAGTAGGAGAGTCAAGATGAGGAGGATCAACCATCACTACCTCACAAGTTCCTGCATGGTGTTATTGTTCTGACAGTTGAATCCGCTTTGTCTTACATATAGTGCTCTTTGGAATTTTGATACCCATACCCCAGATAGACAGAGTACTCACATGGCATAGGCTCTGGTGATTTTAGTTATATTACATACAATTCTAGGTTTGCTCTGATTTTTGCAATAGCCTTCTTAATTTCAGGATTAAGATTTTAGTTTCATGCCCCCATGAAGATTTAATTCTTTATTTTATAAAGTTCGAGACATGAATCTCTCAGATTCTGTTTTCTTGATGTTCTCAGAAGTATTAACATTAATGGATATTCTAGTTTCAGCAGACTTCTCCCTTCATTTTTAATATAATTTATGCTTAAGCAAAACTAAAAAGTTAGAGATCACTGTTTATGGCTGTCCCTGTATGGTTTGTTCCAAATCGTCTGTTTTCAGTTAAAAATAATTAGGGATTTTAGATCCAGTCCTTTTAGCTTATTTTAGTTCTGCACCTTTGGTTCCAAAATATGCTGAAACAAATGAAGGGCACGAGTATTTCAAAATGAGGGATTATATAGAGGAAAGTAATATTTACGTAAAAAAATGACTTAGGAAGAAAAATTACATGGGGGTACAAGAGGATGTCACCCTCAAAATACAGATCTTGAAAAAAGCATAAAAACAGAAAAATACATTATAAAATTGTGGTTAGTTGTAGTAATATGCAAGGTCATTGAACAACACTGTGTAAAACTAACCATATGCTACTGTGGCTTTGTTGTAATTCTTTAGGGTTGCATGTTTGCAAAATTGTAAGTTGTACATGGTAATGTGGAGAATGTTACCTGCAAGCACATAGTCATTATTAAATTCATGTGGAATTAGAGTGCCAGTAGTTAAAAGCTACACCAATGGGATACAAATAGGTACAACTGATAGATCAATTTATAGATACAAGATGTATTATGAATTTTATTAGAGGGAGATGGAAAAAATGGAACTTCCCTTCTGGGCACATTGTGTATGTAACGTTGTTTTTCGCGGAACACACATTGATTTGACAAGCAGAGCATCCTATATTTTGAACTTCATTATATAAACTTTTTCCCTATTTATATTTAAAATTTTAACTTTCTGCCATCCTCTGCTGCCCCCCAAAATGGCCTCCCTGCACTGCTGTGCCCTATATTTTTATGGTCACCATTCCATCAAATCTATGCTGATCCTTTATTTGTAAACATTAGTGTTAAATGTAATGTTGTTATTGTTTGTAATTACTCTTAATGATCAAAACAAATTTGACACCATAATTGTTTTCACAGTGATCCTGATGTGTTTTTAACATTGTTATCTATATGGGGCACTCAACATAAGCAATTCCAGATGATGGGTCTCAAAGGAGTTTGAAACGATTTTTTTTTTTTTCCTTTTTTACACAATTTTTTTCTTTTAAACATGACAGACTGTGGAAGCTTGAATTCTTTAATTTCTGTATGTAGTTCTAGATAATACTTTTGTATTGATCTTTTTCTTAAAACAGATATGAAGATGAATATTGTTGTTTGGATTATCCTACAGTTGCTTTTCAGATTGGTATGATTGTTTGCATTATTAAATAGTAGGAACTGATGCTGTAGGACTATGGATCATCGGGGCGAATGGACACAAATGATAGCTTGAGGCTTGCTAGTTTATGGCATTCTATGCATGCAATATCACAACAATTGTCACCTACTGTGGGCTGTACGGGTATTGAGCTACTTGAGGCAGATTCCTTTGATCTTCATTGCTTCCAATCATTGACAGGTAGATTATATTCCTATTGGTAATACATCTGTAATTATAATTTGTTGACGCAATACCCATTGCCGCGGGGCTTCAACTTTTATATTTTGTACTTCTTTATGTTTCTATTCATGAAGAATAGGACATAGGAAAATTAGTGGACACAAATGATAGCTTGAGGCTTGCTAGTTTATGGTATTCTATGCATGCAATATCACAACAATTGTCCCCTACCATGGGCTGTACCGGTATTAAGCTACTTGAGGCAGATTCCTTTGATCTTCATTGCTTCCAAAGGTTGACAGCTAGATTATATAACTTTTGGTAATACATCGGTAATTATAATTTGTTGAAGTAATACCCATTGCTGCGGGGCTTTAACTTTTATATTTTGTACTTCTTTATGCTTCTATTCATGAAGAATAGGACATAGGCAAATTAGTGAATGCCGGAGTTTCTAAATTTTGCATTTATTCACATGTTTAACAATATAAATTGATCTATACTTGGATACTTGGCTACTCACTGGAAATTTTGAGACTTGATTGTCTCTTATTTTTGGGCATAGGTAAGTCCATGTCAGTCCACAAAGCTAAACAATCATTCTTCTCTAAGTTCCTGATTATTTAATCATTCTTCTCAAAGTTCCTGATTATTAAATAAGGGATGTTTTAAACTAGTGTTTGGGATTTTCAAAAACAGGCAACTTCAACTATCAAATGCAAGTTGAAGATGGTAGAAAACCATTTTGAACAGCTATAATTATTCATTGTTTGCTTCCTCTACTATACCTCATTCATTATAAGCGTAGCCACAAATGTGTTTTTCGTATTAGCTCCTAGAGGAGAAACGGGCAATTTGTTCATTGAAACTAAGCATAGCCAATAGGCCATATAACTTGCATGGGAGTGATTGATCTTTGGTCTATGCATTGGGAAAGTAGTTTATTTGGAATCTTGGATGTGTGTCTTCTCAATCTTGTTACGTTTATCTAGATGATTTGATGCATGTCACACAAGAGCAACAAGGGAGCAAACTTATTTTCAATTCAAGCTATGATACATATCCATAACCCCCAATAGTATGAATATATACCTGCTTTTGCAAACCTCTTTTGGCATATTATTGTGGCTTACTTTTATTTACTTATTTGGTCTCTAACTTGGGGCTATCTTCAGCCAGTTTAGTCAGGCTATCTTCTACTATCTTAAATAGACTCTTGGTGTTCTGTCCTAGACCATAGTCGAAAAACTTGGGCTTGGCAATAACTCAGCTTACCCAAAAAATTTAAAAACTTGGGATGCAGCAAAAACTAAGGGAAAAACTCAGTAAATTTATCGTACGTTAAAAATACATATTAAAAAAAAAAAATCTTCAAAAACATGCTTATGACTGAATTTATGGAACATATTACTGATTTCCTTGATAATAGATATATAGATCAAAATTGGGTTTCCTTCATATATAGATCAAATTTAGATTTCCTTCATATATTACTGTTGAAAGCTTTAATGAAGCTTGAAAGTTGAAAAATTCAGCAAGTATGCAGCCTCAATACAGAAATATGCAGACAGAGCAGCAGACCCTAAAACCAAAATATGTATCTGCCAGCAGAAAAAACACCAGACCAGCAATTTCGTGTAAAAATGCAGACCAGTGATCTCACAGGAGCCCTAAAAGTAAACACCGCAAGTGCAGCTCTCACAGGTGCTGTCTAAGAGTAGAAATCCTGGAGAAAAAAACAAAAAACGTGTCATGAAAATTGAAATGATCTTTTTATCAGTGGCTGAGATTTTCCTGAGTTGTGAGTCAATGTTGATTTTCCTGCAAGTTGGGCAAGTTATTCATAAAAACTTGTGGCAAATTTTAGCAGTAACTCAGCAGCAAGTAATACTGTGAGTTACTTCAACCTGTATGGCTCATGAGTACTTGCAGGCTTTTTCAATTATGACCTACATAACTCTTGGTTAAAATACCATTAAATCATAGTAATTAAGCTAGCACTCACCACTTCCACAAAGCGGTCATTCAACAGCCTATCTTTAGGGTGTTTTTATTATATACATTTGCTAAGGGTTGCTTAGTCATTTCTTAACTACATGGATACACCACAAATTGATCCTATGAGCATGACAATAAATTTTCTGCCTTGTAAACTCTGCATAGGAAAACATCCAAGATCAAAATTGTTGATTACCTTACCAATTACTAAATTATATAGATGTGCATAACATAAATAGTAGGTGACCTAGAATTGAAAGGATAAGGTAAAGACATCATTAGTGGGAGTTCACTATTCATATTAGAGAAAATGAGCTTGACCTGTATTTGCTAATCAACCTAGAGGCTTTGTGCTGTTGATGTGATAGCGTGGGAGATCTCTTTCTCCCTAAAATTCAAAATAAATAAATAATTTATGAGGCCGACTCATGTGAAGTGTCGCCTCATTTCAAATAATAATTTATATTTTATTTTATTGAAGCCGACTCAATAAAAAGTTGCCTCATTTTTTGTAAAGTCGTCTCTCTTGTGTAAGAGGCCGACTCTTCATGAAAAGACACCTCAATGTGTATATATTCAAGGCGACTCCCTCTCATTTGGTAATTCAATTTAACTCAAGATAAGTTCACATTCTTCAAGGAGTTCACATTCATACAGCAGATCGACATATTGCTTCAAGGTGATCGACATTAAGGAGAAAATACAATTGGTTGTATATTCGCATCAAGTAAAGGTGCTATCATCATTACATCAGATCGGCCTAGTGTTTGGCCAAGTTGTAAAGCAGATTTCTGCTCCTTCATTCAATATATAAGTGATATATTTTGGCTGGGTTTTTCTCCCTCGAAGGAGGGTTTTCCCAGGGTAAAAGTGCTGTGTTTATTGTTCATGTGTTGCATTTTCTGCTTATCTTCATTTCTGATCCTAAAATTAACATGGTATCAGAGCGAGGTTTAAGCAAGATCAGATCAGATTTGTTTAAGCAGCAAAGTCTTCTTCTCTTCTTCTCATCTAAGAGAGTCTATCTAAGCATCGAAGATGGTGAACGGACTCAAGGTTGAAGATAGGCTTGATGGTGCATCGAACTTCACCTCTTGGAAATTCAGAGTTCTTATTGCACTAGAAGAAAATGATCTTCTAGACTTCGTGGAGAATGATGTGCCCGAGCCATCCGATGAGGCTGAGAAAACTCAATGGAAGAAGAATGGCACTAAGGCTAGGAAGATCTTGATAGATTCCGTGAAGGATCATCTTGTGCCAATTATATCCAAGATGAAGACAGCCAAAGTCATGTTCGAGACTCTTCAAGGCTTGTATGAGATCAACAACACCAGCAGAGCTCTTGCCTTGAGACAACAACTCCATCATATAAAAATGGCTAAAGAAGAATTAGTCATCTCCTTCTTCATGAAGATTACTGAGTTGAAAGATCAACTATATGCCATTGGAGATATAGTTGAAGATAGAGACCTAGTTATGTTGGCACTGAATGGTCTTCCTCAATCTTGGGAGCCCTTTATCCAAAGCATTAGTGGAAGATCTAAATTGCCCAAGTTTGATCGTCTTAGAGCTGATTGCATTCAAGAGGAATCCAGGTTGGCAGCAAGAGGAAATGGACGAAGCTCTCATAATGAAGAAAATCATGTCCTTGCTGTTCAAACTTCCAGAAGGATAGGAAGAGAAGGGAGAAAAGGCAATTTCAAGAGGAATAGAGACAAAAAATCAGATCTTGCTCTTGAACCAAAGAAGAAGGATCTCTCTCACATTCAATGTTTCAAATATGACAAGTATGGTCACTATGCTCGAGATTGCATAACAAGACCAAAGCAACATGCTTCTACTGCAAATGTTGATGATGTGTCACCTCAAAAGGAATCTAGAGACAACTTAGGAGGGTTTCTATTCATCTCCGCTCGTTCAAGCAATGTTCCAACTGACAGTGACACTTGGTTGATTGATAATGGTGCTTCATGACACATTACAAGATATCGAGAGCATCTTTCAGACTTGGTAGAAAGAGAAACCAACTTGCAAGTGATAATTGGAGATGATGCTTGTTATTCAGTGAAAGGTGCTGGGCCACCTCTCTTCATCTAGATTTTGGCATCCCTCTTCATTTGAGTGATGTCTTGTTTGTTCCAGGAATCAAAAGAAATCTTGTCTCAATTTCAGCATTGGGGGACAAAGCATACCAAGTTGCTTTTTTTGAAGGGAAAGTTTTTGCTTGGCCTAAGAACTCTAGTATCAAAACAACTCGTGTGATTGGTGTGTCAAGAGAGCCTATATAGACTTTCGATTCATCTGGTTCAAGCATTATTGCATGACTACCAGTTCGAGTGAGCTATGGCATAAGAGACTTGCTCACCTACACTTCACAGCTCTTCCATCTATGGAGAAGATGGTTACTGGTCTTCCAAAGCTCAGTCAGGAGCACGATGGCATTTGTAGAGGATTTGCACTAGGTAAGAATATAAAGGGTCCTTTTCATAGTAGTGAAAGTAGATCAAAAGGAATTTTAGATCTTGTTCATTCTGATTTATGTGGTCCAATGTCTGTGGCATCTTTGAGTGGATTTTGGTATTATGTCATTTTCATTGATGACTATTCTCGAAAGACTTGGATTTACTTTTTGAAGTCTAAGGAGTCTGAAGAAGTACTTGATAGATTCAAAGAATTCAAGGCTCAAGTTGAAAACATGTCTGGGAAAAAGATTAAGGTTTTGAGATCTCACAATGGAGGAGAATACACTTCTAGAGGTTTCCGTAATTTCTACATTGAGGCAGGGATCAAGAGGGAGTTATGTGTTTTGTACAATCCTCAACAAAATGGAGTTGCCGAAAGAAAGAATAGATCCATAGTTGAGGCAGCCAAAGCTATATTCATGATCAAGATTTATAGACTTGTTCCATAACTGTAGTATATGTTCAGAACCGAAGCTCTCATCGAATATTGGAAAACATGACTCTTGAAGAGGCCTTCATAGGTGTGAAACCTGAGGTTAGTCATTTAAGAATTTTTGGTTGTCCTATTTATATTCACGTGCCTAAGGATAAAAGATCTAAGCTAGAACCATTAGGCAAGAAAGGAATATTTGTGGGTTACAGTGAGTCTTCAAAGGCCTACAGGATCTACATTCTAGGGCAGAAACAGATTGAGATCAGTAGGGATGTCTCTTTCGAAGAGGAAGTAGCCTTCAAAAGATCTAAAGGGTCTTACATGGAGATAGATAGTGAAGAACAGGAGGCACCTTAGGATATGGACATTTCTCCTGATCATACTCCTGAGATTCAGAGGGAGTCTACTGAACCAAAAGAGACTATTGATCTAGTTGATCCCATAGAACCAACTGATGGGCCAAGCGATATTGCTATAGGTCGAAAGAGACCTCTATGGGCCAGACAAACTATGCAAGAGGCAGAAAAGTATGCAGCTCCTCGTGGCACCTTTAGAGAAAGCAAGAGACCGCAAAAGTTTCTAGGCTATGTGGCATTGATGAGTCACATCATTGAGTCTAAGCCTTCTAGTTTTGAGGAGGCATCCAATTAGCAGGTATGGAGAGATGCTATGATAGAAGAATATCAGGCTATTATCAAGAATGATGTTTGGGATGTTGTACCAAGACTTGAAGGGAAATCTGTTGTGTCTTCCAAGTGGCTCTTCAAGATTAAGCATACAGCCGATGGGAGCATTGAGAAGTACAAAGCAAGATTTGTGGTAAGAGGATTCTCTTAGAAGGAGGGAATAGATTATGCGGAGATGTTTGCTCTTGTTGTTCGATATACATCTATCGGGACTATTATTGCTATTGCATCCTCTAAAGGCTGGAAGCTACATCAAATGGACGTAAAGACTACATTTCTTAATGGTGTGATTGAAGAAGTGTACATTGAGCAACCAGATGGTTTTGTGATTCATGGGAAGGAGTCTCATGTATGCAGATTGAAGAAGGCATTGTACGGCCTTAAGCAGGCACCTCGTGCATGGTATGAAAGGATTGATCGATATTTGATGAGCTTGGGATTCTCCAAGAATGATGCAAATTCCAATCTTTACTTCAAGGTAGTTGATGGTGAGGCTTTAATATTGGTTCTTTATGTTGATGATTTATTTCTCACTGGAGCAGACTATCTCATTGTCAAATGCAAGAAAGAGTTAGCATCCGAGTTTGAAATGAAGGATCTTGGTCTTATGCATTACTTCCTCGGACTGGAAGTGTGGCAAAGACCCAATGAGATTATCTTAAGTCAAGGGAAATACACCATAGATATCTTGAAGAGATTTGGGATGATGGATTGCAAGTCCATGTCTACACCTATGGAGACAAACTTGAAGAAGTTGAGTGACTCTGCAACTAGTTTAGATTTGGTAGATCCCACCATGTACAGACAGTTGATTGGATCATTGATGTATCTAGTCAATACTAGACCAAACATTTGTTATGCAGTGAGTGCTCTTAGCTAGTTCATGTGTGAGCCAAGACAAATTCATCTAGTTGCAGCAAAGCATATCTTGAGATACTTGCATGGCACAGTAGGATATGGCTTGAGATATACCTCCTGTGAAGATTTGAAGTTACAACGCTATTTGGATGTTGCTTCAGTTTAGGGTCTGCCATGATTTCTTGGTGTAGCAAGAAATAGACTTCTTTAGCACTAAGCACTGTAGAGGCTGAATAGATTGCAACATGTGTAGCAGCTCAAGAAGCAGTGTGGCTTCGAAAGCTCCTTGCAGGATTGTTTGGGCAAACATTGGAGCCAACTGTGATTCATTGTGACAATCAAAGCTGTGTGAAGCTCTCTGTCAATCCAGTGTTTCATGATAGGACAAAACATGTGGAGATCAAGTATCATTACATCAGAGATATGGTGCCGAGGAAAGCAATTCAACTCAAGTATATTTGCACTGATGATTAGACAGCTGATATTCTCACCAAGCCTCTCTCCAGATTGAAGTTTGCACATTTTCGAGACAAACTTGGAGTTGTGGAGAATGTTGCCCTTGCTAAGAGGGAGAATCAACATCAGTGATCCTTGCTATAATGCATATTTCTCTGAGACGGAGAAATATGAGGT
>VDFB02075321.1:373846439-373971083 GCA_007258455.2 Sequoia sempervirens | reverse complement strand
CCAGAAGTCTTAAAGTTGCTGTCTCAGAAATATGGAAAAAATCAAAAGGAAATCTTCATGTACCAGCTTAAGAGTGAAGATTTTTTGCAGTTTCAAAAGAACAAGACACAGATTCAAATTTTTTAAAGCAAAGATTGTTCTTTATCTGTCAAAATACTTCAAAAAAATGTTCAATGGTGCTTCAAGAAGTAGAGAAAGCTCTTAGAAATGCATAGGAAAAGCAACAAAAATCGGACTATTATCTCAAAATACCTTCAGAAATCTTCTTATTTTCGAATTTGAAGAGTGTTTGAACAAAGTTCGTAGCTTCAGATCTTCATGGCGGCCAAGTTAGATGCAGATTCTTGACAAAATTCAAAGCAAAAGCTCAGATAAATGGCAGAATATCATCTAGGAACAAAAAATTGTGCTTAATGCTTCCATATTTTTTTATAAAAAATGTCTTATGTTCTTAGTTCGCCCATGAAACAAGCAGATTTTTCCAAAGTTTGCAGGAAAACCACAGAGAAGTCTTCAAGCATCATCTAGGAACAGAAAATCGCGCTTAAATACTTCCACATTTTTCATAAAAAATGTCTCATGTTCCAGATTCGGCCCCAAAAGTTAGATTTGAATTTCTTCATAGCAGGAAATACCAGAAGCAAAGCAATTCGCGGCTAGGGTTTGAGCAGTGGCGGCGACTATTTTCCTCAAAATTCTCTAAGTCTAATGCAGAGAAATGATAACGAGTTTAGGTTTTGTTAGCTCTTTTTGCTCATTTGCCCTAAAGTCAACATTGAAAGTTAATTATTGCCTTTGAAGAATAATTTTGAATTATTATGTGAGGACAACTTTGTCAAATATTCCCAAAAAATGGGCTAATGGTATGGTCAAATATGATTGAGTGAGTGTGGTCGGCCACTTCTATCAATTAAATGCGGAAATATTTAGAAAATATGCCAAGTATGTATGTATGATTTTGGGTTTTCCAGTTAAGTTTTGTTTATTACTTTAATATCTGTTATGTGCATTGATCAATAATAGCTAAATTTATTAAATGATTAAATTATAGATCATTTAATTAATTTAGTCACAAATGCAAATAAAAGATATTATAATAAGCAAAGTTAACTGAAGTGAGAGATATTTTTATCATGCACATGATAATAGAGTTGGAGTTTCAGTTCCCATGGGTGAAATTGGTAAAAACGAGGCAGTTTTGCATACTTTAAGCCACTTTTTCAGGGAGTTGCAGTTCAGTTGGAATAGTGCATGTATCAGTTATGACTTGGCAGTGAGTTTGAGCTTGATTGGACTTATTTTTGCATGGTTTTGGGCCTCCTTTTCAGTGATATTTTCTTCTGCTCGGATTTGGCTTTGGAATTATCACCCTTTCTTGGGGTTGGACTTTCAGTTCGTTCTGCATGCCTTTTGGAAAGGTTTTTGTATATATTGAAAAACTTAACTGTTTTTCATTTCTAGTTCTTGTTTTCTGCCTTTGCCTTCAGCAAAGAAGACTATCTTGTAACTCAGCATTTATTTATAGATTAATACAACAATATTTTTTATAGGTTCAGATCGTGTTATTACAGAGAATTCCTTAAAGTTTCAGTATTTTAGAATTTGCCTTCAAAGTTTCAAGCATCTTTGTCATGTGGGATTGATCGAAGTAATTATTGTGTTGCATTTTTTTTGAAACCTTTAAATATTTCTATCTCCTTAGTGAATTTTGTATGCATCCAGGTTTAAATCCACTGGTTAAACATTGTGTTGATCGATAATCAAACAGTCTAGTTGTGGAAATCATATTTCCCTTCCGTGATTGTTTCTTTAATAGCCTTTGTTTAAAGTATTCAAGTGTTTAAACTTCCAGATCTAGTTGTGCGAATGAAAATAGTGAGTAATTGTTCTATGAGTTAAGTCTGCAAGTTGGATTCTTTGGTGCATCACCATAAATTAACAGTTTCATAGTTTAGAATTTAGACTTAGTCTTTCTACCTCTTTCCCAGCCAAGTCAATTAGATTTTAGGAGATTTTTATCAGGGAACCAGCCCTCTCTGGAGATTGATTCTCAGTTTTAGGCAACCCGCAGGCCTGAGAATCATTCCATGTTTCAACAGATTGCTAAATTTAACTATTCAAGCGTTCAGGTGCAATCTGAATTGACAACAGTTTTTGGCACGCCCGGTGGGACTCTGAATCACTTTTCAGAGCAAAGTTTTATAGTTCAAGCTGCTGTTTGGTATATACTGCAGTTTATTCCAGCCTTTCAGAGGATTATTTTTATATACCTGGAGACTCCGTTTCTCAGTTTTTAGCAGATCAAGTGCACACAGCTTATGAGAAAAATTCAGACACAAAGTTCTTCTTCGTTTGAGTACTTGCAGTTGTCTTCGCCAAAGAGAATAGGGAGGACAGCCAAGCGAACATCTGGTAAATCTACAAGAAAATGATCAGTTTCTCTGATTCGAAGGGCAGAACCGATCGTTTATACATCGAAAAGAAGAGGCAGATCATTAACAAGGCAGCCAAGTTCTTTCTCAGCTTCACCAAGTTACAGAGTACCGGTTCAGCCTGTACCGATTATACAAGCAGCAAATTTTAGAACAGTAGCAGTTCCGATGGCAGCTAGAGCACATGCTTTTGTTCCGTTTGATGGGGGCAGCCCGTTAGATTTGGCTTTGCATGATGATATACCAGTAGCAGCACTCAAAAGTCTGCCTTTCTTCACTGGTGAAGATCAGACTACGCCAGTTGAGCATATTAGAGACGTAGCCTCATTATGTGGAGTTCACCACGTGACTCAGGAGAACGTGGCCTTAAGATTGTTAGCAGCATCATTCAAGGGTAAAGCATCTCAGTGGTTTCGTGGCTTACCAGTTCGTAGTGTCTCGACATGGGATGACTTAGGAGACAAGCTGACGAAGCAATTTTTAGATAAGTCCGATCATTTATCTCTAGTTGAACAAATGACGACTATTAAGAGAGCGCCACAAGAACAAATGATGGACTTTAATTTCAGATTCCAAAGGACATGGGATCGAATTCCAGCCACGGTAAGACCTACTCCTGATCATGCTTTTCTGTATTTTCTTAGATCATTGCACAGTGATATTGCCTTAATGATACAGTCAATGGGTGGGTTAACCTTACTAGCAGCATATGACATTGCCATTAGAGCTGAAAATTGCCTCATACAAGCTGGTAAACTTGCCCCAAGACCCCCTATGCCAATTTTCCCTGAGGTACAACCATATATGCCCATTCATGTACCTCCAATAGCTGTTATACCTGCTGTTCCAGCCTTAGGTTTCCAAGCAGTAGTACAAAATAGTGTTGTTCCAGAAAATTCTGATTTGCAAGGTCTAAAAGATACCCAACAATAGCTAATGAATGACCAACAGCAAATGGCCAAGTTACTTCAAATTGTGAGTAACAATTTGGTAAGTCTTAAAAACCAGCAAGGTCAAAATTTCAGGCCTAATCAATCATCCTTTCAAGCAAATAGGCCTGCCTATCAAGCTGATTACCAGGGATAGAAGAGGAATTTTAACTTTAGGCCTAATCAACCATTTAACCCAGCTGCTGCTAGCTCTTCAAAAGAGCTGATGCCAATACAAAACAACTTAGCGCAGGATTATGTTTGGTGTTATCCCTGCAATCAGCCTCATAATCAGGCTGCTTGCATGAACGGGGTGATTAATCAAGCACTCATGGTGCAAAATAGTTATGTTGCTTCTGAACAAACAAATAAGGAGGATAGTAATCAGCAGGGTGAACAAACGCAGCAAACTGACCTTGACGTTGCCATGATGAACTGGCAAGGAAGTGAGTTTTGCGGAGTTAATCACACGCAAGGTCAAAATCAGTCAGCCACTTCTATTGCAGCCAATACGAGGGCCAAAAAGAGAGCATTTGACCTTAGACAGCAAGCTATCCCTAATAAACAACAAGCAGAAAGAGACAAACAGCCTGTTGTTCACCAGAAAAATCAAGATTTTATAGCCCAACAGGGGCAGGTTCAGCCTTCAACAACTCAGAATGTTTATGTTTTAACAAGACAGCAAGCTGGACCATCAAAGGAGCAGCCCAAAGTTCAATTTCAGCCTCAAGCAGCTCAAGTAGATGCTGTTGTTCAAAAGGTACAGTCAAAAATTGGTGCTTCTTCTTTCAATATCGTTGAGCATATGAAAAAAACAACTGTTGGCATCACCATGATAGATGCATTACGCTTGCCTGGACAAAAAGAAAGTTTGCAGGAGGCATTGGCTAAAATATCAATTTCTGACAAAGCGAATATAGAACAGCCAAGTGTTCTTGCGAACAGTTCAAATCAAAAGCAAGGACAACCAGTTAAAGAGGTAAAACCACTTCCTTTTTATGTCAGTTTGATAATTGGTGAGAATATAGTGCATAACTGCATGATCGACAGTGGAGCAAGCAGCTCAATCATGCCCAAGCAGCTGGTAGACAAGTTAGGTCTCGAGTATGAACCTTTGTCAAAAGGGGTAGTTCAATTAGACGGTACAGCTATTAAGTCTGTAGGAGTTATCAAAAATCTTCCCCTTACATTGCATGCATGTCCAAATTTTCAAATACCACAGGACATTTATGTTATTGATCTCCCACCTTACTTTGCATCTGCTTATCTAGAGATTTCACTGCAAAGTTAGGTGGTTATTTGTCATCAGACTGGTCTCACATGTTTTTTAGAACCAGATACGGTACCAGAGTTACCATTAAATCAGAACCATTAGCTAAAGACCATATTGAACCTTATGTTTCAAACCCCATAAACGCAAACCTAGCTTTCCATGATCAGGAGGAGCAATCCGTGACTCTCGACCCCACTGTACCTATAGAAGGCATACCAGACATAAATCTAGATGACTGGGCAGCCGAGAATCACGAGATTGATCCGTTCAATCTCATAGACGAAGTAGGTTTGGGCGTTTATATGATTCGAGAACCTGATGCTGTTATTCCAAATCTGGTCAAGGAAGAAAGACAGCAAGTACAGCAGTTTGAACAGCTTTGGAAGCTTTATTTTGACGGTTCTAGGAGTAAAATTGGTGCTGGTGGAGGAGTTGTTCTGATTTCACCTGAAGGAGACAGGTATTATTCAGCATTTAGATTTGCTTTCAGCTATTCTAACAATGTTGTTGAATATGAAGCATTAATACATGGCTTAGAATGGGCCAGAAAAAGAAAGATTAAATGCTTGCAGGTATTTGGCGATTCAGAATTAATAGCAAATCAAGTCAGAAATCTAAATTTAACAAAGAATGATTTGCTGAAACTATACAAACATCGTGTTTGGGACCTAATTGAGGAGTTTGATGCATTTAATCTGCAATCAGTGCCCAGACTGCAGAATAAGCAAGCTGATAAACTTACTGCTCTAGGGTCACAGTATGATATCCCAGCTGAAATTCACAATGTGGAGGTACAGCAGTACGTGAAGGTAGTTGTTAGACCTTCGGTACCTGATAATAACATAAGTTGGCAAATTTTTGATAGTGATGAACAAATATGCCATTTTCTGATGGAGGAGGCTGAGTTTTCTACTAGAAACCAGCGTAAGTTTGATCAGCAATATGGTGATCAAATCATGCAGTTAAAGTCTAATAAACTGCCAAAAGGGTTGGTGACTCTTGAGTCAATTTTCAACACTGATGACCAGGTTAGGAAAGACAAATCTGGTATTTCAGTGAAACAAGAACATTATGAACAGATAGAAATATTCAAGGACAAGCTCCTTAAGCTTGGGAAGATCTGCACAAAGAAGGAGCAGCAAGCATTCGTCTTACTTTGCCAAGAATTCAGCGACATATTCGCTTGGCAATATGGAGATTTGAAGGGTTTTAATCCCGAGTTAGCTCAGCACACAATTGAGCTCGAGCCAAATGCAAAACCGGTGAGACAGAAGTAGAGGCCTCTGAACCCGAAGTTAGAACAACTGATGAAAATAGAATTAAACAAGTTGATCGAAGGTAGCATAATATTTCCAATCAAGCACACTTCTTGGGTGTCAAATTTGGTGCCTGTCAGGAAGAAGAGTGGAGAGATAAGGTTGTGTGTTGATTTCCGTGATCTAAACAGAGCTTCACTCAAAGATCACTACCCGCTGCCTTCAATGGAACAAATATTGCAGGTTGTTTCAGGATCAGAAAGATTTTCAGGTTACAATCAAATTTTGGTTAAGGAAAAAGATCAGTATAAAACAACCTTTACCACTAAGTGGGGTACGATGGCTTATAGAAAGATGTCGTTTGGACTATCAAACGCAGGAGCCACCTTTTAGAGAGCAATGGATATGGCTCTCCAAGGTTTGATAAACAAATTTGTTCTTATTTACCTGGATGATGTTACTATTTTTTCACGTAATGTTGATGATCATTTCAATCATCTTAGACAGATTTTTGAGAGGTGTAGAGAATATGGAATCTCCTTGAATCCAAAGAAGAGTATTTTTTATGTACATGAAGGTAAGCTTCTGGGTTATATCGTTTCAAAAGATGGCATTTCTATTGACCCAGAACACATTGCAGCCATTCTGGCCTTACCGCTGCCCGCTCACAAAAAGGGTTTGCAAAGCTTCCTGGGTAGAATTAACTTTGTAAGGAGGTTCATTCCTAATGTTGTAGCGTTGTTACAGCCATTGACTGCCATGCTGAAGAAAAATATTCAATTCAGCTGGTCAAAAGAAGGAAAGAGTAGTTTTGAACAGATTAAGGAGGCACTTGCAGCAACCCCTACTCTTATAAATCCTGATTTTGAAAAGGATTTCACACTGTACGCATTCGGAGGAGTGGATACCATCTCCGCAATGCTTTGTCAGCAAAATAATGAAGGTATGGAACAGCCCATAGCTTTTTTCAGTCAAGTCTTGCATGACTATGAAACAAGATATTCATTCGTTGAGAGGCATGTACTTGTTGTAGTAAGAAATCTGAAGAAATTCAGACATATGCTATCTAATAATAAGATAAATCTGCTGGTAGCTCACCCAACAGTCAAGGAGTTTCTGCTGAATAAAGATATAAATGACAAGCGAGTAGGCTGGATAACCAAAGTCATGGAGTATGACATCAGCATAAAAGTTACCAAGCTTGTTCGAGGTAAAGGACTGTGCGAACAACTTGCAGAAAATGAAGAAAACAACTGTAAAGAAGTTGCTGCAGTTCTGAAAAATGAAGATGAACCTGATGTTTTAGCTAATTGGATTCATCAAATGGTCCATTATTTGTATACTGGAGATTGCCCAGAAGGTATGGATAAATCTAAACAAAGGTATTATAGATTGCAAGCAATTCCTTATGCAGTGATAAATGATGTTTTGTATAAAAAGGACTTCAATGGAGTATTCCTCAGATGTATTTACCCAGATCAGATTGAAAGAATTCTGGAGGAATTCCATGATGGACCTGCTGGAGGTCACTTTGCACCTCGTACTACAGCTTTGAAGATTATGAGGGCAGGCTATTATTGGCCAGATCTTTTCAAAGATGCACATATTTATGTTAGAAAATGTGCTAAATGTTCACTTTTTGCAGGGAAACATAAGTTAGCAGCCCTGCCCCTGAATCCAATTCAGGTTGAGCAGCCATTCGGGAAGTGGGGACTTGACTTTATCGGTCCTATTAACCCACCGTCAAGTGCAGGTCACAAGTGGATCTTGACATCAACAAATTACTTCACAAAATGGACGGAAGCAGTTGCTCTAAAAGATTCAAATGAAACTTCAGTCCTAAATTTTTATCAAGACATTGTTTCCAGGTTTGGTACTCCCGAGTCCATTATTTCAGATAATGCTTTAGCTTTTGTTGGCTTAAGAGTTTCAGATTGGTCAATAAAAATTAATGTTTATCTAAACACTTCGTCCAATTATTACCCTCAAGGTAATGGACAAGCTGAATCAACAAATAAGAATCTGATAAAGATCCTTAAGAAGACAATTGAAGATAATCAGAGGTCATGGCATGACAAGCTTAAATTAGCCCTTTGGGCTGATAGAATTACACCAAAATGGTCAACAAGTTTTTCACCGTATGTTTTGGTTTATGCTAAGGAGGCCAAGTTGCCTATATCAATAGAATTCCCAACTCTAAGCTACATAAAGGAACTAGAGTTACTTGAAGAAGAGCCAATGCAAGTTAGGCTTGCTGAGTTAACAGAGTTGGACGAGATCAGGAAGGAAGCTTTCAGAAGGCTTCAAATTCATCACTCTCAGATGAAAAAGTCATTCGACAGAAAATTAGTTGCACGAATCTTCAATGAAGGTGACTTAGTTTTCAAATGGGATGAGTTGAAGAGCAGGCCGGGAAAACATTCTAAGTTTGACGCCATGTGGGATGGCCCTTACATTATAACAACAAAAAAGGAACACAATGCTTTCCAACTCTCAAAACTGGATGGTGAGGTATTACCAATCCCTGTTAACGGGATTCATTTGAAGCAGTGTTATTAAGCTTCAGGCTTTCAGCTGTACATAGTAGAATTGATTTCAAGTTTTAGTATGCTTTCAATAAGTGCCTGCTGGCACATTTCATTTCAGTTTTGTCTGGTTTTCAATAAGTGCAATTGCTGCACCTGTTTTTCAAATTCTGTCATAAACAGAATTTCAGTAGTTTCTTTCAGTTTTTTGTTTGTGTTGAGTTACAATTTTTAGAAATTCCAAGAGCAGAGAAGGACTCCATGCCCAATGAATATACTCGGCAACTGGTCTTTTGTGTTTAACAGGCAAACACTCCGCAGAGGTCGCCAATTTGTTACCTATTTTTTCACTTTACGCTCAATAGGTAGAGCTGAATGAAGTTCAGCTATTATAGGTACAGGAAATTTTCAAATTTTGCTGATAAAGTGTTCATTGATCATCATTGAGATCATCTTACAAATGTGACATAAGCTTATTGTGCAAATGTTTAAAACAGAAAATTAAGAGAAATTTGCATAATGATATTTTTATTCATTTTGTGAAATGTTGAATCTCGCACAAGCCGCGAGAGTAACTGAGTTTGTTTCTGACAATCAAGAGATGAATACTAAATCTAAATGGACAGACTACACTGCTGAAAATAACATAAACGTAAAAAAGAGAAGCAATTCATCATTGCCTGTAATGATGAATCACTTCGTTGGTGCTTCTAGCCATCGTGCCTCCAAGCAGTTGCAGCCTCGCTTCATCGCTCCGTGTACCTGCAAAATCGTTAAGGAAATGGTATTAGAGTTATACTCTAAGCAATGGTGAATTACTTTCTGCCTTACGTCTATGCTACAGACAGAAATGTAATTTGCATTAAACCAAGCATTCATCAGATAATTGAAAAAGATCAAGCGGAAAGACATAATTCAATGGAAGCTTTCAGCTTCTTATATTTTGCTGACATGTTTGTTTCAATGTGCAGGAACAGGTTTATCATATTCGAGTTCATTTCATCAGATATGTGGAGTAAAACGGGCTCCCACAAGGGTTGAGCCCGGCATATCAGGTTTTCAATTATAGAGCAAGAAAGGATTACTGTACTATAATATCAAATGATAAAAACAGTCTAAATCAGCATGACAGAACTGATTGAGCAATTATCTTTTGCTCACAAATCAAAGGAACAGTAAAGTAGCATGGCAGATAAACAGAGCATTCAGCATTTTGTTTTGTTTCTTACACCATCAAGTGCATGCACAATCTACAGAAGACTCAAGATAACAGTTTAACTTCAACATTATGAGAAGAATTTCCATGTTTAGCAAAGAACAATGAGTGAAAGAAGATAGTAAGCTGATTCATACATTGAGTTGGGTAAATGAAAGTATTAGATTCATAAGTAAAAGGAGTGCTATCCTAGAAAATGCATGATACCTTGAAACTTTTGTTTGAATCAAAGATGAGAGAACAACAGAAAAGTACAACACTTATTAATTTGCTGAGTGTGATGGTGAAAACACATTCGATGGTACACACAGTAAGAGCAAAGCATCATAATTTATCACAGTGCGTAGTACAGATTGCTAGAAAATATGTGATAATGATTACAAATACAGTAACTTTGAAGGACAGTGAGATGTTTGAATTGGTAGAGCAGCAACGAACAACAAAAAAGAGAAAGGCATTTTCTCTTTTAATCAAATATGAAACAGCAAAAAAGAGAAAGGCATTTTCTCTTTTAATCAAATTCCTAAAGTGAGAAATCATTAACAATAAAAGAATGGCTCAGTATCAAGGTAGTCTTGCACATTTTTAGTATTCTTATCAGTTACGAAATGTTAAGAATCTGTCTCTTTTAAACAATGTTGTATTTGATTTTTCTGATGAAACAAGTTCTACAGGCTTCTAGTGTGTAAGGAAGTATGTTTTACAAGGAAAGAAGAAGTTAAATCTTCTTCATCTATAGTCAGTATCAAGGAAACAATGTACAAAAATTCTTTATTGTTGTCTTGAAGCTCATCAAAAGGAATTGTTCAGGCGTGCCTTGCCATACAAACATAACTACAGCCATGAAGGTTTTGCTCTTAAAAAGAAACAGGAAATATGATGAGACAAAAATACCCAGATCTAATATCATTCATGGCGGCCTGGAGGAGTTTTTTTCGCATATACCCAGATGAGATTTTGAACTGGGAAATACATTTTCTTTGCTATCATGAATATTTGAAGCTTCAAATACAAAAAAATACAGAAATCAAACGTTATTTACAGTACCCAGAAGTCTTAAAGTTGCTGTCTCAGAAATATGGAAAAAATCAAAAGGAAATCTTCATGTACCAGCTTAAGAGTGAAGATTTTTGCAGTTTCAAAAGAACAAGACACAGATTCAAATTTTTTAAAGCAAAGATTGTTCTTTATCTGTCAAAATACTTCAAAAAATGTTCAATGGTGCTTCAAGAAGTAGAGAAAGCTCTTAGAAATGCATAGGAAAAGCAACAAAAATCGGACTATTATCTCAAAATACCTTCAGAAATCTTCTTATTTTCGAATTTGAAGAGTGTTTGAACAAAGTTCGTAGCTTCAGATCTTCATGGCGGCCAAGTTAGATGCAGATTCTTGACAAAATTCGAAGCAAAAGCTCAGATAAATGGCAGAATATCATCTAGGAACAGAAAATCGTGCTTAATGCTTCCACGTTTTTTATAAAAAATGTCTTATGTTCTTAGTTCGCCCATGAAACAATCAGATTTTTCCAAAGTTTGCAGGAAAACCACAGAGAAGTCTTCAAGCATCATCTAGGAACAAAAAATCGCGCCTAAATACTTCCACGTTTTTCATAAAAAATGTCTCATGTTCCAGATTCGGCCCCAAAAGTCAGATTTGAATTTCTTCATAGCAGGAAATACCAGAAGCAAAGCAATTCGCGGCTAGGGTTTGAGCAGTGGCGGCGGTTGTTTTCCTCAAACTTCTCTAAGTCTAATGCAGAGAAATGATAACGAGTTTAGGTTTTGTTAGCTCTTTTTGCTCATTTGCCCTAAAGTCAACATTGAAAGTTAATTATTGCCTTTGAAGAATAATTTTGAATTATTATGTGAGGACAGCTTTGTCAAATATTCCCAAAAAATGGGCTAATGGTATGGTCAAATATGATTGAGTGAGTGTGGTCGGCCACTTCTATCAATTAAATGTGGAAATATTTAGAAAATATGCCAAGTATGTATGTATGATTTTGGGTTTTCCAGTTAAGTTTTGTTTATTACTTTAATATCTATTATGTGCATTGATCAATAATAGCTAAATTTATTAAATGATTAAATTATAGATCATTTAATTAATTTAGTCACAAATGCAAATAAAAGATATTATAATAAGCAAAGTTAACTGAAGTGAGAGATATTTTTATCATGCACATGATAATAGAGTTGGAGTTTCAGTTCCCATGGGCGAAATTGGTAAAAATGAGGCAGTTTTGCATGCTTTAAGCCACTTTTTCAGGGAGTTGCAGTTCAGTTGGAATAGTGCATGTATCAGTTATGACTTGGCAGTGAGTTTGAGCTTGATTGGACTTATTTTTGCATGGTTTTGGGCCTCCTTTTCAGAGATATTTTCTTCTGCTCGGATTTGGCTTTGGAATCATCACCCTTTCTTGGTGTTGGACTTTCAGTTATTTTTGCATGCCTTTTGGAAAGGTTTTTGTATATATTGAAAAACTTAACTGTTTTTCATTTCAGTTCTTGTTTTCTGCCTTTGCCTTCAGCAAAGAAGACTATCTTGTAACTCAGCATTTATTTACAGATTAATACAACAGTGTTTTTACAGGTTTAGATCATGTTATTGCAGAGAATTCCTTCAAGTTTCAGTATTTTAGAATTTTCCTTCAAGTTTCAAGCATCTTTGTCATGTGGGATTGATCGAAGTAATTATTGTGTTGCAGTTTTGAAACCTTTAAATATTTTGTCTCCTTAGTGAATTTTGTATGCATCCAGGTTTAAATCCACTGGTTAAACATTGTGTTGATCGATAATCAAACAGTCTAGTTGTGGAAATCATATTTCCCTTCCGTGATTGTTTCTTTAATAGCCTTTGTTTAAAATATTCAAGTGTTTAAACTTCCAGATCTAGTTGTGCGAATGAAAATAGTGAGTAATTGTTCTGTGAGTTAAGTCTGCAAGTTGGATTCTTCGGTGCATCACCATAAATTAAAAGTTTCATAGTTTAGAATTCAGACTTAGTCTTTCTACCTCTTTCCCAGCCAAGTCAATTAGATTTTAGGGGATTTTTATCAGGGAACCAGCCCTCTCTGGAGATTGATTCTCAGTTTTAGGCAACCCACAGGCCTGAGAATCATTCCATGTTTCAACAGATTGCTGAATTTAACTATTCAAGCGTTCGGTGCAATCTGAATTAACAACAGTATCATTGAGGATTTGGTGATAACATTGGATTCATTGGAGTACCCTGTAAACTTTATGGTATTGTAGTGTAAATCTAATCTTGCAGGCTATCCCCTCATATTAGGAAGACCTTGGTTGGAAATAGCAGATGCCTTCATAGGTTGTAGGTTTGGGAATACGATCATTTCCAATGGAAATGTGACTAATAAATTAGTCCTTTATCCACCAATCCAGCCACATATAGACCTAGAATAAAATATATGCCCTTCCTTAGATGAGGAAGATCAATAATCCTTACAAGCCCTGATGAATATAGAATGCAACCCCTTGTTAGAAAACCAAGATGAAAATGACTTGATAGTAAACATCATGTATAAAAACTATGGTAGGGACCCACAACATCATGACTATCTAACATGTTTGTGGGATCCTCTACAAAATATGATCCTTGCCAATGAGTTAGTTTTCCAATTTTTCCATACTTTGTTACCACATCAATGTGTTCCAAACATAGCAAGACTTGAAATTTCCTCTATTCAAACAACATCCTTGACTTTAGAGATAATGTCGAGTAAAACAATAAATGTTAACATTCAATTGATTGATATACAACATACCTCACTAATGAATATGTTGTAAGCACACACAACAACCTTTGCATGGGATTACCATGACATGAAGGGGATTGACCCAACATTATGCATGCATAGGATTTACATCAATGATGGTTTCAAAATGATTAGACAACCCCAAAGGAGGATGAACCATGCAGTCCATGATATAGTTAAATCAAAATTGCACAAATTATTTGATGCAGGCTTTATCTATCCCATCTCTTATAGTCAATGGGTATTGTTGGAAACAATCTACACTAAGAGGGGGGGTGAATCAGTGTACTACAAAAATTAACTTTATTATCCTGACTTATAATCCACTTACCACATTTAATCAAAATCAATATGCAGAAACAAAAAGTGAGAAACCAAACAACCATAACACAAGGATTTTTATGTGGAAACCCTGTTAGGGGAAAAACCACGGTGGATGGCCAATCCACAATAAGTTCTGAGTATACTCAAAAGAAGTATTACAAAATGGGAATGCACTTGCATTCAGACACACTTCCTAGAGCTCACTGCTCAAAAGGATGGGCTCATTTCCCTAACAATGATTTGGATTAGATCCAAAAGAAAATGAACTGAAAAAATAGCATCTACTAATGCTGGATTACAATTCTTGTTAAGCTCTAATAACGAACTTCTGTCCTTTTGACTGATATTGAAATTTTTCTTTGTTTTGCTCAAGTTCGACAACAAAATCCTTATGCACAAGTGAAACTACGCATGATATCACTCAAATACTCTTTTGATGCTCGCAACATACACTAACTCTTCTTCTACCTCACACAAAATGATGTAATCGATCAACTAAATATATCCGCGACTAAGGGTTTAATCACAACAAGTCGGCTCAATAAAACTTAAAAATATTTGTAACTTGTCGGCCCAAATCATGAATAAATTTGATGTGTATCCAAAAAAGTCGGCTATTCCGTAGATATGACCAATAATTAAATATTTGAACATGAATTTTTTTTGAATAATTCCACTTAACTCATCCACAACGTGCCACATTTCCTATGTCGGCTACAATAGACAAATAGACAGAAAAAGTGTCCTATCGGACCTCCAACCTCGTACTGTAGCCAATACAACACCATGAAACTTGATAAAAAGATAATCCACAAGATTAACAGGCAATTCCAAATATCCACAACACAAAAAGATGATCTGGTGAAGCCATCTGACTGGATACCCTGTTCCTCACACATTCTGCCGGTAATACGCGTTGTATCACTTTATCTACCGGTGTGACTGGATAATGAACTGTGGATCATGGGAATGAATTCATTTGCAATCAATGACAACATTAGAATCCATATGCCAATAGGTATCACCCATAATAATTGTTCCTAAGAAGGGAGGGAAATAGAGAGAGAGTGTAAAATAATATGAATTAAATGTTGCAACTAGGAAAGGCCACTTTCCACTCCCATTCATTGACCAAGTACTTGATTCATGAGCATGAAATAAGTATTTTTCCTTTTTGGATGGATTTAGTGAATATAATAAAATTAAGATAGCCCCAGAAGACCAAGACAAGACAACTTTCACATGCCCTTGGGGTACATATGCTTATTGTGTCTTGCCATTTTGGCTATAGAATGCACCAACCACCTTCCGGAGGGTAGTACTAAGTATATTCTCAGACTTTACACATGATTCCATGGAGGTTTACATGGATTATTTCACAACCTATGGGAATACCTATGATGAAGCACTTGGAAATTTAGAGAAGGTACTAAAGAGGTGTCAATAAAATAACCTATCTTTGAGTCATGAAAAATGCTACATGGTGATGACTGGGGGGATTGCATTAGGATATTTTGTGTCAAACAAAGGAATTCAAGTAGACTACAAAAAAATTGAGGTGATATCAACACTTCTTGTGCCTAAAAGACAAAAATATGTTAGAATTTTCCTAGGACATGTTGGGTATTATAGGAGATTCATCCAAGACTTTATCAAACTTGTAGCCTCACTATTTGTCTTACTGCAAAAGATGTTGAATTTGAATGGACAATTGTTTGTCAACATTCCTTTGAAGCACTCAAGGAAACATTAACCAAAACCCCTATCTTGAGAGGAACAAATTAGAGCTTACCTTTCCATATCCATACAGATGCTTTTGATTTTTCCATGGGAGCTATACTTGGAAATAAGGAAGGAAATAAAGAGTACGCCATATATTATGTTAGGAAAAATCTACAAGGGGATAAACTCAACTATACAATGAAAAAGAAGGAGATGTTGCAATAAAAAAATATAGACATTACATTATATGGTATTCAGTGTTCATACACATCAATCACACAACAATAAGGCATCTCATAAACAAACTAGTGGTTGGTGGTAGTCTTGTTAGGTGGTTATTGTTTGATATTACGATTATGGATAAGCCATGTAAAGAAAATGTAGTGGTATATTTTCTATCCATAATACCAACCAAATCAGAAGATGTTGTTGACGATTCATTCCTAGATGAGCATTTATTTTCTCTATCTTTGCATACACCTTGGTATGCAGATATTGCCAACTATCTTGTAGCAGGACAAAACCGCCCAATTTCTCCCCAAGGGAAAAGAGGCAGGTAGTTCACAAGAGTTTTCCCTACTCATCAATAACTGGATATTTATTCTATGCAAGACTAGACAAAATAATGAGAAGATGCATCCAAGAAGATGAAGTATATGATATCCTCAAAGCATGCCATGATGAACCCTGTGGGGGACACTTTGTAGCAAAGAGGACAACTCTTAAAATTCTCAATACTGGCTATTATTGGCCAACTCTTCATAAAGATGTAGTGAAATATACTAGGAGCTATGATAGATGTCAAATAATGGGAAGGACAACAAAACAAATGAAATTCCATTGCAACCACAATTAGCAATAGCACCATTTGAAAAATGTGGACTAGACTTTATTGGCCCCATTTCACCAACATAAAATAATAAAGAGTAAATACTATTCTACACAGATTACCTTACTAAATGGGTGGAGGTTAAGGCTTTACAGTTTGCAAGAGATGGGAATGTGGAAAAGTTTCTCTATGAAGACATATTCACAAGATATGGAGTTCCAAGAGAAATTGTCACATAACAAGGACCATAGTTTACATCAAAGTTGTTCACCAAATTGGTTCAATAATATGAAATCAAACGTAGAAAGTTTGCACCTTATCACCCTCAAGAAATAGGCAAATGGATGTCATCAATAGGGAAATTGAAAACATCCTCACAAAGATAATGCAAATTCATAGGAAGGACTAGGCAACTAGATTTCTTGAGGTAGTTTGGGCTTATAGAACAACTTGGATGACCACAACAACTTTTACACCTTATGAACTAGTGTATGGTAAGAAATTAGTACTTCCTATAAAATTTGAGTATAAAACATTGAGGAAAATTATCAAATTGGGTATGGATTTTTCAACAACACATTAGGAGAGATTGTATAACTTGAATGCCCTTGATGAAATCGGAATGGAAGCTATACACCACACTAAATTTGTCCAAAATAAAAGAATCTATTGGCCTAATCAGTTTATTAAGACAAAGGAATTTAGTATAGGTGATTGGGCTATGCTTTATGACTCCAGATATAAAGATTACAAAGGGAAATTACAAACTAGATGGCTTGGTCCATATGAGATAAAGCAATTATTTCCTAATGGAGAAGTGCAACTATAGACAATTGATGAAGTAAGGTTCTCATTTCTAGTTAATAGAAACAAATTGAAGCTTTATACAAAACCATTACAAAGGGATCATTTCCTTCTTACATTATAACAATAATTTGAACCTACAATTGAAAATTCAACAATAGAGACAACCAATTCTACAAATGAATTAGTGTACGAGCTACACAACTCGCCCAATGATGGACAACAAGTATAATTTTCTCACATATATCTCATACACAAACTGCACAGGTGACAATCAACAACATTCATTTTTTGAGACAGTCATAGAAGTAGCAGAGACCTGCAACATCATGCCTCTAAGCGATAAAATCACAAAAGCGACCTATTACTGCATGCACCTATAGCACTTGTCTGTCAATCATTTCATATTACCATCCACATTAATTGCATATATATCACTTCATAACCTATCCTTTCATACATACAACCATATATATTACATTTCCATTATGTACACCTTATTACATCCATTCACACATAGCAATCCTATCACCTTTATCAATTATACCGTCCCATGCAATTAATCTCACATCACCTATTCTGTACACTCTGCAGCCTTTTCATTCCATCATTTTCCATGTGTCACATATAAGCTATCATTCATTTCAAATTACCACTATGAAAAAATATTTGTAATCATGAAAAGTCACTTCAAATCATGGTGTGGGCGGTCATTAGTTACTTCACATGAGTTGAATTTCATTTCAACCAATTTCTAAAGTACACTACACATTAACTTATCATAATTAATATAGTTGATTATTGATTTTCTGCATGTTTTATACATTCATTTGTGCATGCTACATATCTTAATTTATTTTGCACTACTTTTCATTTAACCCTCCACCAAACCATACTCACTAAGTGAGGACACTTAGTATCGTAGTTGGGGGGAGGGGCATTCTTTATTTTTTTGAGTTTAAAAAACACTTTCAAAAACTCTCTCAAAAACTCTGCAAAAGATTTTTTCCATTTTATTTGTCTCCATTTTTAGAAGATAGAAGCTTAGAGGGGAGAAAATGGTTTGAGGTAGATGAATTGAGAGGTTACAACATACATACACAGTGGTAGTGGTGTAGTTTGAGTGACAAATAGAAATTGAACAAGAACAAGGAAAAATTAGGTAGCTCAATTACTAAAGCATACCATGGGAGGTGATATAATACATAGAGAACTAGAGGCACATGACCAGCTGTTGGAGGATAGGTTGGTTTTGTATATTTTTCAACAAGCTGGCTGGTTCAAATATTTTCTAAAGCTCACAAAGTTTAATTAGGTTATGACCCAATAGTTTGCAACCACATTACAAAATGATGAAGAAACTGTTAGGGGCTTACAGGTAGATGCTTCAAAAGCTGTCATTGTTAAAGTATCCATATTACCAAGGATATGATAAGAGTTTCTAGTTAGGGAAAATACTATTTCTACAAGGGAAAAATTCAAACAACCAAGAGAAAACCTGGATTCCTGTTCTCAAGGTACTAAATGATTATCTTTACCCTAAATTTGGGCTTTAGTTGTTTCCTATGTAGTTAAGTATTTGACATGTGATGGCATACAATCTTTATTATAGACAGTTCATTTTAAATTGTTGATCTATCTTTTCCATGGTAGGCATGTGAATGTCCTTAATTTCTTGTATAATTTTTAAAAAATAATTTCATCTAAGTACAAGAGAAAAATAAATAATGCAACATTGTTTCATATCTATTTGGTTACACTATTGATAAAGAGGAGTATTAGGACTCAATTTTCAATATTTCTTGGGAAATTTTTCTTAATTATAACATCAACAATATCCTTGAAGATCATGTTGTTCCAAAAATAATTGAAGAACCCATTGTTCTGGAAAGGGAAATACCCTATGGCTCCCCTGCTACATCACCTACCTGCAACATAGGAGAGTTAGAGGAGCAAAGCTTGCAGGAAACACAACTTGCAACCTCTGTTGAGCAACTCACAGTAGAGGAAAAATAAGAAACCCCTATTTCTAGAAAATAACAAAAAGGAAACAAAAGAAAAAGTGGAGCCTCTTCTTCTGCACTTGCAAAAGAGAAGAAGAGACCCACACAACCTAAGAGGTGATCACATCGCCTAAAGATAAATGGGGCCATGAGAGGATCAATTAAAAAGCAGGAAGATGATGTTGTAATGGTAGAAATAGATAAAGATTCAAAGGAGAATGCCTCTGGTGATAAGGTAAAGAAACTTGTTAGATAGCCTTGGTATCTTATTAGTACCTTTGAATATTTTTGTGGCAAAGAAAATGAGGAGATTCTCAAGAAGCCATGTTTTAGAGGGTTTTGAATATATAAGTGTAGTAGGGGATGAACAGTTTTTGAAAAAGGATGAATTTTTTAATTGAACAAAGAAATATTAGCAAATAATTTCAAGAAGCAATGGAAAGAATAAAACAACTAGAAGAATTGTTAAAAACTCATTAGCAAAAGGATAGTGAGTGGGATTATAGGATCAAGAAATTGGAGGAGAAGATCTATAAGTTTGAGCATGAGTCTAATTTGGAGTTACTTGCACAACTTGCTATGGTTGAAGTAGGAAACAAAGAACCCGTATATAAAGGCCCAATTCCTCATGTTAGAAACCCCAATGGGGAAATTTTTATGTCCTTGGGTGTTGAATTATGGAAAAGAACCCAAGATTTCTCTCAAAGGAAGGATTGGGAGAAAGAAAAAGTTGAATTAATATCCAATCACACCAGGGCACTTGAATAGTAGGAGACATAAGTGAAAAAGATAAAAGTAAAAATTGAGATGATGATAGATAAAACAACATAGTTGCTAAAATACAAACCACCTACTGCAAGGGTTTATGCATTTTTTCTGTAGGAAAAGTATTTGTGTTTTCGGTTCAGTCAGTTGATTAGTGATTTACCAAATTTGTGTTTTTAGATACTTTCTTTGATTGTAGACCATATATGCAAGACCAATTATGTGAGCTCTACTTGCATAAATTTGTTCTCTTAGATGAGATTGAATGGAATCCATTGATGTTTATAGGAGACCTACAAATTAGAGTTTTGGTCTCCTACATTAGAAATGAATAGAAAAAAATTAAAAAAAATTAAAAGAATATATATTGCTTTGCAGATTTGAAAAGAATTAGTGGATCCCAACACAGTCATAGATCAATGGTTAGAGCTTCTAGATTACAGAGGTGTGGGAAGAAAAATAATGAGTATCAAAGAACATGATTATATGAGAATGAAACAACTAGCTACATGACCTATTCATCAAGCCTTCAAGTTTGTACAAAAGAGATGGGAAGAGCTAAACCCTAAATTGAAGAAAAAAGAGCCACACTCCTTGTATAATATTGTAGCCATTTTTCAAAGATCTCATAAGTATATAGACATTTCTAGGGATAATGGACTTAGATGATTTCCACTCACCTTTCATCCACCTATTATCCTCTTTCCAATACCACATTGGACAGGGAAAAAACGTGGGGAAGAGGAAGCAACAAAGAATATAAAATTGGTAAAGCTTTCATGTTACCAAGGCTACTATCTGAGACATACAAAGGGAGTTGATATTGTAGCAGATTTAAGGGGAATAGCTTTGTAGTATAACCTTTGGCCTTGAAAGTTGCTTGAGTACAAGTAAAAGTATTAGTTGGGAGAATGATGAGCTTAGATAATAGGTAGTTTTCTCTCATTAAGTTCATGAATTTTAGCATTTCAACATGCGAAGTTCGCAGACAATCCTAAATAATTATACATCTTTTATATCTTTCATGCACCTTGAACTAGACTTTAGTATGTCAAAATATAATTATGATATGATGGTATTTGTGTGTGTGGATATACGAATGTTCATGAAATTCAGTATGATTCTATGTTTAATTCATGGTTGTTAATAATGTGTATGTTTTAGGATGGAACTAACCTTTTGCATCCAGAAAAAAAAAAACTATAGCTTGCAGTAATTGGGTTTCTAGCTCGCAACAAAGGGATCACAGGCAGTTATAGGGGAGATTCCAAAATGTTGAAAACATGAAAGTTTCAGGAAATAATGAAGGCGACCATTGACACGGTCAACCATGAGTCACCAAATCACTGAATAAGATGACATGAGGAAGGAGTCTACTTTGACAAGAAAAGTCATGATGTGATAATTTTCAAGGAGCACGCATCTATCAAACCATTAGGGAGGAGTTTTAGTTTTAATTCTCTTCTTCTATCTTTTTTAATTATGGTTTTTGGTTGCAAAGAATAATCCTCTCCCTATTCTTGAGGGAGAGTGGATGTATGAATTAATTTTTTTTTTTTAGTCCTTGTGTGAATAAAACTCCTCCTGCTCCTATATATTGGGATCAGTGGTTGAGGAGCAAATCTAGTTCAAGATATAGTTGCTAACTTCTAGTTTTTGTTTTATCAGACAATACTTCATTGTTGGTAGTTTTATGTTATTTAGGTGTAATGGATATGCACTTCTGAATGGTAAATATTTTAAAGATTATTGTCAGACTGTGAGAAGTTTAGTTTTTGTGCAATAAGGAGTTTCAATTTATTGTTATGAATTGTTGATCAGTAGTGCGTAGTTGATATTTCCTATGGGTGCATCTACTCGAGCAAGGGACACTTGAGGTACTTCCAACTCATCTTTCCTTTTGTACTAGATTATATGTTCATTGATGTATCTATTTGAATTCTCATTTGTATGTATGTGAATATATTCCATAAATGATATTATGTGCATGAATTGCATTCTATAATAGTTAGTTGAGTTAGTCTCTAAAGAAGTTAAGAAGTTAGAAGTCAGTGGTTAATGGTATCAATTAGTTGTAAGGTTCAATCTTAGTAGTTAGAAGTTACAACATTAAGCCAAAGGTACCCACAGTATAAAAAACAAATTATGATATTTCCCCTGTTTTGTAATTTAATGCTTTTTTCCCTTTTCTAGTCTTTATTATTTTTTGTACAAGTGAAAACCACCTATACTCATTGATATAGGCTATGTAGAGTCTATGAATCTACATATAGTGCCAACATCATTAAAATCTTACGAAGTCTTGGCTGATAATTAAATGCAGCCTTTGTGAGGGTTTGGTGAACTATTTAGTTAGGAACCTGTCCTCTAAATTGTGTGTCCACTCATAAACACCAAATTGATTGAACATTAGAAAGGCCTTACACCTTGGACTGCTGCAACAGTTGATTTTTCACATTAATCTATGTGAGGAGGTTTTTTTTCTTTTGGAAGTGAGGAGGGGATTTAGATTTGTTGGGATAAATTTTGTGCATCCTTGAGAAGTTTTGAGATATGTGCCAATCGTAGATTGAAACCTCCCTTAGTTATTGAAACTTATGCCTTGTCTACTCCATCTAATCCTATAGCTATTGGAAATGTAAATGCAAGGCCTCTATCTATGCCCGAGTATGTCCATCGTGTCCACTAATTATTATAAGGAGTAACCACTTGAAGGATGTGTGCCTCAATCAGGTCGATTTGTGCTTTGATTTTTGTGGTGACTGTGGGCCATTGGAGGCAAAACTGATATAAGGCATTTATGTCCCCCTCTATTTTATTCAATTTTTTATATGGTTTTCCAATGTAGAGTTGGAAATAACATATTTTTTCCTTTTCTCATCCATTTTTTCCTTGTTAATCTCCACAAGTATGTTATGTTTCATGGTGGTATTTTGTAGTTGTGCATCCTATAGTACTCCACCAACCAAGAGCTTGATTTGTGCCACAAGGGGTTGAGAATGACCCCCTTGGATGTGAGGATATTTATGTTTTATGCCCTTAATTATATTTTTCAAATGTTCTACATGATCTACATATTATTTAAGGATATATTCTCTTGATGTCTGATGCAATAGGTCTCCCAATTGGAATTTTTGTAGAGGGGAAATATTGGAAAGGATAACTTGAGAGCCAACCAATGGTAATTGGAGTAATTAGAGAGATGCAAATGGTTTAGGTCCTTAATGGACTACATAGGATATGCAATAGAGGAGGAAGGTCAGAGGTATACAAAGGAGAGTGTACTTGTTGGCCTATGGGGTCTTTGTTTGAAGAAGGAACTTCTTCATATTTTTATTCTTCCTTGTAAAATTCTTTGTAGGATTTTGTAGTATTCTCTTTCATTTATCCTTGCAAATGTTTCATGGTCGAGCTAGTTTTCTAGGAATAAGCTTATCTGACGTTTGTTTTGACCACAAATCCCTTGTTTGTATCTTTGTTATCTTCTCTTTCTAGACCTAAGTGGACAAGGGGGCTATTTCCACAATCATTGCTTCTTTTAATTTCTGCTATTCTTTTGAAATTTTTTCTCTCCTTTGTTTCAATGTGGTAGCTAGTGTTGTTGGGGTTTGTATAAGAGCTTCCAATGTGATGTTAAAGGTTATCATGTATCTTATTAGGGACTGTTCAATTGTTTCTTTGTTTGGTGTTATCATTTCATCATCAATATTAAATTTTTTCTCCAAAACCTCCTTTTGGAATAGCACACTCTATAATTGGTCTTCATTCATCAATTATTCTGCTTGTTCTTTGGCCAATGTGTCCTTTTCCTTGGTCTCTTTTGATAGAGAGACCTCTTTTTTTCTTTTCATTTATTCTTTTGTTTTCTCTCTACACTCATCTAAAGGAGTGCCTTTGAAGCTTCTTCCACCAAGGGCTCCCTTTGTGGTGATGTAGTTGGTAATTTTTTTTTCTCTTTGTAAAATCCCTTCAAATTGAGTGGATTTTGCTGGTGATGCCCCTATTTGTAGCCTTCTAGACCTCCTTGGCGTAGAGGTAATTTTTTATTCTAGTTCTTTCTTATGTATAATCCATTTCTCCTTAAGTTTCTCTTGGATTTTCTCTACATTATCTTCAGTCTTCTTCTTGGAAATATTATCCATAGACTCTCAATAGGTGGTGAACTTTTTTTCTTGTAGGTCTTTTGGGAGACTGGGCAAGGTTACCACATATGATTCAATCTCTACATCTGAAACTTCATATGAAATCCTTGGAATCTAGGATGCCTATCATTCAATTTCCTCCATTAACATGAAATATTTTTCCACCAAAAATACAATGTCTTTGATGTATTTGTGAATCACCTGAAGGAGATGTGTTCTTTATTTTGTAGCTTTTGTTGAAGGGATTTGAAGAAACCCCAATATGTAGTTGTATAAGAAATGGAATCTTGAAAATTCTTGACATGTTCATGTATTTATGTGGCTACTATTCTTGATAAGTCCCATATCTTATCCATGAAAGTTGAAAATTCATTCAAAAAGTAGAATTCCAGGCATATAATTAGGGTCCCATACCTGATATGATAGTGTGATTGCTTTGTGACTCCACATTCTCCAAGATCTCTTTCTACAAGGTCTTGCAGAGGTCGACATGTTTTCCCTCCACCACCATTTGGTAGCTTTCATGAATGGAAGTTGTGGTGGCTAATTCATCTCTATTCGTTTAATAAATTTTGTACACAATCTCCATTGTGGCATATTTTACTATAGAGTTGATGATTTTCGTGACATCCAAGCTCTGACTATCATATGTGGCCCCTGTTATCTTACTTACCTTTGATTTTATGATTTCCTTTTTTGATGAGACTTCCCTTTTTCTGTATAGGTTTGTTATTGCTTGAATGGACTCCTTCATGATCTTGTAGGGTTTTCCCAAGTAAAATTATTCATTGTGGATCTAGCTAAGGATGATCTAGACCCACCCCTCCTCTTTTGTGAAATATGAGAAGTTTTTCCGTACATCTATATTATTTTGTACAAGGTGGCTACATTGAGGAAGGAAACTCTACATTCCAGGTTGTAGCAGAGTCATCCATAGGGTTTCAAATTTAGTGTGATAATTTCTAATATTAGGGTGTGGATATATTTCCTTATGTCTTTCATATATTACTTCTATGGGTACTTCAAAGAATGCACCCTCCTTATTTGTATCCATGGGTTTGTAAGGAAGTTTCTTATACTTGGGTCAAGGTTTATGTAAAATGTCTAAAATGATAGGAGCCACCAATGTCATGCTATAGTTGAGAAAACATCAAATTTGAACATTTTTCAATTGCTAGGGCTTCATAGCAAAGGAGTATGAGTATGCGAGAGTAGAAAAATTGGTGTTTGTTTATAGATTCATGTTGTTTTATAGGTTTGTAATCAGGGAAGTGAATTAAATGTTGTTGTCATTTTCTCATCTTCCTACGTCTATTTTCCCATTAACTTTTGTTGTGGATCTATTTTGGTAGGTGAGATTATAATATATTTATGATATACTTTAAAGGGTACAAATATTATACAAATATAATTTATGATTTTATGACATTTAACCTATAGGTTTACCATTAGTTGCTTTTCCAATATGTTTTTTGGTGTCTTTAGGGTTTAAGTTAGGTCAAGGAAATATACTTTCAAAATAGGGCCTAACTATCATTCTCATCTTCTTTTGAAAATATAATTTGAAATATCATGGCATTCTCCCTTATCTTATTTTTTGTATCCTTTTATATATTGCTAAAGTTGTTTCCCTGACATGTTTTTTTTTATCTTTTGTATTGTAGGAGTACATGGGTACTTTGTGCAACAATGATTCATTGATTTTGAATTTCTGGAATGCTGAAGTAGCCTAGATATATTTTTGGTCTTTTCTATTTGTGGTGCATGGTTCCTTTTTTGGTATTATATAGAGTGATTTTATCTCGTGGTTGCATCATGAAGGCTCTCTAGAACCCATATATTTTGGGATGTTAACTCAAGTTCCTCCTGCATCCATTTACTGATTACCTTGTCACTATTTATACTTGTATTATTGCTTTCTAATTCAATATCCCCTTCATTTTTTGGGTTTTCTACCTCATCTATAGTATATAATTTAGAGATTGAATATATCAATCTTGAATTATCTTCTTCATCTATTTCTTGGGAAATTTTCTCAATATATGAACTGTCATCCTCATCTCCCAGGGGAATATGGATGACCTTAGTATCATCAACAAATTAAATTTACACTTTTCTAGAATCCACTACTCCATTTGCATTTATAACCATTTCAGATCTAGTACTTCTTGAAATGTATTCAAAGGTTCTTTCATTTATACCAATTCAAAATATACTATCAATTTAAGACCCTATATATTGAACTCGACATTATTTCATGTTCCCATTGTCTACATTATAGATCCATTTGCTAAGATGTTATTTAATGGAGTTCTTACCAATTTAGGTGTTCCCAGTTTCTTACAAATTGTTGTTGGTATAATTTTATGTCTACACCCAAATCTACCATGACATGTTTTACCTTGTGGTTATTTAAATGTGAATTTATTAGTAGTGGTCCATACTTCCAATTATGGTCTCTTGGTATTCTATGAATTTGTGGTTGTTTGGGTGTTTGTTCCAATATCTACCCCATTGTTTTTAATTAGATAAGCAGGGAAGGGCCTTGATCCCATGGTTACAACAACATACAAAAAAGAAATAGAGAGAGGTGAGAAACAACAATAGTATTAACATGCATGCTAACATTTAAAATAGTAACCATAGTCCAACCAGTACTAATAAAAAATAGTAAGTTTTACTAGCATACTTAGTTCTACGTAAACCATTAATTAAGTTGACAGTGTCCCAGGTGGCTTCCACCATAACATGGAGATAATAAAACAATAGTTCAAGATGTTAAGACAAAAGGAAAAAAAACTCATCAATAACAAAAGAGTAGCAACAACAAGCCATTAACTGGATTTCTTCAATAGGTCCCCATACTTTCCCATGAGAGCAATGTATTCTCTCCAATCAGGTCCCTCTATCTCTTCCAACATCTTCAAGGTATCAGGTTTCCCCTATTTCTTTAGTTTCCATGTAATTTTGTTTCTCTGGAAGCAACTCCCAGGATCACCCTCCTCATCAATCTGTTAGTTACCCTCATGAGAGTGACTAACGCCTTCTCCATATCTTTAAATTGTACCTGTAGAAAAGTTAGTCTACTCTTTAAAAATTCATTGCTTAAGTCCTTAGTTTTGTTCTCCATACCCAAATCCCCAACATCCTGAACATTTTCAACCTCATTCTTATCCTCGGAAGGCTCAATTTGATCATCCTCTTCCTATTCCTTATCCTCCTCTGAACCATCTTCGCCCATCTCATAAGCAGAGTCCTCAAAGTCCATGTCCTCAAAGTATTTTTTCTCCTAGGCTTCAAATTCTTCATACCCCAGGTCCTCCTCCCTCATAGTCATTTTCTATTTTCCTTTTTTATCCTTTGAGGAAACTTTTAACAGGCGTGCCGACCTTCTCCCCCCCCTACCTCCACTCCCTTTCCCTTGCAAAGTTTCTTGTACCTCCTCATTTTGATTCCATTCCTCTGTGATATTAATTACATCCCTAGGATGTATGTCTCTTTTAGGTTTCTTAGCCTTTGGAAGTTCCAGCAGCAAAGGAAAATGTTTCCTTTTCTCAAGTGTGGCTCTAATGAGCTCAATCTCAAAAATGCTTTTTTCCTCATTCTTCTACGACATCGGTGTTGAGGGTTTGAAACATTGGCCACATGAGAGTTACTTTTAGCAGGGGTAAGCACTCGCCTAACAAAAATTGTAGGAGGCTAGTGAGGGATAGGTTCCTCAGTTGGGATTTCGACAACAACAAGGTTTTCCTCATTAGGCTGTTCCTCATTATCTTCTTCAAAATTAGGGTTCTCATTTCTACTAGCTAAGGGGTTTCCATTAGGATTCAAAGCTAAGGAATACTTATACAAGGTAAGCATAAGACCTTGGTGGAGGGGAGGACTGGCACCCTTCTCAATATTAAGCTGCATGGAGGACAATAGATAGAAAGGAAAATTGATTCTCTTACCATACTAAATGTGGTTTAGCAGAGGGAAATGGTACACATGGACCGACATATACCTACCCTCAAGAGTAAAGTATTGCATAAAAAATAGGCTAACTAAAGAAAAGGGAGGAGGGAGTTCCAATCTTGCATACCAGTTCTGAAATATCTTGAGATTCTCCTCTTCATGCAGGAATTTGTCAACAAACCTCTAATAGTCCACCCCACTTTTCTTTGCAACTTTAAGCCCATTATTCTGCAGACCCGTTACTTCAACAATGAATCTAGTGGAAACCTCGAACTTCACCGCACCAATGGTGACATTGACCTTCCTCTAGGAGTTGGTAAAAATTTCCATTAGGTTCTCATTGTATCCTTTTAGGGATTGGAAGAATGAGACCATACAAAAATTCTCAAACATTCTCCATAAATCCACATTCTGTATCAGGGCTTGACAATTTGGAGGCTTTGTATCTTCCTTGGTCCTCCCATTTTGCTCTTCTGCAAATTATTTTATTGTGACAAGATTTTCTTCATAATCACCCACACTGTCTGCTTCTTTCCTAGAATACAACAAACACTCTTACAACAAATTACACACAGAGCCAATATTGAGTGGTGAATCAACAAGTTTCTTATTGAGAAAGCCAACAACACATTTCCTGGAACACAAGTCTCATCATTTTTCTTACAAGAATTTAAATCCCTATTAAATTGCATACCTTTCCCCACTTTAGAGATACGGGGATTGCTGACACAAGTCATTTCAACACGAATAGAAATGACATCCCTTAAAAAATTCATTAACTTCATGTGATTTTTGGTCACCATCTTGAAGGAAGAATTATTAAAATTACCTCTTGCTAAGATCATCCGATACAAACCCGTACTCCAAATGCCATCATTACATGGAAAGCCAAAAGGTACCACTTGGTACTCATTATTTCCATATAAAACCAACCTTTCATTTTTGCATATGATATTCATTTTCAAAATTTTCATTTAGGATTAAGTCTCTTAAAGACTTCGACATGTTGTCATTAGTCCATTGTGTCCATCCCCTACAACTCAGTGCCATGTTGGCGGCACAGTCAACAACTTTATTCCCTTCTCTATACACATGTTGCACCCTACAACTCTTAAAAAACTTCTTAATGACTTTTCATTTATCTATTATATTTTTTAATTCCCATGGTGGCACAACTTCTTCATTTAGAATGCCCACAATTAGCTTAGAGTTCCCTTCTATTATAACATTTTTGTAACCCAACTCCTTTAGAATATTGAGACCCCCTAGAGTGGCCATAGCTTCAACTTTATTGTTAGAGAAGAGACCCATATTCACTCCAAATCCCACAATACAACCACCTTTATGGTTTCTTACTAGACCCCCTACTCCAGCTTATCCTGGGTTTCCTTTTGAGAACCCATCGAAGTTACACTTTATCCAATTTTCCTGCGGAGGGCTCCATACGGTAGCCATTATGTTAAGAATCTTTGACAAATTGAGTTTGGTTAGATCCTTACTTATTCCCCAATTCTGTTTAATCCTCATTTCTTTGTAGTTAGGCTAGGTTTTGGAGAAGCTATATCTTCCAGCCTCAATGTTTTCCTTAATCTGGGTTTTGATAATCAAACTAACCCCCCAGCTACTTCTGTCCACTTCTCTAAATATTCTATTATTCCTTTCCTTCCATAAACCCTAGGTGACAAATGGAGGAACTTGATTCCAGAGGTCAACAATTACATTGTGTGAGAAGAGGAAATTTGACCAACTTTCAATAAAAAGCTTCATTGAATTAGGAAACACCCAGTCTGAGGACAAGAAGAAGAAGAAGCAGGACCACACTTCCCTCACAAATTGGTAGTGAAATAAAATATGAATTATTGACTCCTCTTCCTATTTACAGAGTGAATACCTATTAACCAATTGGAAACCCCTCTTAACCAAATTGTCACTAGTGAGAATTTTTCCATGAGTCGCAGTCCACCAGAAATAGTAAATTTTGGGAACTAGGTTCTTTAACCACACCCTATCCTAGAAATGGTCTGGGACAACAACCTGAGGCATCACCAGTTCTTCATACATCTTTTTGACCGAGAAACAACTAGAAGAGCTACCTTTCCAAAGCCACTCATCTTCCCTTTCCCTATCAAACCACTTAGCCTCCCCAATCATATTATGCAATCTTGTGAGGATTGGGTCCCAATTCACCTGTCTTTGGCCTCTTAAATTGTTCCTCCTTAATAAAAAATGAACTCTTCCATTTAGGTTCCTCCATATCCCAATTAATATAATTAGAAACCTTTTTACCAAAAATCTTGTTTAGGCTAAGTTTAAGAGGATTAAGTTCTTCTAAGGAGGACATAGTTGAATTCTCTCTCCAAGGATCCTTCCAAAAATAATATTATTTCCATTCCCAATTCTCTTTCTTACCCCCATCTTCAACACATTCCTCAATCTCACTAGATGGTTCCATAAAGCTGAACCACTAGGAAAATCAGATAGTGAGAGAAAACAACTAGAATTCTTGTTCCTCAAGTATTTTGCTTGGAATTTTTTAACCCAATCTTTAGAGCCTTCCAGAAGATTCCAACCAATTTTAGTTGTTAAGGATTTGTTTAGCATGGATATTATTCTTAATCCAAGACCTCCTCTTCTTTTAGGCATACACACTTTTTCCTAGCTTACTAGGGACAGTCTATTTTTTTCTTTAGTTCCCGACCGTAAATTTTTTCTTTGAATCTATTCAATCTTCTCCCCAATAGAGGTAGGGATTTTGAAAGAGATAGGTAGTAAACAAGGATATTTTGAAGGGAGGCTTTAAGGAGTTGAATTTTTCTCACCAAGCTAAGAAGCTTCCCCTTCCAACCAGCAATTTTGTTTCGGATCCTTTCTATCAGTTGATTCCAGTAATTATTTTCCAACTTCTTAGATATCAAAGGAAGGCCCAGATAGGCATTAGGTAAAGCAGCTTCCTAAAATCCCAATATTTTTATCATTCTATCCTTAATCCACTGTTCAGTATTGAAGAAGTAATTTTTTCTTTTTTCATAGTTTATGCATTGGCCAGAAACAACAACATAGTCATTGAGAACCCATTTCCAGAGACCTACTTCCCCCATTGAGGCTTCCCCAAACATTAGAGTATCATCAACAAACTATTGATGGGAATCAAGCATGAGAGATGAGGCAACTTGAACACCTTTGAGAGCTTTTGAGTCCACCAATTTTTGAATGTTCTTACCAAGAACTTCAACAATAATAATAAAAAGGTAGGGAGAAAGGGGGTCACCTTCCCTAAGCCCATGACCATAGGAGAAAAAACCTTGATTGACACCATTGACCAGAAAAAAACACATGGGGGAGTTAACACAAGCAGAGATCATCTTTAGGAATCTTCCTTCTATAAAATTCTTAAGAACAACAAAAAGGAAAGGCTAGGAAACCCTATCATAGGCCTTAGAAATGCCAATTTTGAAGGCCATCCCAGGATTTTGAGAGTGATCCATTGAATGGATAATTTCATGGATAGAAATAATAGCATCAAGAATGTTTCTACCTTGTACAAAACCTTTTTGGTTTGAGGTAATCATTTTACTAAGCACTGGTTTGAGTCTTAACACCAAAATTTTGGAGAAAATTTTATAGACCGTGTTGCAAAGACTAATAGGTCAATAATATTTCATGGCTAAGACATCAAGAGATTTGGGGATAAGAGCTATAAAATTAGCATTCATTTGATTCAGCAGCCTACTCAACCTAAAGAAATCCATAGCAGCATTAAAAAGATCAGTTTTAACAATGTCCTAGTAGGTTTGGAAAAAGGCAAGAGGGAACCCATTAGGGCCAGGAGCTTTAAAAGCTCCAAATGAAAAAACTTCCTTTTTGACTTCTTCCATAGATACAACATTAGTCATCACCTGTAAGTCTATATTAGAAATTACATTAGGGATCACTTCAAGAAAGTCAACATTTACTCGAAGAGCATTTACAGGAGCCTTGTGATAGGTAGAGAAGAATTTAACTACTTCCCGAGCAATATGTTTTTCATTGGTCACAATAGATCCATCCTCTTTCACAAGCGATCTAATTTTGTTTCTGCTTCTGTGTTTCAAAGTGGATTGGTGAAAGAATTTAGTGTTCCTATCCCCTTTCGTTAGTCATTGGACCCTAGAATTTTGTTTCTAGTAGATTTCTTCCTTTTTGTTTATCTTATACCATTGGGATCTGAGGTCTCTTTCCTTATCACATATCTCTTCATCCACTTGGCCAGCCTCCATGATATTCTTAACCTCTTTTATACTTTTTCACAGGGTATTCTTTATTTCAAATATGTTTCCAAAAGTCATCTTATTCCACCCTTTCACTTTTTGCTTTATTTTGCTTAGCTTTTCCACTAGGCAATACATAGGTGTGCCTATTATAGTTTTCTCCCACCAAGTTTTAACCAAAGCAAAAAAATCTAGGTGGAGACTCCACATAGCTTCGAATTTGAAAGGGAAAGGTCCCCTATTATGGTCCAATTTTTTTTGAGCACCAAGGCATTATGATCAGAACCAGACCTAGGAAGAGCTGAAAGAGAAAGGAATTGAGAAATATTCCAATTAGCAGAGATTAAAAACTGATCCAATTTGACTTGGATTAGATGGTTTCCATTCCTTCTGTTAGACCAAGTATACCTTAGTTCCTTGGAGGGGGATATCAATAAGACCTGCAAAATTGAAGAACTCAACCAACTCCATCATACTATCAGAATAATCATCCATCCCTCTTGAATTTTCTGAAGGAAGGAGAGGAGAATTGAAGTCCCCTCCAAGCATCCATAGGTCATATTTCCTAATAGAAATAGCATAACTTAGTTGTTCCCAAAGCATAACTTTGTCCCTGCTCGAATTCAGAGCATAAATGTTTATAAGGTTCCATTTCTCCTGAGAAGAAATGTCTTCAAGGGTAATCGAAAGACTGTTCTTACAAGCTAAACACATCGTGCCTTTCAGTTTAGAAGGATTCCAAAAGGTAGCAATACCACCTGAAGCTCCTTCTGCCTCACTAACAAAGTAATTAGCTCCTGGCCAGATACTCAAAATAGCTTTATCAAAAGTCTCTTTCTTCATCTTCATTTCCTGTAGAAGGAGAACATCCACTTTATTGTCAAGAATACAAGATTTCACCAAAAACTGATTATATGGTCTATTAAGTCCCCTTATGTTCCAGGAGAGATATTTCATTGATAAAACAAAATTCAACCCCACCTCCACCCCAAAGCAACAGTTCAGGCTACTTCTTAGGCTTCGATCCTGCGATTGAGTCCAAGGTTCTCTGTTTTCTTGCTGCCAAATCCCCCACAATATCTTTAGTTCTTGAGTCCTTTTGGGAGGGTCTTCCCACCTTATTACCCCTCCCACATCCATTTTTTCTTTTTTTTTGGCTTTTGTTGAAGCTTGGGACCATCTCTCTTCATCCTCATTATCACTAGACCCTTGAGGGAAGCCAAGAAGAACCAATGAGTAACTCAGGTTTCTTGCTCAAATTTGAGATAAGGAGTTCTTGTCCTCCAAAGACATGACTGTATCAGCCATAACATACTCACCTTCTTCAAGGTCTTCACCAAAACCATAAAATTTCTCCTTCACCAGCACCATGAAATTTCTCCTTCACCCTCAGAGCCAACACATTCTTCTCCGTCAAGGGATCCCCAACTTGAACCTTCTCCATATTTCAAGGTTCAAGAAGACTGAATCATTTGCTTCAACAAGAGGACCAAAAACAAAATTCATGTCTAGATCTAGATTATCCTTCAGGAGGGGAAAAAACACCTCCTAAGCTAAAACATGAGTAGGTTGCTCACCAGAAGCCATTTCATTGGCCGAGTGGTCCTCTTCTAAATTTTTTTCCTTAGCCTTTGAGCCCTCACCAGATTTATTCCCACAAGAATCTATTAGATGGCCAAAATTCTCACATTGCTAGCAAAAGAGGTGGACATTTTCATACTCAAGGGGTTGATTCAAGTTACCAAACTTAGACTTAAGTAGGATTGAGGAAGGGAGGACCGTATTCACTGCCACATTTACACAAATTTGGGCATACATTAGTCTTGATTTCTCCTCAGTGATCTTATCTATAGCCAAAAGACTCCCAAAGGAGTTGGCGATGCCCTTTAAGATTCCCTTCTTGCAAAATTCCAGTGGGAGGCCTTGAAGGCGAACCCAGGTTGGAGCCAAGGCCTCCAAGTTAGTTGACGGGTCAAAACTCGGTTTCCATTTGCAGAGGGAGAGAAAGTTATTAAATCCTAAGTCAAAATACCAGGGACTACCAGTTAAAACCTTCAGCATGCTTTCATAAACCACAAATGAAAAAAGAAAAATACCTCTGGGCATAGCATTTATGGTGACACTACCTTTCAGATTCCAAGTGGAAGCAACCCATTGATGAACCAATTCAATATTTGGCTTGTACACCAAAAAATTTCAAAAAAGTGTCATTTTGAGGTTATCCATCGCCTTCAACATCAGAACCTCAGGGACACCTACTTCCCATCCTATCACCGAGTAGGAAGTAGATTCCAATAGCCTTTTACTCGAAGCTGGTGAGTTAGACCCTACTAGTTTGTCCACGTAGGGAGCCGGTGCTTCCTTTGAGAAGAAAGAGTTGAGCCCAAAAGATGGTGAAATTGGTGACTTCCTAGAGATTCTCTTTGTCTTTCCCCCAGGGGAAAGGATTGATGTACAAGGAGGGGACGTCATATTGGGAACAACCAAACTGGCTGCTACCATCGCAGGCACAACACCAAGTAAGAGGACAACATTCTTGGAATGGGGAGCCTTCCCGGGCCCCCCTCCTGACTGATCCATGAGGCAGTCAAATCACAACAATGGCCGAAAAATAAAAAAAACTAGAGTGGGAAACGTCACAATAGAGCAGAGACAAAGTTTTTTTAGGCCTAGACGTGAGTGTCTACCCCATTGTTGTAATTTCACAAATAAATATTTTTGTTGTGCTAGGGAATAAAATTTGTTCAACATGATCACCTCTTCTTTTGAAATAACCAATTTCTTTATTTTGTTGTTGTATAATGAATTGTTTAGTACTTTCCACTACTCTATCATGTTATTATTTTGTAGGGTAGGAGTGGCTATACTCATCTTCTTCCAAATACGAACCTTCACTTATCTTCTTGTTTATTTTCTTATTTTTATTGATATTAGTCCCTTGTTAGGTGAGTACCACTCCTTTGTCTTTTTGATTATTTTTTTTTCTATTTTTATGAAATCTTATCTCCAATTGGTATTCTTCATAATATTCCTCACTAGATGTATCTAATGACCAAATGTTTTCTCTTTAAGATCCTATAGCACGTTGTAGAGGGATTCTTCTAATAAACCTTGTTCCCCTATTTAGTCCCTTTAGATAATCACTTTAATATCTGCGTGGAGCATTCTAAAAGTATTGTTGGGACCTTCACAATTGTATAAATCACGATCTTCATTATTGTAGAATGCAATTTTTTTAATTTTTTTTTCGGACCAATATTTTATGGCATAGTGGCCAAACTTACCGTATTTAAAACAAGTTGTACCATATATTTTATGGTTTCCCCTTCAACATCTTTAGCCTCCTCTATGTTTGAATTGTCTATTATCCTCCTAGTAATTTTTTGGAGGGGGTATTTAACAATGTGTTGGAATTCCTTTTATTCCTCCATGGTGATTGTTTATATCCTACATCATTTGAATACAAGATTCACTCTATAAGTTCCTTGACATAGGCCATATTTTGATCAATATCTCTATCATATCCTAAGTATAGTGGATATAGAGTTTGTATGATTTTTTGCATTTCTTATGTGGAATGCCTTAGATGGACAATTATTTTTCTCATGGTCATCCCACTCTTTTGAATAACCCACAATATACTGATTAGAGCTTCTGTGACATTGTTTGGAGCTCTATGTTGATTGTTGATGCCCTTTTTCTCCCTATGCCTTCAGGTAGTCATTTCTTAAATGACCTTTTGAACAATAATAGTACCGGATTTTCTTTTTTACCTTATTGGCATCTTCTCTTGCCATTATTTCCTAGCGCAAGGTAAGTTGCTCCGTTGATAACTGTAACTTCTATATTGTTTCACTTTCACTTTCTCCATGGTTGCGCCTAAATATGATAGGCCATGGTTACCGTATCTAGATATTTTTCAAAATATCCTCCCATCTAATGCTACTCTAATGTCTTTTTATAGTCTAGAAATGAACCATTCCACCTTCTACTTTTCTATCAATGGTTCCTATAATTTGTGAGATACTTCTTTAAATATTTTATCATTCTTTTACTAATTATCCTCTCCTTTGTACCGATTCCCTCATTTTTCTCACACTCTTTGAGGGTATTTCTGGAGTGTCAAAATTTTCTAGGAAGTCCTTTACTTCTTCCCAAACCTTATCATGTTTTGGGTAAGTCTTCTTAAACTAATCTAATGTATCCTTCCTTAAAGATGCTACTATCGTAAGGGAAATATGAGTGATTAAATGAAAGAATAATCAAAGCAATTAGAGTCTAAAACATTAAGAACTTACAAGATTTAGATCATACAAACCCATACTCAATTAAATTAGTTTGAAAAGCTTCAAATATTTAATCTAAAGAAATGAAATACAAATTAAATCAAATAGATAATGTAAACCTTCAATCCCATTATGGATTGATGACAATTTGTGATGTGGATTGCTCAAATTATGCATAATCCATGATTGAAAATCCTTGATGAGGTGTGATTCACAAAAGAGGTTCTCAAATGCTCGAAATTGGCTCAAGAATTCAAGAGTGCCTATGCTTATGAAAATTGTGAATGAATTTCATGATGGAAAGGCTTGTTTCATAGATTTGGAGAATTTTGATCAATGGTCAATATTGGAAATGAAGATCAATGGATAAGAGGAAATCAAGGAGATCAAGGGAGATTGAGGGATGAGAATGAATGAGAGCCTAGTTGAAGATATTTTAGATTGGAGGGAAGAAGATATTTGAATTTGAATTGGGAATATTCTCTTTTTTTAAAAAAAGGAATATTATTTGTGCAAGTTAGAGGATTGGAGAAAAAATAGTGAATTAAATAATTAGGAAACTTATTTAATTTTGAGGATGAGGAGAATTAAGAATTTTAATTAAATAATTAGGAAATTATTTAATCAAGTGGGATGAGGGAATTAATTAAATAATTGGAATTATTTAATCAAAAGGGGAAATTAAAGAGAAAATGATGAATTAACCAAATAACAATAATTATTCAACTAATAGAAGAATAAAGTGAATTTAATCAAATAATTGGAAATTATTTAATTAAATTGAGGAAATTAGGGGATAATGAGGAAAATGATGTTAATAAGCAAAAATGAGATGTGTGATACGCTTCGAACAATTTTAGGTGTCTACATTTTTCCCCTTTTTGAGACAATGTACTATTTATGTTGTTTCAAAGCCCTGGTGATGCTCGAAAAAATTAAAATTCACTTGATGCCCTACTATGCCCCAATAGATGAAGGATTGATGGTAGACCACCCCCTCAAGAGATCAATCAAAAAAATTAACCTTGGATTAAGATCACGATAGGATGATTGGACTAATTCAGTTGAAAAGAGGACAAAAAATAAGTCCTAGGAAGACTAGAAAGTGATCAGGATTGATAGTCAAGTTTGAAAAATGAGTTATAAGGAAAAACACTAGGGTTTTCTTAGCGTATATATTCATTTGGGTTCATTTCAACCTCATTTACACACTTTGCTTTGATAGATTTGAGTTTCGAGCCTTAACATCCCTTCTCATCCCTTCACGAGAGTTGATCAAGATGGTACCGATTGTACGAGCATCACATCGTGTAGAGAAAGTGTGTTAGTTCTAGAGGCCAGCTGGAGCAGGTGTCCCGATCCGTATTAAATTATTTTCCTTTTGTACATAGTTCTAGGTTGCTAAGGGTAGGCTAGAACATAGTCCAAAAAACACGTGGCATTTTGTGTGATGCTTTTGTAACTTGAGGATGCACTTTTGTATCCCAATGCAATTATTTTGACAAAAGCATCGAGATACAATAGGTGTGTTAGGATTTTGGGGAAATTGCAACGCTTTTGTAAAATCAGCTTTTGTATGACTGTCATTGGTCAACACATTTATTTTTCTCTTACTTTTGTTTTCAAAAATGTGATGCTTTTGTAAAAAGGTGACACCAATGACTGTTATTGCGTGACACTTTTGTTAAAAAGGCTTGATTTTGTTCTTAGGCCATTTAGAATTAGGTTTTTTTTCAAATTTTGAGAAAATTGATATTTTGAGCGTTATAGTTGCAGGTTGTCCTAGACTTGATCCTTTCATGAGAGTGGCGACCACAGGTGTTGGATCGGATGATTACTTTCTCGGTGATTGAGATTGAGTTTCTTAGTGTGGTTGGTCTATATCATGTAGCGTACATGCCATAAATTAAAGCCCATCTGGCTGTGATGACTACTTTGGTCAAGCGATGGAGGTTAGAGACATTGTCTTTCCATCTACCTATAGGAGAGGTGACTATCACCCTAGAGGAATTCTAGAAAATTCTTAAGGTTCTAATTCATGGAGAGTGAGTTATCTATAATGTGTATCAAGGCTATGAGGCTATAGAGTGAGTCTTACTAGATGATGAGATAGAGCTTGATGATGGGAAGATTGACTTACGAGACTATATCAATAGAGTTAGTGATATGACTATTGTGGTTGCGAGACTTATTTGTGGACAACTCATGATAGATGGGGAGGGTTCTTGAGAGGATCTTAGAGGATGCCTACATTTTTTCCTAGGGGCCTTGCATCCTTGCACATCTATACCATGACATGTATTGAGTCGTATATAGGGTTGCTACTAGCTTGTCAGTAGGGGTGACAGTTTTACACATCTTGGCCTAGGAGTACATTTTCATGCTTAGGTTGATTGGAGAGTTACAAAGAGGGGCCTTATTCCCTATGGAATATAGATATGAGGTGATGCTCACTCATCATCATATGGGGGCAGAAAATTGATGATATTATAGAGTTCATATGGAGGCCATGGATCCAGATTGAGGCTTGGGAGGACGATAGGAAGAACCTCTCACACTATCGTGAAACCAAGTGGTTGATTGGAAAAAAATAGCACATACTAGAGAGGTACCTCCCTAATTGGGTCAAGCGACAGTTCAAGGAGCAGGAGGATGTTCTTGTTGATGACTACCATGTAGTATTTAAGCGACTGCCAAGGAGATTGCAGATTGGGGTCCAATGCCCTCATCATAGGAAACACTTAAAAATTTTGATCAGTTGGCCTAAATTTCATGGATATGGGTAGATGGTGCAGTGGATCCTTGCACCACCCTAGACTATGGTGCATGGTTTTCCACTCACAAACCATTTAGATTTATAGATCCAAACGATGGTTCCATTGGTGGTAGGAAACTCTAGGAGGGAAAGACATGGAGATAATGTCGATAGAGACAACATACAAAAGTTGAGGTACCTTTCATCGAGGATAGAGGACAGGGACAGGGTCCACCTCTAGCACATGTTGTAGCCATTACAAGAGGTCTTGGAGATAGAGGAGAAAACAAGCAGATGGTTTGTGTCACTCTACAAGAGTGAGATCAAGCACGTAGAGAGCATGACAGGTATAGACATGAGTGTGATAGTCTCATTATACAACTAGTTCAGGTTAGGACAAAGAGGGACCAAATCTAGACTATGAGGGATTAGAAAAGGACTAAGTGAGATGTAGAGGTCACTCAAAAATAACAGGTCAAGGTGTAGTTGGCCTAGAGGATAGGACACATACAACATTTAGAGGCTATTGTATAGGCACAAGGACAAACAATCCCCTTGGCATAGTACACATAGGAGATCTAGTCTACTCAAAGCAAGGTGACATGTTACAGGACCTTGTATGATATGGAAGTTCTCACTCATAGGCGACAACCCAAGTTTTCACTGCAAAGTGCTACTAATCCTAGCAGGTTGGATGGTGGATTAGTTCGTAGGCCATCCCAAGGCCATTCAAAAAGATAGGTACTTGAACAATAGTAGTTGATGGGCCCACCACCTCCTCAACCTCCTCCTAATTGAGAGGATCGAGGGAGTTCAACGTAGTTTGATTTTTTAGAGATGTTTTTGTATCTATATTTTGATGTAGAAAAAAAATGATGTATACACATTCGTTAGCTATGGATAGCCTCATGTATTTTTGATGTATACCACATATTTGGTGTATCATGATATTCATTTTTTGGTGATATATGAGATGAGATCATTTTGATGTGACCATGCTATGGTTTTATTTTATGTATTGATATTTTATGGTATATGCTTTGATTATGGATGCATGTTTATGTATGGATGCATGTGTTATTATGTTTCATGTTTCCATGATATGATGTTGGATATCTATTTATTATGTTTATGATTTGATGTACATGTCACTAATGATCTGTGGATGCAGGATGTATGATATGGATGATGATATGTAGTCATGATTTGTTCTTTTTGTATTTTTATATGATATATGATGTTTATGCAAGATGGATAATAAGTGATGTTATTGAAAATTTGTGGATGTAGCATGAGATGCATATATTTTGTTGTTATGTCATGATACTTGGATAGAAATGTTAGCATGATGAGACAAAATATAATAATGAATGGATGATGGATGATAGGATATAATTAGATAGAATACTAATGATATTGATCAAGCACCAATAAATATATGATTATTTGATGGATTCTAATATTTTATTGGATATGTGATGAGATAGGATAGATGATTTTTCTTTTTTTTTTTAGATTATGCTAAATAATGTAGAGAAATTCTTATTTTGATAAAGTAGACACGGTGCACCAAGGTATGAAGAACCACTGTGACATTGTATCTATTGCATAAAATTTGACTCTACAAAAAGATAGGAGTATCTACTTGACATACATACACCTTGTTTGATCATGTGAGAGAATGGAGCCATTGAAGCAAGTAGACCAATACACAAATGGTATGAAGAACCAAATATGCACTAGTTGTTGTATTACTTGAGACTATCCCTACACACACAAGGAAAGTATTCACCAAGATCATATTACAAGAACATCCAAAAAACACAAAAAATGAAAGAAATGGCCATTCCACATTATGTAACCCTCTAGACATGCCAAGATATTGAAGATCAAGGTAGTTTTGAGTGAGTGATGGAATGAGACAAAAGATAAAGCCAAAAGAAAATATCTAATGAAAAAATATCAATGCCATCATATCTCTTGCCAAACAAAGTTGTTTTAGTTGATACCTGAAATGGTTTCTATCGTAGGAAATATTTATTCATTAAGACATTCATTAGGTGTTGATTTTTTAAATGTTTAGGCCATTGATGTGAAATCTAGTTGACATGTTTGACAATGATCAAGACATAATTTTGTGTGAATGTTTGTGCTTCAATTTTTCTTATATTTACTTCTATTTGTTTGGTCAAAGATGAGGGTGATGTTAGGTTTATTATGGATGCCAATTTATTGTGGAAGGATGAGTGAGATGGGTTGGAATGTTTGTTTCTTTTTGAAAAAGAAAGTCGAATGTTTTTGACTTGTTTTGAGGCTATTTTCTTTTTGGGAAAAAAAATCATTTTTTTTTTACATTTCAAAATGTTTTGAGGCTATTTTTGTCCTTTTGATGTTTTCTAAGTTTTTTTTTAGTATTTATGGGATATTTGGATGTTTTTGAGTTTTCAACAGGTTTGAATGTTTTTAGATTTTCTCATATTTGAATATTTTTGGATTTTGATGTGTTTTGGATGTTTTTTTGAGATTTCACATTATTTGGATATTTTTGGGATTTTGAATGACTTAGGTGATATACAAGAATCCCATCTGATGACTAGGTGTAGGAATATGCCCCCAGTCATATGTTAGACTACCTCATTATGAACTGGATGAGACAAACTTAGAATAATGCCAAGTAGTACTAATAGTGATAGATATTCATCTAACACCAAGCCATGATAGGGATGCAGATGGATGGATGAAAGATGGATGGCTGGATGGATACAAATTTATTATGGATGGATGAAAACATAAAGAGTGCTTGATAGATGGTAGATGATGCTTTATTTACAAAAGGCACCTATTTTCTAGGTTTTAACCAAGCTACTTACCCAAAGCACCACCAAAGTGGTTTTCACTAGAGGATGATTTTTCTCTTTATTATTTTATCCCTTTTTAGATTTATATATATATATATATATATATATATATATATATATTCTAGATTTTGGAATAAGGTACCCCATAGGGGTCATGCATAAAATTATTTTAGATGATTGATATTGATAGGTTCCTACAAGGGATCCCCTTCAGGGGTTGCTAACTGATATGCTCAAGATCCATAGCTTGCAATAATGATAAATGGTCCCAACCAGTTAGGCTCACTTTTCCCTTTGTTGTCATGATCCAACTGATTCTTCTAACTTTCCTTAAGAACTAGGTCTTCCACTTAAAAGTGTTGGCCCTTGATCTTCTTATTATAACTTCTTCAGAGTTGTTTTTGATATGCTTGCAAGTGATTTAGTGCTTCTAGACATCACTCATCTAGTAATTCAAGCTCATTTAACATGGGAATCTGGTAGTCTTTATCATTGATAAAGCGTTGGAGTGAAACCCTCAGCGATGGGAGCTCACACTTAATGGGTAAGATTTTAGTTCCATAAACTAAGGAAATATGGAGTGGCACCAGTGGGTGCTCAAATACTTTTTTGATAGGCCCATAAGGTGGGATTCAATTGAAAGAGCCAATCCCAACCAACGTTATTAATAGTATTTTTCAAGATCTTTAGGATGGTCTTGTTAGATTCTTCTACTTGACCATTTCCTTGAGCATAATAGAGTGTGGAGAAATGATGCTAAATATGGAATTGGTTGCAAATTTCTTAGAAATCCTAATTTTTGAAGGGTATTCCATTGTATGTAATAATGGCCTAAGGAACATCATAGTGACATTAAATAGTTTAGGATAAACTTGGATATTTGTTTTCCTATGACGTAAGTAATGGGAATGGCTTCAATCCACTTTGATGAATTTATGACCATTTGATGAGGTAGATGTTATCTTCCCAATGAGATCAAGCCCCCATTGTGAGAAAGGCCAAGGTGTCATTATAGGTCATAGTTCCTATGATAAAACATGGATGATATCACCATGCTATTGATATTGTAAGCACTTCTTCACAAAATAATTAGCCTCTTGTTCCATGGTAGGCCAATAATAACCCATTCTAAGAAACTTCTTTGCTAAGGTAACGCCACTTGAATGTGACCCAGAAACACCTTCGTGTATCTCGTTTAAGGCAGTTGAAGCTTCTTCTAGGCTAAGACATCTAAGTAACATTCCATTAAGAATTTTTCGATAAAGGGTATCACCAATGATGACAAAGTGAGAGGATCTTTGCATAAAAGTTTTATGAAGGTTACTGGTAAGATTTGGTGGAAGGATACTGCCATGAAGGTATAGGTAAATATTATGGTACCAAGGGGAATCAATACCAACAAATTCACACAGAAATTCTATTTTAGGGATTTTGAATGATGGTATGAGAAGCTGCTCCATGAGAAATTCACACTTATGGATGTTATACAACATGTCTAGTAAAGACCCAATGGTCACCATGGCATTTGTTGCTTTATTGTTGACTCTTGGAATCTATTCAAAGGTTATGACTATGAAATATTCTTTAAAGTTGTCCACTTATCATCCTTAGTTTGATAGTCATCATTAACTTATCTTACCACCAGCTGGGAATCACCATCGACCTAGAGTTCCTTTATTTTCCATTATATAGCCATTCTTAACCCTATGATAAGAGCTTCATACTCAGCTATGTTATTAGTGCATGAGAAAGCTATCCTATAGGATTTCAAAATATAATCACCCTGAGGGGTGATGACTAAGATGCCTACTCCTGATCCATGTTGTGAATGGGAACCATCAAAATATAGCTTCCATTGATTTGTTGATGTTATGGTAAACATTGTTTCATTTGGAAATTTAGACACTAAAGGGTTTTCAACATATATGGGAGCTTCTGCTAATTGATAAGCTATGAATTCTCCTTTAATTGCTTTTTTTTCCACACACTCTATGTTGAACTCACTTAGGATTTAACCCATTTAGCCATACGACCCATTAGAGTTTCCTTTGATAATAGATATTTCACTGGATCAACCTTAGAAATAAGCTTGATTTGGTGGCTAAGCATGTAGTGGCATAAATTTTGAGAAGAAAAAAACTACTACTAGACAAGCTCTTTCAACAAGGGGGTAGTTAAGCTTGTTTTCGACCACAGTCTTGTTGATGTAATGGATGGCTCTTTCTTTCCTTGATCTATCATACTATGCTAAGAGAGAACTTAATGCTACTGATGTTGCTGAGATATACAATATCAAAGGTTTATTTTCAATTGGTGGCATCACTACTAATGGTGATGCAAGGTGACCTTTCAATTGTTGAAAGGCCTATTGAAAATTGTGATCCAATTTGAATGCTACACTCTTGTGAAGAAGGTGTGTGAATGAGTGGCATTTGTCTGCCAACTATGTAATTAATCTCTTGATATATTCTAGTTTTCCTTGTAAACTTTAGAGCTTCTTAAGTATTTTTTGTGGTTGCATCTTGATTATAGATTTGGCTTTGGTAGGGTCCACTTTGATTCCCCTTTGTGGTACTATGTATCCAAAAAGTTTACCTGAAGTGAATCTAAAGACACATTTCTTCAAATTTAGTCTCACATGATATTTCTCTAGTCTATCAAAGATTTGAGCTAATACTTCAAGGTGACCTTTTCTTGTGATAGAATTTCTAATATATCATCCATACAATCTTTCAAAAATTTATGAAACATATCATGGAAGATAATGGTCAACGCTCTTTGATATGTTGCTCCAACATTCTTTAGACCAAAGGGCATGACATTCCAATAATAGATTCCCCAAGGACATGTAAATGTAGTTTCATGCTAATGTTCCTATGCTACCATTATCTAATTATATGCTAAAAATCCATCCATGAGAAATAACACCTCATGTCTAGTTGTGAGATCCATAATGATGTCAATGTTAGGTAGTGGAAAATCATCTTTGGGAGATGCCTTGTTCAGATCTCTGAAGTCTATGCATATCTGGATGATCCCAATGGGTTTTGATATTGGTACAAGGTTCAAAACCCACTCTGGATAATCCATAGGTCTTATAAAACCCAAGTTGAGAAACTTCTACAGTTCGACCTTGACCAATACTGCTATTTGTGGATGCATTTTCATGAGCTTTTTCTTATCTGGTTTGACATGCAGATGCACTATCAAATGATGTAAGACCAATGAGGTATCAAGCATAGGAATATCTGCATATGACCACACAAATTTTATTTTTCTTTCTTTCAAGAAAGCTACTAGACTACACTATTCTTCATCATCTAAGGATGTAGCATAAAAGGTCACCTAAGAATGATCATTTATTTTGGCATTCACTGTTTGTGCATCTTCTACAAGAACTACAATTTTTTCTTGATCCATAAATATACTAGGGAGATTGAATCCTTCATCCTTAGGCACCTCAAAGAGGTCTTCACCTTGAAATACATCCTTTGTTTTTATATTTTCATGGTTCGAAAGCATCACCTTGTGGTTTTCGCAGCTAGGGGATCTTGTTTTTATTTTTCTAGATTTATCATTTTGTGACTAAAGGATTCAATATTGTCACCATAGTATTATTGGGTGTCAAGTTCAATATAAAAACCTACTTTGTGATCACCCATAGGTATGCCATCTCAGAGCCCCATGAATTTAGTGATAGCTTCATCATTTTCAAATAAATCAAGAATTGGTGTGTGTTGTTGGTCCAAGTCGATGAGTTGGGGGTAGGTGAGTTTAAGGCCATTGTTTTAGATAGGGGAAATAAATGATGTGGTGGTGATAGTGTATCTTGAGGAATTTTGAAATAACTTTGTTAAACACATGGGTAAGTCTTTGATGTTCTCATTATCAAATGAGTTATACCAAGAAGAAGGTTCAGCTTCCTCAATAGAGATATCCTCAATGAGAGGAGCCACATTTTTGTTCAAGCCATGCCTAAGACCTTTATTCCTTAGTCAATTTTCCAAAATGATGGGTTCACAAATACCTTGTTTTAAGCCAAGTCCACCATTACCTATATAACCCATTTTCTTTATCAATTGATATCCTTTTTTACTTGGATTGACAAGAAGAGGAGATTCTTCTTATTCCTCTTGATATATCCACTTGGAGAAGTCTTCCTTGTCTACAACCTCTATGTTTAGTTCTCCCCATTTTGAAAAGGCAGACGGTTTGAACTTGATTATTTTATACACTTTCTCGATATGGTGGGGTTTGCTATATGTTTTAGTAGAAAGTGGTATTTTTCCCACATAAAATATTCTTTGAAGTTGTAGTCACCACAACCATTGTGTTTTATTTGTAATTTAATTTCAGGAATTGTTTGCTAGGACGTTGATGTAGATACAAGTGTTTTTGGATCAACATAAGAAGAGGGTAGTGGAACTGCATCATTATTTGTAACTTGGAGCTATCTATGATATTTCTCTTCCATAATTTTACAATAGTAGAAAGGTTCAAGGCCACCATGGTTGTAACTTATTTTTCATTGTATGAAACTTTATACACTAATGATAGGTAGATGCAATGGCCTTCATGGCATGGATCCATGGCCAAATCAAAATGATGTTGTATGGCAAGTCAAGGTCTAACACTTGACATGTTGTTTCAGCTATTATGGGACCAACTTGTATGGGAAACTTTATGGTTCCTTTTGAGTCCCATTTATTGTCATCATATGCTCTGATGGTTATTCCTTTTTTTCTTTCAATAAATTCTTCAGAGTATCCTAGGTGTTTGACCAATTGAAGAGTATAAATGTTTAAGCCCATACCTCCATCTATCAAAACTCTCTTTACTTTATGCTTGTGAACATAGACCTCAAGATGTAGTGCACGATTATGAAATGTTTGAGATGGGAGGTCTTTTTTTGTGAATACCAGGTGGTGAGTGGATGCATTGTGCCCCACCATGGCTTCAAATTTTTCTCTATCTATGTCACTTAGTACAAATATAAAAGAGATTTTCTAATATTTCCTTGTATGCGAGGGAAATTCTCAAGAGTTCTAGGATTAAGATTTGTGTAGGTGTTTTCTTGAGATGGTTTATTAAGCTATAATCCTAGGATTTTTTTTGGATTGACCTTTTGGTTGAAAAGGGGTTTCTTGTATGGTAACTTTCCCTCTTCGTGTGTTGACTCCACACTCAAGATTTGGTCCTTGTATAGTGATAATGGATAGATGATTTTCATCACATTGTGTATTGCCTACAACATTGTCATAGTTGTGATTGACATGATTGCATATTTTTTATTTTCCAACATCATTTCCTTTACCATGATTAGGCATTAGATTCTTGTATATACCCAAGTCATTATTTTCGAAGTTCCCATGTCATTGATCAATATTTACCTCACCATGATGTATGAGGCCTTGAATGATGTTCTTAAGTTTCATGCAGTTTGAAGTTTTATGTCCTTTTGTGCGATGATACTCACAATAGTCATTATCCTTATACCATGAGGGTTTGAATTAATGTTCTTCATACTGTTTGAAATAAGGAAGCTTTATCAATTTTGTTTGGACCAATTTGTGAAAGACTGTTTCAATTGATTACCCTAAGGGAGTGTACTTGCATCTTTGTGGATAGTTATTTTGTCTTTGTGGTGGTGCTCTTGGAGGATTAGTATTCTATGATTTTTTATTATTTTGTTGTGTTTGTGTTTTCTATACAAGTTTTTCATCCACCACACCATCATTAGTTACATTCTTATTTTTGGCCATATATAGGGTTTGTCACTTGAACTAGATGATTGGTTGTTATCTTTATATATTTGCACTAATCCTTTAGCAATAATTTCTCTTTCAATGTTAAGAACTTTTGATATGAGCTCTTCAAAGGTTGTAACACATTGCATGTGTAGTTGAAAAAACAAGTTTTGTGTTTAGATTACTTGTGATGATTTCTACTTGTTTTTTTGGAATGGGCCATTTTCACTTGCTCACCTCATATCACCATCTTTTTTATGAGGGCCACAACCCGAGACTCAGAAAAGCACACAATACAGGAAACAAAAAAAATATTATTTATTTATTGGAAATATGTTCTCGTTACAAAGAAATTACATTCCAGAGGATCAAATCCTTACATGTTGCAATACATGCAACTTTTACTGTTTCTAAAAAGAAATTCCCCCTTTTCCAATACAATTTTCTCTTTCCCTAATCGCCCCTTCTAAATTTCCAAAATGAGTCATAAATAGCCTTTTTATAGATTGGATCCAAAAATACAATTTTAATTTTGAATGTAGGTGGTTGGGCGCTGAAATTTGAAATTTGAAATCCAAAAATTGAGACCCAATTCGAAAATTGGCAATTTTCCAAAAATCGACCAACTTCCGGAAGCCATAACTTTTGATCCGGGATTCTATTTGATGCACCGTTTGAAGCGTTAGAAAGGTATCAAAGTGTAGTACATGCTAAGAAACCACTCCATTGATTCTGACAATTTTTGGGCCTGTACGGGACCATTTAGTGCCTCAAACCTGGCTCAGAAGAGTTTTCAATGCCATTTTGGGAAACTGAAACTTGAATATCTTTCAAAACAAGAATGATTTTGGCCTAATTCTTTCACCAAAGTGTTTGTTTTTATATCTTGAAGCTTCCCATAAATTTCTACCTCGTCACACCTTCAAATTCATACCTACTTAAAATAACAATTTGACTAGAAAAAGCACAAAAGCAGTTTTGAAAGTTGGGAATTCTTATTCGACGAAAAGGGTATCCAAAAATGCAAAAAAATTGACCAAAAAGATAACATAAAGGAAAAATATTTTTGGGTGATGCAGGATCACCCTCACACCATTGGATGCTCCTGCATCACTTTTTAGGAAGGAGGAAAATATTTCTCCTTTGTTTTGTTTGAAAATGTATAATTCATTTAAGGTAACTTCTACATCAATGTTGTAGGAGAAGTGAGCTACAAATTGATTTATGATCTTTTGAAATGTTTTGATTCCTGGGGGTAGATGTGAGAACCATTCAATATCTTGTCCACCCAAATTGTGTGGAAAGAGACACATAAGATATGAATCAATATAGGATACCTCCATGTAAGCTACATAGAACTCTCGTATATGCTCTTTTGAGTTATCACATCCTTTGTATTTGTCAAAATTTGACATTTCAAAGTTAGGAGGAAAGGGTAACCTCATTATGTTTCTATCAAATGAATAAGGACATAAGTATTGGACAACACATTATTTCTTAGTCTTTCCCATTTGCATATCTTGGATATTTTCTATCAAACCTTGAATTTACAAGGATGTATTTGCATGAGGAATATTTGAGGGTGGATTATAAGTGTTGTATTGAGGGATGGTCAATGAGTTGAATGTTGGATCTTGATATGGAGTGGTGTTCGTGTTGTAAAAATTGCATGGAGTCTATTGAGGTTGAGCGCTTGTTTGATATTGTGGATTGTTTTGTGGTTAATGAGGTGCATTATATGGTCCATATTAGTGTTGGGGAAAGATGCTTTTTTTGTGGGTTTTGTGGTTGGTATTGTATGTATTGTTGATGTTGGGGTTTCTTTTGGGAAGTTTGTTGTTGTTTTTATTGTGCAATGAGTTGTTGTGTAAGGAGTTATTGTTGGAAAAGTAGTTGTTGTTGATAAGCAACATTTTATTGTTGTGTGACAAGAGCTTCTTGTTGTGGTGTGATGTATTGATGGTATTGTTGTTGTTGTGGTGTAGGGATGTATTGATGTTGTAGGTTAGTTTTTTGTGGAATGATGTTTTGTTGAGGAGGTTATTGATGTTGTTGTTGAGTAATTTTTGTTGGGGAGGCTGTTGATGATGTTGTTAGTGGGGTTATTTTTGAGGTTGTTGTTGAGGTTGTTTTTGGGGCTGTTGTTGAGGTTTTTTGGGGGATTTTTTTGAGGTTGTTGAGTGAATTGTTGGGGTTGTTTTTGGGGTTAATGTTGAGGTTTTTGTTGAGGAAAATTTTAGTGTATGTTTTGTGAAGGTGGTGTGGTAAATGGATTTATCCCATAGCTCATTATTTGGATTCAGTATGTTGGGATTAGGTTGGTTTGTGTACATGGGTGGATTATTTGTGTTTTGAAAGCCTAGGTTTATTTGAACACCTAAACCTTGAGTGTTGTACAATGAATTTACATATTGGTTTGCAAATTTTGTTTGATCTATTCCTAATAGAGTGTCCGTAAGATTACTTGGTACATTTGATAGAGGATCTAGTATTTTTTGTATGATATGATGTGCCAAAGGTTGATTTTTTTGTGGATGATTTCTTATTGCTATACATGAAAAGGTTTATTCTCTAAGTTGATTGACATGAAAATTTGTGGGGATTTTAGCACCAACTTGTGCAAGATTCAACATGTATTTATTGGGATCAAGTTGTAACATAGCATCTGTTTCCCTAGCAAGAGATGGGTCTTGTGACATCTCTAATATCTCTTCGAGAGTAAATTCTTGGGGCTTGGTGAACCTCTCACCTTCATCTAGGTATATTTTTTCTATTTTAGTCACTTGTTTTTGTGGTTGTGTTCTAGTTTGTCTTGGAGTACTAAACCCTTCAAGATTGGAACTAAGCATTCCTTGGGGTTGATCCATAACACTTGTGGTAGTAGAGACATTAGAACCACTAGGATTTTTCTCCATGTTTTTCTTATGTTGAGATCTTGTTGTGGTCATAAAACTTGTAGTAGTCCTAGAAGATGTGGATGTTGAAGGTGGATGAAGATGGTTTTGTTGAGATGTTTGTGTTTCTTCAAATTGGGCTAGTAGTGACACCTTAAGTGATTTTGGACCAATGTTGAATGTTTCTTGGATGAATGGACAATGTGAAACCTTGAATTTGGACAATTTTTTTTTGACTAAAGCTCTTGTTAAAGTGTGTTTGAGGATGATCCTTGCTTGTCCTAGACAAATGAGTCCAAGCTAAGGAAGATGATAATGAGATAACAAACTTTAGGAGTAGACTAATGACTCCAAAGCAAACTAATTCACAATATTTTGACACTAATTCAACTAAATACTTGAAAGGAGACAATTTTTCAAGCAAAGAGATAAATTAGGGGATGAGTAGAGATCTAAACCAAAAAATGAGTAATGTCAAATTTAGGTTACTATTTTGAATGGATTGGTTTGTTGTTTTTGATGAGTTTGAATTGATCCAAAGATGACTAGAAGATGTTTAGGAAAGTTCAAAATGAAATAGTGATGTGAGATGAAGATGGCCTAGGTTGTTTTCTACTATTTTGGATGAAAAGGATGACTACAAGCCTGTTTTACATAAACCTTTGGTTTTCTAGTGTCTTCTGGTTCAAATCAAGAATCTAGAAATTTTAGGGTTCTATTTTTTTTAGACTGATAGTCAAAAGCATTGGGTTAGAGTCAAAAGCATTGTATTGCCTTTGACAAAAGTGTCAATTTTTTTTATAAAAGTGCTAGTTTAACTGCATAAGCATCACACTATGATAGTCATATGCGTCAAGTTACTATCTTGTAGGTTTTGTTGATAGACTGCTCTAAAACAAAAGCATTGAGATGCACAATAGCATTGATTTACAAATAGAGGCATTGTTTTAATAAAAATAAACACGTTAGGATGCAAACAAAAGTAGTGTAGGATGATAGTCAAAAGCATCGCTTTGAATCAAAGGAAAAGTTTTGAAAGTTTATCCTAAGTACATCTAGGGTTATAAAAATTCTTGATTGTTTGAGGACTAATTTGTGTTTGTTTGATCTAGAAAGTGATAAAAACAATAAAGGATCACACATAGGACTAACTCCAAGGGTTTTGTTGGTAGATTTTTGTGTGTCTTCTTCAATAAGACCATGCTAATTGGAATCATGAGAAGTTTAACAAGGAATACACACCATAGATAAACAACCTATTTTAGTGGTAGATTGGGCTTATCAACTTATAGTAGGCCCACCGTGTTGAATCTATACCTCCACAATGAATGGGTGACTAGAGTATACCAAAGTCATGTACCACCTTCACACCTCTCACCTTAAAATGTGTGGGTATAGGTTTTTATTTTCCTATTGGGTTAATTTATTTTCCCTTAGTCCTAGGTTTTTCCTACACTTTATTAAGCTTGCTTAGGATAATAAAGTGAGTTTATTACTAGGAGATAAGTGTGTGGTGTCCCCTTCCATTAAAGGTGGGACCACTTTCCACTTTTGGTGGCATCCTATGCTTTTGGTGGTCCATCTCCACTTTTTGCGGTTGATTCCTATTGGTTGGATTTTCCACCTACCTCCTCTCTTAAGTTTATATAAACTCACTACCTAGCTTGTATTTGTATCCATTCATGCATCTTTGCATTGTATCTTTTCAGCTTGGAATATCTTAATGCAATTCTGTCACATTGACATTGCATAATATCTTGGAGTCTTGGTTTGCATTCTTATGTTTTTCCAGTTTATGTAACTGTGATTTTCTCTTAAAAGGTTCCTTGGGTTATTCAATCTATTTCATATTTCTAACAATCTTGTAAATTCTTGTATGCTCTTCTCTTGCATTTTGAACGATCTAGAGAATTAGAAAGGATTTGCAAAGGTCTAATAAACACTTCATATTATATATGTGTTTTATGAGATATGGGTGATTGCAACATTTTTGGTTATACTGGTAGCATTCTTGACTATTCCAATGCGTCCAAAAATCTTGATATAATCAAAATTTCCTTTTGTTTCATCCAAATTAGAGATCATTTGACATAGTTGTAAACAGGAGTTTGATGCAAGCTGCTTTTTATTGAAGACATTTCCATTTTTTCTTTAAAAGCTATCTTTCACTCATTTGTGAAAAAAATGATTAGAGGTTTTGTTCTTAGGGTCAAAATCTCATCTGGGTATCTTTTAGATTTTGCATATCTTGAGCAGATCTAGAGAAAATTGCTATCCAAAATCTTCGCACGTCCATTTTTCTACCAGTTGAAGGTTAATTTTTTATTTTTTATTTTTTATCTTCTTCTTGTTAGATCAAAAAATGATTTATGGGTTTTGTTCTTAGCATCAAAATATTTCCGTGTTTCAATTATTGTCTACAAACAATGAGTATATTTTTCATAAATCAAATTAGAAGTAAAAAATTTTTTGCTAAAAAAAATTGTTACTTGCAGGCTAAATTCGATGATTTTTTTCAAAATTCATATATTTTTCTTTGGGCATTGGATTTCAGCAAATAAGATATCGTTGGAAAGTTGGAGATGATCATTTTCCATCCACAGAGGTCATAACTTTAACCCTGGTGTTCCATTTTTTGGAAACGAATAGGTGTTTGAAAGGTCTTGAAGAGCACTACACATCCATAAGGCTAATTTTTTCATATTTTTTCTCAAGTTCATTTTGTATCAAAATTTGTCATTTTTGTTATTTTGAGCCTATTGAGCATTGTATCTTGGAAAAGGCTTTATAAACACACTAAATTATAAAGTTCCAACCTTATACTATTTGGGGGGGTGATCTTTAATACTATTGAAAAGGGTGGGGGTGTTCTTGGAATTTTTGTGGTCACTTTCTTTCCACATTTCCTTTTGCATTTCTTCATCATGACAACAACAACAATTCTACTCTAACTGCATACAACTATTTTGAGTGGAAATCACAAATGGAAATTCACTTGAAAGGACTTGGTTTGCATAGAGTAACAATGGGACTAGAAACTAAACCAACTAAAGATGAAGAAAAACCTAAGTGGTTTAACAAATGTGATGTAGCATATGGAAAATTGTGTGTGTTTGTATCTCTTGATTTACTCTTTCATATTGAATCTTTGAATACTTCAAATGAAATATGGAAAAAGATAGAATCTTTTTTTGGCACAAAGGATTTTATGAGGGGTCATATGTTGGAGGATGAACTAATCAGTTTAAATCCAAGAAACTTCAACATAATTCAAGATTTCTTCACCAAATTGAAATCACTAAGGCTATAGTTTCAGCAATGTGGAATCACTAATAAAGATGAACAATTGATTCTAAGTATTCTCTCAAAGCTGAGTTCTAAATATTCAATGTTTGTTTCTACCTTGAGTGCTACTAAGGATGCACTTGCGTCTCAATTCAAGATGCCATCTTTAGATGATTTTGATACTTCTCTCACATGAGAGTAGGATAAGCTAATTCAAATGGGCACTATTAAATCTTCTAAGTCTCATGATTCGGTTGCAAGTCAAGGCACTAAAAATCAGAAAGATAATGACAAGAAAAGTAAGAAACAAAATGATCAAGGAGAGAATTCTTTAGATGTAGACACTAAACCTTCTTCAAATCAAGGAAAATCTAAGAAGGAGAAGGTAAAATGTGTTTATTGTAAGAAAATTGGTCATGATGAACAAAAATGTACGAAGAAACAGAGTGATCATGTCACACATCTTCTTGAGAAGAGTGATAAAGGGGTCATTGAATCTCCATCTTCATCAAACCAAGAATCTACAAAGAAAAAGGAAAATGGTCATGCTAGTTATGCTTCTACAACAGACAAACATAAAGGAAAAGCTCTTTGTGCCTCTACAAGTGTTGGATCAGGGAGATGACTTCTAGATTTAGGAGCTTCTCATCATATGGCTTCTTCACACTACATGTTCTCTTCTTTTGAGCCTTGTGTTATGCCACCTATTTTGATGGGTAAAAATACATATATGAATGTAATTAGGAAGGGAACTATTGAAATAGGGGATGGTACTTTCAATGATGTATTGTGTGTACCTCATTTTTCTAATAATATTCTTTCCATCTATCAAGTTACTCATAGTGGAGCAGGGAAGACTGTGGAATTCACTCTTGATTTAGTTCTTATCAAATATTTGGAGAGCATAGAGATAATTGCTACTGGGGTGGATGATCATGCATCTCAGTTGTACACCTTTTCAGATTTTGTTCCTAATGATGGCTTTGATCCTTTAGATGATGATCACACTTCTATTGTGGATTTTGATTTTGAGGAGAATTTTGGTTACTTGAACTTGGGTATACTCACAAGTGATCCAATTCTTTAAACTTGCACTCCATCTCCTCCATCACTTGTTGCAATTTCAGATTCCAGAGATGCTTCTTTGAGAGCCTCTAGTGATTCATTACAACAAAATCATTTGTGTCTTCAAGATTAAGTCCATTGGGACCAATTTCTACCAGACATCTCTTGTTTGTTTGTAGAGTCCCTCATTTTAGATCTAGATGAAACTATTGAGGACACACCTCTTCTCTTCGAGGATAACTTTTTTTTCCTTACATCTACTGTTGCTACTTCTAAGTTCAGTGTTGCTTCTTCGAAAACTTCCAATAAATTCTTGCAATAGAACATCTATAGTCTTCCTTATTCAAATTTGTGGGATGATCTCTTGACAGGTACTTTAGATTTATTTATGGAGACACATATTGCAGATTTGGGAGACCCTATTGAGTGTATTCATCTTCTCTTTGATGAATACGATTCTTCTTCAGTTGTTGCGAGGGAACAATTTGAACCTCTTGTTCATTCTCTACATGATCATTCCTTACAGTTTGACATGAGTGTGGATACTTTGGATCATCATTTGGAGAAGACATCTTTAGAGAAGATACTTGACTCTCAACATCGACATGGAGATACTTGAGACGACTTCAAAGACTTCAAATTATTCCTACATATTCCTTTCAAGACTTGGGAGATAGCTTGCATACACCTTTTATTTTGTTTCTTCCTAAGGGGAGGAATGTTTTTCGACGATCTTGGACCATCTTCTCCATCCAATTTCAAGCATCGACCATTGGAACTCTTCTGGGGGCTACTTAGTCCTCATTTTCTTCTTCTCTCTCTATTTTGGGGGGTGTTCTCTCTCTATTTGTGGGGGGCTTATTCTTCCTTGAGGGGACTTTGATATGTACATGTGGGTAACTAACATGGATTCATTTGATGGGACCCATCATCTTTTACATCCTCCTAAATTGTGCTTAAGGGGGGGTGTTGTAGGTTTTTATTTTCCTAGTGGGTTAATTTATTTTCCCTTAGTCCTAGGTTTTTCCTACACTTTATTAGCTTGCTTAGGATAATAAAGTGATTTTATTACTAGGAGATAAGTGTTTGGTGTCCTATTCCTTAAAGGGTGGAACCAATTTCCACTTTTTGTGGTTGATTCCTAGTGGTTGGATTTACCACCTATCTCCTCTCCTAAGTTCTATATAAACTCACTATCTAGCTTGTATTTGTATCTATTCATGCATCTTTGCATTGTATCTTTCAGCTTGGAAGCTCTTAATGCAATTCTATCACATTGACATTACATAATCTCTTAGAGTCTTGGTTTGCATTCTTATGTTTTTCCAGTTTATGTAACTTTGATTTTCTCTTAAAAATTTCCTTGGGTTATTCAATCTATTTTATATTTCTAACAAAAAGGATAAGGTCTTAATCAAAGAATATCGGTCACCTCAATAAGGGGAAGTACATGGTGAGTAACTTCACACATGATATTGTACATTGAACCATTATAAAGTGACAACTAAAAGGTCTTAAAGGATTCTATATAAAAAAGTTTGTAGTGGGGGATCAGTGAATAGTGAGCCATTCCATTATACCCAAGTCAAGAGTGGTTTGCACTCTTCTCATCACCTACACATGTCTCAGTGAGCCAATGGTCATGAGGCTTGGCTTGAAGGACACTGGCAACACCTTTTGGTACAACTTTTGTTCTTTCCCCTTTATATACCTTGTCTAAAAACACGGTTGAGGCCGATTTGAGGTATTAATCCCCAAGCAAGCCCCCTACTTGAAATAAATGGAAATGATGTTTCTAATCCCCAAGATCATTCTTAAGAGATGTGAGGGGAGAGCATACACAAATAGTCACACCTTAGGATATACAAATAGATTGCAATTCAATGGTGCTTTAGATTTCCAGGATCCCATGAAGCACAAGGAAAGAGCATACATACACATTAACCTACCAAACACATCAAATAATTCATTTTAGGTGCATTAAAATAAAATATGAGATTTGTATTGTTCAATTTTAGGTACACTAAATGAAAATGAGAGTTATATTATTTAATTTTAAGCTCAAATCTAAGTGTACAAGTTTTTTTTAGGTACACCAAATGAAGAGGAAAGTTGTATTGCTCATTTTAGGTACACTAATTGAAGTGTGAAATTTGTATTGTTCATTTTAGGTACACCAAATCAAATGTGAAATCAATTTTAGGTACACCAAAATTAGATGTGAGTCATAGATTGATCAAAAAATACAACAAAAAATGTTAGTAGTACTGAATTTAGTCTTCTTCCATGTATTGCCACAGTGTAAAATGTTAGCTTCAAACAAATAGGATAAAAAAACCAACTATTAGGGTTAGAAAAATGAAAGAAATCAAAATGATAAACTATAAACCCTATTAGAACAAAAGTGTCAATGCTTGACAAAAGCGCCAAGTTTTTGCAAAAGCGTCATCTTTCTACACAGTCAAATGTGTCGATCTTTTACAAAAGCGTCACCCTTTGAATAAAAGTATCGACCTGTTCTACAAATGGAAAATAGACAATTAAAGTAGAAGTGTCAAATTATGTAGATACACTGAAATTTGAATAGTCAAAAGTGTCACCTTTCAGCATTTGCATCGTTCTTTACAAAAGTGTTGGAATTCTTACAAACAAAATTAGAACAATGTATCAATCAAACGTGTCAAGATTTTACAAACGCATCAATTTTTAACAAAAGCATCACATTGCTCTAAACAAAAGCATCAATCTTCTTCAAATGCATCTGTGACTATAATCATAACATGACCTAAATCTACCAGATCCATATGAATTTAAGAAATATTTAGTTAGTTAAGCTATAATCCCAATGAAATTCTTCAAAGCATGAAACAAAAAGCCATTAAACAAAACAATGAAGAAATGTGTAAAGGAAACCTAGTTAAATGCCTCAAACCTCATCCCATTGGTGGATTGATGCTACATTGATGTGGAATGGAAACCCTTTCCCAATCCCTTGGATAAAACAAGCTTGATTTGATGGATTGATGAGTGATAATGGATGATTTGAACCACAATGGATGAATAAATGCTCAAATGAATGCTAATGGATGGAAGTATGAATGAATTTCAACATCATAAATTTTCTCAAATGATTGTGGATCCATTTTTGTCCAAGATGGGAAGTATTTATAGGATAAAATGGTGAATCAAGGGTCAAGATCAAATTGCACAATCAATGGTTGAGAGGCAAGGAGAGATGAAGGCATAGATCAAGGATTCTCATCAAGGGATGAGAATCCAAGTTGACATGGATCAAAGAGTTAATCAATGGCTCACAATGATCCAAAGAAACACACTTCCTAAGAAGTGGTTAGAAGATATTTCCATTTTGAATGAGTGAAAAAGAGGAATATTCCATAGGAATATTCCCTTACAAGTGGGAGGGTGAGGAAAATTAGGAATTAGATAATTAAAACAAAGGTTTAATTGCGCAAGTTAGAGGAAATAAGGATTATCATTAAATAATTAATTTGTTTAATGAAAAGAGGTTAAGTGACATTTAATTTAATAATTTAGATTATTTAACTAAATGAGAGGACATAAAGGGGTTTAATTTAAATAATTTTCATTATCCAATTAAACTAGATGAAATGATGGTGTGAAAGGGGGTGAATTAACCTAATGAAATTAATTATTAGATTAATAGATGAGAATGATGCATTTAATTAAATAACTAGGATTATTCAATTAAACAGTTGAAAAGAAGGTGAATTTATGATGAAATGGTGTTAGTCATCAAATTCAAGTGTAATATGAGTCAAGACAATTTTAAGTGTCTACATTTTTTCCCTCTTTGAAGCGAGGTACCTGCTACATTGGTTCAAAGACTGACGCTTTTCAAATTTACACTATAGCTCAGATAAAAAATTTAAAAATTCCTAATTTTTTGGATGCCCCACTATTGCCCCAATGGAAGGAATTAAGATGGTATCCCGCCCCCTAAAGAGATTGGGTGAAAATTTGAATTTTCGAGTCGATATCGCAACAAAGATTGAACATAGGTTCAACTCAAAGAAGATGAAAGATGCTTCTTTAGAAAGACTAGATATTTGATGTATATGAATTTATGATGTATAGACAACCATCAACCATGGTTAGTGTCATGTTTTTGATATATATCACATAAATTTGATACTTGAATAGAATTGTTAGTAAAGATAGAAGAATAAGAAGAATAAGATGGATGGAAGTAGAAGAATGAGATGGACATTGATTAACCATTGGTTTGAGATTGATTCAAAAGTCCAACAAGATTATGATCATTCAAGAATTCATTAGATATGGTGATAAGAAAGATGATTTGCTTGTTTAAGGGTTTGGGATACTTTGACTCTACAAATAGATAGGATAATCCTTGCTCACACCTTGACATATGAAAACCTTTTTGGAATGTATTTTAGAAGTTTAGAACATTTCAAACCAAATCATACGCAATAGTCAACAATCTATTCAAAATGACCTCCCTACACACAACTAGGCAAGTATTCACCAAGATTATCTTACAAAAACATCCCACAAGCACAACAAATGAAATATAATGATCGATGCCCCATTCCTTTCTCTCTAAATCATTTTAATAGACATCATTGAGAGGTCCTTGGAATGGGCTAATAAGATAAATCATAAGACAAGATCAAAATGAACAAAAAGTCAATGTTGTTTATATCTCTTGCCAAAAGGTGTAATGTGTTTTGAGGATAAATATCCAAAATTATTGACAATGATAATTCCCATTGTAGGAAGGATGCATCCTAGGACATATTATCAAATTTTGGCAGGTTGATAGTTCATTTGAAAGGCCGTTGATATAAGGTTCTACTGATGTGTTTGATAATGATCAAAACTTAGGATTTTAATATTTAAGGTTTCTACTTTTGTTGATTGTTGTACTTGTTTTTCATTTGTGTTACCAAAGGGTGAGTGTGACGATCAATTATTATGGATGAAAGTTTATTGTAGGTGAAAGCGAAATGGGATGGGTGGTTTTGAAGTTTTTGGAATACTTTAATGTTTTTGGTATTTTGTAATGTTTTGAGGTTGTTTTTGATGTTTTTGGGTATATTTGAATGTTTAGGTTTTTAGATTATGTGAGGTTGTTTAGGAGTTTCAAATATTTCCCAATATTTTGGGTTTTTCAAGTTTTCAAATGTTTTTTGTGTTTTTTGAGTTTTGACCATGACCTATGAGGGATTGACCTAGGGCCTAGGGGGCTTATCAAAGATTAGCCTTTCCTACGTTATACACGTAGAGACCATGTAGTTCGATTGAACTTGACCAGTAACCATTTTTTGATGATATATGAACACTTGATGGGTTGTTAGTTTATTATGATAGACTCCTAAAGACTAACCTAAAGTGTCTCAGGGGAACATCAATGATGGCCTTGCCTACGTTCAAGCTCAAAGACTCATAGTTCGACAAGGTAATGTTTTTGATTTTTTTGATGTTTTAACTTGTTTAGGGATTTTGTTGTGATTTAGATGTTTTGGATTTTGACTTTACAACTTTTCAAATGTTTTTGGATTTTGCTATACAAGATTTTGATGTTTTTTGGATTTTGATAAGGTTTTTAAATGTTTTTGGGATTTTTTGAGGATAAACGATACCTAGATCATGAAGCCAATGTCACATTATGAGATACCAAACATGGATCAAGAGTTATTCAAAAACAAGAGTGCAATAACTTGCCCCCAGTGTCTAGCAATGTTTCATAGTGCAATGGACAAACCAAGATAGGTAATTTATATGCAAAGGGTCTTATCATGCTAGTAATGGGCTACAAGACTTCATGAGACAAAATGGTAAAGATCCTATCAAGAGTTTTCCATGAGTAGAGTTGAAGTATATGACGAATCTTTGTCAAGACCAAGATAAATTGGAATACCTGGATAAAGCTAGATTGGATGGATGGAGGAAATATTGGATTTATTATGACAAGGATGAGATACTTCTGTCTGAAAAGGATCATATAGACGCTTGATTCTACTCATGACACTTGTTTTCCAGGTTTTCATCATAGCACTTGCCCAAATTGCCATTGAAATGGTTTTCACTGGAGGAAAATTTTTATTTTTACTGCTTTCTTGATTTTTTTTGATTTTTTTTAAAATTTTACTCATGTTGAGCCACCTAGTGGTACTGATGTAGAGGCCATTGTCATAATGTGCCAACAATATCCTGTTTGAAGAAGTTTCTTCACTAAGGCACAAACACTTGAATGAAACTTTTTAGAAATTTGATTTGCCTTGTTGGTACTAGAATTGACCTTGTCTATTTGTGCACATCGCGCTAAAGTGTTGTTGGAATCCTTATGATGAAGAGTAGTTGCCAACACATGGTTAACATGAGAATTGGATATCATGAATGGAGGGTACAATGCCATGCATGAAGAAATATGAGATGGATTGGTTGATGGTTTGGAACCTTTGAATCTCCAAACTTGGGAATATGAGCAACGATGAGTAGATGTAACAGTTTTCGTGAAATTAGGACCAACCACTTGATATAATTTTTTTATCGCTTGAGAAGCATGCTTTTGTATTTGAGGACATTGTTGATGGATACATTTTCCTTTTTTATTTTTCCCCATAGTTTCTTTGACTAATAGAGTTTTGGAGGGATTATTTTCTTTATTTTTCTTTTTAATCCATTTGTATTTGATGTGTCCTTTGTGATTTACTATTTCTTTTTCTTCAACGATGTTATCCTTTCTATGTTGGTCCCAACTTGAGGATGGGATAATGGGTGGATGACGATTCTTGATACAAATAGTTGTAGCGTTGATAGTATTTTCATCATAAGGATCCTTCATGCCCCCTATGTTGATGTTTGTATTAAACAAGATTTCCCTTGACATTGTGAAGGTATTAACAATACCTAACCCTTTTCCTAGATAATGTATCCTCTGATCCATAGCCACTAAATATGACTTATCATGAAAACATGATATTGCTATGGGTTCTTGCTATTTAGAAATATGAACTACTAGCTCTAATTCTATGACATCTTTATTTGTTGGTACTGCTTTAGAAGATTTTGGTGTTAATTCGGAAGATGATAATACACAATCACTATAAGAATCAAGAATCTTGACTGTTGCTTGCTCTTGTGTGGGAATATCAAGTGTGGGAGACTCTTGTTTTGGATTTAGAATGCCTATATGTCCATTGGAAAGAAACATCTTAGGGGTGATATTTGGGATATATTTGGAGTTTAAAATGGTTTGGAAGATGTCCATCAACTCTTGATAAAATTTTGGGAAGTGAGCTTTTCATATTGACTTAGGGTAGAGAAACTATCACTTATGGGTTGGAAGGGTTTGTGCAAACCATGGAAATGTTGTGGGGATAGGGGTTCTTGATCCCGACTCGATTCAGAGAAAATTTTGTTATCCTCAAGAGCCTCCTCTTGACATGATCCTTGGGTGGATGATACATCATCGGTAAAAGACTCTTCGCAACAATTTGTAGGTATGGGTGCAAAAGGGATCTTTCTTGCTCCTTTGGAACTTCTACAATATTCCCAATCATGAAGTCATATGTGGGATATATATTATAATCTGATACATACTTGATGCCATTGCAGTATGAAATATTGCTAGACGTTGTTGATTGGTTTGGAATTTATTTTAAAACTGTTGGCATATGGCCTTAGGAGATTGTTTTTGGCTGCTAGTGTTGTCATTGATGGCAACTAGAGTCAGTAGTGTGGTCCGCAATTTAGAAGCAGTTCCTACCGGCAAGGAAAGTAGAAGACAATACTCTACCGAAAGAATGCATGAAGAACAGAGTATCCGGTTGGTAAGTTGATCTGGATACTTCACCGGATGATTATTTTGTCGTGTGGATCCCTAGGGAAGCTTGTCAACCATGTATGCTATTTGTTTGATAAGTTTTAAGATATTACATTGATCCATGTACAAGTTTGGAGATTCGGTAGAATGATTTATTACTTGTTTTCTCATTGTGGACGACCTATTGTGTATGGAATGTTTTGGATGTATGAGGAGTATGTGTTTAACTATTTCTTATGTTGGGAATTTTGGTTTGGGTCCCTACTATAGTCTAGCTAACTTGTGTGGGTACGCATTAATTCTAATTGCTGATTGGAGCCGACTTGTGGAAGAATATTATATTTTGTTTCAAGCCGACATACAAAAATAAAATTCTTGTTAGCATATATATAAGTGATATTGGTAATTCATTTTGCATGGTGATGTACGAAGTAGTGAGAAGGTGTGTGTGCAAAAAAATGCAAAACAACTGCATGAGGTAATATCAGAGAATCTATCAAGTGAGTTTTGTTTGTGCAATAGAAGGGTTTTTATAGGAGAGCAGAGCAGAAGTGTGAATTGGGCAGAAGGTCTAGAATCCATTTTCATGTGCTTCATTGGAACTGAATCTAGGAATTTAGAGATGCTATTTTCTTAGTTCATATTTTGAATAGTTTTAATCCAAACTCTTTTGTATTTTGAGCAGTGAGCTCTAGGCAGTGTGCCTAAATGCAAGTGCATTCCCCTTTTTATCATACTTTTAATAGAGTATACTTTGTGGATTAATCTCCACCGTGGTTTTTCCCCTAACAGGGTTTCCACATAAAAATCTTGGTGTTATGGTGTTCACATTTTTTTATTAATGTGCATGCATGTTTCCTTCTGTTTATTTGTTGTGGATGCTATTAAAGATTAAATATTGCTATTGATTTGAGATCCAAAAATTGTGGAACACTGATTCACCCCCCCTCTCAATGTTCCTAGTGTCCAACAAAAACAATATCTTGATACGTGTTTGGGTATGGATTACATTTTTTGAAGTTGATGCCTTTCCTGAATCTTTTGTTTTTCCATGATTAGGCATAGGGTTTGTGTAATTTTTTAGATTGTCATTCCCATATTTTTGATCAACATCAATGTCTCCTTGTTCAATAAGATCTTGGATCAGATGTTTGAGTCTAAATTTTTTTTGTGTGTTTGAAATTTGTATCAGTGAAATTCACAAAAATGATCTTATTTATAGCTAGGGGGTTTGACTTGTGGCTCTTGATAGTTTGAGAAATATAGGAGTGTGATAAGGTTAGATTATATCAATTTCTTCAACACATCCTCCATAGGTTCTTTTGTCACATAAAACTGCACCCTATTGAACAAGAGTTTAGTGTTCTAATGACACAATGGAAATGACCTCAAGGTGTTGGACCTTACAAATTGAGCTCAAGGCTCCAGAGAAGGCTAACTTCCTCTTCTAAACTAAGTGCAAATTTCTTAGTCTAACCCAACACATGAAAGTCCTAATGCTAACCTAATCTAACAGATCACAAGGGAAAAGGGTATAAAGAGACATGAAATGTGAAAGAAGGTGATGCATAAATTTAAATTTTGTTCCTTCCTACTTTAGAACAACATAATATGTCAAAGAAACAACTAAAAACACACTCAAATATGAAGGTAAATGAGTTTTTCTCAAACATGCAAGAGGTAATAGTGATAACAGTTGAATTTTATTGACATAAAGCTTGAAGTAACCTTTACAATGGTAGAATGCAAGAGTTGTAAGTCTACAAAAGAAAAATCCCAGAGAGGCTAGAGGAGGAATCCATAATAATGATACAATATTTTCCTTTATGGTTCAAGCATAACCAATATTTGAAATCAAAACCCTAACCCCAAACTAACTAGGGTTACAAAAAGATGAATTCCGATTAGGTTTGGAAAAGATTTAAATTTCTCCCAGCCATAGAGCCACCACAAAGCCATAAGGGCTCTGACATATCGAATGAGCCCTGGAATGATGACTCTTATGAATGTAGAGATGGGGATCCATGAAATCCATAGTGAAATATTAGATTGACATACCCCCTAATAGAGAATATGGCATCTACAACACATCGAGTAATTCCGACATCCTACAATCAATACAATGTTGAAAAGGCATAGAAAATTGATCTAAATCGATCAAATTCAATCTGGTAGCTGAGAATGTCACTAAGACATTAATTCTACAAATCTTACACAAACTTGAACAATTAGTTGTTGAAGTTTGAATAATGGTCGTTGGATTGGAGATGGATGGCTATGGCAATATTCCCAAATGATCTTTAAAACACGATTGTTGATCACATAAGAATCAAGATCAATGACTATCGTGTAGCCATAATACATCATTGATCTCCTTAAGAGTATAAGGAAAAAACTCACGATGCACAAGATGCATGCGATGCAATGAAAATCTACTACCTGTTGCTTGGGACATGTGTCACATAATCGCTCCCTCACGCATTGAACCTAGACCCACCATATCACTGTCATCAAAAATCATGCAAAGGACTTATGCTTTATGTTTCCAAACTGTGATGTGAAAAACCATCATAATGACCTTCAAATGCTTTCCCTCAAATCTAAACCATTGACTCTCTCATCACAGAAAATAAGACCATCACAAAAATCACTAGGGTGGCATTATTCACAATAGTGATGTGAATGATGCGTGTGATGACCATTAGATCTTGCTACAATAAATTTGAGCCTTTGGGACCATACAAAGAAAACCAAAACCTTGGGACCACCAAGACATGTGCCATCTCAATATTCACCATTTTCTGTCATCACCATTCTATCGGGAAGTCGAAGGGACCATCATCAACATCTTGCCAATATCCACCTATCCCTCTAATAAAGAGATCCTACCTTCGTCACTCATCACACAAAGGATTTTATTACTTTGGATCATAACCGTGATGCACTAGAGGCTAGCGATGACCGTCCAATCACCATCCTTTAATATGGGCCCTTCATCACTTGATCATCACTCATCACGTAAAGGACTTCAACCCTTGAGAGTGAAAATGTGATGCACTAAGCCATTGCGATAGCCATTAGATCTTCTTTCATTATCACCTACTATTGATCCTTGACCATTGCACATCATGAGAAGCTCAAAACATTTCATTTCACAACAGTGGTGAAATGATGGTGCGATATCCATCCAATCTACATCACCTAATTTGTGACATTAGATCTCTCATCGCAAGCACAATAGACATCATGGTTAAGGTTTTGGTTATGAGAATGCAAACTATGATGCAAAGGGTAGCATTGATGAACACTTCATCGATCAAACTCGTAGCACAAGGAAAGAGGGTCAGTCACCAAATGATTTTTTAAAGAAATAAGTTATAACTTATGTGACTTGTGACAACCAATTACTAGTCAACATAAAATCATAAACTCTGCTCATTTTCCATGGTTGTAAACCTTAGGTTTTAACTATAAACCCTAAGTTAGACGAAGAGCATATATAAAAAATTCTTGAGCATATTTTTACCTCTTTTGACCATGCATAATAAACCAATCGACTCCTCTTGAAAAACCCATGTTGAAACTGCAGTCAAACTCCTCCGTAAACCTCTGGAAGTGACTTCTACAACCATAGCAATATTGCATGACAACATTGCAACTTTTTAGCAACTTTGCAGCAAATGCAAAATATGGATTTCAACAGGATGAACACATAGGATCTCTTTGATCGGATATATATGATGTGCAACCAAGGGTGGCATAAAATATGTCAACAATTTGGAAATTTCTACGGGATGATTTCTTGCTAATCATAGAATATAGAGGCCTTATCAATCCATTGGGCATAAAATCATGAGGGGTCAATAAAACTGGGTCTCCCAAGGGAAAAACAAAACATGTGTAGGCCTACACTTGGAGGAAAGCATGGAAACTAGGAACATAAATTCCCTTAAGGAGAATGTAGGGTGTGCAAACACACTTCATGGAAAGAAAAAATATTTAGAATATGTACATGAGATCAGCTGAAAAAAGAGGAACATCATAGAAATTTGCCTCTGTCAAAAAAAGATCCTCTAAAAGAGCCTATCCCTTTCAAGCTGAAATTATGATCTTCTTTCATCTGCAACCATTAAAGTAAACCAACTAAATGTGAAGGGATACATAATGAACTAGCTTGGTGAAGAATCACCTCGTTGTAGACCTTATCTCTAGAAGGTAGCCATATGATGTAAGTGTCAAACTCCTCTGATAGAGACACCTTAGGAGAACAAACAATAGCATGGGGGAAGCTTCTCTAAAAATAGGTCAACATCAAAAGGAGAACCTTTTAGAAATAAAAAAGAAAATTCTTTACACAAGCGTGAGCCACTACTATAGTCATTGGCCTTCTCAAAAATATGTTTCTCACAAAATCCCCCCTCAAGTTCCTCCTCATCTCTTTGAATGACAAGGCCGCTCTTGATCTCATAGCAATTTTCCCTCTCCATTTGATGGCTACTTATAACAACCCCAAGCTTATAGCCTAAAATATCCACCATATCCCTTTGATTTTCTATGAGGTTGGGAATAGGGGTGTTATCTTCAAAGTTGCAGAATATGCTCATATGAAAAATCCCCCTCTTTAATAGGTGAATCAAAATGGAAAGCATTTCCCAACACATCCAGAAAGAAATCAGGAGCCTCCTCCACATGAGTAGTAGGTTTATAAACAACATACTCATCCCCTTGACTATGCAAGGAAAAATTCACATTTATAGGAGTAGGAGTGTAAGGTTCAAAATTATCCTTTGTAAGTGGCCTACTGATTTTATTTGGATCCCCCTCTTCTTTTTTGGGCTGCACTAGACTGATCGGAGGAGTAGCATGCTCCTTTTCAAACAATTCCTTTGGTTGATTATGCTCTTTTAAAGCTTCTTTTAGTATATCCCTTTGAAGTGGTATGGACAAGGCCTCCAACATGGTGACATTTAGGTTATACTTCTTCATTTGATCAACTATATTGAAAGGGTACTAACTAACCTTAGGTGAAGCATTTGGAACAACCGAATCCAACTTGCTAATTGGGTGACTTGAGGTCACTCCACCATCCTATTGCTCTTACTATTAGGTTAATCTAATTGTAAAATTTTTGTTCTACTTGTTTCTCCAAAAACTACAACATTTTGAGATGGTTGGGATGATGATGCTCTACCCTTTATGTATAACGAAAAAATATCCTTTTCTCCCCCTTTTGATCTGGTATCCCGATCTATCTGGTTCACACCACAAAATTCCTCTTGATTGCAGTTAACAAATGTATAGTCTCCTTGCAAGTGATCAGACTTTCCAAAATTTATTTGGTTTGCATTAAATTGTTGCCTTGATGTGGAGGTCTCATTTTGAAGCACCAAATATTTTTCAATCTCACCATTTTGACAAGCATTCTGGTTATGAGGCTGATTACATGAATAACACCAGTCATGTTCTTGAGCTAGATTGTTTTGAACTGGAACCAAGGACTTTGAAATGTTGGTAGTGGCTCTTAAGAAGTATAGGAAGGCATGCTTAAGAGAAGGTTTGATCAAGGTAGGAATTGTATTCCAAGTCTTATGAAATTTGTAGTTGAAATCACTCATGAATTCATGAGGTTCTCTTTTAATTGTGGTCAGTTGTTCTGCCAAGGAAAAATGGTCACTTTTATCTTCAAATGCCTATATAACTTCTCCCCTAATTCATCCTAATTGTGAATGGATTTTGGAGGCAGACCTCTATACCATTGTAATACTTTACCTTTCAGTGAAGTGGCAAGTAATCTAACAACCACATTATCTTCTGTTACATCATGTACAAAACATATATTGGCCACATCTATGATGTGTTCTTCTGGAGTTATAGATGTTTCATCAGTAAAATGAGGAATAATTTTCGAGGAATTGATTGGTATCATTCGTTTGAGCCAAAATTAAGGGGCTACCACCAATAAAAGATACAAAGGGCTGATTTCTAGGTAAATCCATGTGGAATAATGTCCTATTTGTATGGGTGGTAGGTGTTTTAGTCTAAAATAATATACCCACAGGTAGTGTATATTGAGCTCTATGAGAAGGGATGGAACTTCTATTCCTTCTTATAGGTGACAAAGATTGTCTATTTCTTCTTCTAGAAGTAGAAAGTGAGAGTTGGATATATTGAGAATTACCTCTAGAAGATGATCTTGTATGAATCCTTGGCATGAACTTGCAGGTCTGATCTTGAACTAGGAGTTCTAGGGAACAACAGGGTGACCAATTCATATGTAGAGTCCTCCCTTGATTGCAGAGTCGCCAGGTACTTGTTTGAGAGCCTCTTCAAGGTTGGAATGTTGAGAGCAACAACATTTTCTTAATAAAATAAAGTGAAACTTATTGCTTGTGTCCCACTGGGTGTGTGAAAAACTGTTGTCACATAAAACTACACCTTATTGAACAACAGTTTAGTGTTCTAATGACACAATGGAAATGACCTCAAGGTGTGGGACCTTGCAAATTGAAGTCAAGTATCTGGAGAAGGCCAAATTCCTCTTCTAAACTAAGTGTAGATGTGTTGGTATAACCCAGCACATGAAAGTCCTAATGCTGACCTACTCTAATAGATCACAAGGGAAAAGGGTAGAAAGAGACATGAAATGTGAAAGAAGGTGATGCACTGAATTTAAAGTTTGTTCCTTCCTACTTCAAAATAGCATAATATGTTAAAGAAACAATTAAAACACCCACTTAGATATGAATGTAAATAAATTTTACTCAAAAATGTAAGAGGTAATGGTGATAATAGTTGAATTTTATTGACATAAAGCTTGAAGTAACCTTTACAATGGCAGAATGCAAGAGTTGTGTTATCAATAGTTTTGCACCCCGCTGAATGCAATATTCAGCAAACTACTGAAAGATGGAAACCTCTTTCAGATGTGGGTGATCTTACGTGAAAGAGGAATCTCCAGAGTGAGCTGGTTCTATGAATGATGAATTCTATTCTAAAACAATTTCTGAGGAAAGGGATGAAGAATAACTGAACATAAAAACCTATTTCTAAAAGACGATTCACCAAACTTATAAGAATTCAGACCAAACCACCCATAACAACTTCTCTATTGCAGTAATCCTCACAATCTCATTGGAACACATCCCATCAGTGATTCGCATGAAGATCTGGAAAACAAATACAACATGCAACCTGAAACATGTAATTCTGAAACACCACCTATAATAGCAAGACATAAAAGGATTTCAATTTGAAAACACAAGTACATCAGATTGCTATTACAAAACTTAGACAAAAAATAAGGAGAAATTTGCTGCTCTATTAAAACTGGAAGAGTGTCAATCTGTCCAAACTGAGTATCAAAAGGTTTACAAGCTCCCCGAAATGAGTAAGGGCAAGAAACTAATCTGAACTGATGAGAATGGAGAGTTGAAAGACTAAATCTACCCAAAGAACTCTCCAGGAAACCCTAATCCGAGCTTAGAAAAAGCTCAAGGAAAAAAGGCCTCAAAAAAACTCAAAAATTGCTTTAAAGCAAAAAAAAGCACAAAGCTTTCATGATTACACTGTCAAGCCCCTAAAAATAGGCAAATCCTGCTTTAAAAGTTCAAAAAATACCTTATCTCTCCAAGATAAGTCTGGAATTTGACTAAGAAGAAAAGTCAGTCAAATATTTGCTAAAAATAGCAAGAAAACATAAAGCAGTTTATAAAACATCGCTTTTATGCTTCTGCTTTACAAGATGCAGATTTTTTCAATTTTGTCTATTTTTGCAACTCAAAGATTGGAAATATTTTGCAAAAATAAAACTGCTTATTTCTCCATTACAATAATTGATTTTTTCCCAAAAAATAATAAAAATATACCAATGTCATCATTATCTCCTCATCACAACTCCAATTGATTTCTCCAAAATCAATCAAAATAAAATCCCTAAAAACATTGACCCAAGGCTTAAGGTATCCATAATTCTCTCTAATTGCTCTTCATTTAAAATAATACCCTAAGGCATAAACTTATACCTCTAAGGAAAAACAATAAGCCTTAAATACTTAAGACATCTCTCTAGCATAGAATTTCGGCCTCCATTTGATATTGAATTAAACTTAGGTTTTGATAAATCATAAAGGAAACATTATGAGTTCGGCCACCATTTGATATTTGACATGTGCATTTTGAATGAAAATTCTGGAAACTTCATAATGCTCGAATTAGGGATTTGATCAAAATAGGGTCAAACCCTAATTATCACCATTTCACACCCATGACTTTGGAAAGAAAAAACTTTTGTTTGCATGAACAACACCGCTATGATGGTGTTGGATTCGAGCCCGTGTGCAGAAAAATCCTCCTCTACTCTCCAGTTGACTGAATCTCCAGTGGGTAAGTCTTTTTTTCATGGCGAAATAACTTTTCCACTTCATTATCTCGAGTATCAAAAAGCCCTAAGGGCGTGGTCTGCATAAGTTTGTTTCTAATCTTCTATTGTTTTTGACTTCTCCATACCATTATGGATTCGAGCTCGACTCCCATAGTCCATTCATGAAAGCTCGACTTGTATTCCTATTCTCCTTCACTGTGCAGAGGTAAGCTTTAGTTAATGGTTTTTGTAATCTCCATTTTGGCCTTGAGGCCGTGGTGAACTCACTCTGATGTCTTTATTCTGAATCTTCTGTGTTCTTCTCATGCTCGCTGCTGTGTAAACCCGACCTTCATTGTGAGTTCCATTCACCAGTGAGAGCTCGGCCACTCTTCAAAACTCAAAAATTATACCTTGGGAAGCTAAAGAGGAAGCTATGGCCACGACTTTAGACTCTATCAGAAATTCAAGCTGGTAATTTTCTTTGCTTTGTAGAAACTCTAAAAAACTCTCTTTATTTCATAAATCTTATGGCCATGTTAAGGCCGTGCCAAAAGAGCACTATAGGAAGCATTTTTTATAGATTTTGGGCTCGACCCAGAACATAAAACTACCATTATATTAATTAAAAAAATACCTCTGTATGTGGGTATCACAGGAACTCCAATAAATCTGCATTTTTCCCTCTCTGTATTTCGACCCAGAACAGAAAGCTTGCATTTGTTTTATGTTCTTGCCATTTTACTCTAGATTTCATATGGGTATTTCTATAATTGCTTTTTCTGCATTTTGAAGCCAACCCTGAAAATGGGTACTCAAAATTTTTAAGTGAAACTCCATTTTTTTGTATTTGATGCTAAACTGGAAATGGTTCTTTTGAATTATTAAATAAAAATGCATTTGTAATCTCTTTTGAAGCTCGACCTAGCACAAAAATCTTCACATTTTAGGTCAAACTACTTTTGAATGCAAAAACCAAAATGGGTATTGTAGAGTATCACATTTTCTATACCATGTATGAAAACCCACATTGGATACCATGAATAACTAAGCATAGTTTTATTTCGTAGTCCTGAAGCAAATGTTTGTATATTTTGAAGAAAATATCTCTATTCTAGTTTCTCTTCAGAATTCGACCATCAGTTCATTGCATTGATTCCTATTACTTCTTTGTGGTTATTGTGAAAATCATATAAGAGCTGTATTCTTTCTACTTTGAGGCTCGAAGAAGCACAAAAATTTGCATACTTTGTAATTATAATGTTGTTTTAAAGTAAAACCCATACGGGTATCATGGATTATCATGTTTACTATATTTTGGAGACAAACCCACATGTGGGTAACAACTGTTCATCTTTGCTTACCATAGAACTGTAAGCACCTATAGGAGTTGACAAAAAATGTAAACCTTCATCGAATTCAGTTCATGGGATTGACCCATCCATCATCACATGTAGTCTTGCATTTCTTCAAAAAACCAATATTGGCATTTGATGTTTGCTTTTAGATCTTCCTTCAGAAATGTACACTCATGGTTTAGATCAAAACAGTGTTAATCTATACTCTGCTTGTGAGCTTCTTTAAGCATTCAGAATCCTTTAATCTGCACTCTGCATTATTTAGACAATGAACTCATGCCTCCTCCACTGAGACAAAACCTAACATGGTTAAGATCCAAAAACAAAATTTGATCCAAAGAAAACTGTTACCTTCTTGTTTTAGTCCTTATGCTTAATCATTGAATCATAATGGACTGTACCTAGTCCTTTGTTCCTCCTTAATTTTAACACAACTTTCACCTTTGTAACAAAAGGTATCTTGAATGTTTGTCTTTATTTTAATCTCATTAGCATACTGTACATTTTGAAAGAGAGCCACTTACTGCATCACTGTTGCCTGATTAAAAAATGCCTTCAGAAATATATAAGAGCATGATGGAATAACAGGAACTTGTGTGTTTGTTCATACTCATTTGACTCATATATCTAGCTTTCATTTGGCATTTCTGTACATCCTTTGATAGTTGTATGACACCCGAACTTGATTCATAATCATTTTCCTCTGTTGATAAGAGCAACTGACCTCTTGTTACAGCACTGTCATTGACATGGATCTTGAGAAAGATTTGTATTTGTTCATTGAGAAGAAAAGGATCTCCCTGTTTGTATTCTACCTGTATTTTAATGTCCTTCTAACACTCCTTATCCTTATCATGGCAACTCCATAGGGAAACCAAAAATGAATCATTGTAACATCATGACCACATGTTGCTCACTAGCTCATATGTATAGCTTAACAACTCAGAACTTATTTTGGAAAGAAAATACTTACTCTTCCCTTATTATCCTGGAATGATCTCTTTATCACTAAACCCATTAATAATGCAATATTTCTTCACTAGTCAACTCATAACTAGAAATTTTTTTAACACTCAAGTGCACTGTCTATATTTGTATTCATGAGCAACATGGTACTCTTCATGCATTTTTATATTTCACTGCTCAAACTGCTCTCAGAAACTGGTCTCTTTGATGATGAAAAATAGAACAAATCATTAAGGCATATGTATGCCTATTCACTATCCAAAGAGAAAAAATGAATTGAAACTCACATGACATATGATTATAATCAGCACAGAAAATGAAGTGATTCAACAATTTTGATGCAAATGCATTCTGTTAAATTCCTTAAGTGAACTAAGCTCACTGTTCACCTGTAGCCTTCAAAAAGAAATGCTGATCGTTATGAATGCACAATTGGTTTTGTTACTTGATGGATAACTCTGTTTTACCCTTTCAGTTGTATTTCACTTTGTTTGATGTATATGATGAAATATCTTTCAAAATCAGCCCATTTAATGCATCGGGCAGCATGCCGGGCTCTACCCTTGTGGGAGCCCGTTTTACTCCACATGCTTGGTCTTCGACTAATGTTAAGCTCCATGACTTTACCTATACCTGCACATGGAAGCAAACAATGTTAGCATAAAAAATAGAACATGTTGATTATGATGTTGATACTTCTCCTTCAGTTCACTTCTTCATAGTGCATTTGATTTTCTTCTGATTGTTTCAATGCATTGCTCATAGTATACTGTACTATTGTAGGTGCATCATATGAGTTATGTCATAGTCAGAGCCACTGACACTCCTCTTTTCTCCTACAGGTCAACGAAGCTTGAGACAACGAGGTGCACCATTCAACATCAAGCGTCGATAACAGGCAATGATGACTATGTTGTTGCTTATATGTTCTCCTTTCGCATCTTCAGTAGTGCATTGTGCTATTAGAAATGTATTGGAACAGTTATAGTTATATCCACAGCTTGTGTGGATCCTTGATTTCAATTTTTTCTTTTTAGTTGAAAAGAAAAATGCATCTCATGCAATGCTGTAATATTATTCTGATTGTGAAATCAAATGAAGCCTTGCAAAAATATGAGTTCTTTTCGAAATGAATAAAAGCATCTGAAATGCTATTTTGCTTATGTAGTCAATTCTGTCTTTCCTTTAAAATTGCAACATCTGAATGGCACTCTGCAAACTCATAACTTCAAAAATGCATAACTATTACTCAAATGCACAAAGTAATGCGAAACAACATTTAAAACAATCTGCAATTCCACTTATTGTCGAAAACAATCAGCTAGCTCCTCTATTTGAGCTAAGGCAAAAAATATGTAACAAGTTGCAGGTCTACAAAAGAAAAATACCAGAGAGGCCAGAGGAAGAAACCACAATAATGATACAGTATTTTCCTTTATGGCTCAAGAATAACCAAGATTTGAAATCAAAACCCTAACCCTAAACTAACTAGGGTTATAGAAAGATGAATTCTGATTAGGTTTGGAAAAGATATGAATTTCTCCCAACGACAGAGCCACCGCCAATCCATAAGGGCCTTGACATCTCAAATGAGCCCTATAATGATGACTATATGAATGCAAAGATGGGGATCCATGAAATATGCAACAAAATATTAAATCGACATACCCCCTGATAGAGAATAGGGCATCTACAACACATCAAGGAGTAATGTTGACATCCTGGAATCAATACAACATTAAAAAGGTGTAAAAAATTGATCCAAGTCGATCAGATTCAATCTGGTAGCTGAGAATGTCACTAAGACATTACTTCTACAAATCTGTCGTGAATTGGAGCAATTAGCCATTGAAGTTTGAATACCGGCTGTTAGATTGGAGATGGATTGTCAATATTAGATTCCTAAATAAAATTTAAAACATAGTCATTGATCATAGGAGAATCAAGATCAATGAATATCATGTAGCATTAATACATTATTGATCTCCTTAAGAGCATAAGGCAACAACTCACGATGCACAAGATGCAATGAAAATCTGCCACCTGTTGCTTGGGACACATGTCACACAATTTCTCTATCGCACATTAAACCTGGACCCACCATATGAAAACCATCACACATCACACAAAGGACTTATGCTTTATGTTTCCAAACAATGATGTGAAGAATCCTCATGATGACTGTTAGATTTTTTCCCTCAAATTTGAAGCATTGATGCTCTCATCGTGGCAAACAAGACCATCACAGAAAGCACCAGGGCAACATTATTCACAACAATGATGTGAATGATGTGCGTGATGACAAGAACTTCCTACACTAAATTTGAGCCATTGGGACCATATAAAGTAAACCAAAACCTGAAGCCCACCAAGACACGTGTCACCTCAACATTCATCATCCGCCGTCATCACCATTCTATTAGGATGTGGAAGGGACCATCATCATCTCTCTGATATCCACTCATCCCTATGATGAAGAGATCCTACCTTCATCGCTCATCATGTAAAGACTTTAGCTAATTTGGATCATAACCGCGATGCACTAGAGGCTAGCAATGACTACCCAATCACCATCTTTAAATCTATGCCCTTAGTCACTTGATCATCACTCATCGTGCAAAGGACTTCAACCATTGAGAGTGAAAATGTGATGCACAAATTCATCGTGATAGCTATTAGATATTATTTCATCATATCCCATCATTGATCCTCGACCATTGTGCATCACAAGAAGCTCAACACTTTTCATTTCACAACAACGATGTAAAATGATGGCAGGATATCCGTTTGATCTACATCACCAAATCTATGATGTTGGATCTCTCATCGTGAGCACAATAGACATCATGGTTAAAGTTTTGGTTATGAGAATGCAAACCATGATGCAAAGGGTAGCAGCAATGAACACTTCACTGATCAAACCGGTAGGACAAGGAAAGAGGGCCAGTCATCGAATGATTTTTAAAGACATTAGTTATAACTTATGTCACCTGCGACAGTCGATTACCAATCAACATAAAAAAATAAACTCAAATAATTCACCATGACTGCAAACCTTAAGGTTTAAATATAAACCCTAAGTTAGATTGAGAGCATAAATAAAGCATTCCTGAGCATATTTGACCTCTTTTGATCATGCAGATGAGACCAATCGAATCCTCTTGAAAAACCCATGTCAAAACTGTAGTCAAAATCCTCTGCAAACCTTTGGAAGTGACATCTGAAACAATAGCAATATTGCATGATAACATTGCAACTTTTTTAGAAGCTTTGTAGTAAATGCAAAACATGGATTTCGACAGGATGCATACATAGGATCTCTCTAATCAGATATAGATGATGTGAATCCAAGGGTGGCATAAAATATGTCAACATTTTAGTGATTTCTGTGGGATGATTTCTTGCTAATAATAGAATTTAGAGGCCTTATCAATCCATTGGGCATAGAGCCATGAAGGGTCAATAAAATTGGGTCTCCCAAGGACAAAAAAAAACATGTGTAGGCCTGCACTTGGAGGAAAGGATGGAAAATAGGAACATACATTCCCTTAAGGAGAATGTAGGGTATGCAAATGCACTTCATGAAAAGTAAAAATATTTACAATATGTACACAAGATCGACTGAAAAAAGAGGAACATCACAAAAATTTTCCTCTGTCAAAAAAAATCCTCTAAAAGAGCCTATCCCTTTCAAGCTGAAATTGTGATCTTCATTCATCTGCAACCATTGAATTAAACCATCCGAATGCAAAGGGATGCATAATGAACTAGCTTGGTGAAGAATCACCTCATTGAAGACCTTGTCGCTGGAAGGTAGCCATATGATGTAAGTGTCAAACTCCTCTAACATCGGCACCTTAGGAGAAGAAATAGTAGCATGGGGAAGCTTCTCAAAAAATAGGTCAACCAGTTGTTCCCTTTGATTTTCTATGAGGTTGGGAATAGGGGTGTTCTCTTCAAAGTTCAAAATATGACCATACCGATATCCCCCTCTTTAATAGGTGAATAAAAATGGAAAGCATTTCCCAACACATCCAAAAAGCAATTAGGATCCTCCTCCACATGAGAAGTAGGTTTATGAATAGAAAAATCATCCCCTTGACTATGCAAGATAAAATTCACATTTATAGGACTAGGAGTGTAAGGTTCAAAATTATCCTTTGTGAGTGGCCTGCCGATTTTATTTGGATTCCCCTCTTCTTTTTTGGGTTGAACTAGGCCAATCAGAGGAGTAGCATGCTCCTTTTCAAATACATCCTTTGGTTGATTATGCTCTTTTAAAGCTTCTTGTAGTAGATCCCTTTGAGGTGGTATGGAAAAGGCATCCAACACTGTGACATTCAAGTTAGCATTCTTCATTTGATCAACTATATTGAAAGGGTACTAACTAACCTTAGGTGAAGCATTTGGAACAACCAAATCCAACATTTTTGATTGGGTGACTTGAGGTCGCTCCACCATCCTATTTCTCTTACTATTAGGTTGATTTGATTTTAGAATTGTTGTTCTACCTGTTTCTCTAGTAACTACAACATTTTGAGATGGTTGGGATGATGATGCTCGACCCATTGTGTATGAAGAAAAAATATCCATTACTCTCCCTTTTGATCTGGTATCTTGAGCTATCTAATTCACACCACAAAATTCCTCTTGATTCCAGATAACAAATGTATAGTCTCCTTGTAAGTGATCACACTTTCTAGCAACTGTTTGGTTTGCATTAAATTGTTTCCCTGATGTGGAGGTCTCATTCTGAACCACCAAATCTTTTTCAAACTCACCATTTTGACAAGCATTTTGGTTATGAGGCTGATTGCATGGATACCACAAGTCATGTTCTTGAGCTAGATTGTTTTGAATTAGAACCAAAGCCTTTGAAATGCTAGTAGTGGCTTGATTTGCACCATTCAAGGGCTTAGCATAATTCCACCGATCCTTCCCTTGATGAGGTGGTCTATTTTGTTGGAAATTTTGACCTTGAGGCTGATAAGTTTTGTTATTTTGAGCTCGCTACCTCTTTTCTATTGATAACTCATTGTTCAACCTTTGTACCATGTTTCTCATTTCTTGCACCTCCTTTGGAGATGTGGTTGGGACAACTGGTTGAGAAATTGTAGCTACTAGACTACAAGCCACTAGGATAGGAGCCACTAATGGTTGTTGAGGAAGCTCTAGAAATAAAGGCATTGGTGGACTAGGAGCTATTTTCCCAACTTGTATCAAGATTTTTTTTCCCTTATGGCTATGTTGCATGCATTTGGAAAAGTAGATCCTCCCATGGATTGAATCATAACAGTTGTCACTGCTAAGTTCTCTTAAGAAGTATAGGAAAGCATGCTCAGGAGAAGGTTTGGCCAAGATAGGGATTCTATTCCAAGTCTTCTTAAATCTATAGTTGAAATCACTCATGAATTCATGAGGTGCTATTTTAATTGTGGTCAATTATTTTTCCAAGGAAAAATGGTCACTTTTATCTTCAAAATGATTGCATAAGTTCTCCCCTAATTCATCCCACTTGTGAATGGAGTTGGGAGGAAGACCTCTATACCACTGTAATGCTTTACCTTTTAGTGAAGTGGCAAGTAATCTAATAGCCATGTTGTCTTCTGTTACATCATGTACAAAGCATATATTGGCCACATATATAATGTGTTCTTCTGAAGTTTTAGATGTTTCACCGGTAAAATGAGGACTAATTTTCAAGGCATTGACTAGTATATCATTCGTTTGAGCCAAAATTAAGGGGCTACCATTGGTAAAAGATATAAAGGGATGATTTCTAGGTAAAGCGATGTGGAATTTTTTCCTATTTGTATGGGTGGAAGGTGTTTTAGTCTAAAATAATCTACCCACAGGTGGTGTAGATTGAGCTCTATGAGAAGGGATTGAACTTCTATTCCTTCTTATAGGTGACAAAGATTTTCTATTTCTTCTTCTAGAAGTAGAAAATGAGAGTTGGATATATTGAAAATTACCTCTAGAAGATGATCTTGTATGAACCCTTGTCATGAACTTGTAGGTCTGATCTTGAACTAGGAGTTCTAGGTAGCAGCAGGGTGAGCAATTCGTATGTAGAGTACTCCCTTGATTGCAAAGTCACCAAGTACTTGTTTGAGAGCCTCTTCAACACTGGAATGTTGAGAGAAACACCATTTTATCAAAAAAATGAAGTGAAACTTCTTGCTTGTGTCCCACTGGGCATGCCAAAAGCTGTTGTCACATAAAACTGCACCCTATTGAACAAGAGTTTTGTATTCTAATGACTTAATGGAAATGACCTCAAGGTTGTTGAATATCCAAGATACTGAGAGGGGGGGTGAATTAGTATCTTCTTAAATTTTCTGATCAGATACTATCCAATTATTCCAATGCATACAACAACAAAGATAAGTAAAAGCATTAACAAAACATGAAATCATAGAACACATGAACACCAAGATTTTTATGTGGAAAACCCAAAATGGGAAAAACCACAGTGAGTGTTAGCTCACAATATAGTATAACCGGTTATAAGATATTACAAAAATGGGTTGGATCATTGCCAGGACTCACTCTCCAAATACAAAGGCTCACTGCCTACAAAGTTACAATGACAAAATGACTTACAACCAAAATGAACTGAAAAAGTACACCTAGTGAGTGCTGATTCAGTTCCAATGAAGCTCAGTAAACTAACTTGACACACTTCATCATATTCGCTCTTCTTCACATTTGCATTCACAATATGATAATCTCTATCTCCTATATCACTCAATATTCAAAAACTGTCCAATATATATATATATATATATTTGATCTTTCTACAAGCATCAATTAGGTCATCCTAATTAGATGCACTTCTTATTCACCAAAAATACCAACTGTCGGCTACAAGCTTTCACAAAATATTCCCAAAAGAAATTCAACACCCAACATGCTACATCATGTCAGAACAAACCTAAGATACATTGCACATATATCCACAAAACAAAATTGATCCACCATTACATTTTTTATTCATTAGGTCGACAAATGATAAACCTAATAGCAAAATTGCAATAAAAAAAATAATGTCGATACACCATACAAGCATCTAAATACGTGAGATCTTGAATGTACGTGATTACAACATCCATGCACCATTTCCAAAAACCACAAGCAACAGTAATCACCAACAAACAATTGTGGACCAAGATACCAAAGGATATACCAAAATACCAGAGAATGTAAGCAATATACCGATTTAGATACTGGACCAGAATACTAGAAAAAAATCAGACTTGATCTTGCAGTTGCAACTTATATATCATGGTGACATCAATGACAACATAAAAAAATAAAATGATGTGTTCTTCATTTTTCCAACAATCTCCCCCTTTGTCATTGATGGCAACATGTTCCAAAATTTCAAAACAAAACTTGCATAAAATTCCAAACTCTTATTTACAACACTTCTCCCCCTAACACTAGTAAGTCACCTTCTTCACTCCCCCTTTGACATCAAGGAGAAAGGGTGTCCCAAAAATTGAAATATGAAAACAAAGAAAATAAGAAAACATGCTTCAACTAGAGGATGACGAGCGTTGAAGCTCCTTAAGAATACCTTCCCATACTGAGTTACCATTCTCCCAACTATCCTTTGCAACAATCAACATAATGTTCAAGGATTCCAACTCTACCAGAGTTTCTTTTGCACCATCCAAAGTATTATGAGTCAATTTTATCTTCTCAAGTTTTTCTGTGCCTGCCAAGGCTTTGCCAACCAGAGTGTATTCCACTCTTATAATGTCACTTAACTGATCAAAGTTTTTGATAATCTCTTCCTTCTGCTTCTGTAAGATAAATAATTTATCTTTATCTGTAGTGATGGTGTTCCAGGTTAATATGTCTCTATCTTTGGATATACTCTAAGTACCAGAGACAACAACCAGCTGAGACTCAATGGATCCTATAACAACCTTAATGTTTTGGGTGACATCCAACCACTTCAAGCAATAAGCAAGAACTGCATTCGTTTCCAAATCATAGATCTTCACAACTTCCAGGCTCTTTTCAACATTTGAGTGTGCTAGAGCACACTTGTCATGCAATGCCAGTAGCCTTTTCTTTGCCAATTTCTCCTCAACTTCTTGTTTTTTATTTTCTCCAAGCCCGGAGGTATACTCCTTGAAAGAATCCAACAACAATCTCAAATTTTCAATAAGAGCGATGGATGCATCAATAGATGCACTAGGTGTGACCTCCTGCAATTCCTTAAGAGCATCTTCTATGAGTTTTATTCCTTTATGATGTGTTTCAAGAATCTCCTTCCTTCTGGATGCCTGCAATGCATCTCCTAACACAACTTTATTCACCGAAGACATCTTCTCCACATCTAAAAACCCTTCAATCATAGGAAATTGTAGAAGCTCCTAAAGAATTATTGGCTAGAATTTGATTTGCTTGGACATCAAGACTTTCAGAACATCATTACTGAAGGATGATTCTCCGGGATGCTTAAGAGTTTTTACAATTTGATTTTGAATTTCTTCATTATTCCCGGTAGATTCCTCATTTTTCTTTTCTTTCTCTCCCTTTTCCTTCTCTTCTTCCTTCTTTCTTCTTCCACTTCCTCTTCTTCTTTCTTTTCTTCCTTTTCATTTTCATCTTTATCTTTATCCCTGTTGTCTTCTTCATCATTTCCATCTTTTCCATTTTCATTTTTCTCTTCTTCTAGATTATCTTTTTCTTCTTCTTCACTTCCTTTTCTCTCTTCAGTATTACCCTTTTCATCATTTCCTTCTTCACCTTCAGTGTGCTCCAAAGGAGCATCATCATGTTTTTCAGGCTCAACTTCACCTTCATTTTGCTTCTCAATTTTTGGAGGATTATTTTCACCACCGACATCAATTTTAACATCAAAGTCTTCAGAAATATCTGCATCACCTATATCAAGAGGAATATCATCCTCAACATTTTCAACAACATCTTCATCAACCTTAAGCATGCCATATTTTTCTATTGTATCCCAAATCACCTTTGTTGTTTCCTTCCTCATCTTCTTTATAAGATTTTTATTCCTTGGCATTAAAATATTTACCCTTTTCTTCATTCAAAACATATCTGCACAAATCCTTTTCAAAGTCTCTAGATCATCCAGGGTCAGGGAAGACCCAATCTTATCAAATGAATTATTCTTGATTTTCTATTCAAGTGCAACAACATCTGATCTCCTTTTCATCAGAGCTGCCCACATATTCTCAGGTACATCTTTCTTCAAATTATCCCATTTGACTTCCAAGATGATTACATATTGAATGACAACTAAAATCAATGCTTTCTTATCCTCTTCTCCAACATCATCATAATATTTTGTTGTAGGATTCATCATATTTTCAAAATGTAACAAAGAATTGAGAGTTTCCTCTAATTTAAAATGGGTACCAGAACTTACCGGATTGTCCTATTCTTCTGTCTTGTCTGCAGAGGCTTCATCAGACTTGTTAGTCTTGTTTGACTCTAGTTTGGTGTGAACATGAACACCAAATTTATGCCCTTCCTCTTCATCAGAAGATGATACAACATGCAATCTCTTAGAACCAACAGCTTCCTTAGAAGCACCTTCACCAGAGGATAAAATTTCTCTTCTTTTCCTCACTAACTTTGCAAAAGGATCCTCTTCCTCTTCATCCTGATCATCTATGACGCTAAGATTTTTCTCCCTTGTAGCTTTCTCATTTTTTCCTCTTTTTCCAAGGGCCACCGGAGGAATTTCTTTCCTCTTCCTAGATCTAGTAGTAGGTTTGGAGGAAACCAGACCTTTTCCTTTATCAGCGGTACTGGGTTCAACATTTATTGTAGGAGCTGTGGAGGATTTAGCAGGAGTAGTCCTATCGGATCTCCTCAGGCCAGATGATTCTTCCTCCAACTCTTCGCCCTTAGCCCTTCCAAGCACAATCTTCTCATTAGTGAATCCAACTTCTTTAAGATTCTTTTCCACTCTCTTTCTGATTATAGGCTTTTGTTGCTCCATGCGGATCTCCATAGATTTTTTAGCATAAGTACCAATTATGGGTTCATTGGGATCCTTCAAATTTTTCAGCAACATTTGTACATAACCATCAGCTTCATCTTCTATAATTTCATATCCCAATGGTTGAATCCATATGGTCTGGGGTTCTACTACTTCGATCATGCATTCATTAGAGGAAACATGGAATATGATGCCATCTTTATGTTTCTCAACAATTATCCCTAGAATCCTATCTCTCTCATTCATGTTGCTCTTAAATAAAACAAAGAATGTTGTTAGAGCATTTTCTTGAGCTCTTAGATCACCCAAATTATGCATATAATCAAATATTTGATGTGCCACCAATCTGGATGAGTCCCAAAACACTTCATCATTCTTTCTAGGAAGTCTCTTCATGAAATAGAACAACATACATACAATTAATGAACCGAATTTGAAAGCATACTTCCTTTCTTTTGTCAACTTCAAATTCTCAAGAAACTATTTCCATAGAAGCTCACATAAGTCATAGACTACACCATTGACTACCATATCAAAACCAGTATAATCTGTGGCTAAAACAAAGTTCTCTTTGTTGGTGAAGTATATTTTGTGACCAATCATGACAGCTACATACTTCACAACTGGATTAGTGATGTAATTTGTCGTCAAGGCTCTCTTGTCATATGTGGCTTCTATAAGTTTCATTACCACTTCATTCTTCATAGTTTTCAATACAGGTACTGGTCCTTTATCCCAAAGGCCAGTAACAACCCTAATCTCCTCCTTAGTTTTTAGGTGTGGTCGATTAGTCCACAAGAATTGATCATAAATTTTTCTTAGGATTGGCTTCACAAATTTATCATCAACCATGGAACAAAATTTGGGAAATTTGTTCCATCTATCTAACATCTTTGCAGCTAGGTTCGAGTATTCAAGTTTTATAAAGAAACTATCACCAGTAAGCTCATTCTGCCAAATGTTGATCAATTTGGTGTGATTGAATTCCTTCGTCCTTACTCGAATATACATTCTTGTGTCCTTGGTCAGCATGACCCCATGAGGGATAGATGAGAAGGTGCCCATAGGGTCATCTTCGAAAATCTTCGAGGAATATTTCCTATAGGTTGGTCTGGGTCTCTCCAACACTTTAAAAACCACACGAGTCGCCATTCTACCTAATTTTGAATTCAAACAACTCAAATAACACAAACCACAACTGCACAAAAAAGAGAAATACCTCTTTCTTCATGATGAACCAGAACTAGGGTTTGCACAGTTCAAACTCCAAATCACTTCATGAACGCTCCCAAAAGCTCTTGAACTTCTTCAAATGCACAAGTGATTAAAATTTCTTACACACTTTTCTTTATAAAACAACAATCTGCCCTAACTCGCATTAAATGCGACATATTTCAAAAAGCTACTAAAAACTCTTCTCTGCTCAGAAAAACCCTAATTTTCTCTACAAATGATCATTCCTTCATATTTTATTTCAGTTCCACTTGAATAACCTCTAGCTTATCATTTCTTACAACATATCTTCATGCCAAAGATTGACATGCTGAACATCAAGGGGGTTCAAATTATTTTTTGTTAAAGCTCCCCCTTAGACCTTGCTAGGTCTAGTTCCTAGAGGAATTTTTTGTACCAGATGAGGGCATAGACACATCTGTCATCTTAGTGTCTTCTTTCTTCCTCCAAATATTATTCATTTCTTGCTTAATATCATCTTTGTCAACCTTCTTCATAGGTCCATTCTTTTCTACCGAATTGGTCTCCTTACCCTTCTTGCTTCTACAAACCTTGAGATATGTCCCAGTTTGTTGCAATTATAGCAGGAAATATTTCTTTGATTAGATTGAATTCCACTGACTCTTTTTTTGCAATGATTAGCTTTATGTCCATATTTGTTACAAGTATAACAAAAGCCAGTAAAGGATTGATTCACTCTTCATCCATTAAACCGATTCATCATCAAGGTTCTGCATTTAGTTGACCTATGTCTAATTATTTTGAATGCAAAACATTGACTAGTAAAGGGACTAGGAAACTGATTCATCCTACACCTACATTTTGTTGCCTTGTGACCAAATTTGTTGCATGAAAAAAAAGTGCCATTAAAATATGAATACCTTTGTGCATTAGGTTGTCTCACAAGTGGTCTCCTAGCAAAGTTCCTTGAATTTCCTTTCTGCTTTCCTTTATTCTGAGTCTTCTGTTTGTCCTTAGAGTTTTCACCTCCTTCCATTCCCAAGCCACCTTTGTCTTTACTTGGTTTTTGTCCTGAGATTAATTCATTAAGCCTACCTGAGCTAGATTTGAAATTGTTTTCAAAGAGTTTTTCTTTCTCCAGATCCACCTTCAGGTTCACCACTTCTTGTTCAAGCTTGGTACACTCATCAAACTTACTTTATACCAATTTGTTCAGAAATTATTCAATTCTTTTCTTCTCCTCTACTTGCACTTTCAAACTGGTAATTTCTTCATTAGCCTGCTTCAACTAATCAGATACTTCCCTATGCCTTTCTTTGAACTTTTTCAATAGCTCTTTTAATTTCCAGACATATTCATTTGCATCTTCAATATTCTCTTTTAGATCTCTATTTTCTCTTTCAACTTTGTGAAGATCCTCAAGAGTAGTCTAGATCTCTTCTTTATCATTCATTTCTTCCATCTTCAGGATCTCCCTCAAGCTGGTAGGCTTATCCAGAGGAATCAAGCTCTGACACCAATTATTGAATATCCAAGATACTGAGAGGGGGGGTGAATTAGTATCTTCTTAAAATTTCTAATTAGATACCATCTAATTATTCCAATGCATACAACAACAAAGATAATTAAAAGCATTAACATAACATGAAATCACATAACACATGAACACCATGATTTTTACGTGGAAAACCCAAAATGGGAAAAACCACGGTGAGTGTTAGCTCACAACATAGTATAATCGGGTATAAGATATTACAAAAATGGGTTGGATCACTGCCAGGACTCACTATTCAAATACAAAAGCTCACTGCCTACAAAGTTACAATGCCAAAATGGCTTACAACCAAAATCAACTAACAAAGTACACCTAGTGAGTGTTGATTCAGTTCCAATGAAGCTCAGTAAACTGACTTGACACACTTCATCATATTCACTCTTCTTCACATTCACATTCACAATACGATCATCTCTATCTCCTATATCACTCAATCTTCAAAAACTATCCAATATATATATATATATATATATATATATATATATATATATATATATATATATATATATATCTAATCTTTGCAGAAGCATCAATTAGGTTAGCCTAATTAGATGCACTTCTTATTCACCAAAAATACCAACTTTCAGCTACAAGCTTTCACAAAAACTTCCCAAAAGTAATTCAAACACCCAACATGCTACATCATGTCAACACAGACCTAAGATAGGTTGCACATATATTTGCAAAACAAAATTGATCCACCATTATATTGTTTATTCATTAGGTCGGCCAACAATAGACCTAATAGCAAAATTAAAATCAACAAAATAATACCAATACACCATACGAGCATCTAAATATGTGAGATATTGAATGTACATTCCTACAACATCCATGCACCATTTCCAAAAACTGCAAGCAATAGTAATCACCAGCAAACAATTGCAGACCAAGATACTAGAAGATATGCCAAAATAACAAAGAATGTAAGCAATATATCGGTTCAGATACCAGACCAGAATACCGATACAAATTCAGACTTGATCTTACAGTTGCAACTCATATATCATGGTGACATCAATGACAACATAAAACAACAAAATAAGATGTTCTTCATTTTTCTAACAAAGGCGTGGGACCTTGCAAATTGAGGTTAAGTCTCTGGAGAAGGCTAGCTTCTTCGTATAAACTAAGTGCAGATGTGTTGGAATATCCCAACACATGAAAGTCCTAATGCTAACCTACTCTAATAGATAACAAGGGAAAAGGGTAGAAAGAGACATGAAATGTGAAAGAAGGTGATGCACCGAATTTAGAGTTTGTTCCTTCCTACTTCAGAAAAACATAATATTTCAAAGAAACAACTAAAAAACCCACTCAAATATGAAGGTAAATGAATTTTACTCAAACATGCAAGAGGTAATTGTTGTCAATCAGATTGCACCCAAACGCTTGATTATTTAAATCTAGCAATATGTTGAAACATGGAATGATTCTCAGGCCTGTGGGTTGCCTAATTTTGAGAATCAATCTCCAGAGAGGGCTGGTTCCCTGATAAAAAGCTCCTAAAATCTAACTGACTTGTCTAGGAAAGAGATAGAAAGCTTGCTTGAATTGAAATCCTAAAGCTACGAGAGGTAATTGCACCTAAATGATAATAACTTGCAATTATGACTCACAATAAACTCCTCAAAAACTCTAATCGGCACAACTTGATTTAATAATTTAATCACTTGAATGATTTAAACAGAGGCTTTGATCTTAATGCAAAATTGAGGGAAAATGAGGTTTTCACGACAAAATTTATTAATCGATTAATAAGCACAATGCATAACCAATGAACTTAAACTAAATTGCATATAGATATGTGAAAAAGACAGAAAAAATCAGAGGTTTCAGAATTGAAACACAGTAACTCTTCGATCAAATTCTTCAAAAAAATGATGCTTGAAATCTAGAAGGAAAACTCTAAAGTACTGAAACTCAAAGGAATCTTCTGCAATTACACACTTTGAACCTGTAAAAACACTGCTATATTAATTTGAAAGCTGAGTTACAAGATAATCTTCTTTGCTGAAGGCAAAGGCAGAAAACAAGAACTAGGTTGAAAAAGATAAACTTTTTCAATATATACAATATCAAAGGCACTCCAAAGTGCATGAATAATAACTGAAAGCCATCAAAAAGTGAAAAGATAACAATTACGATGCAAAATCCGAGCACAAATGAAGAATCCCTGAAAAAGTGGCTCAAACTCATGCAAAAATGAGTAAACACTAGCTCAAACTGGCGGTCATAAAGCATGAAATCAATCTGCAACTCGAACTGGACTGAAATCCCTGAACAAGTGGGCTAAAGCATGTGAAAATCACCTCGTTTGTATCAATCCGCCCATGCACATCCTTCTCATTAATTCTTTAGTTGAAACCGATGTAGAACTGGAGTAATACATGTCTTAGCTTTACATAACGTTCTTATTTGCATTTAGATGATAAATTAATTAAATGATTTATTTCATCATTCAATTAATTTATTTACATTATTTATGCAAATAAGAATAAAGAATAATAAAGCTAATTTATTTCATTTCACATTATGATCTTCAAACAATAGTTATAACTCAGCTTCAAAAACATTTATTTATTTGCATTTTAAAATACTAAATTAATTAAATGATTTAAGAAATATCATTTAATTAATTAGTTTACAAGATTTAATGCTAATGCAAATAAACAAAAAAGAACAAGACCGACCACTTAACCATGGAGAATAAAAAACAATGATTATTAAAAATCATTTGCAAAAGTATCAAAATGAATTTAGGGCGAATGAATAAGGCAAAACATGAACCCTAAAATCATTATGCCTTTTGACTTTTGAGAAGCTTCTGGAGGAATTCGACCGCCATGAGAGGGTTTGAAGCTGGAATTTGATCATTTCCTACCGATTTTTGATGATATCCCGAGATATTCTGAACATATAGGTAACATAGAGCTTTTTTTGTCTCAAATCTGAATCTTTTTGAGCATTTGAATGCTTTTCTCAAGGCTACTTGGTGTGGCTGCTTATAAGTCTAATATATTTTGTAGCTTATCTTCGTTCTGAAGTCACCACTGTGCTGGGTAAATTTGGGTCATTTTATCCATAGAAAACTTGAATCTTCTACTAGAAAGTCGAAATCTCCTCATTGACTTGCTGGTAAGTCAATTTCTCTTCACCTTTGATCTTTCCATGGCTTCTGTCGCCACGGCCAAAATGGATTTTCTGCATTTTAACTCCATTTTCTTTGTGCTCTTCCTCTGTATTTTCGTGGTTGCTGTGAGAGCTTGACTTATGCATTTGTATTCTTTTTGTCATTATTGACTACAGCTGTGAGCTATCCTCATTTAGGTATTCGAAATATTTGTGTGCATTCCCATGTATCTGTGAGATAGCAACCTTAAGAGCCATTTTGATCTTAAACCTCTATCTCTCCATGCTGTTGTTATTTTCTGCTTTCTGGGTATCTTGTTAAACTGGCTTTTATTTTCAAAAATTCTGGGAACTTGAGGACTTCACTTTGCATTCATGGCCTTCCTTAACACTTTAAAAAAAAACTCCACTGGTACTTGACTCACAACATAAAATAATGAAGATCTTGTAAAAGGAGCCTTTTGCCTTCTAAAAATTTGCTTCTCTTAATGTAATAGCGGCCGGTAGCATCAAAATCATCTTTGCTAGACAAAATATTTCACAAGATACAAGCCACATCATGATTTAAATCATTGTTTGATATTCTAAAACATATAACTGTTATTTTTCCTGAACATTGCCTCTATTTATAATTATGAATAAAAAAAACCTTTGACAGCCATATTGCACTGTACGATAGTCAACTCAGTGTGATATCATTACTGCACCTTATCATGGGTAAATAGCTCTCATTCATGACTATATACCTGCTGCACAATATTTAATTCATAAAATCCTGCACAATATTTAATTCATAAAATCTATTCTTATCTTTACCTCAAAGAGACTGTATTTTGTGAATTAACCATTCCACCAAGACTTTGCATACTAACTGTTTCTCCAGTGATCTCATGATGTGGCTGTTATTTATCAGAATCATTGGTTCCTATATTGTTCCTTTACTTCCCAAGTTCTGTACTTGATGGCCTCTTTAGGTTACCCTTGGTCCTATCCCTGTCGGTACTCATGATTGTTGATCATTTCATTGGACTGTCCTCTCAGCTGAAGCTTTTATATATTACTGTCCATGTTGCCAGATTTGTACTGTCTTGCTGTGATAATTTTATCAAACTCGTATCCTACAGGTTCTTTCATGCTTAGTGATTTCTTGCTTAGATTGCCACAATCATGATCCTTGTAAAAGATAAAATCTATTGTACACTGTCTCATGACATCTTTTGAATATCTTATGACATATAGCAATGTATTGTCTATTTAATGACAGTTGCTACTTGATCAAATGTTCATTCAAAGTAATGATTGTTTATTTGAGTATCTTTTATGAACATGAAAGGTTTTGAAACAGAATTTCAATGAAATGATGAACCTTTAACATTAAAGAAACTAAAATTCTATAGCTGTTGTTTTGAACATCTTGCAAATAGTGATTACCATTGAAAATGGACACTCCATTTAATGTCAATGTTGAAAAACTCATACTTCATTGCTGTCTCACTGGCACTTGTAACGCTGTATGTCGGCTTGATAAACTGCTCTTGCATCTGTATCTTCCATTATTCTTGAATGTTGACTTAAGATAAAATTTGCAGCCTTCTATATGAAGAATTAATAGAAAAGAGGACTGTTGCAAATCTGTCATGTACAGTGATACGGTTTATGAAAACATTCCAATGCTCGAATATTCTGTTTCTCTTCAATGCAAAGAGGCTCAACACTTTATTTAGATGTAATGTGAAAAATATAAAGTAGAGCTGAAAATAATATGAAACTGATGAGTGCAACATTGATTGATCCTTTCTCGATTATGAAGAGCAAAGTTATACTGTACGCTCAAGCTGCTTTTCTTGAATCTGTTTGAGATAAAGCTGCTTATTTGACTATTTCTTAATTTCAATAGCTCTTTTGATGACTGTTTGAGATAAAGCTAAAGAACTCTCGTATATAACTTGAGAGTATATCCTTTTGATATGTCGGGCTCAACCCTTGTGGGAGCCCATTTTACTCCACATATCTGATGAAATGAACTCGAACATGATGAACCTGTTCCTGCACACTGAAACAAACATGTTAGCAAAAATAAAAGAAGCTGAAAGCTTCCATTGAATTATGTCTTTCTTCTCGATCTTTTCTTTGCAATTATCTGATGAATGCCTGATCGACTATATCTTATATTTCTGTTAGTAGCGTAGGCATATGATAAGATTTGATCCGTTATTGTTTAGAGACCATCTCTAACATCATTTTAATCTTTCCTGTAGATGCTTTTGGAGTTGGAAATTGGAGCTGAAGCTGAAAACGGAGCTAAAACTGATGTCACAACTAAACCTCAACTGTCAACGATTCGTCATTCCAGGCAATGACGGATCATCTTTTACCCTATGCTTCCGTTATTTTCAGTTGTATAGCATACCATTGTTTAAGCATTCCTTACTTGATTGTAAAAATCCAAAAGTTACTTCCACGACTTGTGTGGAATTCAACATTTTTTACAAAAATGAATAAAAGCATCACTATGCAAATTTTCTCAATTTTTTGTTTTAAATGTTTGCATAATAAACTATGAATCATATGTAAGATGATCTCAATGATGATCAATGAACACTTAATCAAAAAAACATGAACAATTTATGTACCTATAAATGATGAATTTCATCAAGCTCTACCTGTTTGAGCTCAGAGTGAAAAATAGGTAGCAGTAATTTTGATAATAGTTGAATTTATTGACATAAAGCTTGAAGTAACCTTTACAATGGCGATGAGGTTCGCTGAGGAGAAGATCGTTGTGGAAAAGACCGTTAGTGAGGCGGGACTAAGTAATTTAATTTGAACTTTCTGCCTGGTGATCACGGCGAGCTCCAATTTGGTCAGCCTATAGACTCGATGTTTAATGTTGATGTTGTTGGAAGAACAAATCGTGTGGCGTGGTTGTGGTCAAAGCTACAAACTCTGAGGGGCAGTGTGCAGTTGAGGCTTCCAAGGAAGCCTCTGTTATTTTTTCGTCAGTGGAGGTGTCGATTTGTGCTCCAAAGGCCCCTTTGGGTCATGTGGAGGTAGTTGGTGCTACCGTATGGGCCCCTACTAGTGAATTATTAGCAGCTAAACCAAAAGATTCTTGGGTTGAGCATGTTTCGGTGGAAAAGTCTCAACCGATAGGGCAATCTTCTTTGCTTGAGAAGAGATGGGCTGACATTTTTTCTTCAAAGCTTAAAGGTAAATGAGTCACTTCCGAATCAATTTATTCTTCAAACGTGGAAGGTGGTTTTTCTCTATCCATTCCAGACTCTATTGTGGATAAAAACATAGCTAGAATGGACTTCTGCCTGGTGGGCAAGTTTCTAGGTCCTAGACCTAATATTGAGGAGGTTTGCTCCTAGGTTCGTAAGAAGTGGGCTCTAAAGGGACAGATAGAGGTTGTGACTATGGATAAAGGATTTTTTTCCTTTTCCTTTTCTTGTGATGAATAGTTGAGGTCAATTTTTTCCAAAGGGTTGTGGATCTTTGGTTGTCTTACCTTGGTGTTACGTCCTTGCAAACCTGGGATGGACCTGTCAAAGTTCCTTTTTCATTTGGATCCTATATGGGTGAAGCTACCTAATCTACCATTGGAGTATTGGGATGAAAATGTGTTTAAGGTGGTTACAAAGTCTTTTGGATGCCTAGTTTCTATTGACAAGGCCACTCTTTCTCAAAGGCGTCTGGTTGTAGCCAGGCTCTGTGTCATGATTGACCAAGATGCTATGTTGCCTGAATTTTTGTAACTAAACTCAAAGGTGGGTTGTTAGAAACAACAATTTATCTTTGAGTCCCTTCCATTTGCGTGCTTAAAATGTAAAATATGAGGCCATTGGGCTAAGGACTGTCCTGTTAAGGCAGATCCTCCTAAGGCTATTTCTCAATCTAAGGTCTAGAAGATCAAGGAGGCTAAGGGGTCTTCTGCTCCTCTTGAGCACGGTGATTCTAGTGCTAGTAATTCTCTGGAGGTTATAGCCAATAATGAGGATCATATTTCTCATCATTTCCAAGGAGATGAGGAAACCAAGGAGTCTGAGGTCAAGGTTTCCAGACATTCAAAAGATATTGATGTAGATCATGTTTTAGATACTTTGTGCTCCCCTAAATGCATTATTTTGGAGCTGAATGTTGCTCCTTCTTCTCCCTAGGATCGTGCGTCTGGTCTTGTGGGTGGAGAGGGAGATTTAGTGGATGTTGATACAGGGAGTAAGGAAGATGAAGGTTATATTCCAGTGTGGGGAAAAAAGAAGAAGACTACTTCTGCCCCTCCTCCTCAACCACACAAAGGAGTTACCACAAGAAGGAAAAAAGTGGACTATGGTTTTGAACAAAGGGGTCAGGGGAGGGCCTCCTTGTAGAAAATTAGGGAGAGGTATTGTAAGCGGGATATTGCGGAGGGTGTTCAAAAGACCATCTTTGATCTTTGATCTAATAGCACCCCCTTTTCGTGTAAATGAAGATCATTTCTTGGAAGATTAGGGAGTTAAATAATGTGCATAAGCATGACCTCCTGGAGAACCTAATCTGAGATCATAAGCCAAATACTATGTTGATTCAAGAAACCAAAATGCAAATTGATAAGTTGGAGGCTTTAAAGAATTTCTTTTACAAAGATTGTAGTTTTCATGGGGTAAGCTCTGAGAGGGCCTCAGGTGGTCTAGCTACCTTTTTGAATTCTAGACTAGTTAAAGGTTTCACAGTTGCAGATGACTTCAATCATGTGGATATGAGGTTTGTTATTCTTCAAGATAATTCCTCCAGGGTTATTTCCAATTTCTATGCTCCCAACTTGAAGAGGGCTAGAAAGAGGCTATGGGATGAGCTTGGTTTTCTTTGAGATAATTTTTTGGATCCCCCTTGATTGGTTATGGGAGATTTCAATACTTCCCTATGTGATAACGAGAAATTGGGTGGTACTCAGGACAATCTTGATAGCCACCTAGAGATGAGAATGTTCATAGATGATAATGCTCTTATCAATGTGAAGATGATGGGTGCCAAATTCACCTGGTCCAACAGGAGAGTTGGTGCTGAGAATATCCAAGTTAGACTGGATTTAGCTCTTGTTTTGGCCTGGTGGTTTGTGGATTTTGCTTGCTCCCTCTCTTCAATTATGAGGTGTGGTTTGGATCACTTCCCATCTCATTTGTGGTTGATAAGATCAGGGGTAAAAAATGTTTTCCTTTCTATTTTGAAGCTATGTGGCTAAGGGATCCTAGGTTTATGATTTATATTAAGAGCTGGTGGAAAATGCACATTGATGGGAGTGTGATGTTTAGAGTGGCTAAGAAATTGGATTTTGTGAACAAAGATCTCAAGAAGTGGAATAAAGAGTCTTTTGGTCACATTTTTTATTCTAAGAAGACTCTTATTCAGCGGGTGGATCTTGTTCAAGAGAAAATTCAATCTAAGGGTTTGTTGGAGGAGCTTCAGTTGCAAGAGGACTTTCTTTTGGCTCAACTTCATGATATTTTTGCAAAGGAGGAAGAATTCTAGAGGTAGAGATCTCACACTATATGGCTCAAGTGTGGGGATTGAAATTCTAAGTTCTTTCATCTAACTGCACCCTTAGGCATAAATTATCAAACGTGATCTCCTTTGTCATGGTTGATGGTTCACTATTGATTGATGAGGATGTTGTTAGGAGAGTTGCTGCAATTTTTTTGAGCATATGATCATAGATGACCTTAATTGGGACCAACAAAGTGTGGAGGCTTCTTTGGATGTCATACCTCAGCTAGTCTTAGAGTGTCTTAATAGGTATCTGATTGCTATTCCTTCTTCTTTGAAGATTAAGGAGGTAGTTTTCTCTTTTGAGGGGAACAAGGCCCCTGGGATTGATGGTTTTCCTTTTTTGTTTTTTCAATCATGTTGGGAGATTGTATCGGAGGATGTGATCAATGCCACTAGGGAATTTTTTGGTTCTAGAAGATTACTAAGAGAATTGAATGCGAATTTCATTTTCTTGATTCCTAAGACTGCTGATGCTAATGGCTTTGGAGACTATCATCTAATCAACCTTTGCAATTCCATCTATAAGATTTTTTCGAAGGTTTCAGCCTCTAGGTTCTAGAGGATTCTCCCTGACCTAGTTTCTAAGCACCAAAGTGGTTTTTTTAGGGGCTGAAAGATTCTGGATTCCATTATTATAGTTCATGAACTTTCCCATTCTCTTAACTCTAATAAGAAGCCGAGTTTTCTTTTCTTGAAACTGGACCTTCTTAAGGCTTATGATAGGGTTAGTTGGAAGTTCATGCTAGCCATTTTATCTTGATTTGTCATTCGTCAAAATTTTCTATAACTTGTTGAACAACTCATGTTAACTCCTTTTGTTGTTCTGGTGAATGACTCTCCTTCTCCTTTTTCTAGAGTTCGCGAGGTTTGAGGCAAGGAGACCCTATTTCTCTGTTTCTTTTTATTTTGATGGAGGAAGCCCTCGATCAAAATATTCAAAAGGATTTATCTACAGGTTCCTTGAGGGGTCTCTTCCCCTCTTCAAGATGTGATCCTGTTAGTCATCAAAAATTTGTTGATAACACTATCTTGATGGGTGAATCTTCTGTTCATGAAATAAGGACTATTAAGAGGCTGATTGAGGCTTATGAGAAGGAATCTAGGAAACATATTAATCTTTCCAAGAATCAGATTTTATTCCTTAATATCCTAGAGTTTCTCCAACTGAAGTTGGACAAGATCCTTTCCTACAATAGCAACAATCTACCCTCAACCTATTTGGGGCTCCTCTTGTGTATTTCTAAGACTTCAAATTCCTTCTAGCTCAAAATTTTGGATAAGTTTAGTAGAAAGCTAGTGGGTTGGAAGGGTACACTTCTTAGCTAGGTGGGAAAGGTGCAACTCATCTCTTCTACTCTTTAAAATCTCCCCTATATGCCATGATTCTTTTTATAATTCCTATTAAATTTGAGGAGAAAATGGAACAAATTATGAAAATATCTTTGTGGTCGGGTGTTGAAGTTAAAGCCATAATTCCATTTATGGCCTGGGATATGGTTTGTAGGCCTAAGATGTGGGGTGGTATGAGGATTAGAAATTTAAGAGCTTTTAACAAGGCTTTACTTTTGAAGAACATCTGGAGGTTCCTCAGTGGGGAAGCGGGTTGGGCCTCTCTAGTTAGAAATATATATCTAAATTGTTATAGGAGATCTTGGAATATGCTTGCTTCTGATGACATCCCTGCTGGTTCTTGTTTTTGGAGAAATATTATCCCCTATAGGAACTTGATTGCTAATGGTGTTAGGTGGCTGCTAGGTGATGGTTCCATAATTATTTTTTGGGAAGATGCTTGGTGCGATTATGAGCACCTCATCAATCATCCTTGGGGCCCTCCTATTGTTCTGTTATGTAAACACCTTTCTAGTGACTTGGTGGTAGACTATATTCAAAATGGGGCATGGAGGGATTTTCAGGAATGGGACCCATTGTTGAATGTCCTTAAGGAGTTCCTGTGTAATGTCAGAGTTCCTCTTTATTTGAGATCGGATTGGGTAGTTTGGGCCCCTTGTGCTAATGGTAAGTTTTCGGTGGCCTCTGCCTTTGTTCATTCATTGGAGAAGCCTAAATATTTTCCATTTTGGGGAAAATTATGGAATAAGATGTTGATCCCGAAGGTGAATGTTTTATTTTGGATTCTTATGCAAAGTAAATTCTTAACTCAAGATAATATTTGCAAAAGGGGATTTGCAATTCGAATAGATGTGTTCTTTGTGAAGCTGATGTGGAGAGTGCCTTTCACCTTCTGCTTGGTTGTAGTTTTTCTTCTCTTCTCTAGAGTAAATTTCTTGGCCTTTGGAACCTAGACTGGGTCTTCCTGGAATCTCTTTGTAGTTTTGTTGAAAAATGAAAGTTCGCCTCATCCTCCCCTATTCTTCGACGGTTGTGGGATCTTATGGCCCCACATATTACTTGGGGTATCTAGAAAGAACATAACAACAAAATTTTTCGTGATTCTAAATTCATGATAAATAGTCTCTTCATTAAGATTCATCAAAAAATATTGGAATTTTTTTCTCTTATTGGGTTTGATGTGCCACGTTGTGCTTCGTCCTCTTCTTTGGATGGGTATGACTTGTGGGTGATTTCTAATTGGAAGCTTCTCCTTATTCTGTCTGAGGCTGCTAAGTCCAATTTGAATGCTAGATTGAGTACTAAGTGGAAGCCCTCGCCTTCAGGGTGGGTTAAAATTAATTTTTATGGGGAAACCAAGGGTAACTCTGGTCATACTGGTTATTGGGGTGTTGAGGAATGAGGATGACAGGCTCTTGGGTGAGATGGCACTCCCATTGGGAAATTAGACAAATCATTGTGTTGAGGTTGAGGTTGCATTTATAAGTATTAAATTTTCCTTGGATAGGGGCTTCTCTAAACTATGGGTGGGAGGAGACTCTTTAAACATCATCAACTATTTACGTGGAATACAAAGGCCTAGCTAGAGCATCGATTAGTTGATTAAGGATTCTATTATGATGTTGAGATCTTGTGAGGAAACTTGTGTTTCTCACATATAATGAGAGGGTAATTAATTGGTGGATTTTTTCACTAATGAAGCTATTAGAATTAATGAGTATAGGGTGTGGGAGGAGTAATCCCTCCTTCCTAAGGCTGCTAATATTTTAATGTGAAATGATGGATTTGGTTGAGTTTATGTGGTGGATTTATTTTACCGTCAGTATTAGTATTATACTCGCATGTTTTGTGGGTATCACTTGGGTTGTTGGCTCTCAATTGAATGCTTCTCTCAAGGTTTTTCTACTACTGGTTTTTGTGAATATGAGGAAGAAGAAGAAAATTTGGAGGATCCTTGAATATGGTAATTTTATGCCTTTCTTGGAAAGGCTTCATGGACATGATCCCAACACTTAAGCATAATTTGTTTCATATTGGCACAATCATAAAATCTAGATCAAGGGAATGGTTTTTGACATCAATGAGGAGCTTATAGCTGATGTGATTGGGATGCCTATGGTTGGCCGCAAATTATTCGAAGATAAGAAGAGAAATGACGAGGCAATGGCTCAATTATTTAAGGATGATGAATGAAAAAAACTCATCAAGATGGAGTTTTGGGGCTACGAGCAGAAGTCTTTTAAGAAAATTTGGGTACATATTATAGAAATTATCATGCAATATGTGATTTTGGAAGGAAAATTCATTGCAATCCTAGGCCACCATTTTACTCTTTTAAATCATTTTAGGCATGGGCTATTTATTTCATTTCCTTTCTTTCTCTTGTCCTCGATGGATGTCTCTGTGTATGCGCATTTGAAAAATAGGAGGGCACCGGTCTTGCACAAGGGCCTCATCTTGTTAATTATGGAGCATGTCAAAGCCCTAATTCCTGCCACCTCAATTAAGGGCAAGGAAAAGACTTTAAGTGATAACTCTAGCTCATCTAGTTTAGATACTAGTGTAGCTAAGGAGGAGTGGAATGAAGAAGAAGAGGATGGGTCTCCCTCCCCCACGGTTGCTCATTCTAAGAAGAGAAAGAAGGGAAAATCTAAAGGAAAATGGGTAGCCAAGCAACTTATTCTTCAAGAGTCAGAGTCCCAGTCTGCTGGAAATGATACAAAGGTGGGCTCTAGGGATTCCAGGTCCAAGGATGATGTTGTGAATACTGGTCAGGTTGATGCCGAGGCAGGAGGTAAGGAGGAGGGTTTATAGGAGAATGTTGTGATCATGGAGACCAAGGAGAAGCCTAGAAGGGATTCTAAGTGCATTGATAAGATGAGGAACTAGGTTGCAAAAGATGTTTTAAAGGAAACCATAGAGCATTTCAAGGAGAAGGCTCTTGAGGAGAAGATGGTGGAAATAGATGACTCCTCGATTTTAAACTCACCAAGTGTGGATCCTGTTGGTGGGAAACCTATGTAGGAGGAGGAGGGTGTTAAGCAGAAGCATGGGAAGCCAGAACCTCTTAAGATTAACCCCTATAAGAGGACTTATCCTATCTTAATGATGACTCCACCTCTATGTTCAAACTCCTTGACATGGCGAGGGTGGGGACCACTGGTACTTTCAAATTGGAAAAGTGGACTCTACATGAATTCAACAAGGTTAACATCAAAATTAGGGGATTGAAAGAGAATGTGCAGAATATTCCAAAAGGCTCTGCCTCAGATATTCTGATTGATAGAATTGTTGATCTTGAGTGTTCATTCTTTGATTTCAAGATGTTATGTGAACAACGCCTAGCTGATTTAGAGGCCAAGGTGTTGGATACGAACATGAACATCAAGAAATTGCTCCATGCTTGTCATATTTCTATTAAGAATAACACAAATTCATTGGAGGTCCTGTTTCACAAGATTAGTGAGCTTAGAGAAGACTGGCTATTTTTTTCTGAGTTGATGGAGAAGGATCATATGAATAAAGGAAAAGGGAAAAAAGTTGGTGAGGGTGATGTAAAAGGCCCTAATGCTAGGGGGATGGGTGATTGGAGGAAGACTTTTGAGGATGAGAAAAAATAACTGTTGGACATGATTGGCCTTCATAGGAACCCAGAGCTTGAGGTGGAAAACACCTTAAGAAACATGAAGTAATGTCGAGTTATGTGTTTTTCTTTGTTTGTTTCTTTACTACTGGGTTTTTGTTTCTTTCTTGTTATTTTGCTGCTTTTTTGCTGATGTTGGTTGTTGATTGTTTATTGTTACATCTTTAGAGCAACACTTTGTATCCTCAATTGTAAAGGGTTTCGGGTCCCTTCAAAACCTATTTTTCCCATATAATCAAAACCTTTATAATGGTAGAATGCAAGTTGCAAGCCTACAAAAGAAAAATCCTAAAGAGGCTAGAGGAAGAATCCATAATAATGATACAATATTTTCCTTTATGGTTTAAGCATAACCAAGATTTGAAATAAAAACCCTAACCCTAAACTAACTAGGGTTAGAAAAAGATGAACTTCAATTAGGTCTAGAAAAGATCTGAATTTTTCCCAACCATAGAGTCACCGCCAAGCCATAAGGGCTCTGACATATGTAATGAGCTCCAAAATGATGACTCATATGAATGTAGAGATGGGGATCCATGAAATCCACAAGAAAATATCAGATTGACATACCCCTTGATAGAGAATATGGCGTTTGCAACACATCAAGGAGTAATGGCGACATCCTACAATCAATATAGCATTGAAAAAGCGTTAAAAATTGAACCAAGTCGATCAAATTCGATCTGGTAGCTGAGAATGTCACTGAGACATTACTTCTGCAAATATGTCGTGAATTATAGCAATTAGCCCTTGAATTTTGAATAGTGGCCATTGGATTGGAGATGGATGGCCGAGATCAGATTCCCAAATGAAATTTAAAACACGGTCATCGATCGCAGGAGAATCAAGATCAACAACTATTGTGTAGCCTTAATACATTACTGATCTCCTTAAGAGTATAAGGAAACAACTCACAATGCAAAAAATGCATGTGATGCAATGAAAATACACCACTATTTCCTGGTATGTGTGTCACAAAATCGCTCCATCATGCATTGAACCTTGACCCACCATATCATCGTCAGCGCACATCACACAAAGGACTTATGCTTTATGTTTCCAAACAGCGATGCGAAGAACCCTCATGATGACCATTAGATGCTTTCTCTCAAATATGAACTGTTGAAACTCTCATCGTGGCAAACAAGACCACCGTGGAAAGCACCAGGGTGGCATTATTCACAACAACTATGTGAATGATGCGTGCGATGACAGTTAGATCTTCCTACACAAATATGAGCTGTTGGGAGCATATAAAGCAAACCAAAACCTTAGGATGTCAAAGGTACCATCATCAACATCTCATTGATATCCACCTATCCCTTCGATGAAGAGATCCTACCTTCATCACTCATCACACAAAGGATTTTATTACTTTGGATCATAATTGTGATGCACTAGAGGCTAGTGATGGTCATACGATCACCATCTTTAAATATGGGCCCTTAGTCACTTGATCATTGCTCATCACACAAAGGAATTCAACCCTTGAGAGTGAAAATGCGATGCACTAAGCCATCACAATAGCCGTTAGATCTTCTTTCATCATCACCTGCTGTTGATCCTCGACCATTGCACATTGTGAGAAGCTCAACACTTTTCATTTCACAATAGTGATTTGAAATGATGGCACAATATCCATCCAATCTACATCACCTTATTTGTGACATTGGATCTCTCATCACGAGTACAATAGACATCATGGTTAAGGTTTTGGTTATGAGAATGCAAACTGTGATACAAAGGGTAGCAGTGATGAACACTTCATTGATCAAATCCATAGCACAAGGAAAGAGGGGCAATCACCAAATGATTTTTAAAGACATAAGTTATAACTTATGTTGCCTACTACAATCAATTACCAGTTAACATAAAAACATAAACTCTTCTCATTCACCATGACTGCAAACCTTAGGGTTTAACTATAAACCCTAAATTAGACTGAGAGCATAAATAAAGCATTCCTGAGCATATTTGACCTATTTTGATCATGTAGACAAGACCAATCAACTCCTCTCGAAAAAACCATGTTGAAACTAAGTCAAACTCCTCTGAAAACCTCTGGAAGTGATTTCTGCAACCATAACAATATTGCATGACAACATTGCAACTTTTTTAGCAACTTTACAGACAGTACAAAACATGGATTTCAACAGGATGCACACATATGATCTCTTTGATCAGATATAAATGATGTGCATCCAAGGGTGGATTAAAATATGTCAATAGGTTCCCCTAAGGGAGTGAATTTTTGCTTAGGATCACTGTTTGTTTTTTTTGGTCCATGTTGAGTGTTTGCAGCATTGATTGTTTGGCAACTACATGTTTGTTTGTGGTACATTTTATTGCGTGTTTGTTGGTTGATTGTTTTTTTTCTTGGAAGCAGCTAAGATCACCTTTGCATCTACAACACCATAACTAGTAACATTCTTGTTCGTGACCCAAAAGCAGGGATTTTCGTTAGAACTCATAGATGGTCGGTTGTCCTTGTAGGCTTGTGTGTTCCCTTGTGCAATAAGGGCTCTCTTGATGTTAAGGGCCCTACGGATAAGCTTGTCATATGTTGTGACACATTGAATTTTCAACTAAAAAGATAGGTCTATTTCCACATTGGTAACAATGATTCCGATTTGTTGTTCTTTAGGAATAGGCCATTTTCTCTTGCTAGCTCTCTACCTCCACCGTTGTAGGAAATTTGCAACGGATTCACCTTTGTTTTTCTTTACGATGTACAACTCTTTCAAGCTCACATCCATGTCGAGGTTGTAGGAGAATTGATCTATGAACCAATCGATTATCTCTTGGAAGGTTTGAATCCCTGAAGGTAAATGTGAAAACCAATCAATCATTGGGCCCACTAAACTACATGGGAAGAGGCACATTAGATAAGAATCATTGTAAGCAACTTCCATACACATTACCTTAAACTCTTTGATATGATCCACCGGATTTCCCCACCCTCTATATTTTTCAAATTTTGGAACCTCAAATATGGGTGGGAAAGTTATCATCGAGATGTTCTATTGAAGGTGTATGGACACAAGTATTGTTGCAGTTGCAGTTTCTTCATTTTCTCCATTTGTATGTCTTGGATTTTCTGCGCGAGGACCTTAATTTGTGATGTCAAATCATCTTGAGGATTTGGTGGGGGAGAATATGTGTTATATAGCGGGATGGTAGATGAGTTGTAGGTGGGATTTTGATATGTGGGTGTGTTATATGGTGTATAGAGTGAATTTTGATATTGTGTAGGTGATGGTGATAGTGGGGGAGGTGTGTGTGCTCCTTGTAGATTTGGGTTAACAATGTTTTGTTGTGTGTTGGTGTATTGTTGGGGATTGTAGTACAAGCCTTATTGTTGTACAAGCAATCCTTGTTGTTGGGCTTCTTGTTGTTGTTGTGCAAGCAATGCTTGTTGTTGGGCCTGTTGTTGAGCTTGTTGTGCTTGTAGGTCTTGAGATTGAGCTTATTGGTGTTGTAATTCTTATTGATAGGCTTGTTGTGCTTGCAATGCTTGTTGTTGGGCTTGTTGTTGTTGCAATTCTTGTTGATAGGCTTGTTGTAAAGCTTGTTGTAAGGCTTGTTGTGCTTGAAACATTATATTGTATTGGGTTGAAACATTTTGATTTTTTTGCACGTGTGCTAGATTTTGAGGGTTGTTTTGCGTTATCATTCCTTGCAAAATTTTTGATTGGGTGGAGGAATGTAGGTTTAGGGTCCCATTTGATTTTGCAATAGTTGGGGGACCAATGGTTGTGATGGTGCCATTTGGTGTTATGATATCAATGGCACATTTTGACCTTGGGTCAATTGATTGGAGGGGTTCTCTTTGTTGGTGTAATTAACTAATTAATTAATTATTACACTAACATAAGTTAACTTAGGTCATAAATCATTTAGTCCTAGGTTGCAATCATTTAATAAATGGGATAATATTCCCTTTCCTAGTTTGTGGGATAAGATTCCTTCTAGAACTTATCTCATCATTTAATGATCATCACCATAGGGTTCACATGTTGTCACATGTTGTTAGATTTTAACACTTGGCAACATCTCATGCATATTAGGTTTTACCTCTTGCCTATATAATCAAGCATCTTGTTCATTTGTACAATATCATATCAATATCATATCAATCATATTATCAATAGAATCTTTAATCAGCATTCCATTGTTGCAACACTTCTCTTTGTGGTTGATTATCTTTCATGGCTAAAGTCCTGCATTGAAGATTTCAGAGCTTCAGTGGTTGTGCAATCCATCATCTCAACATGGTATCAGAGCTAGTCCATTGAAACATCAACCCTAGATCTAGGAAGTTTGGAGTGCAAGATTCAAGCAGGCTTGGAGTTTTATGTTGCAGGCTAGTTGGCTCTACCCGGGAGCCAAGCTGATTTCTGGTGCAGATCAGGCTCTCTCCGACCTCTCCATTGCATCTAGAAGGCCTCAAAACCCATAGATCGCCTGTTCGTTTGTCAAAATCGGAGTAGATTCAACCAGGAGCCTATGAGGTACATCTTAGGGTTTGCATTTTTTGTACAAATCCGTACACATTTGCAGAAAAAAATCATCCCTGTAAGTCCTCCATCAAGGCAAATTTTTTTTTAGAAAAATCAAAAAAATATTTGGCTATTTTGGGCAAAATTTTTCTATAGTTTCTTTAAAAATCAATATCCAGCAGGGCGACCTAGTATTTTATTGTATTGTCGGCAAAAAAAAAAATATTTGCAGGCTATAGTTGTTTCCTCCGTCGGCATACATATTTCTATCGGCTTTTTTTATTTAAATTTGAATTGCAAATAAAATTGCAATATTCAAATTTTTTAAAAAAGAAGGTAGTCGACATTCATTCGGCCTCTGCAAAATCTTGTCGGCCGGTCACATCACCGTACTCGACACCTCTGCGTCATCTGGTCGGCCGACATCCTCCGGACCCTGCTCTTGTTGCCGACGCCAGAGTCTTCTCCCGGCGACTGCTCATTTGCCGTTAGCCACCAACACCAACCAGAGTCTCCAGCCCGTCTGCTCTAGCCCCGATCCCATCGGTAACCAGGGTCTCTCCTCTGCCCGGGCAGTGCATCCTCTGCCGGCCGAGCCACCACCTATCGCTGCCGAAGAGCCGCTCCAACGCCACCATATCCGGTGGCGGGTTTTTTTTAAACCACCAGCTTGCCCCTTAGTCATATCAGCGACCGGGGGCCGATTTTTTTAAGCCCCAGGTGCTATATTTTTGCACCTAGTTAGCCAGTTTGATTTAAATTGCAGTTTTTTTTTCTGAGGGCCATATCTTAGCGCCACAATATCAAAAATTTGCAAACAAGATATCGACGTAAAGAGAATTTAGAGAACTATCCAGTGGTGCCATCTATTTTGCAAGATTTTTCTGCTATCAAACATTCAAGTCAACTAAAGTCAACCCTCCATTTTGGACTTAGAAGCCCATATCTTCGTATCAGATTGTCGGATTTCAGAGATTCTAGCGGCATTCGAGAGATATTTCAGTGTTTTTTTATCAGTCCAGTCACCTTCTTTGGTTTCAGCTCCAGGTATCTTTCTTTTGGTTTTTTGATTCTTGAGACATCCTGAAGATTGAAGAATAATTTCTTGATCTCAGAGGCATATTCTTAGTTGCATATCTATCTAGAAGTCTTCTATTTTCTGTTGAAGGTCATTGTCTTTGATTTTTGTGAAGAAATTTCATTATGGGGCTTGCATATGATTCTCCTTTGACTATGTTGCATAAGGGTAACTATCAGCAATGGCGAGATGGGATCTGCCACCATCTTCATTCACTTGATTTGTTGCCACATCTATTTGGTATAGTTCCTCATCTGGGTGAAGGTATTCATGAACTTGCTTGGAGTTGCAGCAGGTACACTGTTTTGGAGATCCTTGAGATGCAAGTTGATTGCGATGTTTTGAGATCTATTGATCATTGTGATTGTCCTCACATTCTTTGGACTAAGCTTTGGGAGCTATACAGAGATTCAAACACTCCACCATTCCCCAATGATCATGATTCAGAATGTCATTCTTCATATCAAGTACCCCATGATGCTATTGTTATGCAGGAAGTTGATTACCTTGATCTTTCCGAAGAGGTTGACAAGGTTCCTTTCAGTGCTTCTTCTTCATCAGAGACAGTTGGTATCCCTTCACATTCAGTGATTCCTTGTCCAGAATCATTGATTAAGGCTTCCACCACCATCTCTATCCATCAGGACACATTTAGTTTTTCAGACTTGACATCACAGGATGGCTTTGTTTTAGGTATCACTAGCTTAGCTACTTCTATAGGTTTGGAGGACATTCTTGAGGGGATATCACTCCTCTATTCAGATCACACCTTGGAGAGTTTTCTTGGGTATCCACATTCCTTTGTCTCAACCTTGATTGGGAATTCATAGACCATCTTGGAGGTACTTGGTTTCTCTTCAGAGATTTCATATTCGAGACTTCTTCCTTGTCATTCCATTCAGGACTGGAGGTTTCTTCTTTATCTACCATTGGATTTGTTTCACACTTCCTTCAGTGGTTTTGAGGACACTTCATTCAGGGGGGGCTATCAAGTCTCCATCACACTCATCATATTCATCCTATCTTCATCTTTGGATATTGTTCAGCATCAGTTTCTGCATCGACCTGGTTTGTCACTCTCTTCATTGATTGTGGCATCTTCATCTTCAGGCAAGGAGACATTTGAGCAGAGTTCTGAGACATCATCATCCAGTTTCATCCTTCCTTCCTTCAATTCCTATCTAGAATGGGAAGCATCTTTGCACTTGCATTTGGTTTTGTTTCTTCCGAAAGGGAGACAAGTTGTTTGTCAGCATTGGATCTTGTTTTGTCTTTAGACACTTACCTTTCTTGTAGGGGATCACATCTTCTGGGGGGGCTATTTAGTCTCTCTATTGTATCCATGTGACAGATGGTGTACTTGGGGGGTATTTGGGAGTCCTCCATCCTTCCCATCCTATCTCACATATTTTTGCATTTTCATCTCTTTTTTGGAGAGGGATTTTGTTCCTACTGGGTTTTCCCCTTTTCTCTGGTTGTGGGAGATTTTCTGCATCTTCATGTACATGGGTACCTAACATGGCCTCGTAGCCGGGACCCATCATCATCATCTTGCATAATCAGTGCATTTTCCTCCCTAAGTTGCACTTATGGGGGGGTGTTGGTGTAATTAATTAATTAATTAATTATTACACTAACATAAGTTAACTTAGGTCATAAATCATGTAGTCCTAGGTTGCAATCATTTAATAAATGGGATAATATTCCCTTTCCTAGTTTGTGGGATAAGATTCCTTCTAGAACTTATCTCATCATTTAATGATCAACACCATAGGGTTCACATGTTGTCACATGTTGTTATATTTTAACACTTGGCAACATCTCATGCATATTAGGTTTTACCTCTTGCCTATATAATCAGGCATCTTGTTCATTTGTACAATATCATATCAATATCATATCAATCATATTATCAATAGAATCTTTAATTAGAATTCCATTGTTGCAACACTTCTCTTTGTGGTTGATTATCTTTCATGGCTAAAGTCCTGCATTGAAGATTCTGGAGCTTCAGGGGTTGTGGAATCCATCATCTCAACACCCTTTTTGATGTTGAGGGTTCCCTTGTTGTGTTGGATATGGGACCAAGGTGTTACCTTGGTTGATGGGATTCGTTACAAGTGGGTTTCCTTGATTTGGATTCATGATAGATGGGTTTAATGTGGTTTGTGGGTTGGTTTGAGTGGCTTGTGGAATCAATTTTTTTGATGTGTAGATTTGGGGGTTTGATGTAGATGGACCTTGTTGCATTAAGGGTTGACCTTGTGTGAGGGTGTTTGTTTTCCCTTGTTGTTGCACTTGGGGTGCTTGGCTAACATGACCTTGTGTAACATTAGGCACACTTTGGGTACTTGTGGTGGTGGAAGAATATGGTTGGGCACTAAATGTTGGTGTCCAATTTGTGTTTTGTGGAAGGCTGGTGTCTTGTGTACCCAAAAGTGTGTTTCCTCCTACATTGGGAGTGAGACCAAGGTTGGTTCCAATTCTAGTGGCAAGACTAGAAGTCAATGGTTGACTTGGTACAAGTGATGAAGTTGGTTGAATTATAGATTGGGTTAAACCTTGAACCAAGGGTTGTGTGATTGGAGCCATATTCCCTAAGGTTTGTTCCCTAATTGTATCAAAGTCAAATGTTGAAGGGAGTTTAGCCCCTTCTTTTGCTAAAGCTAGCATGTATTGTGTAGGGTTCTTCTTCATCAAAGTGTTGATGATGTGTCTTATTTTAAGATCTTGTTGGTATTCAAGGAGTTCTTTCTTAGTGAGCTCAAGTGTGTTTTTTTGTGACATCTACCTCATACCCCATGTCTAGTGGATTTTGTGGTTGTTGTGATGGGGTAGAGTGGCTCCTAGGATTGAATTATTGTTGGGTGGTATCACTTGTGGTAGATGTAGGTTTGTTTTGCTCCATGTTATTCTTGTGTTGTGGCCTTGTTGTTACCATAAATTGTGGGTAAAATATGGGAGAGGTGTGTTGAGACTTGTATTGTTGGAACTCTCTTGTTGACTCAAATTTTGATAAAAGGGACTCTAAGTTGTTTTGTACCAATGATATGAGTGGATGATGAAAAGGGGTGAGTGATATGGGGGATAAAATTTCCAAACTTTGGACAATACTTTAGACTAAGAGGTTTGATGTTTAGATGTCTTGGATAAAAGGTGCTAATGAACTTGTCAATCTAAAGGTAACTTATGACCTTTAAGATAAACTTGTTCAAGAGGAAGATGACTAACTCAACTAAGTGTATGGAAAAGGATTCATTTACACACAAATATCTAAGTTAGGGGATTGATTTGAGGATATCCTAAGTCTAGATTGTTGATGTGTCCAAAGTTTCTAAAGTTGTTTGTGAAGTGGAATGTCAAAGGTGTTTTGATATGGATTAGATGTTTGACCCAAATGTGTTAACCTAAAAGGGACCTTTGTTTACAAGACCAATGTAGTGAAAAAAATGCTTTACTCCTAAAGTGATAAACCTAAGAACTCAATGTTAAGATGATAGAACTTTTAACTCAATGTTTGGAAATACGTTTCCTTGTTTCAATTTGTTGCTTGGGAGCCAATGTGTATTGAAAATAAGCCCAATGTGTGGTGTGTTAATTAGATTTAAATTTTGATTTAGTGAAATTTCTTTTACGACATTCAAATGTCTTGATTATATTTAACTCCAAATGTCTATAACTTAGAAACTTTCATTCCACAAAGTTCAATTTGAAAATCAAGGGGCTAAAGCCATAGTCTCCTATGTTGACTTTGGAAAGTGTGAATTGAGATATAAGTCCAAATATTTAGAAGCCTCTAAAGATAAAATCTTTAGGGACAAATAGCAATATAGGGCTTTTCAAATGAATTCACACTAATAACAAAGGGTTTGAAATTTGAAGAACATGATGTTTGTTTTGAGTTCCTTTTAAATCAAGCAAAGTGTCAAATTGACTCAACAAGAACAAGCAATAACAACCTAATAGAGTAGTTATGTACTTCTTGGTAGGCTTACCATCATCCCCTAAGAGATGATAAATCCGTGAAGATGGAGTGGAAAATAGGCTATGTCAAGGAAATGTACCATCTTGACATGCCAAGCAAAAGAGTCCCTTCCCTATTTGCTTTATTTCCTCAACCAAAAATCGGACGTGGTAACTTCTATGAGTGGTGTGCCTCCTATTCACTACTTCAAACTATGTTTCAAAAAATAAGGATAGGTTGCTAAGATAAAGTGTTTAATGACAACTGTGAACTCTTAGACATATAAATCAAACATAAGCCACTTAAGAATTTAGCCATTCTTGCCTAAATCATTACATTCGAATGAGGATGAGGCATGGTATGCTATTCCTACCACATATTGAAGCTACTTTCTTTAGATTTTGCAACCTTTATATATCCCATCGGTAAACATGCTTTTTAAAGAGTTCTCCATTGCGAGATGTGTCTTATTAGCAGACCCTTATCTAAAAAAAGATAAGAAAATGGCTATTTCTCTTCACCCAAGATCACATGAAGCGCAAAGGGAGAGGATAAGTAGCAAGTTCTTGGGGTGACCAAAAAATTTTGTGAACTTGGAGTGTTTCTCTTCACCCAAGATCACACTAAGCGCAAGGGTAGTGGATACACACTAGAAGTTCACACAAGAAAAGAACTCACACAATACACTCATTCTTTTTAAATCATCAAAGGCAATGATGACTTCATTTTAAATAGCACCAAACTGAAGTATGAAGTTGTATTTGTTCAATTTTAACCAATATTGCAATGGTGAGGATGTATGGGTTCAATTTTAACCAACTTTGAAAGATCATAGCATTGTAGATTTTAAACCCAATTGAAATCTAGTTGTCCTATAACAAGAAATAAAGCAACATATGATGGGTTATATCATCCAAATTGAGAAAAAAATAAAAAATCCAAAATTTTTAGATTTTTTTGATATTTTCTAGGTTATAGTGTCGCATTTTTGGAGGTCTTCAGATCAGAATTTGGGGTTGAAACTTGCGTTAGTTCCTTAAAATTGATTGTCATAGGCATGGATTTTCAGGAATTGAGTTAGTAATCTTGGTGACCTTTCCAACGGTGTAAATGGATTTGGATTCCGAGCATCGAATAGAAAGTTATGACCCCACCAAGTTGAGGTAAATAATTCCCTAGTTTTTCGCTCCTTTCCAAATCTGCAAAATCAATTAGCCTCACATAAAAAAAACTAGAAGTTAGCAAATGATCAGAGAGTGGATTAAATTGAAAAAATCAAAACAAACATTAAAATCTAGCTCTCTGTTTTACCTTGCAAAAGCATCATTGGGCCACAAAAGTGCCTCTCTGTTAGACAACAAAAGCATCACTGTAATGCATAAGTGTCACTCTGGTGAAAATAAAAAGCAGTTCTTTGTTGTACCTGTCAAAAAACCAATGAGGTCAAAAGCATTGATATATTCAAAAGTGACTCTATAAAAAAATTCAAAAGTGTTGCCATCAAATCGAAAGTGTCGTTGTATTTCAAGAGTGCCCCTATATGGAAAAAGCATTGTCGTTTCGCAAAAGCATCACTTTGGTAAATTGCAAAAGTGACTCCTTGCCTGTAACCTAGAAATCAAGAGAAACTCAAGAGAAATTCATCAAATTTGGTTAGTTATTCCTTCCTTCTAGCACAAGAATGTGACTATAATCATAACATGACCTAAATATACTAGATCCATATGAATTTAAGCAAGATTTAGTTAGTTAAGTTATAATCCCAATGAAATTCTTTAAAGCATGAAATGAAAAAGCCATTAAACAAAAAAATAAAGAAATGTGTAAATGAAACCTAGTTAAATGCCTTAAACCTCATCCCATTAGGGGATTGGTGTTGCATTGATGTGGAATGCTAGCCCTTTCCCAATCCCTTAGATAAAACAAGCTTGATTTGATGGATTGATTAGTGCTAATGGATGATTTGAACTACAATGAATGAAAAATGCTCAAATGAATGCTAATGGATGAAAGTATGAATTCATTTCAACATCATAACTTTTCCCAAGTGATTGTGGATCCATTTCTCTCCAAAATGGGAAGTATTTATAGGAGAAAGTGGTGAATCAAGGGTCAATATCAAATTTCACAATCAATGGTTGATAGGCAAGGAGAGATGAAGGCATGTATCAAGGATTCTCATCAAGGGATGAGAATCCAAGTTGACATGGATCAAAGAGTTAATCAATGGCTCACAATGATTCAAAGAAACACACTTCCTAAGAATTAGGAAGTGGTTAGAAGATATTTCCATTTTGGATGAGTGCAAAAGAGAGGAATATTCCATAGGGAATATTCCCTTGCAAGTGGGAGGGTGAGGAAAATTAGGAATTAGATAATTAAACCAAAGTTTTAATTGTGCAAGTTAGAGGAAATTAGGATTATCATTAAATAATTAATTTATTTAATGAAAAGGGGTTAAGTGACATTTAATTCAATAATTTAGATTATTTAATTAAATGAGAGGACATAAAAGGGTTTAATATAAATAATTTGCATTATCCAATTAAACTAGACGAAACGTTAGTGTGAAAGGGGGTGAATTAACCCAATGAAATTAATTATCAGATTAATAGATGAGAATGATGAATTTAATTAAATAACTAAGATTATTCAATGAAATAGTCAAAAATAAGGTGAATTTAGGATGAAATGGTGCTAGTCATCAGATTCAAGTGTGCAATATGAGTCAGGACAAGTTTAAGTTTCTACAACATCTATGTAACCTGCTATTCGACAAAAACTTCACAAAAAAGGTTAAATTCGAGAGGTGGGTCCCATCAGGCGTGTCAAAATATTGTAAGGGAAATATGAGTAATCAAATGAAAGAATAATTGAAGCAATTAGAGTCTAAAAATGCTAAGAAATTACAAGATTTAGATCATATAAACCCATACTCAATGAAACTAGTTTGTAAATCTTCAAATATTTAATCTAATGAAATGAAATGCAAATTCAAAGATAAATTAAACCAAATAGACAATGAAAACCTTCAATCCCATTGTGGTTGTTGTTGGCACTTTCAAATTTTGCAAATTTGAAGTGCCCATTTTTAAAATTTTTCCTTTGCACACTCAAAAGTGCACCTGAAAAAATCTGCCCAAGTGACCTACTTTGGAGGGTCACAATTCGGAGCCAGTTGATTTTCATGCTAACCCCTTGGTAGAAATACTCATGTGACATGTGTGAACATACATGTCATTTTTCATCTTCCCATGATGAGTTTTGATAGGGTTTGAAAAGCAAAGCTGGAGGGTTCTAGGACTGTTTTGTTGTTTGCAAACTCTTTGTCCTGCGAAATGGCCTTCTGTTCGAGTTGATATTTCACAGCTAGATGATTGTCAAGAAAAACGGATTGTTTCTCTCCATTCTCCCCACATTCATGTGCTCCCTATTCTATTTTCAGAGCCTCATGATTTTATTTGCTATTTTTTCGAGATCAAAAGAAAATGTAGTTTGTTTTGATTTTACATTTGCATTTCTGACATGTTTCAAGGTGGTCAACTTTGACCCTTAATATCTTGTGAAGATTGATGATTAAAATAAATCCCTCTTGTGCACATGCTCAATGGACCTAAATGAGCTTGTGTTTCCATTTGAAGCTTCCCTGAAGGTGATTTGATATTTTTTCAAGAAGGTGACTGGGTGAGTTTTAATTGGTTTTGAATAGATACAATTGCAGAAAAGTTTGACTGAGCAACTTTGACATTGAATATCTTGCACCTCATGATCTGTTTTGTTGAGCCACTTGTTGCATTTTATTTTTGGGTCCAATGTCTATATGCCTATAAATTTTCATAGCTTCAAGAGGTCATTTGATTAGTTTTCCAGAGCGATTCCAGAGCCCACTTGACCTATTTGGCTCACTGTTCAAATATACTTGAAAGTAGATTTCAATGACAACCCAGTTCATGTATTCACCTTAGATGCATTTAGAGGTAGCCTTTGATCCGTTCAACATGAAAATTGTTTGAAAATAATTTTTTTTTATTTGGGCCCACATTGGGACTCGACATGCTTTACACAAACATGAAGTTTCATACTGAATAAGAGCTAGAAACATAACATACATAAAAGGAATGCAAACATAAATGAATGTGAATCAAATGTATATACGTGCAGTGATATATGGGTTGGTACTTCAACATCTAGAGTTTACACCCAATCTAGATTCTGATGATGTTGATTCAAGGATTGTTTTATTTCCAATTCTCAGTTTGCAGCAATATAAAGGGTAGCAAGGTAATAGGGCATTCCTTAGCATCCAAAACAATGGTATGGGAAAAGAGGATAATAATGTTACAATGGAAGACAAGAGGGTGATGTATTATCTAAGTTTCCATGGGATAAAGTCACAACACTATATGATCCTGCTAAGTTGTTTGAACAACTGCATGGTACTGACAAAACAACTCTTTTATGCAGGATAATAGTGTTCACATTTATTATTTATGTGGATACATAGTTACATCCTTTTTGCAACCAGTTGATAGTTTAAGGATATTTCCAGTACCTTTGATTGACATTTTAGATAGATCAGTAGTAAATGTTTGCAAAATTGAAAAATGATTATGAAATCTTCAGAAGTGGAATGGTTTCAAGATTTTGCCTCTCAAGAGACACATCAGATGCCATCTAATTTTTTGTGGTACTACATCTCCTTCAATACTGTAGTAGACATTATACATAAATGTTTTTCTTCACTGATCAAAGATTTGGGAAATGAAAGGTGCTAGACAAGAAGCAAAAGGGATTTCATTGTGTCAACCGCCATATTCCATTATATACTACAATATGGAAATAAATGAGGGGGTAGAGAAAAACTAGTGAAGGAAAGGAAAAGGTGCTAATTAAAGAAAAACTTGAAGAATAGAAACAAGATAAAGAGGAACTTGAGAAACAGTGAATGGCTTGAAGCAATGGAAGCAATGAAATTGCACAAAGTGGGTCGATGCGAATAAACCATGGAGGCTGCACCAAGCAAATCAGATAGCAAGAAATTTTGTGTTGATTTTCACTTGGGAACTGAAATTATTTTGCAGCCTTTCCTATTTGAAGGGATCTAAAGGACATGGCAACACAGTTTGGAAGCTCAAAAAATTGCTTTGTAAGGCATTGACCGAATAGGGAAATGCTTATAAGATGCTAGGGTGCCATTGTTCGAGCTAAAGGAGGTTGATGTATATAATATAAGAAGAGTTGTAGGTAGTTTGCACTTGCTATGAAGGGAATCGAACCTGTGGATTCAAACAACAAATAGATTGGCCATTTGGGAGGTCAAATGGTGTTCAAATCTATCAATTTTGATGTATTTTCATAAATGTTTGAGGAAATATCTCTTGAAAATGGGTTGATCATTCTTCACAATGGAAGATAGGACTTCAAGGAAAATTCCACTGCTATAGGTGGCATCACCATTAAACAAGCTAACAGAGATAGCATAGCAAGGGTGCAAGTTTGTATTGAAGTGTATTGGTGCAGTGACCAGGGAGTGTTTGTGTTGTGAATGGAGGAGCCATCACACTAGTTAAAGGGGAGATCAAACACAAAATTTACTACCCGAGGGACCTCCATTTTGATGCTAGGTGTGTAGAAAGTCTCACACATGTTTATTTTGCAAAATGCAGCCATCGTATGTAGTGAAAATGTATCAAAATTGTTTGAGGAGATTCTATCTAGGTGCCACACACTAGTTGAAGGGGTCAATGCGAAAGGAATCATGGAGGTAGCTACTACACCAAGGGAGAAGGACTCATTCATGTTGTAGGTAATATCTTTGTTTGGCATGATGAGAGAAGGTTTGATAGCTGCCTTTGGAGGTGTAACAGAGCACGAGCCAAAGAGCATGAAGTTGTAGAAGGCGAGTTAGGGAAAAATAAATAAATCAACAACTAATAATAAAAGGGGCCATGTGGATGAATTTTGCTAACCTCGCAAGATGTTTGATGATGCCATCACAAAATTTGTGAGGTATGTGATAGGTAAGCAAAGTGGGCCCCGTAAAAATTAAAGTTGCATGGGTGTAACTTTATTTGCCCGATTATAGTTTTTTAAAGCCCTCACATTTAAAGCAAAGCTTTTAAATATAAGGTGAAAATATAAAGGGAATGAAGTGAAAAAGAAATTTGGTGCCCTCTAAATGTTTTAGAGGCTTTTCACTTTTAGTAAATGGCATTTATTTTAATATGTAAAAGTGGAGCACGAGTAAATACTTTTAAGGGCCTTCACTTTTGTAAAGTGAAAATTAAAAGACTTACGGGAAAATGTTTTAAATAAAATATTTAAAACATTATGGGCACCGTGGAGAGAAAAGTTAAATGCTTCCACTATGAAGTTGAATATTTTATTGTTGCGGGTGAAGCATGCAAATGCAGCAGAGTAAAACATTTTAAAAGAAGTGAAATGGGGCACGGGTAAAACTTCATTCTACCTGGCAAGTGTTTTTATAATCTTTACTCTTTCAAATGTTGAGTGAGAATTATAAAAGGGGGAAAGATTATAGTGCAGGTAAAAATACTTTCATAGTCTGTGGATTAATTGAAAGGTGTTGGTTAAATAATTTCAAAATTTTCACAATGTGAAAACAAAAGCTTTAGCTGGGAAAATTATTAAAGTGGAAGCTTATGGTTTAAATGGTAAAGTTTTTTCATTGTTGGGAAATAAAGTGAAGTGCACGGGAGAATAAAGAGCAAAGGGAGTAGATTAAATTTTTTTCACAGGCATAGCTATTTTTCACACTATAGGGTAAAATGAAGTGATATTTTTCACGTGGAGAAATTTTATGTTGCTAAACAAAGAGTGAATGAAGGAAAAATGCAGAGAAAAAGTTTGTTATTGCAAAGGAAGAGAGAAGAGAGATGCTTTTCCATTTCTTGTTGCTGATTAACAGAGGATGATGCTTTCAGGTGTCTTCAATAGATTAATTCTAGGGCTCTTCTTCCTTCTATATCTTCTCCTCTTTTCTCATTGTAGAGGGTTCTAAATTTCTATATGGGTTGGGTAGATAGAGAAATGTTGAGTCTGAGTCATGAATTGAGTCTGTAAGCTATAATTGTTGATTTCATGAGTAAATATCAGTTAGTTTGTGCAAATAGAGCATGACTGTTATCAAAGTTGTCTCTAGATTTGTACACTTTGAGTCATATGAATTTAATATACAAAGTATGTTAAATTTTTCATCTCAATTTCCTTGAGATTGTGATATGTGTTCATGGTTCTATTTCAAAGAAATAGTTAAATTACTTTGAGCAGATAATTGTGATTTTAAGTGTGCATGGTGGATCTGTAAGAAGAATTTTGATGACAACAAGAGTGGATCTGTTGGTGTAATGCATTAGCAGTTTTGAATCCAATGGTTGAAGTTTATTTGGTGATGAATTCTCTTTATGATTATACATTTGACTCCATGGCCCAGAATTAGGCACTAATTATTCATTCAGCTAAATGCATTTCAGAAACAATTATAAATTCAAAATCATTTTAATTTTTGTTGTTGGGTTTAGGTTTAGTGTTGAATTTTGCTTCCCAATTGCTAAGTTAGTGTTGAGATACCAAAAATATAGGCAGATTTGAAGTTTTCAATGTCTTTATTGGTATATTTTCATTGGGAATTATCTGCTATAAAAAGCAATGTCCATGCATAATTGAATTGAGTCTTTAGGCATTGTAAAGGGAGACCCACCTTGGTCCTCCAGAGCTAGAAGTGTAGGAGATTTCAGTCTCTGACTGAATCTTGTTAGTTGGCCAAATCCCTCTTTGAGTCTACGCATAATAAATTGACTATTCTTTAGGACTCATTGGACTGGTTGATTTGGAACACTAACAATTGCATTGTCTATTATGATGTGGATTGCTCAAATTGTGAATAATTCATGATTGTAAAAGCTTAATGAGGTGTGATTCACAAATAGGTTCTCAAACGCTCAAGATTGGCTTAAGAATTTAAGAGAGTGCCTATGCTTATTAAAATTGTGAATGAATTTCATGATGAAAATGCTTGTTTTATAGATTTGGAGAATTTCAATCAATGGTCAAGATTGAAAATGAAGATCAATGGTTGAGAGGAAATCAAGGAGATCAAGGGAGATCAAGGGATGAGAATGAATGAGAGCCCAAAATATCCCTATTTTCATGGAAAATTGGTTGAAGATATTTTGAATTGGAGGGAAGAAGATATTTGAATATGAATTGAGAATTTCTTTTTTTTTGAAAAAGGAATATTCTTTGTGCAAGTTAGAGGATTAGAGAAAAAATCATGAATTAAATAATTAGAAAAAATATTTAATTATGAGTATGAGGGGAATTAATAATTTTAATTAAATAATAGGAATTATTTAATTGAAAGGGGAAAATAATGAGAAAATGATGAATTAACCAAGTAACATTAATTATTCAATTAATAGAGGAATAAAGTGAATTTAATCAAATAATTGGAAATCATTTAATTAAATTGAGGAAATTAGGGGATAATGAGGAAAAAGATGTTAGTAAGAGAAACTAAGATGTGTGATATGCTTCAGACAATTTTAGGTGTCTACAACTACAAAGTCCAATAATTTAATCTTATCTTCATCAATGTCTTTTCTTTTCCATAACAATTCTAGAAGGAATATGTGCACAACTTTTGCAGTGTCTTTCCTGAATAGCAAAAGCTTGATTGATAACTCCATTGTATGTGCTCTTTCTCTTGCTTAAATTTTTGGATTAGCAGAGTTTCTTTTTTCTATTTCTTTATACTTCTTACTATCATGAGGTTATGTTCTCCACCCTTGTCTCTTTCTAACTTAATCTCAAAATTCCTTGTTCTCAAAATTTATTCCAAATTTTCTACTTCTTTCTCTTGTGGATTGTCTTCTCCTGTCTCTGGTATCTCTTCAACTAATAACCTTCTTTTTTTATAGGGTGTGGGGGATGGGTCATGGACTGATGATTGTGACGCTTTCATAGCATCACTTCATTTTTTGTGATGTTCTTTTATTTTTTATGACATTTCACTAGTTAATGTTGATTTTTTTTCCTAAGTTAGTTTTTTTATTTATTCTCTTCTTAACTTCCTTACACTTCTATTAAATAATTATTCTAGATACTCTTCTTGAACAAATAGGATCTTCTTTAGATTTTTTAGGAATTCAAGGAATCTGTCGTCAAACTTGATTGTGATATTTGATAGATTTGGTTCAATTTTTAGACTTTTGAGAAGATGTGGTGAGGTTGGAGCCTCCATGCTTCCATAGTCCTCTACTGATACCTTTTTAGATTTTTCATATTCCTTGACGCTCTTCAAGTTTATCAAAATTCGTCCTAATTTTTTCCAATGTGAATTCTCAAAGTTTTCCATTATTCCTTTTTAGTTTCTTTTCCTTTCACTTTTGGCAATACCCACCTTGGTGTGCTCAACAACACCCATATTTGCACACTCATCCTTTCTTTTCTTTGCATTCTCAAATCTTCTACAGTATATTTCTTCCCTTTCAATGCTCTATCTCTATATTTTTACCTTAGCATTTGGGATTTCCATGTTAATTCTCTTGGTTAATTTGATTTCCTCCTTAATCTCTCTTTATTTCTTCTTGTCTCATTTTTCCATGGGAATTTTTGGTTTGGTGTTCCACTAATCCTTTATCTTTTCCAATGGTACTTATTTTATAACCTTTTATAAGTCACATCCTTTCATGGATTTATTTTTAGAGATCTCGCCCTTTTTCCATTTCCAATCCCCTTGGTGCCTAAACCCCTCTCATGAGGCTAACACCAAGGAGATAGTGTTTCAATTTATGATATAAATTTCATCTCTCCCTCTAAATTTTTTGTATAGATTAGTATTTGAATTTTCTCTTGCTTTCCTTTGTACAACCTAACCACTGTCTCGAAAATGAAACCAATGGTAGCAAGAAAATTGGGGAATAAAGACTAAAGTTTTGATCCCCAATTAATTTTTTTGTTGTATTTGTACCCTAGACTCAGTCACACGAGAGGATTAATGAGTTAGTTTGAACAATGCATAAACTAGTTAGCAGAATGGAATATTCAAAAAATTGATTACCATAAATCATAATGTGCATAACAAATATAAGTCTAGATATATATTTATATGTTTTTGCTTGTTCATCATGTACAAATTTTAGGGGTCTTTATTCAACATGCATTGGAATACTAAGAGGGGGGTGAATCGGTATTCAAACAAATTTCAAACCCTCTAGAGAAAACTAAAAATTAATCTTTACACCATTAATTGAAACATGAAAGATCAACACAATGCACAACACCACACAACACGAGATGTATGTAGAAAACCCCATAGGGGAAAAACCACAGTGAGAAAAAATGATAGGAGCTACTGTCCCAATCTAGCCTCACAAATGAATCACAGTTACAACTTTGTTTTAGGGCTACAACCCAAGGAAGCTACTAATCCATGTAGAAAAGTTTTAGGGTCACTCCCAAGGAAGCTGCAACTCCTTGAAAACTTTGTTTTAGGGCTTCAACCCAAGGAAGAAACTACTCCCTGAACTGAGAAAAACCTCATAAAAGATTACACCATGATAGTCCTTCTACTGTCTAAATCTAACAATGAAGCTCAATCCTTTTGATGATTGTAATTCTAATTTGATAACTCTTCTACAACCTCTTCAAATGTCTTCTCTTTAGCTTACTCACTCACTTCTTTCAACCTTTAAGAATTTTTTCCTTTGGATCACTACCTCCAACAATCAGTTAGGCACACTCTTCACTTTCCTTCCATCACAAAATATGACCAACTTGAATCTTAGCAAGATCTACAACTTCTTCTCTTTCTCTTTCAGTCACACATCATAATGCATTACACATCCTTGACTCTTATCACAATCACACAACACATAGATCAACTAGGTTTACAATATATACAAGATATTACATTGATTACATTACATGTCAGCCAAGAACAACAAGAATATTACAATTACAATTTTTCCATATATCAAACAACAACATGAAACACATAGAGGGAAAGACCTAAAATTAACTACATGCAACACTAGGAAGAGGAGAAAGCCTTTTAGATCCCAACACATGCTTTAATTGGTCCTAAACACTCTTCACAACATCAATATTCAGGGAAAAACATCTACACGCTTCACACATTTGAATTAGGTCAACCTTAAGCAAGAAAACATGAAACTTGTAATATGCCAACTATTACAACTTGGCGGTACTCATGAAAGATTAAAAATTACTTGCACTTCTCTTAGATGGGTAAGAATGGCCCATACAAAATCTTCAAACAATTCATAGACTTTGTACAAACTCCAACACGTGTTGCATGCCTTCAATATATCTCAGTTGGCTAGGAAAAAGCATAATCCAACAACACCTTCATTTTGGACCCCAACATATTCCAGAGAAACCAAAAAACACCTTGCAAAGCAACAAGAAACATCACAAGATCTTCAAGGTCATTCCACACCAACCAATTCACCACTTCATACAACAAGTTGGTGCAAGCCAACATACACTGAAACTAGCCACCGAACAATATAGTCTTGCATACTATTGCTTACAAATTTCTTTGTGGAGGGACAACTAATATGAACTTTGGATACAACACCTTAACAACATATTGAACTTAACTTCTAAAATACATGACCATATCTACAAACACAAAGGAGTGCAAATACAAACTTTGCACCACTGTGAGCATCCTCACAAAACCAACACTATCTTCAAAATGTCATTTGCAAAACATCTTTCCTCTAATCCAAACAACATGAAAATTGGATCACACATGCCCTCACAACATATAAAGCTAAATTCCAAACTGTAGGAGCACAATATCACTAGTACAAAAATGTGGAGCATCTCTCAGACTTTGGCAATCAAATAACCAGAATTCAAGCACTTCCAACCAAACTACAACCAAATCCAACATACTTCTGACATCAAGTACAACCAAACTTACACTGTACTTAGACTTTTGACATCAATGACAACCAGACTGCAACAATCTCCCCTTTAGGGATTGATGGCAAAATCAATTTGACTTGTACTCTTCTCCCCCTTTGACATCAAGGAAAAAAGGGAAAGTACTTCTACCCTTAAGGCACAAAATCTCCCCCTAAGGTTCACATCCTTTCATTTTCAACCTTCTCCCATTTTGATGTACATACACTCCTTCTTGAAGCAACTAACAAGCTCCCCCAATTAGCAACAAACACTACCTGCCCCCCTTGAGAGGTAGCCACCATCAGTCCAAGAAAAAGATATGGCATGAATTACTCCCCTTGGATAGATGCACCAACCTTTCATCCAAGAAGAATGAGGGGAAATTAACCGTAAATTTTGTTGGAGATACTCAAAATTATCATTTTCAAGAGCCTTTGTGAAAATATCTACAATCTAATCCTTTTTTGAAACATATTCCAACTTTACTTATTTATCTACAACCTTCTCTCTCAAAAAGTGATACCTGATTGATATATGCTTGGTTCTAGAATGCATCACTAGATTCTTGGAAATATTGATAACACTTGTAATATCACACAAAATAGGAATAGGCTCATCATACTATATCTTGATATCCTTCAATGTTTGCTTCATCCACAACACTTGTGTGCAACAAGATGTTGTAGCAATATACTTTGCCTCAACAGTTGATAAAGATACTAAATCTTGTTTCTTACTATGCCATAAAACCAATCTTCTTCCTAAAAAGAAATCGCCACCACTTGTACTTCTTCTATCATCCACACATCCAACCCAATCAACATTAGTGTAAGCACTCAAATCGTATTCATTACCTTTTAGATACCATATGTCATAATTTAGAGTACTCTTCAAGTATTTGAAGATTCTTTTGACTGCCTTTACATGAGTTTCTTTAGGATTAGCTTGGAATATTGCAACTAAACATATCGCATGCATGATATTAGGTCTTGAAGCAGTTAAATACAATGGGCTTCCAATCATAGATCTGTATAGCTTCTGATCAACCAAGGGGGAATCATCATCTTTAGTCAAATGACAACTAGTAACCATGGGAGTACTAATTGGTTTACAATCTTCCATCCTAAACTTCAACATCTCCTTGACACACTTTTCTTGAGAAATAAAGATACCATCATCTAGTTGAGAAATTTTAAGACCAAGAAAGAAAGATAACTCACCAATCACAAACATTTCAAATTCCTTCTACATCTCTTCAACAAACTTCTTGTATATTTCATCATTTCCACCAAATATTATGTCATCATCATACACAACAACTATCAAAATTCTCTCATCCTCAATCTTGAAGTAAAGATTGCTATTTGTGGTACCTTTCTTAAATCATTGTTGAAGCAAGAACTTATCCAACCTTGCATACCAAGCTTTAGGATCTTGTTTGAGACCATGTACAATTCCTTTTTGAGTCTGCACACCATGTTTGGTTCTTTTGAAAACTAGAATCCATTAGGGTGCTCTATGTACACTTTTTCCAAATCTTCATTCAAGAAGGTTGATTTGACATCCATCTGAAAAACTTTGAAGTCCTTGTAGGTAGAAAAAGAAAGAAACATTCTGATAACTTCCATCCTTGCAAATGGGGGAAAAGTATCCTCAAAATCAATACCTTATACCTATGAATAGCCTTTACAAACAAGTATTTCCTTGTTTCTTACAACTTCACCATCTTCATTTAACTTATTCTTGAATACCCACTTAGTTCCTATCGCATTCTTGCCTGCGATCCTTGGAGCCAATTCCCAAGTTCTATTCTTCTCAACCCGATTCAACTCTTCTTTCATTTCTTGCATCCATCCTTCATCTTTGTTGGCATCAACAAAATTTTTGGGTTCTACCTTTGATAACAAACAAAAGTTAAATTGTTCACTTTACTTTGCAAGCCTTCTTCTGGTCAACACTCCTTCATTCTTGTCACCAATGATCTAATCTTCTGAATGATTTCTTTGAACATACTTTATAGGAGTCTTGCTAATATTTTTTGGTGTTTCTTCTTTCTCTTCAACTACTACTACTTTTTCTTCATCTAATCAAGGAGGTGCATCAGATATGTAGTCCTCAATTTCATTCATATTCTAATGTAGATCTTCATCAACCTTCACATTAGTACTTTCAACTATCCTTCCCAACCTTTTGTTGTAGAATTTGTATGCTTTGATCTGAGATGAATATCCTAGAAAGATACCTTCATTAGCCATTGATTCAAACTTTCCCAAGACATCTTCATCTCTTTTGATGTAGCATTTACTTCCAAAAAATATAGAATACCTGATAGTTGCAGGTCTTCCATCCCACAACTCATATGGAGTCTTAGTGCTATCAGCCTCAACAATCCTTTGTTTTGAATATATGTTGTAGTATGAACTACTTCTCTCAATAGATGTATAAGGTAGATTTGTTTCCATTAGCATGGTCCTTGCCATCTCTTGAATAGTCCTATTTTTCCTTTCCACTACCCCATTTTGTTGAGGGTTCTAGTAGTAGATAAATGCCTCTTTATTCCATGTTTTTCACAAAAGTCATTAAACTCATTTGATGTGAACTCACCTCCTCTATCAGACCTCAAACATTTCATCTTTGCATTCATTTCATTCTCAACCATAGATTTGAAAATCTTGAATCTACTAAAAGCATCAGATTTATCTTTCAAGAATGTAACCCATGTCATTCTTATTAATATTTCAAAGGAATGGTTTTGAAAGCTCATGAATATGTATATGCACACGAATATGAAAATTTCTACAACAATAAATAATACTATGAATGAAATAAGCATATGGAAAACAAAAACAACTTTAATACACCAAGATTCCAAAACAACAAATACACAAGACACCAATAACAAGATAAGTAGATAAAATTTTGGACAAAAAAGAAACAATGCCAACAAATAGATTGATCAAAGATAGACCAATTCCTAATGCGCACCAATCACTTTCACCATACCAGGTGCCCCTTCTTTGGTAAAATATATTTATGTTGGTATGGTTGTACCTACCAAGAGACAAACAAGTCCATCCATCAAAATCAATTAATAAACTAACAATTAAATAATTTAATCAACAATCAAACTTGCATTGCCACCATTTTTATAGAC
>VDFB02075321.1:373466623-373846339 GCA_007258455.2 Sequoia sempervirens | reverse complement strand
TATCAAATGACTTAAATACATTATAATGGTCTTTAAAGACCTTATTGAATGACCCCTAAGCACTCATAAAACACTCATTTACAAATTGGCCTCATAGAGGCTTGAATGCAACATGGTGCTGCTCCTGCACCACACTTTCACACTTCACATCTCAACACTTCACATTGCACACTTCACACGTCAAACCATATTCAACCTTGAAAATAATTCACAAGGTTAGCTGTGCACCTCAAATATGAAAATTCAAATTAGGTTAGCATGAAAACATTCCTGTAATGAAAAGGAATGAAGGTGGACCAGAACACACCTTAACTCAGACCTAAATACACTCATACATGCTACCCCATGCTTCCACAAACACCGAAGCATATCCGTAATTAGTGTAAACACCCAAGGTTAGCCAAACCTGTGTTGACAACATTAAAAATAGTACATGCTTCCTTTGATCCAAAGATGACCCACAGACCACACAAAACACTTAAACATCATCTAGAATATTCTATCAACATCTTGAAATCCAAAAACTCCTTTGCAACATTATACCCCAGAAGAACATATTCATTTTGCACAACCAACTAACCTTCCACACACAACACCTCAATCCAACCTTGTGGAGCACCAAAAAAAAAAAAATTAGACTAAAGATAAATATGAGCAATATAAGCACACCTTAAGATCCACAAGACCAGAAACCAAATTGCAAAGAAATGTAGAGAAAAACCATATTTCCTAGACAACACTTCTTTCATAGTTCACACAATGGTGAACACAAATTTCTCAGCACAACGATCCATAACCTAAAACTTTGGATATAAAACATATGAACACCTTTGATCAACATATTTGAACCACACAGATAAATATTCAACCATGAACAAATGCAAAGAAAAACACTGAACATCACTCTGGTACACTAAACATTGAACACCACTCTTCAACACACTATTTCCTCTTTTATTCATAATTTCTCAAAAGAACTTGGAAACCAAGAAAACCAAACTCAAAATGATCACCTGAAACACTTCTACAACATCTCAACCACATAAGAGGGTGAACATCAACAATCACCAATACATTGCCATCAAAGCAACACTAAAGGTTGACATCACTGATACTAATAATGACAACATAATGGAACCAATGAATCATCTTCATAGACTTCCAAAAATCTCCTCATAAACCTATTGAAATCAATGCAAAAACAAAGATATGTTGAAATTAATGACATTACAAACTTCCAACAAGTAACCAAATCATTGATTTCATCAACGAAGCCACTCCAATATGTCTTGGGCAACTTGTTCGGGTTTATCCTAGGCTTCTTCATCCAATAATCATTGATGAGACCAAGGGCCCTTTGATAATATTCTTTGCACGCCCCCTCAACATACACTGTGTCTGTAACCTCCATGCTTGATAAGGAAGGGATCCAAATGTGTGAGCAATGGATTCAAGAGTTAAGTCTACTAACACCCTCCCATCTATGGAGAATATTTTCCTAGAGTATTTGTAGTAATGTTCTCTTTCCTCCATAATCAATTTTGGACACAGGACAACAATAGGGAAACCAACATCTTGAGCTACCCCACTTTGTTTGATCATCTTTTTCAATTATGTCCTCATGTCCCCAAAGATCCTTTCGTGAAACTCATCCATGTTTATATATCCTAGATTGGTGTCACTTATCAGTGACCAATCATAAGTGATTTTTGATGGGGGATCAACACCTTTGAATTTGTACTTCATCTTTGATTTTCCATAAAATTTGCAAAAATAACTCATAATCATCATTTAGAACAAGTTAATGTTTAAGAATTGATGCTATTATGAATAACCTAAATTATGCATATACATTCCTAAAAAATGCACAAATAATCATGAACGAAAGCATCTTATACATGCATAAAATAATTTAGAACTAAAAGAATATTCAAAATCGAGTAGATTTTAACCATTTGTTGGTTTTGAGCAACTGTGGGTCCGAATAAGTTGCAGTTTTTAAGCAACTATGGTATTTTAGGGTAGGTCAGGTAGTTATTAAATCATTGTGGGAAAACATGTCATGGAAACCTGCTATACAAACCTCGCAAGACACCCCCCGCAAAAGGGTAGGGTGACATCAACTTGAAAAGCTTCAGTATCATTGCTTTGTGGAAATTTAGGCATCGCAAAGATTGGGAGTATATTATACCTTTAACTTCAAGTCCTTTGGAATGAGAGCATTGAAAACCCACAATCAAATTTTCACAGGCGAAGCTTTATGAAAATAAGTGTGAAGATTGAGTTATGTGGGTTTATGGAAATGTTGTATCTTACTTGTGGGTTTTGAGACCTAGGATTTCTACATCAAAATCCTTGCAAATGGTACTTTGCAAGTTTTGATGGATTGCAGACCTATGATACTCCAACCGTTCTTCGAATTGAGAAAGTCTGAGATTTCACAAGAACCCCACAAGACAAGTCCCGCAAATCAAATCCATTTTAATGAGAGGAGGCTATTCAAGTTTAAGTTATGTTTGTATAGGAATGCCCAAAACCCTTTTACTACATATAAGCTATGCTAATTATTCTCCCCATAAGGTTTAAACTAGGGTATCCTAAAACAACCCCATGCCTTTAAGAAAACCCAAAAATGAATCCAAAAATGTGACCCAGATGCACATGAAATGGTTACCAACATGGAATTCAACAAAATATTTGGAAAAACATGAGCCCACAACCTCAAAATGCTTGAATTATTGTTGAAATTGTTGTATGAAATGCACTTCTCTCTTCACATAATATTGTGCATGAAAATGAAATGATCACGCCTATTTATACTCCTAGAAATGACCTCCATACATGCTAACATGACAACCTATCATGCACCTTTGAGGGTGAAATTAGGGTTTCAGGATGCATGTGGGAAACTAGAGAGTGTGAGCTTTGGGATGCGCGAGGATCAAGAGATCCAAAGTTTTTCAAGAAATGACATCCTGAGCACCCACAAATGCAATCCCCATAAAGATGAAAATTGTGGAAAACTGAACCATGCGAGATTTTCTCGTGTGAGACTTAGCATATCCTAGGCCGTTTTCTAGGATGAACTCCATCCAAGTTTTATCCAACTGCGGGATTCAAATGACTATGAGATTTTGGTCATAGGAGTTCAAAAGGGCCCTAATTAGCAAATTTTCCCTGCTCAATTCTCTACAAAATCAAATTCTTGCAAAAGTAATATACTTAAATGAAAGCAATCTCCAAACCCCAAACTAACACAAGAAAAGGGGGCAAAAGAGGAACCTGAAACCAACCAAACCAAAACAACCCAAAAAACCAAGGGGGCCCTCATTTTTGATGGGGAATGTGTGCAAGGCACAAGAAATCCACTTATACTAAAATGTTGCAATCAAGATTGATCTCTACAAGCTAAAGTTTTGCAATATTTTCTATAAGTAACAAAGGTGGAAAGTGATAATGCAATAGTGTTATATTAAAAACTACATGGATTATGATAAGTTGGAAGTCTAATGTTCTTAAAGATAGTGTATAAACCATATTATACAATACTATTAAGTCTTTAATTTTGAAAATTAAGTCATATTATATCACTAACTTGAAAGGTGTGTGGTGTTTGATGTTGATAATGGAATTATTTTTATTAGATGTTAGAATTCTACATAATGGTTTTTCACTTGTATATGTTGAATGTGCTCAATGAATTTTGTAGCTTTGTAAACTTCCATTTGAGCTAAAGGAGACATTATTGTATAAAATCACATATGATAAGTTATATGAATTAGTGCCAATGGATTGAAATTCAAGAAAAATAGAATAAGGTTGTGTCGAACTTTCATATAACTATGTTGGATAGAAGACATACTTTCACCCCATATGCAATAATTACTAGAATTGTACGTTATTAGAAGATGTACAATCAAAATATTAACCACTTCTACTTGTTAGTTAGGTCAAGGATGGAAGACTAGAGTTTTTTATTTGTTTCCATCTTGAACAATTTTCTTTGTAACAATAGATTTAATATATTGTCTTCCATTTACATAGGATGGTAGATGATGATCCAAAGTGAATTTAGTTGTTTCTAGGGATGAGATAGTCATCTTACCATACACAAAAATTTTCATATTTGAAAATATATTAACTATCACATAGACCAAATCATTACCATGCTTAGTAGTAGGTAAATTTGAAAAGAAAACAAAGGGAACTAATTCTCATGCCTAGTTTGATCCTTACAAGGAGTGGATTCCTCTCTTCTTATTAGTTAGTGATTATGATGTAGGTGGTACAATATTTGATGAATTTCACAAAATTTAATCTCACAAGTGTGTAAAGGAAACATTTATTTAAAATAGTTTCATTTCAAATCCAAAGTGAACTACGATCTTATATAAGTGAGTCTCCAATATCAACTTTTGGTTCTCTATATTATGTACTAGTGCAGGGGCACCATGTTAGTTTTGTAAATAAGGTCATGTGATGGTTTTTGGGGTTTTTGATTCTAAAGTCATGCAATAAGGTCATAATAGACCATTTGAGATGTAATTAGAGTCATTTGGGTTTAGTTTTACTAATGTTGCAAATTCTTGAAAAAGTTGTCATAATGCAAAATTGCAAAAATGCAAAAAGTGCAAAATAGGAAGTTGAAGGGTCAAGTTGGTTTCTTTCGTTGGAAAAAAGAAGTTTAACTGATTGGTCATGATTTTTAATGCTTTAAAATCCTTGGTGAACGTTGGGAGAGAGTTTGGTGAATGTAACTTTGAAATTTGAATATTGAAAGCACTATTTTCCTGCGTTTCATAAAGAAATTTTTTGCTCCAATGTAAAGTATGGCCTGTAGAAGATCACATATGCACTTGGATTGATGGAGGATTGATTTAAATCTATTTTGGTTTATATTTCATATAAATTCATTAAGTTTCAAGGTTTTTATTGCATCTTTTCTGTTGACTGCCAGAAAACACAAAATTTGAGGGTTTGATAGTGAAAAATGGAATCCTAAGCCATTCCACCTAGTGAAACCTATTCTAACTTGGTGGAATGGATCCTTAGATTTAGGTTTTTAGTTTATGTGATTTCCAAGAGCAGGGAAGGTAATTTTTAGAAGTTAAGATGATGCCCTAGTTACAATTCTTCATGACTTTGTTGAAAAGTGATGCTTTGAAGTAGGGATTTGTAGAAAGAATGGTTGGAACCCTTTCTAGTTGATGAAATAAGAATGGGAAGACCTAATGTGATTTTTTTTAGGTATTGGTAAGTTGAGAAAAGGTTTGGAGTTTTTAGTTTCAATAAACCCTCTCTTGTACAAGCCTAATAGGCCTAAAACAAGGGTTTTGTGTTTGGGCGAGTTTGTAGGCATTCCTTTTGCCAAAAATTGTTGAATCAGTATATTTGTGACCTATTGAGAGAATTGGAATAGATTTTGTGGGTTTGGGTGAAGGATTTTACAAAGTTACTTTGAAAAAGTGACCTAATTGGCTTAAGGGGCAGTGTAGCAACAATTTTTAGAAGGTATTGTTCCAAAACAACCTTACCTCCCTTTTGGATATGTTAAAGTAGAGATTAATGGGTATCTAAAATGATGAGTGGCATGTCGGTTTTCAATTGATTTTGAAAGTTGTGGTTATAAAACACTATTTGCAAGGCTACAAGATGAATTTGAAGGAATTGTGAAAATATGCTAAGTCAGGGTTCTAAGGGCTGAAGAATTGTTTGAAATTTATTGAATTGTGATTGTTAGACAAAATCCTCCCTGCTCTGCATCATGTACACACAAGTATCATAAGTGATACAAGAATCCATCTTATAAATGTTAATATGAAAAGCTCTTCATATTACTATGCAATTCCTAACACACACACATATAGTTTCAATAATAATAGTACATATTTGGTGAATTTTGTGACTCACATCCACATTTATCAAGTATGTAGAGAAGAGCCAGGTTTGGGGTTTTCTTAAAAAACACTAATAGATTCACATTTCTTTTATTATTCTTGAAGTTAAAGTTGAACTCTTAAATATATAGATAATTTTTAATGTTTATCTTATGAAAACTTCTTATGCACTACATATTGGTAAAGGAGAGCATCCATATATGTCACAAATCATTATAACTCCTGGAGTTCTCATTTCAATTATATAATTATTATTATGCACCATTTTGAGAAATATTGAGAGATTAGAATATGAGATATGAAAATTGATAAGAATGAGATGGAAATGAGAGATTAGAATATGAATATGGAACATATGGATATATGTAACTTTATAAAGATCTAATGAATATATGAAGATTTTTAAACATAGGAATGTGAATGTACTTAAAAAAAATGATCTACATAATGTGCTTATCTTTGATAATATAAATAAGGATTAATATTAGAGAAAAATTATTGAGAGGAGATTTGAGGTTGATAAGGAAGATGAATAGTCATATTTCATTATCAATTTGTAGAGGAGAGGGACCGACTGCTCAGGACCCTAGGTCACGGGAGGGTCTAGAACAATTAGCTACCTTGATCTACCTCACACTAAGGATTGTTTAGGGTAAGTTTTATGTTTTAAGAGGGTGAAAAGGAAGGGAAATTGATTTATCACTATCCTTTTGTCAACCTGAGAGTTTAGGAAATCAGGTGAGTGAATTCTCGAGTGTGGATTGTAACCTAGGAAACTCTCTAGACCAAAGGACTCCAATACAAAAGATAGATGACAACACAATGCCCTGGTGTCCTAGTTGAGCACTGGCATTCGTATGGACAGAGAGTACAAATTACTGTATAGACTATCAAAGAATTAACTAACAACTTGATACACACAATTTTATGCAATGAAAGAAAACACAAAAGAGCTAAACTACTGAAATAACAAGAGGAATGCTTTAACTTAGAAGATAGAAGTTGATGAAAATGAAGGTGGTGAGAATCAAAATTACAATTGGTCCAACCTCCTGCAAGCTCCACATGAACAAACACCTACACATAGTAGAATGAGGAAAAATATTGGGGTTGTTTCGAGGCTTGCCACAGTCAAATCCCCATTTCGGTGTTCCCACCTCCACAAACAACCAAGATAGCCACAATAGAGAAAGATGTGATAAAAAAAGTATCAAAAGGAAGAATGCCAAAAAATTATAACAATAATATGCTATGTAAATCAAATAAATATGCTAAGTAGAATGGATATCACCTCCCCTACAAGATTCCCTCAAGCACGTGAAGAGAGATGTGAGATCGCAAGCTTGTGAGTGCCACCATTACCGCAACAACACGAGGAGAAAAAGCAACAGAGTAACAACTTGGAGCTTCAACAATGGTGGAAGAGTTGTGAAATGAAGTGTGTAGAATGCTATAAAATTTCAAGTGAGATTGAAGAAGTTCCAGAAGCCACAATCTATGGGGAATAAGATATTTTTAGGATGAATATAATCGCAAAAGAGCCATTTGAGGTCGGTCCAAGGTGCAGGGGCATTGCACTTCATCGCCAATGGAGAAGTGTAACACCTCTACAAATTCCAAAGGCGAGAATCCTGTTAGGATGGAAGCACACCACATAGATGTTTGTGTGTCGTGCTAGCATCCCTGACAAAAATTCCCCCATCGACACTACAGACAACCACCAAGTGGGTGGAAAGCGAATGGATGAGGTGGAATAACATCTTCAGGTTTCATTTTTCTAAGGCAAGGGGGTGTAAATAGGGAATTTGCAAGTGCAAATTCACTCCATTACAAAATCATTGAGTTGTTCTTTTCGTAGGAATCAATTCTAATTAACACTCTTCATTGTTATTAGTCTCATTCTTCTTTGATTTGCTTGTTGAATTTTATTCTTCTAAGATGGGTTGAAATTTTTTTATTTATTTTTCATTTTGCTTTGGTAATTCATGGTTTTATTTTTTGAATTTGAATTTTTTTTGTGCCATTTTTAAATTGATATTCAAATGGTTAATAGTTTGCATTTAATTCCTTATATGCCATATCTTGCATGAGATTCAGTAGTGTAACCTTTGGAGTTTGTAAGGGAGTCACAACATGGAGTCTTTATTGTTTAAACTCGTGGCTTTATAGAAATTGAACCCCAAAATGTTGCAAGAAGGAAAGGGATGTTGTAGATGGAACCAAAAAATCCTACAAGGATATTCTTATTGGAGATAATGTAGAGAAGCCACTAGAAGCAATGAGATTAAAAGTTAGAGGCAGAGAAGACAATGAAAATGGTAGAAAATATTGTGAAGAAGAACTCATCTGAGTTTGACAAGATGGTAAAGTCCCTCTTTAGGCCAAGATGCTCTGAGTAGACTTTAACAAATAAATGCTTGAAGCTGTTAAAAAAACAAGGTATATTAAAGAGTGTTGCTATCTTTATAGCTCGTATGGATACATATACATTATTTTATGTTGTGATTGGTTGTTTAATGTTTGGGAAAAAAAATTGAGAATATATATTATATTTTGTAGAATGATAAAAAAGGGTTTGTTATTTTTTTTCAAAAACTCATAACATGTAGAAGAAGGATTTTGAGTAAATAATTTTGGAATATAGGAAATTCTATTTTTAAAACTAAAATATCTTCTCTAGAGGCATACCATGATGAAATTATTACTTGTTCTATCCCCAAATGGTTGATTGAAAGGAATTTTCCACCTTGGTTGCATTCCTTTTTTCCTCAATTGCTTAACCCCATTGGGAAAGTGTTGTAGGTGGAGGAAAATATGGCTACTTTTCCTCACATGAATGCCAATATCCTCCTCTCATTAAATAATAAAATTTAAATTCTTGATGCTGTAGGATCTCAATTGGGAAATAACTTGTATAGATGTGAAACTGAATCTTTGAGGGGTTGAATGTTCATTTCTATTACAAGTATGAGAAGTTGGTGTTGCCATTGATGTCAACAAGCCTATGTTGTCATTGATGTATATTGTTGGGCAAGAGTATGAGAAGTTGATGTTATTCATGCTTTGATTAGTTGCATTATGTTGTCACCAGTAAAGGTACTGGTGTCAACCTTTATTGTTACTTTGATAAGCTTTTGTATATGGTTGAGGAAGTATTGAAGATGATGAGGACATGTCTTTGGTGCTTGATTTTCAAGTGCTTTTGATAAATTTGATAAAAAGAGGAAACATTGTGTTACAATGGTGTTTCGGGTTGTAGAGTTGAGTTATTGTGTTGCTCCACATTTCTTCTAGGTTGAAGAACTATCTATGTGATTCAGATATGTTGATCATAGGTGTTTAGAGGTGTTGTATTAAAGATTTGGTGTGCTAGATCATCGTACAAAAGAATTTTTGTTCACCAATGTGTGAACTATGTATTATAAAGGTGTCTGGGAGAAATATCTTTGGTTTGCATTTCTCTGTAGAGTGGTTTCAGGTCATGCGGATCTGAAGGTGTGTTTATTGTGTTGGTATCTTTGTTCAGTCAATATGGTTTGAGCTTTGGTTCTTTGGAAGTATGTTTCTTAAGTAACAATGTATGGAAGAGTTGTATGAGTGTACTGGGTGTGTACATTCTTCAGATGGAAGTTGTTGTGAAGGAGTTTGTTGTATTTCATGGTGTTTGAGGAATATTATAGATCATTCTCAAGTGTGGTGTGTGGTTTGCAAGTCATCCTTGGACTTAAGGAAGTGTATGCTTAAAATTCTAATGGTGTTTGCACTAGTAACGACTGACCTGGTGTTTACACTACTTGCGATGGATTTATTACTTATAGAAGCATGTGGTTGTGTGGTGTTATTGATTTAGGTCCTAGCTAAGATGTGATGTGGTTTTCTTTCACTTCTATCTGCCATGGAAGTGTTTTGACACTGACCTGATTAGAATTTGCATGGTTGATGTGTATAGCTGACCTTGGAGAAGGGTTTCAAGGTTTAGGATGGTATAAATAAGAGTTGAATTTTTGAGGGATGATAAGATAGATGTGAATGATGCGAAGTGAATAGTTGTAGAGTGTGAAATTGAAAAGTGCAGTGTGATATTTCATGTGTTAGATTACTGGATGCAATGAGGAGAAGGTGTCTACAATCCTTTAATTAGATTGCGAAGGTGTTGGTGACATTGTGGTGGATTCTTTATTGCATTGAGATGCTTTTCTCTATGTAACACTTCCTTATCTTATTTTCTATTCTAGCTATGAGCCTTTCTTTCTTTGGGAAATGAGCTCTCTGGTAGTGAGCCCTATTATATTTAGTGTTGATATTACTCATATTGTGAGCTAATCCTCACCATGGTTTTTCTCTTCTTGGGTTTTCCATGTAAATATGGTGTTCTCTTGTGTATGGTGTTAAGTTGTTTTAGTTTTTGTCATTTACTTTTCATGCTAAATTATCAAAGCAAATTTAAGGGTTTAATGAATGCATGTGGATCTAAATTTGTATGAGGGTTTTGAAGTTTTAAGGTACAACTGATTCACCCCCCTCTTAGATGTTTTGTGCATTCAACAGTTGGTATCAGAGAAAGATTCCTTGGAGAAAATCTTAACCGCTTGAGGTAGATCTAGGATGGTGCACAAGAAGGAGATTCCTATGTTTGATAGAACAGACTATGTATTTTGGAAAACAAGGATAGAAGGCTTTCTAAGTTATTTGGGATATGATATCTAGAAATTAGTTTAGAATGGATATACTATACCTACAAATGGTCCAAGTGTTGAAGATGAAATCAAGGCCTATGAAAGCAATAATAAAGGAATGTATGCTTTCTTAAGTAGTCTCACAAATTCTAAATTAGTGAAAGTTATGAATTTGAAAACTGCTACTGAAATCTAGACAAAGTTGGAAAGCATTTATGAAGGAGATGATAAGGTTAAACAAGCTAAGATGTAGAATCTAAAGATCACATTTGAGAACTTGTGAATGTTTAAAGATGAAAACATTACAAGTTACATGTAGAGGGTAGATGAAGTGGTGAGCTCCATTAGAGGTCTTGGTGGAAAAGTCAAGGAACCAAAAGCAGTAAAGAAAATTATTAGAACCCTATCTAAAGCTTATAGTCATAAAGTTTCTACTATTGAGGAATTTTCAAATCTAGATCAATATTCTAGAGATCAATTGTATTGTTCTCTAACTGCATTTGAAATGAGAGAATTTGGAATAAATATTGGTGCAAAAGTTGAGATTGCTTTTAAGGCTGGAAAATCATAGAAGACTGAAGAATCAGATCAGGAGGATCTTGATGATGTGGAAGCTAACTTTGCAAGAAGAAAAAAAAAGGTACTGGAAAGTACAAAGGTAAGTTTCCTTTCAAATGTTTTAGTTGTGGAAAGATAGGTCACTATGCTTCAAGGTGTCCAAACAGAGTTGTGAATGACAAAAACAAGGAGAACATAGGCAAGATGATTAAGAAAAGCTATTATATTAGAGAAGATGCAAGCATTTCTGATGATGAATATGATTATAGAGATGGAAATGATGATGATGAATATGATATACCATTTTTTAATAATATTTTTATAAATATATATTACACAATTAATATATAAATATCTTTAATAAAAATAAAAATAAACAATAACTTTTAATACATTAAAAATCTATATTAACTAATAATAATATATATAAAAACCCCTTCATAATAAATCCCAAAATCTAAAAACATAAAATATAAATAAATAACAAAAACTTAATCAAAAGTTAAACCTTGCAACTCTTATATAGTTTTAAAAATCAATATGTCTGGATGGAGGTTAGATCTTAAATTAATTAATATGATTTCCCTTACCTCACAATTATTATCCTGCAACCCAAACAATTTTATTGATATCATTAAAGAAACCGAGTCTAATAACCATGAAATTTGGTGACCTAAACCTGCACATTATTTTAAAACTAGTCTTGTTAACACCAACTTTTAGCTGAAAATATGGGGTTTTCCAAATGAAAGAAAAGTAACACATGACTTAAAAGAAAGTTACTTTATTGTAGACAGTTTACCTATCTAAACTTTAATTTTAGTATTCTTTATTTTTTTACATTTTGGGAAGATGAAAAGGTTTTTATTTTTAATTTAATTTTGTAAATTTGTTTTATATATATTTCAAATCATGTTCACTAATTTATTATTATAATAAAAATAAAATATATCATTTTTATTATTAATTAAGAAAAAAATTCATTTTAGAGAGATTGAGAAAAAGATGGTTAAAAGAGATTAAAGAATTCTACTTGTAAGTAGCTTCAAGCCATCTATTAAGATTAGGAAATGAAGATCATATTTTTATTTTTGAATGTTTTTGATTAATCAAGGAGGAAACAAGGGGTGGTTGGTAGATTTTTTGAATGTTGTTTGGTCTATTATTTCTCATTTTTTGTCTTTTTTTTTGGTATGCACCTAATTTTTAGGTCTTTGTAATTTGTTATACTTCACTATTGTATGTGTTAGTCTCCATACAAAAAAAACTACCCTTTCAAAAACCTCCTCAACTTTCTAATAAAAAATATAAACAAAATATAATTTTAATATTTATTATATTTCCATAATCTATAAAACTAAATACAATAGTTTTTAAATTTAACTATGTATAATTGTTTCACCTCTAAATGTTGACATTTTTTATGCAACTAATTTCTAAAAATACCAACAAATATGGCTTTGAACATTGTTTTAGCACCATGTTTTCCCCATCCATGTAGTAGTGTTCAAATTGATTTGACCTTAACATGTATGCATATAAAATATATGGAAATTCAAATGATAATATATGTTTGTCCTTTTGGGTATTTTCTCCTTGAGATCTTAGTTAATATTAGAAGAAAAATGACTAAAGGGTGAGGGTAAGGTGGAGGTTGATTGAGAATGGTGCAAATAGTGGCACACCATCAATGCTTATGTAATCTAACCAATTGGTTTAATCAAGTGTATGCTTGAGATTTAGAAGACAAAGAAGGAGGATAATCCTATATAGATTACTTTTCTTAACCTATTAGAATTTTAGATGAGTAACTAGAGTATTTGATCTAGGTCAAGTCACCACAAGTGGGGTAGGTGAATTAGGTAAAGGAATGAAAGAAAACATATCTAACTCATCTTGTATTTATGATAAATTTTGAAAAGAAAATTGATACAAGGTTAGATGAAGGAAAAAATGGTATGCCAAAAATAATCAAGTAAGAAGTCCCAAATGGCTAATGGTTGAAACTCATTATGAGAAATAGTGTACACCACAACATTGTAGGGAAACTTTAGACACTATGGATAATGGAGGAAATTACCCACTGTAACATAAGAAAAAGGGAACAATATGTTTAGTGTCTAAACCTAGGATTATGTTTTGCTCCTTTTTCAAAGGTACATAGGATGCAAATCAACAAGGTGTTTTGATTGAATTTCAACCATAAAGGTGATTCAATCAGACATGGATTTGATCCTTTTGAGCCTTAGAAATGGAATGACATTGATTTTCTATGATTAACCTAACTCAACTATATACCCTAATATGAAAAATTCAATACATGGATGATTAATAGACTAAAATAGTAACTTACAGTCAGATCTAGGAAGAGATGAATGATGTGTACTTGTCACTGAAATGTGGATCTAGCATGAAATAGGGGACAAAGTCGCCCTAGGGTGTATGGGTCCTTGTAAGCCTTTTCTGAAACTTTAAATCTGATCTTGTAGCTCTTCGTCTGCTCTCTAACGTATGCCCTGTAAACCTTTGTCTTCGGATTCAGACCTGCAATAAATCTACAAAAGAGATGCAGGTGTCTATATAGGAGTTTGCCTTAGTCAAACCCCTATTTTGGTATTTCTATCTCCACAATAGCTAGTAAAATTGATTGATATCAATGTGTGTGCCCTAACCTTAAGTGCGTCTAAGGTTTTTATGAGCTAAAAGGGTAAGTGCAAGAAGTTGGGTCCACATTCAAGGGAAGCGTCATTTTTTCAACTTTAAAACATGTACCCATTTTTCATTTTTTAGAATAGGTACCCATTTTAAAGTGGGTACTCATTCCAAAATGTTTACAAATCAAAATACATGTTTTTCATTTGGATTTACACTTAGAAAAGGAATGATAGACCAACCCTTATCCTTGGAAATGCAAATACAAGGTCATGGCAATGTTAAGAGAACAAAACTTTAGCAATACGGTTGACAAGGTTTTTTAATTTTTTTTTTATGAAATTAAAACCCATATATATGCCAATGCATAGTTTCCAAATATGTAATTTTTTTATGATTAGATTATTTTAAATTTTTTAAATTAATTCATGAGGAACTTGGTCCATAAACTCAAAATGTCAACTTTTCATATTTTTTAATAACTTTTAATTTGTTAATTTTCTTGTTAAAAAAATTATATGAAATTAATCTATAAACAATTATTTACATAATGAAAAAAAGAAAATTCAAAAAATGATATGTTTAGGTCAAGTTATGGTGTCCGTACACAAGGGTTTTAAAAACTAACAATTATAATTGGGAAAAAATTAATAAATAAATAAAATATTTAGAAAAAAATTATAAAAAATATTCTTATCAATTTTCATTATAATACACATCTTCCCTCGAAAGGAATTAGAAAAATAAATTTATTTAGGTCAAACTATATGGTGTTTGTACACGTGCATGGTATGGTCCTAAAAAGTGACTTTTAAACAATGGTTTTATACATCCCTATTAAAAATTATTTTGTATCATTTGGGTATTAGAATAAATTACATATTTGAAAATTAGACTCAAAATACTAAATTTCATATTACTGAACTTTTTAACGATTCAATGTGTAAGTGCTTCAAATTTTTAGCCCAACTATGACAAATTCTGAAGATTAGGAAAAACACTTCCACTTTTTGAACATTTTGTGGACCCAACTTCTTGCACTTACCCAAAAATGCATAAAACCCCGCTCAAGTGTGTTAGAGAAGGATTCCTACATGAAAATGACAAGATCTACCTAAGAGGAAGTCAAAAAACCCTTAGGAAATTTAAAACATTATGATACCTTGCTTTAGACTGCAAATACGATTAAGCTTCAAGATGAGAACACTAGGATACAACTCATTAGGTTGAAGGAAATGGCCGAATGAATCTCCCAAACCTAGAATCCATCATGTCCTATTGTCATTAGTCTTTGATCATGGCATAAGGCTTGATCAAATCTACAAATGAGCTTGAAAACTTGCAAATTTAAATGTGGCAGAATGATCTCTCTTTTTTTTTTTTTTTCTCTTATTGCTTTCTAGTTTAAAATGGTGAAATACTAGGTATTTATAGGCATATCTCTAATTTCTCAAAAAATAGATCTCAAAAGATGACATTTACAATTTAAATTTTGAATGTTAGGATGTCAACATCGACATATCAAAAATTGATCCTTGACAAAATATGAGGACCCATACACCCTAGGGCGAATAGGTCCTGGTCCTATTTTCCATGACATTAAGTATTAGGGGAAAAACATCAACTACTAAATGCATTTTTTCAATGCTTGCAATTTGTCAAAAAATGATAGGCATTGGAATGCATAATTTACGAGATTAGGGCATAGTTAGGAGGTGTTAAAAATGCATAAATGCAAGGGTCACTAAAATAGGTCCAAACTAAGCATGAAATTGTACTATCAACTACAAGGGAGTACAATTGCTGATGCTACACCCACACCATAGTGATCCATGGATAACCCAACATGACATGAAAGTGGTCCAAAGTAGGAATCACACTAAAGGGGATATCTATGGTTTTTTGTCCCACCCAAATAAAAATGGTAATGGACCCTATGGTCATAATAGAAAATCCATCATGCATAGACAAAGATTTCAAAGGAATCAAATATATATCTATTTGATTGGTGAATATATAAAATACTATATGACTTTATTGACCATGCTGAATAGGTCAACCAGGGTACCACAAATGGCTTTTTAGTTTACCTAAGCATGAATCTATAGAGGAAAATCATATGTATGTACAAACACATCAATAGAAAAGAACAAGATGATGATTTTAGGAATAGTTTAGACTCAAGGGGATGAGGATCACATATCCACCACACCAACTATTGAAGAATATCATGGTGAAAAAGTAAGATACCTAGTATCTAGCATGGTAGGGGTGGAAATGGAATGGAGGTCTAGATGATGAAATCGAGTAGAATCAATGAAGTTGATGGGACTACAATAGCATACATTTAAATATTTTTATCTTGCTATCTATAGAATTATTACCTTTGTCAATCATGCTTGCAACTTGAGTTATTTTAGAGTTGATGAGATATTGAATCAAATACTTTAAACACATGCAATTTTTTGCATAATGTCTAGGTAAATGATGGAATTAGTAGAAGGCTTTTGAGCCATAGTTATTAGGAAGGTTTTTCTTGTATCTAAGAGGTGAATAACTAGTATTTGCACTAGATTATTAGAAAAAATCTACAAAATGGACTGTAAAGAATTGGAAAGCTATGTAAAATAGAAACTATATTATGATTTCATAAATAAATCCATTATTGACAAAAAGGGTGGGTTGTACTAGTAGTGTTTATGATATTGGAATGTTTTTATAACTAAAGTAATTATTGTTATTCTTTAAAATTTTGTTTAATGATGTAAATGACCTTGATGGGGAAGAAAAATATAGTAAGGCAAAATGTCCTCAAACAAACTAAAAATTTGTTGGTAATCACATAGTTTTGTGCATAAATAATATCTCATTAAAAAAATTTCATTCCAAATTAGAGGCTAAAGGTTTTCTATGATTTTTATGTACATTTGAATCAAGGAGTGCATATGTAACCTTTAAGAATAGAGATTAGTTACTTTTTCATTGACACCTTGCTTGTAGTGCACCAAGTCAATGAATGTGACTTAGGGGCCAATGTTTTGAATTACTAGTTGGTTAAAACAAAAAAATGAATGATGACATAGAGATAAAACCAATTCAAGAAAATATCTTTCAAGGATTATGAAAATAACTTTTCTAGAAACTTATCTTAGAAATGAAATGCTACATCAAATGTTAAATATCGATACATGTGTTTGTGGATCACCATTTCCATTATTATTTTTAAAAAAGGATGCCTCAAATCTAATAGGAAGAGGTGTGTCTAGGATGTTGAATGATAGTGGGTTGTGGTGGTAATAAGGTATGGTAAGAAGATATAAGGTGGAAGATAAGGAAATAAGTTGTTGCTACACATTATCCCTATTTTACATTGATTAATTTATCACTAGATCTATAGTATGCAATGGTGTGGTAGAAGTAATAGAGGTAGTAATTCTTAAAATTGGTTATAAAATAAAAGCTTAAGAAGACAAAGGTTGAGAATAACTAAGGATGGTAGTCAATAGAATAAATGGAAAAGACTAAGATGTAGGAACAAACTCATATAAATTGTTGTAATTATGTTGAATCCTAAAAGAACTAAATTACATGTTACCGGTCTAAATTAATGAGCTAACCAAATACATAGGATAAATCATATGAGAACTGAAAGAATGCATAGACATCAATATTTGGTTATGAGTGATGTTATAATTAGAATCTTAGATCTACTCATGAGAAGCCACTAATGTGGAACATCATTTTTAATAGTAATGGATAGTCCATGCAATAAATTGAGGCCCTTAGGATGATGACATAGTATAGTTTTCATGGAATCTAGGATAATGTAAACAATATTATGAATAATTTCATCATCATCATGTGTTATAACTCTATAAGATGTTTATCAAGTTGGCATGCCTCAATTTGTGTTCTAGTGCATAAATAAAATTTGTGGATGAAGCATCCCTTAGTGTCATGATATATGGTGGTAGGAGAAGTAAGGTAGGTAGAGTTGTAATGTTTGGATAATATAAAAAGTTAGAGAAATCAAGATTCATTCACATACCTGATTAGTAGGTGGTTGAGAATAAAACATGTTGACATTTTGAATAATTCTATGAATGATATGATAAGAGAAGAAATAGTGGGTTTTAAATCTCATAAAATGAGAGTCACAACCCATAGTATGAATTGGTGATATTAATTAAAATTAAGAACACCAACATCACCAAAATTTAATTTATATATTTTTTTATTTACCTAAACGTTTTTATGGTTTTACAACAAACCTCACATTACACTACCTAGACAATATTAAAATAAAATAAAATCTAGATGATATCCCCCTTTCCTACTTAAACTAAGTGAAAGAGGAAGATATGTGGGTTATAAAATACTAATTTACAAAAAGTTAGAAAAAACAATTAGCAAAATAGATACAAACTTTAAATGAAAGGGAGAAAGGAACCCAACACTAGAAGATGAAGATAATTTCCCAAGATGTTGTGATGTGAAGATGTCTACATGATGCATTATATTCCTCTTCATGTGCTATGCTATAGTATATATCACATGTTGTCATATAAAACTATTCTAAAATATAAATATCATATAAAAATTTAGTTTTTCTAACACAAAGGATGAAATTCCAACACAAAAACACTCCAAAAAATACCAAAAATGATGTTAAATTAATAGAAAAATAATAAAAATGAGTTTTGTCAAATTGCAATCTTCAATAAAATTACAACTAAAAGGAGGAAGGTTTGGAGATGATTAGAAGCTTTTCACAAATATCCAAGCCCCTATTTTGGTCTTTTGACCTCCATAGATAGAAAATATATTTTTTCTCTTAGCTTAAGTGTATCTAGAACTAGAGAAATAAATGAAATAGTATGAATATTATCCCCAGGTCTAGTAGGAGAAATATGCTACTGTTTATATTATGTCAAATAGAAATGGAAAATCAACATGTGTCAAAGACACACAAATGGATTCACAAATGCAAATAGAAAATATAAATAAAGCAGGCTAGAATACAACTGCCTTACACCAAGAAGAGAGATGAAATTCTATAAAATGCACAAGTAAGATTTCCTCAAGGATGCAGGAATGCCAAGGAAACCCAAGATGGATCATAGAGCACTCAAGAACCTTTGAATGCTGATAAAATATTATTGGTAGATCCAATAAGAGCTTGAAAAACTAAAAAATATGTGTGTATGTGTGTGAGAGAGTTTGATTGATATATTAAGATATTGATTGAAATATTGTTAGAAATAGATTCAAAAACTAGAGAAAGGAGGGAAGATAAAGAGGCTAGGAACACAAACTAGCCATTGAGATTCAAGCCAAGTCAATTACAAATATTAGTCACTTAAGAAAAGGTAGAAAAAACACATAGAAATGATAATTGTTTGAAATCATGTTAGAGGATGCTAGTGCATTACACAAATGTTTATATTCTATGTTAGTTTCCAAGAATAATAAGTTTCTAAAAGCTTAAAAACTAGACATGCATGAGGTGAGTGTGGAAAATATATTAGTTTACACAAAATAATTGAGTAAACATAAAAGAATAAACAAAAATTGGCATTGAAGGTAGACAAAGACTAAGACATGAACCTAATGGGCCTAAAATTATGCTAAAGGATATAAACACTAAATTGAGCTTCAAACATAACACGAAAATTATAAAGGTATGCAATTTCTTACATTACTAGAATCACCTCTTATATTAATACCCCTATTTTATGTAAATATGAAATTGGCTAAAGTGAAGAAAGCTATTAAATTTCTTCAAAGGAGAGCCCACACAATAAAACATGAAGATGACTTATGTAGGTTGGAGTTCCAAAGTGCCTTCTTCTTCAAATATCTACATTTCATATTTTAATTTTAGATGTTGCAAAAAGTTTTAGTTACTTTTTGTTAGACCTATCAAAGCTAACCCTTGTTTTGAAATTTGATAGTAAATCTTTTAGCTTTTAGTTATTTTTAAGGGTTGATAGCACACATATAATAGTAGAATGTAACAGTTTATAGTTTCCTAATGTAATGACAAGATATCTCTATATATTCAATCCATACTTTCTCTTAAATATATTTGATCAATTTTTACTTATAATCATGACACAATTTAAATGTAAATCTTCTCTATATTTTAATGAAAAAAGAGAACCTTAATCCTCTCTTAAATGATCATATATATACCACTTTATTAAATAATCTTCTAATAAATCCAAAAACATAAAATATAAATAAACAACAAAAACTTAACCAAAACCTAAACATTGCAGGTCAATCTTATTATATACTTTTAAAAATCAAAATTTATAAATAATACTGGTTAGAGCCTACCCCACTATCTCAAATGAATATATTCTTAATGAAACCCATTTATTCAATTGTGACGGTGGAAAATCTTTTGTTTTGAATTAAAATATAAAGACAAAAACAAAATTGTGCACGATCACTTAATTTCCCTTACCTCACAATTATTATCCATGACCAAAACACTTTTATTAATTTATTAATATAATTAAGAAATTGAATATAATATCCATGAAATTTGGTGACCTAAAGCAGAATGGATTGTACATTATTTTAAAACCAATCTTATTAACACCAACTTTTACTCAAAATATGTCTTTTTCCAAATGAAAGAGAAGGAACATATAACTTGAAAGAAAGTTATTTTATTTTTATTTATCTAAATTTTAAATAATATATAATTTTAATATTTATAATTTTTGACTTGTTATTTTTTGGATTGAAATTGTGTGTATTTTTTAAATCAACATTTTAGATCAAATTTCATGATCCATCATCAGGATAATATGCATGTTTCTGATGATGGATCATGAAGTTTGATCTGAAATGTTGATTCAAAAAAGACACAATTTCATTCTAGAAAATTAACAATTCAGTATCGTGGACTATGGAAACTTGATGTTAATTTATAATTTTTTACAATAAGACTTTTTTGAATTCAATTATGTAAATTTATTTTATATCACATTTCAAATCACGCTTACAATACAATACATAATTTTTGGTTATCAATTAACAAGGAATTTCACTTGAGACAAACTAATTTGAGATTAGCATGTAGGAATTACTATGGAAGATTGATTAAAATATTAAAATATAGAAGATGACAATTTAATCCATAGTATATAATTTTAAAGTTTAAAGAAAAATATGGAGTAACATGGACCTTGAAATAATTTAAAGATTGTATAAAACAATGTTAAGTCGACTAAAATTGTTTTGGCTTTATTATGAATTTAAAATAAATGACATAGATATCAAGCAATGAGGATTCTAATTTACTTTAGTATTTTAGGTTTTAGGATTAAGTGGGATTTTTTTTTTTTTTTTGGCAATTAGGATTTATTTAACTATAAAGAAATATATATTTTTAGGTGTGATTGATTTAGGTTAATTTAATAAAATGTATACATTAAATAAGTATAAATTAGTTTAAGTAAATAAATGACAGCTGGATATTAATAATTGGTAATAATTGAAAGTGAGAAACCTAAATAAAATAAATGTATTTAGTTTGGTAATTGAATGTGATATAAAGAATGAAGAAGGTTTGGATTTGATATGTCTTAAGATCAAGAATAGTTAATATTAGATTGATGAGCACTTAGTGTAGCATTGAAAAATTGTCACCCTTGAAAATTTCACACTAGATTTAGCTTCCCCCTATGTGCTTGGACCTAATTATGCATTTAATTTTCCTGTTTTATAATAATATTCAAAAAATGAAAAGTGGAAATGAAAACAAATATTTAATAATAATTTATCATTAATTAAAGTCTTGAAAGGATAGGTCTATGCTAGGGCGCCAAATGCCCTTGTCCAACCTATTTTGGCTAAATTTGAAATATGTTGGTGTCACCATTTTAATGTTTGAAAATCCAAAATCATTTGTTAGCTATTAGTATTTGATTTTCGAGAAATTAAAGAATTGTAGATAAATATAAGTCATTTTCACCATTTTAATCCTAGTAATTTTGAAGAGAAAATCCTAAGGCAATTAATTGAGCAAGTGAGCAATCAAGAACATAATTACAACAATATTATTTCAGTTAAGCATCATGTTAGCAATGCATCATGTTTTAATGTGAGTTTGTTCATATTTCATATCTATTTGTATTGTGAGTACTAACACTTGTAGGACTTCAAATCAAGCATCAATTTCTCCTTGAAGGTGATGGGTATATTGACTTCATTCCATCAAGGAATGTAGATCTAACTGATGAGTTAAAACAATTGTAAATTTATCACTTGTTTATCATTTAGCCTCTACCTGACCAAGGGTAAGCTCTCTTTTACATCATCACAACTATTGTGTAGGTAGAAATACCAAAATGGAGTTTGACTTAGGCAAGCCCCTATATGGTACAACTCTTCCCCCTATTTCATGTGTGAAAATTACAAATTTGAAGGGAATTTTGTTGAAGTTGCAAAATCAACTCCACAAAACCCAAAAATCATCTACAAACAAATATCCTATCACAAAAGAGGAGATCAAAGACACAATAGTGCTCAACAACCAGAGAATGAATTGATGTAAAAAATCTAAATAATTAATTGTAATGATAAATCAATCCTTATCAAAAGGAGATAAAATCCCTAGACGTGAAACCCTAGGAGAGGATTAAATAAGCTTGCATGACAAGTGTCACACTCTTATGTAATGAGATAACATAAGCTAATTTAATAATACAAAAAATAACATCCAAGTTTAGCTTAAGTGAGTAAAGCAAAGATGACCTAATTAATTAAGCAAGATGAATTAATTAATTAGACCCGATTAACCTATTACTTTAACACCCCCTTAAGATGAACTTAGGGAGAAGCTAAAAACTAAGAAATAATGCATGAAAAGAAAATACAAGTCCCAAAAACTAGGCTTGATGAGGCACCCATGTACAAAAAAAGATCTCTCAAAAGCAAAGAAAAGGAGAAAACCTCATGGGAAAAACTCCTCTCAAAAAATGGATTAGAGCATACATGAAAAAACATGAAGGAGGGCCTCATGAAGGTCCCCAAGGATAAATTCCTTCACCCCAAGCATCAATCACAACTGAAGATAATGAGATGATGTCAAAGGTTTTGTGAAGATTTCTGCAACTTGATCCTCTATAGGTGTAACCAATGACATAGTATAGGTTAACTACACCTGATCCATATGAATTTGAGGCATATTTAATCCACTATATATTAGTCTCAATAAGATCATCCAATATAAACTAAACTAAGAATCCATTAAAACTAACTTATTAAATCATGAAAGCTTCAAGAACACCTATTCTAATCCATTAAAACTTATCCTATTGGGGGAGTGGTGTCACATTGATGTCGAATGGCGACCCTTTCCTAATGAGTTTGTTTTGATCAATTTTATTAAAGAGAATTGACGAAACTGATGAAAGATGTGTGATAAAACATGATTTTAATGCTAAATTAACATGATGAATGCTAAGATGATCGATATGGGTGTATGCAAATCTACTCTAAATGTATTCAAGCTTCAAAATATTAAAACCCTAATTACAAAATATGCTAAATGTATGCACCTATGTTATCATGGAAGCCATTAATGGATGCTTTAAGATAATGATGCAAGTAAATTAAGCTAAAATGATGCTAAATAAGTGCTAAATATGAGTGAAAGTGATTTTAACATCATAAGTTTGCACTTAAAAGATGGATCCATTTATCTCCAAATAGTGACCTATTTATAGGAGGACAAATGAAAAATGAAGGGTTAAGATTAAAAAAGTTAATCAATGGTCAAAATTGGAGGAAAGATGAAACATGGATCAAGGATTCTCATCAATGGATGAGAATCAATGATCACATGGATCAAGAAAAGAATCAAGGGTTCATATTCTTTCAAACAAACACACTTTCAAAACTTGCACAAGAAGTCTTGTTGAAAGTTTGTTGTAAGGAGGAATATTCCTTTTTTCAAATGAGTGATGAAAGAGAATATTCTCATGGGTGAGGAAAATTATATATTTAGTTAATTAAAACCCAATTAAATTGTGCAAAGGGGAAGGAATATTCCTTTTGGAAGAATGTGCAAAGGAGGAATATTTCCAAGGAATATTCCCTTGCAAGTGGGAGAATTAGATTTAATTAGTAATTTGATAATTAAAACAAAGTTTGAATTATGCAAATTAGGGGAATTATATGATATTCATTAAATAATTGATTTAATGGAGATCAAATGAAAAAGAAATGGATGAGATTGATTTGATCTATCAATAGTCACAAATGAAAGGAGGATGAAACATGGATTAAGGATTCTCATCAATGGATGAGAATCAAAAATCACATGGATCAAGAAAAGATCAAGGTCTCACGATCATGCAAACAGACACACTTTGTAACAACTTTAAAAAGTTGTTTCAAAGTTTGTTTGGAATAATCATTACCTTTTTTTGGAGGAAAATAGAAGAATATTCCTTTAGAATATCCCCTATGCAAGTGGATGAGAGGGAAATTAGAAATTTAGTTAATTAAACTAAATTTGAATGTGCAAGATGAGGAGTGTGAGGATATTCATTAAATTATTGATTTATTTAATGAAAAGGGGATACACATATGATATTTAATTAAATAGTTTAGGTTATTTAATTAAATAAGAGAACTTAGGGTTAAAATTAAATAATTTGCATGATTTAATTAAACTAGATGAAATTTTAGTGTGAGAGGGGGCGAATTAACCTAGTTAGGTCAATTAGATTTTTTATCTCCAAAATTGCACCCTTGCTAAGTTGCAAAACTTAGCACTTTGGAGAAACATGGGAACATTCCTAGGTTGTGGGTTACCTAAACTTGGAACAGACCTCTAGAGAAGGTTGGATCCTATGTTACTTACCTAAACTACTCTAATGTCTTGTAGAGGAAAAGGGTAAAAGGATACATAAACTAAAAATTGAAAGCTTGAAAAGGGTGATGTACCAAAACACTAACTAGGACCTATAGAATAACTTACATACATAGTTCAATCAAATGACAAAGCTTGACTTACACAACTCAATTTAATATGTTTCTGCATAAGTGTTTCATAAGAAGGCTTTAATGCAAAAATCTTAGAAGGAAATATATTTTCACAACTAGAAGCATTTGCATTTTAAAACAACTTATAACTTGCAACAAACATATTTGTATGCAAGAGGTGCTAACAATGAGACAAAACTACAAGGAAATATATAACTTCACAAGTAATATCATCAATTAAACACTTTCACATAGTAGAATTGAAAAAAGGAGAAGGAAAAATACTTAACTTCATTGATTTCCAAGGTATCCATTGGTACACATGTCAAATGAGCTACAAAACACTGTCTTTTCCTCCAAGGACTCAAAAGAAGTCACAAAGCAGAAAAAAACAAGTAAGAACTCACTGTACAAATGAGTCATCAAGTGAATATATCTATCCTCCATCAAGATCCACCAAAATAGGAACTAGAACCTTCTTGGTCGTACACACCAATAAAGCCTAAAAAATAGGCCTCAAACTCCCTCCAAAACAAGTCCAAAGTGAAGAAATGGTAAATCCTTGACCCTATCCATCATAAAGGCATCAAAAACTACCCCTAGATGCTCTCCAAAGTCATAAACTCAATCAAAACCACCCCCTATATCTTTGGTACTTGTTGAATAACCTTCTTCAACCTCCCTAATATGGTTGGAAAAGCATAAACTCCTTAACCATAATTCCCCTTTGACTCATACTTAAAAACAAATGCATTATCTCCTTTTGCACAATAAATAACATTAATTAAAATGGTTTATGAAATACCATTTCAACATTGTTTTACATTATATATTCGGTGCAAAATAAAACATTAACACATTTGTGCGTTGAAACAAATAAAAAATGCATAAGGCTAAAAGGGGACATTCCTAAACACTTAGCAAGAATACAAAGGGGGGATAATAATGCATTGTAAAAGTTAAACAGAAAGGAAAAAATGCCTTTTGCCCATCGACCAATATTAGGGTAAATGAAACCCTAAAGAGAAAACCCTCGAGCAAAGACTTACTCCGCTTTCATTTTGCATTGCACCTCTCTACTGAGGGCACCACCATGATTTTACCTAGAGCTCTATGGAGGGTTCAACTAGAGCTTTCAATGGTGGAATCTGGAGTTTCATACATAAATTATTGCAAAATAAAACAAGCCAGCTTGGGTAAGCCATTTCCTATAGAAATTCCACCATTTTCTTTCATTATCTATCAATAAAATGCTCATCTTGAGCTATGTTGTGTAGAAATAATGAACATTCCTTCAAAATATCTGTGTACTCCATATGCTCGATAGTTTTTGAAGAAAAAAAATGAAGCTTATGTTTCTTGTGTTTTATTTCTACAACCCACAGGATTTATGTAAATACAAAAGCTTCTTTGTATTTCTTTGCAAGGTTTTCAAATGAAAATCTTCTTCCTATCAAGTTTTTCTTTTTTATTTTTTACTGGTAATCTTGCAATATGTAAGCCACAACTTTACCTCTCTTTCTGTAGTCGTTGACTTGGCATGAAGGAAATGTTTATGTTGCATTATGAGCATTATCTATACATTGGCTTCTTTAAAACGAATCCTAATCTTGTTAGATGGCTTCCCTAATTGACTGAATGTCACTGTGCTTTCATACCATGTTGCTGCCTCATTGAATCTGATTGCTCACCATGATGAGAATTATGATATTTTAGAGTGAATTTCATTTCTCTATCTAATAAATCTATCCACTTGCAAAGACAAAACTCTTTTAAATGCACTGTAATATAAAAAATCTTACACTCTAATAGAAACAACATTTGTGATGCCTTTGAGAGAAGGCCTTTACTTGTGTAAGATTGGCTTTCATTGTCATGATTTTCTAAATGTGAAGATATTCTTGTGTGATTTTTTCTGTAGTAGAGAAAAGAAAAATCAATAAGGTTGAACTTTGAATCATCTCCTCTTGAATGTGAAAACCATTATCTTCTAAAGCCCCTATAGTAGTTGCATGTATAAATTCTTGGTTGTTTTTGAGTGAAGAACTAGATGAGGAGATGTAACAATCTTGTAGAGGACTTTCCTATTATTTGAGAAACCTTTTAGACTATCATTAACCTCATGAGTTCCCCTTTGATGCATCATTTCCTCCTGCTATAGAATGATCATTTGCTGCTCCATCTGAAACTTTCCATGCATGGAATTCCTTCTACAATCAACTTTGTAGAAAATTCAAAGACAAATCTTTCTTTTTGCACATCTTGAGTCTAACATATTGCCTTTTGGGTTAGCATGCTCAACAAACCCTTTCATACATTCTTGATCTTCATCCTCCCTATAACTTGATGTGTCTTCACTGTCATATCATGGAAAATATCTGTTGATGTAGTTATTGTGTTGTTGTCCTTGAAAATGATTGCTAACCTAGGAATGTCACTTACCAAAGACTAGATTCTTGCATTGATTCCTTAAGGTGTTGTTTCAATGTTTGTCCTCTTATTTGACATACTATCCTTTTGCTTCATTATCATATCACATCTATAGCAATGGCTTAAAAGAAACTTCATTTTAATTGTAACCCAATTGACACTATCATGACATTTGGAAATTCCTCTCTGCTTTTGGAATAATAATGATTCACATTTACTTCTTTATTTTGTGTCTGTTGTATTTAATACCATAGTATTGATCTACTTTAAATGTAGTGAATGCCCCACTTCCTTTGATCTTCTCACTATCATTGTAGATCTGTGACTATCCTATGCATTGGTTACTTTGAAGACATATGTTGTAACAAGATCTACATCCCTTGCTAGGACAAACTTCCATATACAGTCCTTAAATCTCTGTGCTTGCCCAGATCATCATGGAACCTTTGATAACCATATTTTTGAATCATGACTATGTTGATAGAATGGAATGTCCTTATTGATAATAGAAAGCCTTATTAATAAGGAGATTGTCCCTCATCAATATAATCATGGTTATGCAAAACTTGTCTTCAAGGATTTTATAGATGATCCAATTTGTGATTATCCCTCTTAAGTGAAACAGGAGGATAGCATGTTGGGCTCAACCCTTGTGGGAGCCCATTTTACTCCACATGCTGATGTCAAAATGAAATAATCCAACAATGAAAAATTCACCTATACCTATATAGTGAACAAACATGTTAGATAAAACAATGAAGCTCATAATATGATGAGTATTGATGACAATCTTCTGCTTTTACTCTGATATTTGAGATGCTGCAAAATTGTTTCAATATCATATGATAGTACACTATATGTTTGTTGAAATTGAATAGTATATGATGAGAAAATGTATCTTGAGCTCTAACACCAAATTTTCTCAACTCTTGCAGGCATTCTGGACCAATGAAGTAACCTTATGGATGATTTAGGAGTTGCCTAAAGATGCAATAGGTCAACGTCCATCCTCGCCACCTAGGAAATGATGGATGCCTTTTCTTTTAATATGCTCTTCTCTTCTTCAAATGTATAGCCTACCTTTTGTATTACATTGAAGGTTTCAATCCCACGGCTTGCATGGGAAATTATAAACTTGAAATTATCAATAAAATACAATTTTTATGCAAACAATTTTTGCAATCTTTCTGTTGTGTACATTTGTATAATAAGAAGTAATCAAGTTCATCATTCTTTGTGCATATGAATGGAAAATAGCATAATTCAATGTGCTCCTTTTTATTTACTATGCAAGACAAACATGCAGCTCTACCTAATTGAGCTGGAGGCTAAATTAGGTAACACGATTAATAGGTGAAAATGGGGCATTTAATTAAAAAAACAAAAAGAAGATGAATTTTAGGATGAAGCAATGTTAATATATCAAATTCAATTGTGTCTATCATTTAGGATATTTTTAAGTGTCTACATTTTTCCCCTCTTTGAAGTGAGGTACCTGTTACGTTGGTTCAAAGACTGGCACTTTTTTGGATTAAACTATTGCTTAGATTGAAAAATTAAAAAAATTCTAATTTTTGGATGCCTCGTTGTTGCCCTAGCGGAAGGAATAAACTAGTTCCCTTCCCCCTCGAGATATCGAGCAGAGATTTTGAATTTTGGGTTGATTTTTGACAAAGGTAAAATATAGGTTCAAGATCAATTTAGTTCAGAGAGGACTAGAAAGTGTGGATTTCTGATGTAGACAAATTTGATGATGAATAGACAATCATTGGGCATGAGTAGCCTCATGTACATTTTGATATATCACACAAATTTGATACTTGGATAGAAATGTTAATAAAGATAGAAGAATAAGAAGAATGGATTTGACCACTGATTTTGAGATTGATTCAGAAGTCCAACAATTCCATGATGCATCAGGACTTTATTAGATATGGTGATGAGATGGATGATTTGCTCATATTCAGGATTGAGATTTTTTGTCATTCCTTTTTTTTGATATATCACATAGACACGAGGCATCATGGTGTAGACACGTAAAATGTATTGATTGACATTGGACATCTGATCCTCACCACTAACATTGTTTCATCCTGAATCATCCTTCGGTCTAACCATTTAATCAAATACCTTTATCTGATTAAATTCATCAATATTCCTCTCTTAATTAAATAAATCGATTATCTAATTAAGTCATTCTTTCTCGATAATTAAATTAACCATTTTGATCTAATTATCCTATTTAATTAAATAATTAATTTTATTTGATTAAATCTCCAAAGTCTATCTATTAAATTAAATAAATTAAAACCTTATTTAGTTTAATCTAACATCATCTCTTTTAATTAAATAAATCAAAAAATCCTTATTTAATTAATCCTTTATCACATTCTTCTCATATTTGATTTAAATAAATCCACAAATTTAAGTCAAATAGGTCACATCATTTAATCCCTTCATTAAATTAATCAACCTTGATTAATTTAATCTCTTCATGTCCCATCCTCCATCTTTTACCACTTGCACATGAAAATAGATTTAATTGATTTATTAAATTTCTATTTTCCTTCAACAAGGCATCTTTTAAGGAATATTCCCCAAGTTTGAATTCAAAATCCAAGTGGGATGAGTCCTTCCAAGAAGGAATTTAATCTTTCTTACATGTCCTTTTCCTTGAGCCAAGTGGCATTCAATGCATTCTTCCTTCCCTCTTGCATGTCATTTCAACAATTTCAAAATTCAAATATATGCATTTATTGACACAATCCTCAAAACTTGCACATCCTCCATCCATTCACAAGTGGACAAGTGGCACTTTTCCATTGGCTAATTCTTAGTCCCACATTGCTCTATTTTGGACATTCATCCATCAATCTCATCTATAAATGAAGAGGCTAATCTCCTCATTTGATCATCCACAATTTGAGTAAACTTACTATGCTCAAATCATTAGCAATTTTCATCCATTATCATTGAGTTCATAGCTAGGTTATGCAGATTTTTCTATTGGAGCACTCATCAAGCATCAATAAAGTGGATCATTCTTCATCAAACATCAATTTGGCATCATAGGAGTTGGGAAAGGGCCAATTTTCACATCAAATTGGCACCAATTCCCCCATGGGATTAAGAGTTTGCATTTTTTTCAATATGATATAGCTTATTTTCTTGTTCTTTTGTTTCATTCTTGCTTTGTTTCCTATTTCAAACCTTTCTAATGGATTTCATGGGGAATCCTTGTTCTTACTTGCTTTTGATATCCTAATGTGTTTATTCATTGTGTATTGCAGGTATTTGTATTGGGGTTCGACACATGGTATTAATAACCAAGATGGCGTTATATCTAGTGTAATGTACTTTGACTCTATAAACATATAGGATAGTTCTTGTTCACACCTTGACATAGGGAAACCTCGTTGGAATGTAGTTTAGAAGTTTAGAATATATCGGACCAAAGCATATGCAATAGTCAACAATCTACTCCAAACAACCTCCCTACACACAACTAAGCAAGTATGTGCCAAGATAATTTTACAAGAATATCCACAAGCACAAAAAATGAAAGATAATGATCAATGGCCCATTCCTTTCTCTCTATATCATTAAAACATCATCAAGAGGTCCTCAAAATGGGTCAATAAGATAAATCATAAGAAAAGATTAAACACAAACAATCAATGTTATCTATATACTTTCCATTTTAAGATAGCTAAGGTGATTTCTGATGTTGATGCCCATTATTAGAAGGATACATCCTAGGACATGTTATCAGATGGTTTGATTTAGGAATGGGTGTGTGATAAGCCATTGATACAAACTCTACTAACTTGTTTACCTATGGTCCAAACTTTAGATTTTGACACTTAGGTTCTCAATTTATGACTTGCAATACTTGCTTTCTATTTGTGTTACCAAAGGTTGAAGATGATGATTGATTTATTATGGATGAAGGTTTATTGCAGGTGAAAGAAAAATGGGATGGATGGTTTTGGAGTTTTTTGGATATTTCAATGTTTTTGGTATTTTGAAAATGTTTTTGAGGCTATTTTTGATCTTTTTGAAAGTTTATGTGGATGTTTTGGTGTCTATTATTTTGAGGATGTTTAGGGTTTTCCAAGGTTTTCCACTGTTTTTTTATTTTTCTGATTTTCAAATGTTTTGGGATTTTATGAGATTTTGAATGTTTAAGGATTTTCTAATATTTGAATGTTTAGGGATTTTCTAAGTTTTGACAAAGAACCTAACCTAAAAGACTATCCTAGGGCCTCGGGGGCTTATCAAAGATGAGCCTTGCCTATGTTATACATGCAAAGGCCATGTAGTTCGACTGAATTGACTTACTGATGATGAGATATGAACACTTTATGGATTGCCAGTTTATTATGACAAACTTCTAAAGGACTAACCTAGGGTGTTTCAGGGGCACATCAATGATGGCCTTGCCTATGTTCAAGCTCAGAGACTCATAGTTCGACATGGTACTGGGTTTTTATTTTTGATGTTTTGACCTTTTTTAGGGATTTTTGATGTGTTTTGGATGTTTTGGGATTTTGACTTTACAGTTTTCAATTTTTTTTGGATTTTAGCTATACAGGATTTTGATGTTTTTTGGATTTTTCAGCTATACAAGATTTTGCAAAATGTTTTTGGATTTTTGATAAGATTTTAAGGTAAAAAATACCTAGATCACGATGTCGATGTCACATTGTGAGATATAAGACATGGATCAAGAGTTATTTGAAAACAAGAGTGCAAGGACCTACCCCCAGTGTCTAGCAATGCTTCATAGTGCAATGGAAAAAATCAAGATAGGTAGTGTATATGTGAAGAGTTTGAAATTTTTTTATCCTACTAGATATGGGCTATGGGACTTCACAAGATAAATGGTAAAGAGCCTGTCAAACGTATGCCACGAGTAGAGTTTGAAGTATACGCTGAATCTTTGTCAAGATCAAGATAAAGTGGAATATCTAGATAAATCTAGATTGGATGGATGGAGGAAACATTGGATTTATCATACAAGGATGAGATTCTTCTATTTGAGAAGGATCATATAGACGCTCAATTCTACTCATGATGTCTATTTTCTAGGTTTTCATCATAGTACTTTCCCAAAGCGCCACCTTAGTGATTATCACTGGAGGACGATTTTTATTTTTACTATTCTCTTGATTTTTTGATTTTTTGAAAAAAATTCCCTCATGTTGAACCACCTGGTGGTATTGATGTAGAGGCCACTATCATAACACGCCAACAATATCCTTCTTGAAGAAGCTGCTTTGCTAAGATACGAGAACTTGAGTGCAACAATGAAGAACTTTGATTTTCCTTGCTAGTATTGAAATTAACCTTGTCTATGTGCAGACATTGCCATATGGTACCTTCAAAATCCTTATGATGAAGGGTAGCTTCCAACACACGGTCAATGCGAGAATCAAATATCATGAATGGAGTGGACAGTGTCATGCATAAAGGAATATGAGATGTATTGGTCAATGGTTTGGAACCTTTGACTCTCTAAACTTGGGAATATGAGAAATGATGGGTGGGAACGAAGATTTTTTCATGGAATTAGGACCAACCACTAGATATGATTTTTTCCTTGCTTGAGAAGCATGTTTTTGTATTTGAGGACTATTTTGATGGACACATTTCCCTTTTTGATTTTTCCCCATAGTTTTTTTGAGTAATGGACTTTTAGAGGGATAACTTTCTTTACTTTTCTTTGGTATCCATTTGTATTTGCTTTGTCCCTTTTGTGTTAGCTTAATTTTATTTGATGATCTTATCCTTTCTTTGATAGGAATTCTTCTTTTTATGTTGGTCCCAATTTGTGTATGAGATAGTGATGGGTGAATGCCCTAATTATCTCGTTCTATATCAATGTGATCAGTCTCCTTCTCTGCTCACGATTCTATGACATTTTTGTCTATTGATACTGCTTCAAAAGATGTTAGTGTTGATTCAAAATATGTCCATGATGCAAAATCACTGTAAGAATCAAGAATCTCGACTATTGCTTGCTCTTTTTTTTGATGAAGAATGTCTATAGGTCCGTTAGAAAGAAACATCCCAGGGGTAGTATCAGGTACATCTTTGGAGTTTGAAATGGTTTGGAAGATGTCCCTTAGCTCTTGGTGAAACTATGGCAATTGGGGTTCTTGATCCTGACTCGATTCAGAGTAACTTCTGTTATCCCCAAGAGCCTCCTCTTGACATGATCCTTGGGTGGATGATATATCATTGGTAAAATAATTTTCACAATAGTTTATGGGTATGGGTGCAATAAGGGATATTTCTTACTCGTTTGGAACTTCTTCAACATTTCCAATCATTGAGTCATATGTGGGAGATATATCACAATTTGATACCCACTTGATGTCATTACAGTATGAAATATTGCTAAACACTATTGATGGGTTTGGAATTTGTTTTAAAATAGTATCTTGATGCATATTTGATTCCTCATGTTGTGATGAATAAATATGTCCCACCGTGGTATCATGGGTATGATTTATGTTTTTTGAGGTTGATACCTTTCCTTAATCTTTTACTTTTGTATGATCAGGCATAAGGTTTGTGTAAATTTTTAAATTTTCATTCATAGGTTTTTGATCAACATAAATGTATCCGTGTTCAATAAGATCTTCTATTAGATGTTTGAGTCTAATTTTTTTTTGTATGTTATGACCTTTGTATCAATGAAATTCACAAAAATGATCATCTTTATAGCTATGAGGTTTGACTTGTGGCTCTTGATAGTTCAAGAAATCTGGGAGTGTGATAAGATTAGATTGTATCAACCTTTTTCAGCACATCTTCCATAGGTTCCCCTAAGGGAGTGAATTGTCACTTAGGATCAATGTTAGTCCTTTGTGGTGCATGTTGTGTGTTTATGGTTTGGGTGTATTATTGCTTAGAAGCAATTAAGACCACCTTTTAATCAACAACACGATGACTAGTAACATTCTTGTTCTTGGCCCAAAAGTGAGGTTTGTTGTTAGAACTAGTGGATGGGTGGTTATCTCTATACACTTGTGTGTTTCCCTATGAGTTTAGAGCTCGATCGATGTTGAGGGCCCTAGGGACAAGGTCATCATAAGTGGTGATACATTCCATTTTTAAGTGGAAGGATAGATCTTGATCAACATTTGCTATGACAATCCCCACTTGTTGTTCATCAGGATTAGTCCACTTGCTTTTACTAGCTCTTTGCCTTCATCATTGTAAGAAATTGGTGAAGGATTCTCCTTTGTTTTGCTTGAGTGTGTATAACTCTTATAAGCTCACATCCATGTAAATATTGAAGGAGAAGTGATCTAGATGAATCTACCGATGATTTCTTGGAAGGTTTTGATGCTTGGAGGTAACTGTGAAAACCAATCCATGACAGGACCTGTTAAAGTTCATGGGAAGATGAAAATTAAGTAGGAATTAGTATAGGCCACCTCCATACACATGAAATTGAATTCATTGATGTGATACATAGGATGTCCTCTCCCCTTGTATTTATCAAATTTGGGGACCTCAAAACCAGGAGGGAATGGTACCATTATGATGTTTCAATCAAATGGATATGGACATAGGTTTTGTTGTGTATGGAGATTCTTTATTTTTCCCATTTGAATATCCTACATTTCTTGTGTTAACACTTTAAGTTGTGAGGTTACGTTGTCTTGTGGGTTTGGTGGAGGAACATATGTTGCGTATTATGGGATGGCAGATGGATTGTATGTGGGATTTTGATATATGAGGTGTTGTATGAAGTGTATGGTGGTTTAGGATATTGTGAAGGTGATTGTGGTGGAGGCGTATATGTTCCTAATGTGTTCATAATGGTGATGTTTTCTCGAGGGTTATAGTACAAACCTTGTTTTTGTGTAGACAATTATTGTTGTTGGGCATACTGTTGAGCTTGTTGTTGTTGGTGGGCCACTAGGGCTACTTGTTGTGCTGCTAAGGCTACTTGTTGTGCTTGTTGTTGTTGTTGGGCCACTAGGGCTTGTTGTTGGGCTTGTTGTTGTTGTTGTGCTGCTAAAGTTGCTTGTTGGGCTTGCTATTGGTGTTGTGCTTTTAGGGTTGCTTGTTGGGCTTGTTGTTGTTGTTGTTGTGTTGCTAAGGTTGCTTGCTATTGTTGTTGTTGTTGTTGTTGTTTTTGTGTTGCTAAGGCTACTTGTTGTCATTGTGTTGCTAAGGATGCTTGTTGTTGTTGTTGTTGTGTTGCTTTAAGGCTACTTGTTGTTGTTGTGCTACTAAGGATACTTCTTCTTGTTGTTGTTGTGCTACTAGGGTTGCTTGTTGTTGTTGTTGTTGTTGTTGGACAACTTGCAGATAAGCTTGTTGTGCTTGCTGTAAAGCTAAGGCATGTGCTTACAATGTAGGATTTTTTGATTGTTGGGACATCTGCAATGCGTTTTGGGTGTTTATGTTTTGTGTGGGTTGTAGGTTGGTGATGAGAGGTTGGTAGTTCCCTTGGTTAAATGTTCCTTTTAGGATAGTAGATTGAGGTGGAGGAATGTAAGATTGAGGTCCTGTTATGCTTTGCATACACGCCACAACTTTTGCTTGGCAAAGTTGGTGACCCCTTCTTCTTTTCTTCTTTTTGTTTTCTCCTTCTTTGTCGGATACCAGAACTAAAACAAGAAGCTTTCCAAGATTCTTGTTCCTGGTTCCATCCCGATCCCGGTTCCCCCCACTTCACCTTCGGGTGTTGTTCAAGTTTGTGTCTTGTCTCGTCCCCGTCTTGTTCTTCGTCCTATTCTTTTCGTCTCGCTTCGTCTTTTGTTGTTGCGTTGTTATTTTGTTTTCATCTCCTTCGTTTCTTCACATTTGGTTGTGTTGTTCATTGTGTTCTTTTTGTTTTTTTTCTTCGTGACGTCATTTTTGTGTTTTGGTCGAGAAAATGCAAAAAAATTATAAAATGTTAGAAAATACAAAAAAATTGCAAAATGTGAAAATTCAAATATTTGTAATCTTTTTATTATAATTTATTATTTTTGAAAATTTAAGTAATATAAATCTTTTATTATTTAAAGGATTTATAAAGTTTAGATATAATAATAATAATAATAATAATAAAGGTTTATAAATATTTGAAGGGGTTTTAAATAAATAAATTAGAAATAAATTTTATTTAAATTTTTAAATAAGTATATCTTTAGAAGAGGTTCTAAAATCTAAAATCATAAATAAATAAAAATTAATTAAATAAAGGGATTCCATGTTTTCCTGAATGTGCTCAAGGTAAAAAAGTATAATAATAATAAAGTGAGCGGGGTGGGAACCGGGAAAGACATTGGGTAAAAAAACAAAGGTTTCTAATTTCAAAATGTTCCCGGACCGCAGTATCATCAGAACCGGACTCGGGGAGAGCCCTAAACCGAATACAAAGAAAGCAATTTCTCGTCTCATATGGTCCCGATTCCACCCAAACTTGACTCCGCTCCCGCACTGGACAAGTTCTATTTCCGCTTCCACATTCATCTGGTCCCGATCCCGCCGGGTCAAAAGGTAAAGAAGACACATGAAACATTTGATAAAAGAGATTCCATCTCATGGAATACAATGTTGCAGGAAAGCATGCAAAATGTGGAAGCATTGAACCATGAAGAAGGCAATGAGCTATTTGACAATTCACCTCTAACAAACAAAGGCATGTGATCTCAGAGAGTTTCATGATTGCAGATTGCGCCGTGGTAAAAGAAAACACAAAATGGAAGACTTTCGGGCATATGGCAACAAATAGGAAAATGCGATTGGCTGTGTATGCAACTATGGCGACATAGTGAAGGCGTGAGGTGTTTCACATAATGCCTCAATAGAAATGTGGTCTCTCTGAATGCAACTGGCGGTTACAAAGCACAGGCAAGGCACACAAACTGTTTGACTAAATCCTTAAAGGGTTATCATCTTATGAAATACAATGATTGTTGATATGCTTAGAATGGATCTGTTGAAAAGGCATAAAAAAATCTTGAGCAAGGGAAATTGGAAAATGTTAAATTTCACAAACTCTATCATTTACTGTCTGCGATAGATGGAAGCTCAAGTGGCAAGTAAACTGTTCAGAAGAATACTTAAAGAGACGCCATCAAATGGATGCTATGATTACGGATTAACGCAAAATGGATTTTTCCCGTGGCCAAGAAAGAAAAATACGGAGGCATCAACAATGCATGTGATCTCCGATCCGCCATGCATGCACAATTAAATTACAGAGGAAAAAGAGAGGGTAGAGTGAAGAGTTTGACAAAATTCCTCTCAAATATGTCGATCTCATGGAATGTATGAACTCATGACAAGCACGCTGGATGTGGATGTGTCAACAAAAAGAATGTTAATCAAGCTTGATTGAATCCTTAAAGTCTAATGATCTCATGGAATGCAATGGTTCAAAATACACACCAAATGGAAGGAGGTCTAGAAATATTTAAGCAAAATGGAGAAGTATGAAATGGGTACGTGGGCTGCTACTCAATAGAATGCCTCTAAAAATAAATATCACCTCATGGAGTGACTATCGAATTACATGGAAATATGGAGGAGGAGAATTAATGGTCTTTCATAGGAGATGCAAACAAATGAGATACAAAGCAAGTAGCATCCTATCTACAAGCACTGGCCCGAATTGGCTACAAATATAGTCCATTTTGGATGGTGAAATGTTGAATATTTGGACAGAGCATGCCGAATATATCATAGAGCATAGATGGTTTCGGGAATACAGTCTGCAAGGGTTGACCATTGAGAGTGTCACTATTTCACAAGATAGTAGGAAAGCTATAGTAGAGACAACACTGCAAGAGGTTTCTTGTTTAATTGATACCACTCATCCAGAGCATAATGATTCATATCACAGTACCTCTGGAAGCAAATGGTATGGATATTATGAAGCAAAAAATATTATTTGATGTTGTTTTGTTCAAAATAACATTAGTTTAAAAACATTATTATTTCAATTTAAAGTTCATTGTATTTTATATTCAATTGAAATAATATGGAATTATTGAATCAATTACTATTAAATGGATTCATTTTGTGAATTAATTAATGTGTGTTCCTATTCTCCAGGTTCCTTTTCAAAGATTGGAATAAATCATAACAAAGATGATCTTGCAAAACTCACGTACAAAGAGGGTATTTTCTGAAGAGTGTGAAAACTGACAGTGAGCTAAAAGTTTGGTTGTTCCATCTAGGTGATTTTTGGAGAAGGATGCAGATTTATGTAATGCAAAAGGATAAACTCTAAGTAAAACTAAAGCTAGACTAGAGAGTGGAGTCTCGGAGAGCAAACTAAAATTAGCTGAGGACAAACATGAGATGAAACAAAAGTTATCTTTCTGATTTAATTGTATGCACAAAAAGCTACAACTTTTTGATGTTTTAGTTCTGGAGGGAATTATGGAATTATGAGCTATTAATTGTCAAATTAAGCTCATTGTAGGGGGTTAGACACTTAGGGAAAAATAATTAGAAGTTTTTACAGCTTAGCTGATTAGAGTTTTACAGTAGGATAGGTGATGCAATTTTCTAATTTTCTTAGTTTAGATGGAGGTAATTTGAAGACATGGGTTTCTATACACTGGTGATCTTGCCAGATTTGTAAATGTTGCTTATTTATTTCATTGACAGTAGAAGTAGCCAGACTTAAACCTGCTTTAGGTTATGCTCTGGAATGATGTTTGTTTTATTAATCATTTGATTTGGAAAGCTTTCAAGGAATGGAGTTTTGTCTTGTCTTTTGTTCGAATTGTGGTTTGAAATATGATATTAATATTTGCACTGTAAATGAATGGTTGTGTATGGATTACAGGTTGATTTATTTTGCAGTTCTAATTTATGGATTCCTTGGAAAGCAACAGGTCGATTAGTTGAATGAATCAACATTTTTCTTTCTCTTGGTCCTGATCTATCTTTTTCCTTTTCTTTATACCCCCCTGTTAGAGTAGGTTTAAATAAGAATTTGATCCTACAACAATCAAGATGCTCAATAACCAGCAGGCCCCTTGAACATTACAATTATTGACCATTGAGCAATATCAGCACAGTTGAGAACCAACTACCAGGACCTTGGGAGTTAGATTACCATGTGTTGTCTTTCTTTTTCAGGAGAAATAGAATAAGATATTTTGTTTAAATGTTGTTGTGCTATTGTGACCATCAACACTAACCTTAGGTGAAGCATTTGGAACAATCGAATCCAACTTTTCTAATTGGGTGACTTGAGGTCACTCCACCATCCTATTGCTCTTACTGTTAGGTTGATCTGATTGTAGAATTTTTGTTCTACTTGTTTCTCCAGAAACTACAACATTTTGAGATGGTTGGGATGATGATGCTCGACCCTTTATGTATAAAGAAAAAATATCCTTTTCTCCCCCTTTTGATCTGGTATCTCGATCTATCTGGTTCACACCACAAAATTCCTCTTGATTTCAGTTAACAAATGTATAGTCTCCTTGCGAGTGATCACACTTTCCAAAATTTATTTGGTTTGCATTAAATTGTTGCCCTGATGTGGAGGTCTCATTCTGAACCACCAAAGATTTTTCAAACTCACCATTTTGACAAGCATTTTGGTTATGAGGCTGATTACATGAATAACACCAGTCATGTTCTTGAGCTAGATTGTTTTGAACTAGAACCAAGGACTTTGAAATGTTGGTAGTGGCTTGATTTGCACCATTCAAGGGATTAGCATAATTCCATTGATCCTTCCCTTGAAATGTTGGTAGTGGCTCTTAAGAAGTATAGGAAGGCATGCTTAAGAGAAGGTTTGATCAAGGTAGGAATTGTATTCCAAGTCTTATGAAATTTGTAGTTGAAATCACTCACGAATTCATGAGGTTCTCTTTTAATTATGGCCAGCTATTCTGCCAAGGAAAAATGGTCATTTTTATCTTCAAAATGCCTATATAACTTCTCCCCTAATTCATCCTAATTGTGAATGGAGTTTGGAGGCAGACCTCTATACCATTGCAATACTTTACCTTTCAGTGAAGTGGCAAGTAATCTAACAACCACATTATCTTCTATTACAACATTTACAAAACATATACTGGCCACATCTATGATGTGTTCTTCTGGAGTTGTAGATGTTTCATTAGTAAAATGAGGAATAATTTTTGAGGAATTGATTGGTATCATTCGTTTGAGCCAAAATTAAGGGGCAACCACCAATAAAAGATACAAAGGGCTGATTTCTAGGTAAATCCATGTGGAGTAATGTCCTATTTGTATGGGTGGTAGGTGTTTTAGTCTGAAATAATATACCCACAGGTAGTGTATATTGAGCTCTACGAGAAGGGATGGAACTTCTATTCCTTCTTATAGGTGACAAAGATTGTCTATTTCTTCTTCTAGAAGTAGAAAGTGAGAGTTGGATATATTGAGAATTACCTCTAGAAGATGATCTTGCATGAATCCTTGGCATGAACTTGCAGGTATGATCTTGAACTAGGAGTTCTAGGGAACAACAGGGTGACCAATTCGTATGTAGAGTCCTCCCTTGATTGTAGAGTCGCCAGGTACTTGTTTGAGAGCGTCTTCAAGGTTGGAATGTTGAGAGAAACACCATTTTCTTAATAAAATAAAGTGAAACTTATTGCTTGTGTCCCACCGGGTGTGTGAAAATTTGTTATCACATAAAACTACACCTTATTGAACAATAGTTCAGTGTTCTAATGACACAATGGAAATGACCTCAAGGTGTGGGACCTTGCAAATTGAAGTCAAGTATCTAGAGAAGGCCAGATTCCTCTTCTAATCTAAGTGTAGATGTGTTGGTATAACCTAGCACATGAAAGTCCTAATGCTAACCTACTCTAACAGATCACAAGGGAAAAGGGTAGAAAGAGAAATGAAATGTGAAAGAAGGTGATGCACCGAATTTAAAGTTTGTTCCTTCCTACTTCAAAATAGCATAATATGCTAAAGAAACAATTAAAACACCCACTTAGATATGAATGTAAATGAATTTTACTCAAAAATGTAAGAGGTAATGGTGATAATAGTTGAATTTTATTGACATAAAGCTTGAAGTGACCTTTATAATGGCAGAATGCAAGAGTTGCAGGTCTACAAAAGAAAAATACTAGAGAGGCCAGAGGAAGAAACCACAATAATGATACAATATTTTCCTTTATGGCTCAAGAATAACCAAGATTTGAAATCAAAACCCTAACCCTAAACTAACTAGGGTTATAGAAAGATGAATTCTGATTAGGTTTGGAAAAGATATGAATTTCTCCCAATGACAGAGCCACCGCTAATCCATAAGGGCTCTGACATCTCAAATGAGCCCTATAATGATGACTATATGAATGCAAAGATGGGGATCCATGAAATATGCAACAAAATATTAAATTGACATACCCCCTGATAGAGAATATGGCATCTACAACACATCAAGGAGTAATGTTGACATCCTGGAATCAATACAACATTAAAAAGGTGTAAAAAATTGATCCAAGTCGATCAGATTCAATCTGGTAGCTGAGAATGTCACTAAGACATTACTTCTACAAATCTGTCGTGAATTGGAGCAATTAGCCATTGAAGTTTGAATACCAGTTGTTAGATTGGAGATGGATGGTCAATATCAGATTCCTAAATAAAATTTAAAACATAGTCATTGATCATAGGAGAATCAGGATCAATGACTATCATGTAGCATTAATACATTATTGATCTCCTTAAGAGCATAAGGCAACAACTCACGATGCACATAATGCAATGAAAATCTGCCACCTGTTGCTTGGGACACATGCCACACAATTTCTCTATCGCACATTAAACCTGGACCCACCATATGAAAATCATCACACATCACACAAAGGACTTATGCTTTATGTTTCCAAACAATGATGTGAAGAACCCTCACGATGACTGTTAGATTTTTTCCCTCAAATTTGAAGCATTGATGCTCTCATCGTGGCAAACAAGACCATCGCAGAAAGCACCAGGGCAACATTATTCACAACAATGATGTGAATGATGCGCGGGATGACCGTTAGAACTTCCTACAATAAATTTGAGCCATTGGGACCATATAAAGTAAACCAAAACCTCAAGCCCACCAAGACACGTGTCACCTCAACATTCATCATCCGTTGTCGTCACCATTCTATCAGGATGTGGAAGGGACCATCATCATCTCTCTGATATCCACTCGTCCCTCTGATGAAGAGATCCTTCCTTCATCTCTCATCATGTAAAGAATTTAGTTAATTTAGATCATAACTGCGATGCACTAGAGGCTAGCAATGACTACCTGATCACCATCTTTAAATCTATGCCCTTAATCACTTGATCATCACTCATCGTGCAAAGGACTTCAACCCTTGAGAGTGAAAATGTGATGCACAAAGTCATCGTGATAGCTATTAGATATTATTTCATCATCTCCCATCATTGATCCTCGACCATTGCGCATCACAAGAAGCTCAACACTTTTTATTTCACAACAACGATGTAAAATGATGGCAAGATATCCGTTTGATCTACATCACCTAATCTATGATGTTGGATCTCTCATCATGAGCACAATAGACATCACGGTTAAAGTTTTGGTTATGAGAATGCAAACCATGATGCAAAGGGTAGCAGCAATGAACACTTCACTGATCAAACCAGTAGCACAAGGAAAGAGGGCCAGTCATTGAATGACTTTTAAAGACATTAGTTATATTTATGTCACCTGCGACAGTCGATTATCAATCAACATAAAAACATAAACTCAAATAATTCACCATGACTGCAAACCTTAAGGTTTAAATGTAAACCCTAAGTTAGACTAAGAGCATAAATAAAGCATTCCTGAGCATATTTGACCTCTTTTGATCATGCATATGAGACCAATCAAATCCTCTTGAAAAACCCATGTCAAAACTATAGTCAAAATCCTCTGCAAACCTTTGGAAGTGACATATGAAATAATAGCAATATTGCATGACAACATTGAAATTTTTTTAGAAGCTTTGTAGTAAATGCAAAACATGGATTTCAACAGGATGCATACATAGGATCTCTCTAATCAGATATAGGTGATGTGCATCCAAGGGTGGCATAAAATATGTCAACATTTTAGCGATTTGTGTGGGATGATTTCCTACTAATCATAGAATTTAGAGGCCTTATCAATCCATTGGGCATAGAGCCATGAAGGGTCAATAAAATTGGGTCTCCCAAGGACAAAACAAAACATGTGTAGGCTTGCACTTGGAGGAAAGCATGAAAATAGGAACATACATTCCCTTAAGGAGAATGTAGGGTGTGCAAATGCACTTCATGAAAAGCAAAAATATTTACAATATGTACACGAGATCGGCTTGAAAAAGAGGAACATCACAAAAATTCGCTTCTATCAAAAAAAATCCTCTAAAAGAGCCTATCCCTTTCAAGCTGAAATTGTGATCTTCATTCATCTGCAACCATTGAAGTAAACCATCTGAATGCAAAGGGATGCATAATGAACTAGCTTGGTGAAGAATCGCCTCATTGTAGACCTTGTCACTGGAAGGTAGCCATATGATGTAAGTGTCAAACTCCTCTGACAGGGGCACCTTAGGAGAAGAAATAGTAGCATGGGGAAGCTTCTCAAAAAATAGGTCAACCAGTTGTTCCCTTTGATTTTCTATGAGGTTGGGAATAGGGGTGTTCTCTTCAAAGTTCAAAATATGACCATACCAATATCCCCCTCTTTAATAGGCGAATCAAAATGGAAAGCATTTCCCAACACATCCAAAAATCAATTAGGAGCCTCCACCACATGAGAAGTAGGTTTATGAATAGAAAAATCATCCCCTTGACTATGCAAGATAAAATTCACATTTATAGGACTAGGAGTGTAAGGTTCAAAATTGTCCTTTGTAAGTGGCCTGCCGATTTTATTTGGATTCCCCTCTTCTTTTTTGGGTTGCACTAGGCCAATCAGAGGAGTAGCATGCTCCTTTTCAAATACATCCTTTGGTTGATTATGCTCTTTTAAAGCTTCTTGTAGTAGATCCCTTTGAGGTGGTATGGAAAAGGCATCTAACACTGTGACATTCAAGTTAGCATTCTTCATTTGATCAACTATATTGAAAGGGTACTAACTAACCTTAGGTGAAGCATTTGGAACAACCAAATCCAACATTTTTGATTGGGTGACTTGAGGTCGCTCCACCATCCTATTTCTCTTACTATTAGGTTGATTTGATTTTAGAACTGTTGTTCTACCTATTTCTCTAGTAACTACAACATTTTGAGATGGTTGGGATGATGATGCTCGACCCATTGTGTATGAAGAAAAAATATCCATTACTCTCCCTTTTGATCTGGGATCTTGAGCTATCTAATTCACACCACAAAAGTCCTCTTGATTCCAGTTAACAAATGTATAGTCTCCTTGTAAGTGATCACACTTTCTAGCAACAGTTTGGTTTGCATTAAATTGTTTCCTTGATGTGGAGGTCTCATTCTGAACCACCAAATATTTTTCAAACTCACCATTTTGACAAGCATTTTGTTTATGAGGCTGATTGCATGGATACCACAAGTCATGTTCTTGAGCTAGATTGTTTTGAATTAGAACTAAGGCCTTTGAAATGCTAGTAGTGGCTTGATTTGCACCATTGAAGGGCTTAGCATAATTCCATTGATCCTTCCCTTGATGAGGTGGTCTATTTTGTTGGAAATTTTGATCTTGAGGCTGATAAGTTTTGTTATTTTGAGCTTGCTACCTCTTTTCTATTGCTAACTCATTGTTCAACATTTGTACCATGTTTCTCATTTCTTGCACCTCCTTTGGAGATGTGGTTGGGACAACTGGTTGAGAAATTGTAGCTACTAGACTACAAGCCACTAGGATAGGAGCCACTAATGGTTGTCGAGGAAGCTATAGAAATAAAGGCATTGGTGGTCTAGGAGCTATTTTCCCAACTTGTATCAAGATTTTTTTTTCCCTTATGGCTATGTCGCATGCATTTGGAAAAGTAGATCCTCCCATGGATTGAATCATAACAGTTGTCATTGTTAAGTTCTCTTAAGAAGTATAGGAAAGCATGCTTAGGAGAAGGTTTGACCAAGATAGGGATTCTATTCCAAGTCTTCTTAAATCTATAGTTGAAATCACTCATGAATTCATGAGGTGCTATTTTAATTGTGGTCAATTGTTTTTCCAAGGAAAAATGGTCACTTTTATCTTCAAAATGCTTGCATAAGTTCTCCCCTAATTCATCCCAGTTGTGAATGGAGTTGGGAGGAAGACCTCTATACCACTGTAATGCTTTACCTTTTAGTGAAGTGGCAAGTAATCTAATAGCCATGTTGTCTTCTGTTACATCATGTACAAAGCATATATTGGCCACATATATGATGTGTTCTTTTGAAGTTGTAGATGTTTCACCGGTAAAATGAGGACTAATTTTCAAGGCATTGATTGGTATATAATTCGTTTGAGCCAAAATTAAGGGGCTACCAATGGTAAAAGATATAAAGGGCTGATTTCTAGGTAAAGCGATGTGGAATTTTTTCCTATTTGTATGGGTGGTAGGTGTTTTAGTCTAAAATAATCTACCCACAGGTGGTGTAGATTGAGCTCTATGAGAAGGGATTGAACTTCTATTCCTTCTTATAGGTGACAAAGATTTTCTATTTCTTCTTCTAGAAGTAGAAAATGAGAGTTGGATATATTGAAAATTACCTCTAGAAGATGATCTTGTATGAATCCTTGTCATGAACTTGTAGGTCTAATCTTGAACTAGGAGTTCTAGGTAGCAGCAGGGTGACCAATTCGTATGTAGAGTACTCCCTTGATTGCAGAGTCACCAAGTACTTGTTTGAGAGCATCTTCAACACTGGAATGTTGAGAGAAACACCATTTTCTCAACAAAATGAAGTGAAACTTCTTGCTTGTGTCCCACTGATCATGCCAAAAGTTGTTGTCACATAAAATTGCACCCTATTGAACAAGAGTTTTGTATTCTAATGACTCAATGGAAATGACCTCAAGGTTGTTGAATATCCAAGATATTGAGAGGGGGGGTGAATTAGTATCTTCTTAAATTTTCTAATCAGATACTATCCAATTATTCCAATGCATACAACAACAAAGATAAGTAAAAGCATTAACAAAAAATGAAATCATAGAACACATGAACACCAATATTTTTATGTGGAAAACCCAAAATGGGAAAAACCACAGTGAGTGTTAGCTCACAATATAGTATAACTGGTTATAAGATATTACAAAAATGGGTTGGATCACTGCCAGGACTCACTATCCAAATAAAAAGGCTCACTGCCTACAAAGTTACAATGACAAAATGACTTACAACCAAAATGAACTGACAAAGTACACCTAGTGAGTGCTGATTCAGTTCCAATGAAGCTCAGTAAACTGACTTGACACACTTCATCATATTCTCTCTTCTTCACATTTTCATTCATAATACGATAATCTCTATCTCCTATATCACTCAATATTAAAAAACTGTCCAATATATATGTATATATATATTTGATCTTTCTACAAGCATCAATTAGGTCATCCTAATTAGATGCACTTCTTATTCACCAAAAATACCAACTGTCGGCTACAAGCTTTCACAAAATCTTCCCAAAAGAAATTCAACACCCAACATGCTACATCATGTTAGAAAAAACCTAAGATAGGTTGCACATATATCCACAAAACAAAATTGATCCACCATTACATTGTTTATTCATTAGGTCGACAAATGATAAACCTAATAGCAAAATTGCAATAAAAAAAATAATGTTGATACACCATACAAGCATCTGAATATGTGAGATCTTGAATATGTGAGATCTTGAATATACGTGATTACAACATCCATGCACCATTTCCAAAAACCACAAGCAACAATAATCACCAACAAACAATTGCGGACCAAGATACCAAAGGATATACCAAAATACCAGAGAATGTAAGCAATATACCGATTTAGATACTGGACACGAATACCAGAAAAAAATCAGACTTGATCTTGTAGTTGCAACTCATATATCATGGTGACATCAATGACAAAATAAAACAATAAAATGATGTGGTCTTCTTCATTTTTCCAACAATCTCCCCCTTTGTCATTGATGGCAACATGTGCCAAAATTTCAAAACAAAACTTGGAAAAACTTCCAAACTCTTATTTACAACACTTCTCCCCCTAACACCAGCAAGTCACCTTCTTCACTCCCCCTTTGACATCAAGGACAAAGGGTGTCCCAAAAATTGAAATATGAAAACAAAGAAAATAAGAAAACATGCTTCAACCAGAGGATGACGAGTGTTGAAGCTCCTTAAGAATACCTTCCCATACTGAGGTACCATTCTCCCAACTATCCTTTGCAACAATCAACATAATGTTCAAGGATTCCAACTCTACCAGAGTTTCTTTTGCACCATCCAAAGTATTAGGAGTCAATTTTATCTTCTCAAGTTTTTCTGTGCCTACCAAGGCCTTGCCAACCAGAGTGTATTCCACTCTTATAATGTCACTTAACTGATCAAAGTTTTTGATAATCTCTTCCTTCGGCTTCTATAAGACAAATAATTTATCTTTATGTGTAGTGATGGCTTCCAGGTTAATATTTCTCTATCTTTGGATATACTGTAAGTACCAGAGACAACAACCAGCTGAGACTCAATGGATCCCATAACAACCTTAATGTTCTGGGTGACATCCGACCACTTCAAGCAATAAGCAAGAATTGCATTCACTTCCAACTCACAGATCTTCACAACTTCCAGGCTCTTTTCAACATTTGAGTGTGCTAGAGCACACTTGTCATGCAATGCCAGTAGCATTTTCTTTGCCAATTTCTCCTCAACTTCTTGTTTTGTATTTTATCCAAGCCTGAAGGTATACTCCTTGAAAGAATCCAACAACAATCTCAAATTTTCAATAGAAGCGATGGATGCATCAATAGATGCACTAGGTGTGACCTCCTGCAATTCCTTAAGAGCATCTTCTATGAGTTTTATTCCTTTCTGACGTGTTTCAAGAATCTCCTTCCTTGTGGATGCCTGCAATGCATCTCCTAACACAACTTTATGCACCAAAGACATCTTCTCCACATCTAAAAACCCTTCAATCATAGGAAGTTGTAGAATCTCCTAAGGAATTATTGGCTAGAATTTGATTTGCTTGGACATCGAGACTTTCAGAACATCATTACTGAAGGATGATTCTCCGGGATGCTTAAGAGATTTTACAATTTGATTTTGACTTTCTTCATTTTTCCCTGTAGATTCCTCATTTTTCTTTTCTTCCTCTCCCTTTTTCTTCTCTTCTTCCTTCTTCCTTCTTCCACTTCCTCTTCTTCTTTCTTTTCTTCCTTTTCATTTTCATCTTTATCTTTATCCTTGTTGTCTTCTTCATCATTTCCATCTTTTCCATTTTCATTTTTCTCTTCTTCTTCACTTCCTTTTCCCTCTTCAGTATTACCCTTTTCATCATTTCCTTCTTCTCCTTCAGTGTGCTCCAAAGGAGCATCATCATGTTTTTCAGGCTCAACTTCACCTTCATTTTGCTTCTCAATTTTTGGAGGATTATTTTCACCACCAACATCAATTTCAACATCAAAGTCTTCAGAAATATCTGCATCACCTATATCAAGAGGAATATCATCCTCAACATTTTCAACAACATCTTCATCAGCCTTAAGCATGCCATATTTTTCTGTTGTATCCCAAATCACCTTTGTTGTTTCCTTCCTCATCTTCTTTATAAGATTTTTATTCCTTGGCATTAAAATATTTACCCTTTTCTTCATTCAAAACATATCTGGACAAATTATTTTCAAAGTCTCTAGATCATCCAAGGTCAGGGAAGACCCAATCTTATCAAATGAATTATTCTTGATTTTCTATTCAAGTGCAACAACATCTGATCTTCTTTTCATCAGAGTTGCCCACATATTCTCAGGTACATCTTTCTTCAAATTATACCATTTGACTTCCAAGATGATTACATATTGAATGCCAACTAAAATCAATGTTTTCTTATCCTCTTCTCCAACATCATCATAATATTTTGTTGTAGGATTCATCATATTTTCAAAATGTAACAAAGAATTGAGAGTTTCCTCTAATTTAAAATGGGTACTAGAACTTACCAGATTGTCCTATTCTTCTCTCTTGTCTGCAGAGGCTTCATCAGAATTGTTAGTCTTCTTTGACTCTGGTTTGGTGTGAACATGAACACAAAATTTATGCCCTTCCTCTTCATCAGAAGACGATACAACATGCACTCTCTTAGAACCAATAGATTCCTTAGAAGCACCTTCACCAGAGGATAAACTTCCTCTTCTTTTCCTCACTAACTTTGCAAAAGGATCCTCTTCCTCTTCATCCTGATCATCTATGACGCTAATATTTTTCTCCCTTGTAGCTTTCTCTTTTTTTCCTCTTTTTCCAAGGGCCACCGGAGGATTTTCTTTCCTCTTCCTAGATCTAGTAGTAGGTTCAGAGGAAACCAGACCTTTTCCTTTATCAGTGGTATTGGGTTCAACATTTATTGCAGGAGATGTGGAGAATTTAGCAGGAGTAGTCATGCCGGATCTCCTCAGGCCAAATGATTCTTCCTCCAACTCTTCCCCCTTAGCCCTTCCAAGCAGAATCTTCTCATTAGTGAACCCAAATTCTTTAAGATTCTTTTCCACTCTCTTTCTGATTATAGGCTTTTGTTGCTCCATGTGGATCTCCATAGATTTTTTAGCATAAGTACCAATTCTGGGTTCATTGGGATCCTTCGGATTTTTCAGCAGCATTTGTACATAACCATCAGCTTCATCTTCTGTAATTTCATATCCCAATGGTTGAATCCATATGGTCTGGGGTTCTACTACTTCAATCATGCATTCATTAGAGGAAACATGGAATATGATGCCATCTTTATGTTTCTCAACAATTCTCCCCAGAATCCTATCTCTCTCATTCATGTTGCTCTTAAATAAAACAAAGAATGTTGTTAGAGCATTTTCTTGAGATTTTAGATCACCCAAATTATGCATATAATCAAATATTTGATGTGCCACCAGTCTGGATGAGTCCCAAAACACTTCATCATTCTTTCTAGGAAGTCTCTTCATGAAATAGAACAACATACATACAATTAATGAACCGAATTTGAAAGCATACTTCCTTTCTTTTGTCAACTTCAAATTCTCAAGAAACTATTTCCATAGAAGCTCACATAAGTCATAGACTACACCATTGACTACCATATCAAAACCAGTATAATCTGTGGCTAAAACAAAGTTCTCTTTGTTGGTGAAGTATATTTTGTGACCAATCATGACAGCTACATACTTCACAACTGGATTAGTGACGGAATTTGTCGTCAAGGCTCTCTTGTCATATGTGGCTTCTATAAGTTCCATCACCACTTCATTCTTCACGGTTTTCAATACAGGTACTGGTCCTTTATCCCAGAGGCCACTAACAACCCTAATCTCCTCCTTAGTTATCAGGTGTGGTCAGTTAGTCCACAAGAATTTATCATAAATTTTTCTTAGGACTGGCTTCACAAATTTATCATCAACCATGGAACAAAATTTGGGAAATTTGTTCCATCTATCTAACTTCTTTGCAGCCAGGTTCGAGTATTCAAGTTTTATAAAGAAACTATCACCAATAAGCTCATTCTGCTAAATTTTGATCAATTTGGTGTGATTGAATTCCTTTGTCCTTACTCGAATATACATTCTTGTGTCCTCGGTCAGCATGACCCCATGAGGGATAGATGAGAAGGTGCCCATAGGGTCATCTTCGAAAACCTTCGAGGAATATTTCCTATAGGATGGTCTGGGTCTCTCTGACACTTTAACAACCACATGGGTTGCCATTCTACCTAATTTTGAATTCAAACAACTCAAATACAACAAACCACAACTGCACAAAAAAGAGAAATACCTCTTTCTTCATGATGAACCAGAACTAGGGTTTGCACAGTTCAAACTCCAAATCACTTCATGAAATCTCCCAAAAGATCTTGAACTTCTTCAAATGCACAAGTGATTAAAATTTCTTACAAACTTTTCTTTATAAAACAACAATCTGCCCTAACTCGCATTAAATGCGACATATTTCAAAAAGCTACTAAAAACTCTTCTTCTCTGCTTAGAAAAACCCTAATTTTCTCTGTAAATGATCATTCCTTCATATTTTATTTTGGTTCCACTTGAATAACCTCTAGCTTATCATTTCTTACAACATATCTTCGTGCCAAAGATTGACATGCTGGACATCAAGGGGGTTCAAATGATTTTCTATTAAAGCTCCCCTTAGACCTTGCTAGGTCTAGTTCCCAGAGGAATTTTTTGTACCAGATGAGGGCATAGACACATCTGTCATCTCAGTATCTTCTTTCTTCCTCCAAATATTATTCATTTCTTGCTTAATATCATCTTTGTCAACCTTCTTCACAGGTTCATTCTTTTCTACTGAATTGGTCTCCTTACCCTTCTTGCTTCTACAAACTCTTGAGATATGTCCCGGTTTGTTGCAATTATAGTAGGAAATATTTCTCTGATTAGATTGACTTCCACTGACTCTTTTTTTGCAATGATTAGCTTTATGTCCATACTTGTTACAAGTATAACAATAGCTAGTAAAGGATTGATGCACTCTTCATCCATTAAACTGATTCATCATCAAGGTTCTGCATTTAGTTGACCTATGTCTAATTATTTTGAATGCAAAACATTGACTAGTAAAGGGCCTAGGAAACTGATTCATCCTGCTCCTACATTTTGTTGCCTTGTGACCAAATTTGTTGCATGAAAAAAAAGTGCCATTAAAATATGAATACCTTTGTGCATTAGGTTGTCTCACAAGTGGTCTCCTAGCAAAGTTCCTTGAATTTCCTTTCTGCTTTCCTTTATTCTGAGTCTTCTGTTTGTCCTTAGAGTTTTCACCTCCTTCCATTCCCAAGCCACCTTTGTCTTTACTCGGTTTTTGTCCTGAGATCAGTTCATTAAGCCTACCTGAGTTAGATTTGAAATTGTTTTCAAAGAGTTTTTCCTTCTCTAGATCCACCTTCAGGTTCACCACTTCTTGTTCAAGCTTGGTACACTCATCAGACTTACTTTATACCAATTTGTTCAGAAATTCTTCAATTCTTTTCTTCTCCTCTACTTGCACTTTCAAAATGGTAATTTCTTCATTAGCCTACTTCAACTGATCAGTTACTTCCCTATGCCTTTCTTTGAACTTTTTCAACTACTCTTTTAATTTCAGACATATTCATTTGCATCTTCAATATTCTCTTTCAGATCTCTATTTTCTCTTTCAACTTTGTCAAGATCCTCAAGAGCAGTCTGGAGCTCTTCTTTATCATTCATTTCTTCCATCTTCAGGATCTCCCTCAAGTTGTTAGGCTTATCCAGAGGAATCAAGCTCTGACACCAATTATTGAATATCCAAGATACTAAGAGGGGGGGTGAATTAGTATCTTCTTAAATTTTCTGATCAGATACCATCTAATTATTCCAATGCATACAACAACAAAGATAATTAAAAGCATTAACATAACATGAAATCACAAAACACATGAACACCATGATTTTTACGTGGAAAACCCAAAATGGGAAAAACCACGGTGAGTGTTAGCTCACAACATAGTATAATTGGGTATAAGATATTAAAAAAATGGGTTGGCTCACTACCAGGACTCACTATTCAAATACAAAGGCTCGCTGCCTACAAAGTTACAATTAAAAAATGGCTTACAACCAAAATCAACTGACAAAGTACACCTAGTGAGTGTTGATTTAGTTCCAATGAAGCTCAGTAAACTGACTTGACACACTTCATCATATTCACTCTTCTTCACATTCACATTGAAAATACGATCATCTCTATCTCCTATATCACTCAATCTTCAAAAACTATCCAATATATATATATATATCTAATCTTTCCACAATCATCAATTAGGTCAGCCTAATTAGATGCACTTCTTATTCACCAAAAATACCCACTTTTGGCTACAAGCTTTCACAAAAACTTCCCAAAAGTAATTAAAACACCCAACACGCTACATCATGTCAATACAGACCTAAGATAGGTTGTACATATATCTACAAAACAAAATTGATCCACCATTATATTGTTTATTCATTAGGTCGGCCAACGATAGACCTAATAGCAAAATTAAAATCAACAAAATAATACTGATACACCATATGAGCATATGAATATGTGAGATATTGAATGTACATGCTTACAACATCCATGCACCATTTCCAAAAACTGCAAGCAATAGTAATCACCAGCAAACAATTGCGGACCAAGATACTAGAGGATATACCAAAATATTGAAGAATGTAAGCAATATATCGGTTCAGATACTAGACCAGAATACTGATACAAATTCACACTTGATCTTGCAGTTGCAACTCATATATCATGGTGACATCAATGACAACATAAAACAACAAACTAAGATGTTCTTCATTTTTCTAACAAAGGTGTGGGACCTTGCAAATTGAGGTTAAGTCTCTAGAGAAGGCTAGCTTCTTCTTATAAACTAAGTGCAGATGTGTTGGTATAACCCAAAACATGAAAGTCCTAATGCTAACCTACTCTAACAGATAACAAGGGAAAAGGGTAGAAAGAGACATGAAATGTGAAAGAAGGTGATGCACCGAATTTAGAGTTTGTTCCTTCCTACTTCAGAAAAACATAATATTTCAAAGAAACAACTAAAAACCCCACTCAAATATGAAGGTAAATGAATTTTACTCAAACATGCAAGAGGTAATTTTGATAATAGTTGAATTTATTGACATAAAGCTTGAAGTAACCTTTACAATGGCGATGAGGTTCACTGAGGAGAAGACCATTGTGGAAAAGACCATTAGTGAGGCGGGACTAAGTAATTTAATTTGAACTTTCTGCCTGGTGATCATGGTGACCTCCAATTTGGATAGCCTATAGACTCGATGTTTTATGTTGATGTTGTTGGGAAGAACAAATCGTGTGGTGTGGTTGTGGTCAAAGCTACAAACTCTGAGGGGCAGTGTGCAGTTGAGGCTTCCAAGGAAGCCTATGTTATTTTTCTGTCAGTGGAGGTGTCGGTTCGTGCTCCAAAGGCCCCTTTGGGTCATGTGGAGGCAGTTGGTGCTACCGTATGGGCCCCTACTAGTGAATTATTAGCAGCTAAACCAAAATATTCTTGGGTTGAGCATGTTTCGGTGGAAAAGTCTCAACCAACAGGGCAATCTTCTTTGCTCAAGAAGAGATGGGCTGACATTTTTTCTTCAAAGCTTAAAGGTAAAGGAGTCGCTTCCGAATCAATTTATTCTTCAAACATGGAAGGTGGTTTTTCTCTATCCATTCCAGACTCTATTGTGGATAAAAACATAGCTAGAATGGACTTCTGCCTAGTGGGCAAGTTTCTAGGTCCTAGACCTAATATTGAGGAGGTTTGCTTCTAGGTTCGTAAGAAGTGGGCTCTAAAGGGGCAGATAGAGGTTGTGACTATGGATAAAGGATTTTTTTCCTTTTCCTTTTCTTGTGATGAATATTTGAGGTCAATTTTTTCCAAAGGGTTGTGGATCTTTGGTTGTCTTACCTTGGTGTTACGTCCTTACGAACCTGGGATGGACCTGTCAAAGTTCCTTTTTCATTTGGATCCTATATGGGTGAAGCTACCTAATCTACCATTGGAGTATTGGGATGAAAACGTGTTTAAGGTGGTTGCAAATTCTTTTGGATGCCTACTTTCTATTGACAAGGCCACTCTTTCTAGAAGGCATCTGGTTGTAGCCAAGCTCTATGTCATGATTGACCAAGATGCTGTGTTGCCTGAATTTTTGTAACTAAACTCAAAGGTGGGTTGTTAGAAACAACAAGTTATCTTTGAGTCCCTTCCATTTGCGTGCTTAAAATGTAAAATATCAGGCCATTGGGCTAAGGACTGTCCTGTTAAGGCGGATCCTCCTAAGGCTGTTTCTCAATCTAAGGTCTAGAAGATCAAGGAGGCTAAGGGGTCTTCTGCTCCTCCTGAGCAGGGTGATTCTAGTGCTAGTAATTCTTTGGAGGTTATAGCCAATAATGAGGATCATATTTCTCATCATTTCCAAGGGGATGAGGAAACCAAGGAGTCTGAGGTCAAGGTTGCCAGACATTCAAAAGATATTGATGTAGATCATGTTTTAGATACTTTGTGCTCCCCTAAATGCATTATTTTGGAGCTGAATGTTGCTCCTTCTTCTCCCTAGGATCGTGCGTCTGGTCTTGTGGGTGGAGAGGGAGCTTTAGTGGATGTTGATACAGGGAGTAAGGAAGATGAAGGTTATATTCCAGTGTGGGGAAAAAAGAAGAAGACTACTTCTGCCCCTCCTCCTCAACCACACAAAGGAGTTACCACAAGAAGGAAAAAAGTGGACTGTGGTTTTGAACAAAGGGGTCAGGGGAGGCCCTCCTTGTAGAAAAGTAGGGAGAGGTATTTTAAGTGGGATATTGCGGAGGGTGTTCAAAAGACCATCTTTGATATTTGATCTAAGAGCACCCCCTTTTCGTGCAAATGAAGATCATTTCTTGGAAGATCGGGGGGTTAAATAATGTGCATAAGCATGACCTCCTGAAGAACCTGATTTGGGATCATAAGCCAAATATTCTGTTGATTCAAGAAACCAAATGCAAATTGATAAGTTGGAGGCTTTAAAGAATTTCTTTTACAAAGATTGTGGTTTTCATGGGGTAAGCTCTGAGGCGGCCTTGGGTGGTCTGGCTACATTTTGGAATTCTAGGCTGGTTAAAGGTTTCCCGGTTGTAGATGACTTCAATCATGTGGATATGAGGTTTGTTATTCTTCGAGATATTTCCTCCAGGGTTATTTCCAATTTCTATGCACCCAACTTGAAGAGGGCTAGAAAGAGGCTATGGGATGAGCTTGGTTTTCTTCGAGATAATTTTTTAGATCCCCCTTGGCTGGTTATGGGAGATTTCAATACTCCCCTATGTGATAACGAGAAATTGGGTGGTACTCAGGACAATCTTGATAGCCACCTAGAGATGAGAATGTTCATAGATGATAATGCTCTTATCAATGTGAAGATGATGGGTGCCAAATTCACCTGGTCCAACAAGAGAGTTGGTGCTGAGAATATCCAAGTTAGACTGGATTTAGCTCTTGTTTTGGCCTAATGGTTTGTGGATTTTTCTTGCTCCCTCTCTTCAATTACGAGGTGTGGTTTGGATCACTTCCCATCTCATTTGTGGTTGATAAGATCAGGGGTAAAAAATGTTTTCCTTTCCATTTTGAAGCTATGTGGCTAAGGGATCCTAGGTTTATGATTTATATTAAGAGCTGGTGGAAAATGCACATTGATGGGAGTGTGATGTTCAGAGTGGCTAAGAAATTGGATTTTGTGAACAAAGATCTCAAGAAGTGGAATAAAGAGTCTTTTGGTTACATTTTTGATTCTAAGAAGACTCTTATTCAGTGGGTGGATCTTGTTCAAGAGGAAATTCAATCTAAGGGTTTGTTGGAGGAGCTTCAGTTGCAAGAGGAATTTCTTTTGGCTCAGCTTCATGATATTTTTGCAAAGGAGGAAGAATTCTAGAGGTAGAGATCTCACACTATATGGCTCAAGTTTGGGGATTGAAATTCTAAGTTCTTTCATCTAACTGCACCCTTAGGCATAAATTGTCGAACGTGATCTCCTTTGTCATGGTTGATGGTTCACTATTGATTGATGAGGATGTTGCTAGGAGAGTTGTTGCAAAGTTTTTGAGCATATGATCATAGATGACCTTAATTGGGACCAACAAAGTGTGGAGGCTTCTTTGGATGTCATACCTCAGCTGGTCTTAGAGCGTCTTAATATGTATCTGATTGCTATTCCTTCTTTTTTGAAGATTAAGGAGGTAGTTTTCTCTTTTGAGGGGAACAAGGCCCCTGGGGTTGATGGTTTTCCTTTTTTGTTTTTTCAATCATGTTGGGAGATTGTATCGAAGGATGTGATCAATGCCACCAAGGAATTTTTTGGTTCTAGAAGATTATTAAGAGAATTGAATGCGAATTTCATTTTCTTGATTCCTAAGACTACTGATGCTAATGGCTTTGGAGACTATCATCTGATCAACCTTTGCAATTCCATCTATAAGATTTTTTCGAAGGTTCCGGCCTCTAGGTTCTAGAGGATTCTCCCTGACCTGGTTTCTAAGCACCAAAGTGGTTTTTGTAGGGGCTGAAAGATTCTGGATTCCATTATTATAGTTCATGAACTTTTCCATTCTCTTAACTCTAATAAGAAGCCAAGTTTTCTTTTCTTGAAACTAGACCTTCTTAAGGCTTATGATAGGGTCAGTTGGAAGTTCATGCTAGCCATTTTATCTTGATTTGTCTTTTGTCAAAAGTTTCTATAACTTGTTGAACAACTCATTTTAACTCCTTTTGTTGTTCTGGTGAATGGCTCTCCTTCTCCTTTTTTCTGGAGTTCGTGAGGTTTGAGGCAGGGAGACCCTATTTCTCTGTTACTTTTTATTTTGATGGAGGAAGCCCTCAGTCAGAATATTCAAAAGGCTTTATCTACAGGTTCCTTGAGGGGTCTCTTCCCCTCTTCCAGATGTGATCCTATTACTCATCAACAATTTGTTGATAACACTATCTTGATGGGCGAATCTTCTATTCATGAAATAAGGACTATTAAGAGGCTGATTGAGGCTTATGAGAAGGAATCTAGGAAACGTATTAATCTTTCCAAGAATAAAATTTTCTTCCTTAATATCCTAGAGTTTCTCCAACTAAAGTTGGACAAGATCCTTTCCTACAATAGCAATGATCTACCCTCAACCTATTTGGGGCTCCTCTTGTGTATTTCTAAGACTTCAAATTCCTTCTAGCTCAAAATTTTGGATAAGTTCAGTAGAAAGCTAGTGGGTTGGAAGGGTGTGCTTCTCAACTAGGTGGGAAAGGTGCAACTCATCTCTTCTACTCTTCAGAATCTCCCCTATATGCCATGATTCTTTTTATAATTCCTATTAAATTTGAGGAGAAAATGGAACAAATTATGAAAATATCTTTGTGGTCGGGTGTTGAAGTTAAATCCATAATTCCATTTGTGGCTTGGGATATGGTTTGTAGGCCTAAGATGTGGGGTGGTATGAGGATTATAAATTTAAGAGCTTTTAACAAGGCTTTACTTTTGAAGAACATCTGGAGGTTCCTCAGTGGGGAAGCAAGTTGGGCCTCTCTAGTTAGAAATATATATCTAAATGGTTATAGGAGATCTTGGAATATGCTTGCTTCTGATGACATCCCTGCTGGTTCTTGTTTTGGAGAAATATTATCCCCTGTAGGAACTTGATTGCTAATGGTGTTAGGTGGCTGCTAGGTGATGGTTCCATAATTCTTTTTTGGGAAGATGCTTGGTGCGATTATGAGCACCTCATCAATCATCCTTGGGGCCCTCCTATTGTTCCGTTATGTAAACACCTTTCTAGTGACTTGGTGGTAGACTATATTCAAAATGGGGCATGGAGGGATTTTTAGGAATGGGACCCATTGTCGAATGTCCTTCAGGAGTTCCTGTGTAATGTCAGAGTTCCTCTTTATTTGAGATCGGATTGGGTAGTTTGGGCCCCTTGTGCTAATGGTAAGTTTTCGGTGGCCTCTGCCTTTGTTCATTCATTGGAGAAGCCTAAATATTTTCCATTTTGGGGGAAATTATGGAATAAGATGTTGATCCCGAAGGTGAATGTTTTATTTTGGATTCTTATGCAAAGTAAATTCTTAACTCAAGATAATATTTTCAAAAGGGGATTTGCAATTCGAATAGATGTGTTCTTTGTGAAGCTGATGTGGAGAGTTCCTTTCACCTTCTGCTTGGTTGTAGTTTTTCTTCTCTTCTCTGGAGTAAATTTCTTGGCCTTTGGAACCTAGACTAGGTCTTCCTAGAATCTCTTTGTAGTTTTGTTGAACAATGAAAGTTCCCCTCATCCTCCCCTATTCTTTGACGGTTGTGGGATCTTATGGCCCCACATATTACTTGGGGTATCTGGAAAGAACGTAACAACAATTTTTTTTGTGATTCTAAATTCATGATAAATAGTCTCTTCATTAAGATTCATCGAAAAATATTGGAAAACTTTTCTCTTATTGGGTTTGATGTGCCACGTTGTGCTTCATCCTCTTATTTGGATGGGTATGACTTGTGGGTGATTTCTAATTGGAAGCTTCTCCTTATTCTGTCTGAGGTTGCTAAGTCCAATTTGAATGCTAGATTGAGTACTAAGTGGAAGCCCTCGCCTTCAGGGTGGGTTAAAATTAATTTTTATGGGGAAACCAAGGGTAACCTTGGTCCTACTGGTTATTGGGGTGTTGAGGAATGAGGATGGTAGGCTCTTGGGTGCGATGGCACTCCCATTGGGAAATCAGACAAATCATTGTGTTGAGGTTGAGGTTGTGTTTATAAGTATTAAATTTTCCTTGGATAGGGGCTTCTCTAAACTATGGGTGGGAGGAGACTCTTTAAACATCATCAACTATCTACGTGGAATACAAAGGCCTAGCTAGAGCATCAATTAGTCGATTAAGGATTCTATTATGATGTTGAGATGTTGTGAGGAAACTCGTGTTTCTCACATATAACGAGAGGGTAATTCATTGGTGGATTTTTTCACCAATGAAGCTATCAGAATTAATGAGTATAGGGTGTGGGAGGAGTAATCCCTCCTTCCTAAGGCTGCTAATATTTTAATGTGAAATGATGGATTTGGTTGAGTTTATGTGGTGGCTTTATTTTACCATCAGTATCAGTATTATACTCGCATGTTTTGTGGGTATCACTTGGGCTGTTGGCTCTCAGTTGAATGCTTCTCTCAAGGTTTTTCTGCTACTGGTTTTTGTGAATATGAGGAAGAAGAAGAAAATTTGGAGGATCCTTGAATATGGTAATTTTATGCCTTTCTTGGAAAGGATTCATGGACATGATCCCAACACTTTAGCAGAATTTGTTTCATATTGGCACAATCGTAAAATCCAGATCAAGGGAATGGTTTTTGACATCAATGAGGAGCTTATAGCTAATGTGATTGGGATGATTATGGTTGGCCACAAATTCTTCAAAGATAAGAAGAGAAATGATGAGGCAATGGCTCAATTCTTTAAGGATGATGAATGAAAAAAACTCATCAAGATGGAGTCTTGGGGCTACGAGCAGAAGTCTCTTAAGAAAATTTGGGTAGATATTATATAAATTATCATGTAGTATGTGATTCTGGAACAAAAATTCATTGCAATCCTAGGCCACCATTTTACTCTTTTAAATCATTTTAGGCATGGGCTATTTATTTCATTTCCTTTCTTTCTCTTATCCTCGATGGATGTCTCTGTGTATGTGCATTTGAAAAATAGGAGGGCACCGGTCTTGCACAAGGGCCTCATCTTGTTAATTATGGAGCATGTCAAAGCCCTAATTCCTGCCACCTCAATTAAGGGCAAGGAAAAGACTTTAAGTGATAACTCTAGCTCATCTAGTTCAGATACCAGTGTAGCTAAGGAGGAGTGGAATGAAGAAGAAGAGGATGGGTCTCCCTCCCCCATAGTTTCTCATTCTAAGAAGAGAAAGAAGAGAAAATCTAAAGGAAAATGGGTAGCCAAGCAGCTTATTCTTCAAGAGTCAGAGTCCCAGTCTGCTGGCAATGATACAAAGGTGGGCTCTGGGGATTCCAGGTCCAAGGATGATGTTGTGAATACTGGTCAGGTTGATGTTGAGGCAAGAGGTAAGGAGGAGGGTTTACAGGAGAATGTTGTGATCATGGAGACCAAGGAGAAGCCTAGAAGGGATTCTAAGTGCATTGATAAGATGAGGAACTAGGTCGCAAAAGATGTTTTAAAGGAAACCATAGATCATTTCAAGGAGAAGGATCTTGAGGAGAAGATGGTGGAAATAGATGAATCCTCGATTTTAAACTCACCAAGTGTGGATCCTGTTGGTGGGAAACCTATGCAGGAGGAGGAGGGTGTTAAGCAGAAGCATGGGAAGCTAGAACCTCTTAAGATTAACCCCCTATAAGAGGACTTCTCCTATCTTAATGATGACTCCACCTCTATGTTCGAACTCCTTGACATGGCGAGGGTGGGGACCATTGGTACTTTCAAATTGGAAAAGTGGACTCTACATGAATTCAACAAGGTTAACATCAAAATTAGGGGATTGAAAGAGAATGTGCAGAATATTCCAAAAGGCTCTGCCTCAAATATTCTGATTGATAGAATTGTTGATCTTGAGTGTTCATTCTTTGATTTCAAGACGTTATGTGAACAACGCCTAGCTGATTTAGAGGGCAAGGTGCTGGATACGAACATGAACATCAAGAAATTGCTCCATGCTTGTCATATTTCTATTAAGAATAACACAAATTCATTGGAGGTCCTGTTTCACAAGATTAGTGAGCTTAGAGAAGACTGGCTATTTTTTTCTGAGCTGATGGAGAAGGATCATATGAATAAAGGAAAAGGGAAAAAAGTTGGTAAGGGTGATGTAAAAGGCCCTAATGCTAGGGGGATGGGTGATTGGAGGAAGACTTTTGAGGATGAGAAAAAAGAACTGTTGGACATGATTGGCCTTCATAGGAACCAAGAGCTTGAGGTGGCCAACACCTTAAGAAACATGAAGAAATGTCTAGTTATGTGTTTTTCTTTGTTTGTTTCTTTGCTACTGGGTTTCTGTTTCTTTCTTGTTATTTTGCTGCTTTTTTGCTGATGTTGGTTGTTGATTGTTTATTGTTACATCTTTAGAGCAACACTTTGTATCCTCAATTGTAAAGGGTTTCGGGTCCCTTCAAAACCTATTTTTCCCATATAATCAAAACCTTTACAATGGTAGAATGCAAGTTGCAAGCCTACAAAAGAAAAATCCCAGGGAGGCCAGAGGAAGAATCCATAATAATGATACAATATTTTCCTTTATGGTTCAAGCATAACCAAGATTTGAAATCAAAACCCTAACCCTAAACTAACTAGGGTTACAAAAAGATGAATTTTGATTAGGTCTATAAAAGATCTGAATTTTTCCCAACCATAGAGTCACCGCCAAGCCATAAGGGCTCTGACATATCTAATGAGCCCCAAAATGATGACTCATATGAATGTAGAGATAGGGATCCATGAAATCCACAAGAAAATATCAGACTAACATACCCCTTGATAGAGAATATGGCGTTTGCAACACATCAAGGAGTAATGGCGACATCCTACAATCAATATAGCATTGAAAAAGCATTAAAAATTGAACCAAGTCGATCAAATTCGATCTGGTAGTTGAGAATGTCACTAAGACATTACTTCTGCAAATATGTCGTGAATTGGAGCAATTAGCCCTTGAAGTTTGAATAGTGGCCATTGGATTGGAGATCGATGGCTGAGATCAGATTCCCAAAAAAAATTTAAAACAAGATCATCAATCGCAGGAGAATCAAGATCAACAACTATTGTGTAGCCTTACTACATTACTGATCTCCTTAAGAGTATAAGGAAACAACTCACGATGCAAAAAATTCATGTGATGCAATGAAAATACACCACTGTTTCCTCGGATGTGTGTCACAAAATCACTCTGTCATGCATTGAACCTTGACCCACCATATCATTGTCAGCGCACATCACACAAAGGACTTATGCTTTATGTTTCCAAGCAGCGATGCGAAGAACCCTTGTGATGACCATTAGATGCTTTCCCTCAATATGAACTATTGAAACTATCATCGTGGCAAACAAGACCACCGTGGAAAGCACCAGGGTGGCATTATTCACAACAACTATGTGAATGATGTGTGCGATGACAGTTAGATCTTCCTGCACTAAATATGAGCTGTTGGGAGCATATAAAGCAAACAAAAACCTCGGGATGTCAAAGGGACCATCATCAACATCTCGTTGATATCCACCTATCCCTTCAATGAAGAGATCCTACCTTCATCGCTCATCACACAAAGGCTTTTACTACTTTGGATCATAATTGCGATGCACTAGAGGCTAGCGATGGTCGTACAATCACCATCTTTAAATCTGGGCCCTTAGTCACTTGATCATTGCTCATCACACAAAGGAATTCAACCTTTGAGAGTGAAAATTCGATGCACTAAGCCATCACAATAGCCATTAGATCTTCTTTCATCATCACCCGCTGTTGATCCTCGACCATTGCACATTGTGAGAAGCTCAACACTTTTCATTTCACAATAGCGATTTGAAATGATGGCACAATATCCATCCAATCTACATCACCTTATCTGTGACATTGGATCTCTCATCACGAGTACAATAGACATCATGGTTAAGGTTTTGGTTATGAGAATGCAAACCGTGATGCAAAGGGTAGCAGTGATGAACACTTCATTGATCAAATCCGTAGCACAAGGAAAGAGGGACAATCACCAAATGATTTTTAAAGACATAAGTTATAACTTATGTTGCCTGCTACAACCAATTACCAGTTAACATAAAAAAATAAACTCTACTCATTCACCATGACTGCAAACCTTAGGGTTTAACTATAAACCCTAAATTAGACTGAGAGCATAAATAAAGCATTCTTGAGCATATTTGACCTCTTTTGATCATGTGGACCAGACCAATTGACTCCTCTCAAAAAAACCATGTTGAAACTAAGTCAAACTCCTCTGAAAACCTCTGGAAGTGACTTCTGCAACCATAACAATATTGCATGACAACATTGCAATTTTTTTAGCAACTTTGCAGCAAATACAAAACATGGATTTCAACAAGATGAACACATAGGATCTCTTTGATCGGATATAAATGATGTGCATCCAAGGGTGGATTAAAATATGTCAATAGGTTCCCCTAAGGGAGTGAATTTTTTCTTAGGAGCATTATTTGTTCTTTTTGGTCCACGTTGAGTGTTTGCACCATTGATTGTTTGGCAGCTACGTGTTTGTTTGTGGTACATTTTATTGCGTGTTTGTTGGTTGATTGTTTTTTTTCTTGGAAGCAGCTAAGACCACCTTTGCATCTACAACACCATAACTAGTAACATTCTTGTTCATGACCCAAAAGTAGGGATTATCGTTAGAACTCGTAGATGGTCAGTTGTCCTTGTAGGCTTGTGTGTTCCCTTGTGCAATAAGGGCTCTCTCAATGTTAAGGGCCCTACGGATAAGCTTGTCATATGTTGTGACACATTGAATTTTCAACTAAAAAGATAGGTCTATTTCCACATTGGCAACAATGATTCCTATTTGTTGTTCTTTAGGAATAGGCCATTTTCTCTTGCTAGCTCTCTACCTCCACCGTTGTAGGAAATTTGCAACGGATTCACCTTTGTTTTTCTTTACGATGTACAACTCTTTCAAGCTCACATCCATGTCGAGGTTGTAGCAGAATTGATCTATGAACCAATCGATTATCTCTTGGAAGGTTTGAATCCTTGAAGGTAAATGTGAGAACCAATCAATCGTTGGGCCCACTAAACTACATGGGAAGAGGCACATTAGATAAGAATCATTGTAAGCAACTTCCATACACATTACCTTAAACTCTTTGATATGATCCACCGGATTTCCCCACCCTCTATATTTTTCAAATTTTGGAACCTCAAATCTGGGTGGGAAAGTTATCATCGCGATGTTCTATTGAAGGGGTATGGACACAAGTTTTCTTGCAGTTGTAGTTTCTTCATTTTCTCCATTTGTATGTCTTGGATTTTCTGCATGAGGACCTTAATTTGCGATGACAAATCATCTTGAGGATTTGGTGGGGGAGAATATGTGTTATATAGTGGGATGGTAGATGAGTTGTAGGTGGGATTTTGATATGTGGGGGTGTTATATGGTGTATAGAGTGAATTTTGATATTGTGTAGGTGATGGTGATAGTGGGGGAGGTGTGTGTGCTCCTTGTAGATTTGGGTTCACAATTTTTTGTTGTGTGTTGGTGTATTGTTGGGGATTGTAGTACAAGCCTTGTTGTTGTACAAGCAATCCTTGTTGTTGTTGTGCAAGCAATGCTTGTTGTTGGGCCTGTTGTTGAGCTTGTTGGTTGTTGTTGTGCAATCAATGCTTGTTGTTGAGCTTGTTGTGCTTGTAGGTCTTGAGCTTGAGCTTATTGGTGTTGCAATGCTTATTGATAGGCTTGTTGTGCTTGCAATGCTTGTTGTTGGGCTTGTTGTTGGGCTTGTTGTGCTTGCAACATTATATTGTATTAGGTTGAAACATTTTGATTTTTTTGCATGTGTGCTAGATTTTGAGGGTTGTTTTGCGTTATCATTCCTTGTAAAATTTTTGATTGGGTGGAGGAATGTAGGTTTAGGGTCCCATTTTATTTTGCAATAGTTGGGGGACCAATGGTTGTGATGGTGCCATTTGGTGTTATGATATCAATGGCACATTTTGACCTTGGGTCAATTGATTGGAGGGGTTCCCTTTTTGATGTTGAGGGTTCCCTTGTTGTGTTGGATATGGGACCAAGGTGTTACCTTGGTTGATGGGATTCATTACAAGTGGGTTTCCTTGATTTGGATTCGTGATAGATGGGTTTAATGTGGTTTGTGGGTTGGTTTGAGTGGCTTGTGGAACCAATTGTTTTGATGTGTAAATTTGGGGGTTTGATGTAGATATACCTTGTTGCATTAAGGGTTGACCTTGTGTGAGGGTGTTTGTTTTCCCTTGTTACACTTGGTGTGCTTGGCTCACATGACCTTGTGTAACATTAGGCACACTTTGGGTACTTGTGGTGGTGGAAGAATATGGTTGGGCACTAAATGTTGGTGTCCAATTTGTGTTTTGTGGAAGGGTGGTGTCTTGTGTACCCAAAAGTGTGTTTCCTCCTACATTGGGAGTGAGACCAAGGTTGGTTCCAATTCTAGTGGCAAGACTAGAAGTCAATGGTTGACTTGGTACAAGTGATGAAGTTGGTTGAATTATAGATTGGGTTAAACCTTGAACCAAGGGTTGTGTGATTGAAGCCATATTCCCTAAGGTTTGTTCCCTAATTGTATCAAAGTCAAATGTTGAAGGGAGTTTAGACCCTTCTTTTTCTAAAGCTAGCATGTATTGTGTAGGGTTCTTCTTCATCAAAGTGTTGATGATGTGGCTTATTTTAAGATCTTGTTGGTATTCAAGGAGTTCTTCCTTAGTGAGCTCAAGTGTGTTTTTTTGTGACATCTACCTCATACCCCATGTCTAGTGGATTTTGTGGTTGTTGTGATGGGGTAGAGTGGCTCCTAGGATTGAATTATTGTTGGGTGGTATCACTTGTGGTAGATGTAGGTTTGTTTTGCTCCATGTTTTTCTTGTGTTGTGACCTTGTTGTTACCATAAATTGTGGGTAAAATATGGGAGAGGTGTGTTGAGACTTGTATTGTTGGAACTCTCTAGTTGATTCAAATTTTGATAAAAGGGACTCTAAGTTGTTTTGGACCAATGATGTGAGTGGATGATGAAAAGGGGTGAGTGATATGGGGGATGAACTTTCCAAACTTTGGACAACACTTTAGACTAAGAGGTTTGATGTTTAGATGTCTTGGATAAAAGGTGCTAATGAACTTGTGAATCTAAAGGTAACTTATGACCTTTAATATAAACTTGTTCAAGAGGAAGATGACTAACTCAACTAAGTGTATGGAAAAGGATTCATTTACACACAAATATCTAAGTTAGGGGATTGATTTGAGGATATCCTAAGTCTAGATTGTTGATGTATCCAAAGTTTCTAAAGTTGTTTGTGAAGTGGAATGTCAAAGGTGTTTTGATATGGATTAGATGTTTGACCCAAATGTGTTAACCTAAAAGGGACCTTTGTTTACAAGACCAATGTAGTGAAAAACATGCTTTACTCCTAAAGTGATAAACCTAAGAACTCAATGTTAAGATGATAGAAATTTTAACTCAATGTTTGGAAATACGTTTCCTTGTTTCACTTTGTTGCTTGGGAGCCAATGTGTATTGAAAATAAGCCCAATGTGTGGTGTGTTAATTAGATTTAAATTTTGATTTAGTGAAATTTCTTTTACGATATTCAAATGTCTTGATTATATTTGACTCCAAATGTCTATAACTTAGAAACTTTCATTCCACAAAGTTCAATGTGAAAATCAAGGGGCTAAAGCCATAGTCTCCTATGTTGACTTTGGAAAGTGTGAACTGAGATATAAGTCCAAATATTTAGAAGCCTCTAAAGATAAAATCTTTAGGGACAAATAGCAATATAGGGCTTTTCAAATGAATTCACACTAATAACAAAGGGTTTGAAATTTGAAGAACATGTTGATGTTTGTTTTGAGTTCCTTTTAAATCAAGCAAAGTGTCAAATTGACTCAACAAGAACAAGCAATAACAACCTAATAGAGTAGTTATGTACTTCTTGGTAGGCTTACCATCATCCCCTAAGAGATGATAAATCCGTGAAGATGGAGTTGAAAATAGGCTATGTCAAGGAAATGTACCATCTTGACATGCCAAGAAAAAGAGTCCCTTCCCTATTTGCTTTATTTCCTCAACCAAAAAACAGACGTGGTAACTTCTATGAGTGGTGTGCCTCCTATTCACTACTTCAAACTATGTTTCAAAAAATACGGATAGGTTGCTAAGACAAAGTGTTTAATGACAACTGTGAACTCTTAGACATATAAATCAAACATAAGCCACTTAAGAATTTAGCCATTCTTTCCTAAATCATTACATTCGAATGAGGATGAGGCATGGTATGCTATTCCTGCCACATATTCAAGCTACTTTCTTTAGATTTTGCAACCTTTATATATCCCATCAGTAAACGTGCTTTTTAAAGAGTTCTCCATTGTGAGATGTGTCTTATTAGCAGACCCTTATCTAAAAAAAGATAAGAAAATGGCTATTTCTCTTCACCCAAGATCACATGAAGCGCAAAGGGAGAGGATAAGTAGCAAGTTCTTGGGGTGACCAAAAGATTTTGTGAACTTGGAGTGTTTCTCTTCACCCAAGATCACACTAAGCGCAAGGGTAGTGGATACACACTAGAAGTTCACACAAGCAAAGCACTCACACAATACACTCATTCTTTTTAAATCGTCAAAGGCAATGATGACTTCATTTTAAATAGCACCAAACTGAAGTATGAGGTTGTATTTGTTCAATTTTAACCAATATTGCAATGGTGAGGATGTATGGGTTCAATTTTAACCAACTTTGAAAGATCATAGCATTGTAGATTTTAAACCCAATTGAAATCTAGTTGTCCTATAACAAGAAATAAAGTAACATATGATGGGTTATATCATCCAAATTGAGAAAAAAATAAAAAAATCCAAAAATTTTAGATTTTTTTGATATTTTCTAGGTTATAGTGTCGCATTTTTGGAGGTCTTCGGAGTAGAATTTGGGGTTGAAACTTGCGTCAGTTCCTTAAAATTGATTGTCATAGGCATGGATTTTCAGGAATTGAGTTAGTAATCTTGGTTACCTTTCCAATGGTGTAAATGGATTTGGATTCCGAGCATCGAGTAGAAATTTATGGCCCCACCAAGTTGGGGTAAATAATTTCCTAGTTTTTTGTTCCTTTCCAAATCTACAAAATCAATTAGCCTCACATAAAAAAAACTAGAAGTTAGCAAATGATCAAAGAGTGGATTAAATTGAAAAAATCAAAACAATCATTAAAATCTAGCTCTCTGTTTTACCTTGCAAAAGCATCATTGGGCCACAAAAGCGCCTCTCTGTTAGACAACAAAAGCATCACTGTAATGCATAAGTGTCACTATGGTGAAAATAAAAAGCAGTTCTTTGTTGTACCTGTCAAAAAACCAATGAGGTCAAAAGCATTGATATATTCAAAAGTGTTGCCATAAAATCGAAAGTGTCGTTGTATTTCAAGAGTTCCCCTATATGGAAAAAGCATTGTTGTTTCACAAAAGCATCACTTTGGTAAACTGCAAAAGTGACTCCCTGCTTGTAACCTAGAAATCAAGAGAAACTCAAGAGAAATTCATCAAATTTGGTTAGTTATTCCTTCCTTCTAGCACAAGAATGTGACTATAATCATAACATGACCTAAATCTACTAGATCCATATGAATTTAAGCAAGATTTAGTTAGTTAAGCTATAATCCCAATGAAATTCTTGAAAGCATGAAATGAAAAAGCCATTAAACAAAAAAATAAAGAAATGTGTAAATGAAACCTAGTTAAATGCCTTAAACCTCATCCCATTAGGGGATTGGTGTTGCATTGATGTGGAATGCTAGCCCTTTCCCAATCCCTTGGATAAAACAAGCTTGATTTGATGGATTGATGAGTGCTAATGGATGATTTGAACTACAATGAATGAAAATTGCTCAAATGAATGCTAATGGATGAAAGTATGAATTCATTTCAACATCATAACTTTTCCCAAGTGATTGTGGATCCATTTCTCTCCAAAATGGGAAGTATTTATAGGAGAAAGTGGTGAATCAAGGGTCAATATCAAATTTCACAATCAATGGTTGATAGGCAAGGAGAGATGAAGGCATATATCAAGGATTCTCATCAAGGGATGAGAATCCAAGTTGACATGGATCAAAGAGTTAATCAATGGCTCACAATGATTCAAAGAAACACACTTGCTAAGAATTAGGAAGTGGTTAGAAGATATTTCCATTTTGGATGAGTGCAAAAGAGAGGAATATTCCATAGGGAATATTCCCTTGCAAGTGGGAGGGTGAGGAAAATTAGGAATTAGATAATTAAACCAAAGTTTTAATTGTGCAAGTTAGAGGAAATTAGGATTATCATTAAATAATTAATTAATTTAATGAAAAGGGGTTAAGTGACATATATTTCAATAATTTAGATTATTTAATTAAATGAGAGGACATAAAAGGGTTTAATATAAATAATTTGCATTATCCAATTAAACTAGACGAAACGTTAGTGTGAAAGGGGGCGAATTAACCCAATGAAATTAATTATCAGATTAATAGATGAGAATGATGCATTTAATTAAATAACTAAGATTATTCAATGAAATAGTCAAAAAGAAGGTGAATTTAGGATGAAATGGTGCTAGTCATCGGATTCAAGTGTGCAATATGAGTCAGGACAAGTTTAAGTTTCTACAACATCTATGTAACCTGCTATTCGACAAAAACTTCACAAAAAAGGTTAAATTCGAGAGGTGGGTCCCATCGGGCGTGTCAAAATATTGTAAGGGAAATATGAGTAATCAAATGAAAGAATAATTGAAGCAATTAGAGTCTAAAAATGCTAAGAACTTACAATATTTAGATCATATAAACCCATACTCAATGAACCTAGTTTGTAAATCTTCAAATATTTAATCTAATGAAATGAAATGCAAATTCAAAGACAAATTAAACCAAATAGACAATGAAAACCTTCAATCCCATTGTGGTTGTTGTTGGCACTTTCAAATTTTGCAAATTTGAAGTGCCCATTTTGAAAATTTTGCCTTTGCACACTCAAAAGTGCACCTGAAAAAATCTGCCCAAGTGACCTACTTTGGAGGGTCACAATTTGGAGCCAGTTGATTTTCATACCAACCCCTTGGTAGAAATACTCATGTGACATGTGTGAACATACATGTCAGTTTTCATCTTCCCATGATGAGCTTTGATAGGGTTTGAAAAACAAAGCTGGAGGGTTCTAAGACTGTTTTGTTGTTTGCAAACTCTTTGTCCTGCAAAATGGTCTCCTGATCGAGTTGATATTTCATAGCTAGATGATTGTCAAGAAAAATGGATTGTTGCTCTCCATTCTCCCCACATTCATGTGCTCCCTGTTCTAGTTTCAGAGCCTCATGATTTTATTTGCTATTTTTTTGAGATCAAAAGCAAATGTAGTTTGTTTTGATTTTACATTTGCATTTTTGACATGTTTCAAGGTGGTCAACTTTGACCCTTAATATCTCGTGAAGATTGATGATTAAAAGAAAGCCCTCTTGTGCACATGCTCAATGGACCTAAATGAGCTTGTGTTTCCATTGGAGGCTTCCCTGAAGGTGATTTGATATTTTTTCAAGAAGGTGACTGGGTGAGTTTTAATTGGTTTTGAACAGATACAATTGCAGAAAAGTTTGACTGAGCAACTTTGACATTGAATATCTTGCACCTCGTGATCTATTTTGTTGAGCCGCTTGTTGCATTGTATTTTTGGGTCCAATGTCTACATGCCTATAAATTTTCATAACTTCAAGAGGTCATTTGATTGGTTTTCCAAGGCGATTCCAGAGCCCACTTGACCTGTTTGGCTCACTATTCAAATATAATTGAAAGCATATTTAAATGACAACCTAGTTCATGTATTCACCTTAGATGCATTTAGAGGTAGCCTTTGATCCGTTCAACATGAAAATTGTTTGAAAATGATTTTTTTTTATTTGGGCCCACATTGGGACTCGACATGCTTTACACAAACATGAAGTTTCATACTGAATAAGAGCTAGAAAAATAACATACATAAAAGGAATGCAAACATAAATGAATGTGCATCAAATGTATATAGGTGTAGTGATATATGGGTTGGTACTTCAACATCTAGAGTTTACACCCAATCTAGATTCTGATGATGTTGATTCAAGGATTGTTTTATTTCCAATTCTTAGTTTGCAGCAATATAAAGGGTAGAAAGGTAATAGGGCATTCCTTAGCATCCAAAACAATGGTATGGGAAAAGAGGATAATAATGTTACAATGGAAGACAAGAGGGTGATGTATTATCTGAGTTGCCATGGGATAAAGTCACAACACTATATGATCCTGCTAAGTTGTTTGAACAACTGTATGGTACTGACAAAACAAATATTTTATGCAGGTTAATAGTGTTCACATTTATTGTTTATGTGGATACATAGTTACATCCTTTTTGCAACCAGTTGATAGTTCAAGGATATTTCCAGTACCTTTGATTGACATTTTAGACAGATCAGTAGTAAATGTTTGCAAAATTGAAAAACGATTATGAAATCTTCAGAAGTGGAATGGTTTCAGGATTTTGCCTCTCAAGAGACACATCAGATGCCATCTAATTTTTTGTGGTAGTACATCTCCTTCAATACTGTAGTAGACATTATACATAAATGTTTTTCTTCATTGATCAAAGATTTGGGCAATGAAAGGTGCTAGACAAGAAGCAAAAGGGATTTCATTGTGTCAATTGCCATATTCCATTATATCCTACAATATGGAAATAAATGAGGGGGTAGAGCAAAACCAGTGAAGGAAAGGAAAAGGTGCTAATGAAAGAGAAACTTGAAGAATAGAAACAAGATAAAGAGGAACTTGAGAAACAGTGAATGGCTTGAAGCAATGGAAGCAATGAAATTGCACAAAGTGGGTCAATGCAAATAAACCATGGAGGCTGCACCAAGCAAATTAGATTGCAAGAACTTTTGTGTTGATTTTCACTTGGGAACTGAAATTATTTTGCAGCCTTTCCTATTTGGAGGTATCTAAAGGACATGGCGACATAGTTTGGAAGCTCAAAAAATTGCTTTGTAAGGCATTGACCGAACAGGGAAATGCTTATAAGATGCTAGGGTGCAATTGTTCGAGCTAAAGGAGGTTGATGTATATAATATAAGAAGAGTTGTAGGTAGTTTTCACTTGCTATGAAGGGCATCGAACCTGTGGATTCAAACAACAAATAGATTGGCCATTTGGGAGGTCGAATGGTGTTCAAATCTATCAATTTTGATGTATTTTCATAAATGTTTGAGGAAATATCTCTTGAAAAGGGGTCAATCATTCTTTGCAATGGAAGATAGGACTTCAAGGAAAATTCCACTGCTATAGGTGGCATCACCATTAAACAAGCTAACAGAGATAATGTAGCAAGGGTGCAAGTTTGTATTGAAGTGTATTGGTGCAGTGACCAGGGAGTGTTTGTGTTGTGAATGGAGGAGCCATCACACTAGTTAAAGGGGATATCAAACACAAAATTTACTACCTGAGGGACCTCCATTTTGATGCTAGGTGCGTAGAAAGTCTCACACATGTTTATTTTGCAAAAGGCAGCCATCGTATGAAGTGAAAATGTATCAAAATTGTTTGAGGAGATTCTATCTAGGTGTCACACACTAGTTGAAGGGGTAAATGGGAAAGGAATCATGGAGGTAGCTGCTGCACCAAGGGAGAAGGACTCATTCATGTTGTAGGTAATATCTTTGTTTGGCATAATGAGAGAAGGTTTGATAACTGCCTTTGGAGGTGTAACAGAGCACGAGCCAAAGAGCACGAAGTTGTAGAAGGCGAGTTAGGGTAGAAAAAATAAATCAACGACTAACAATAAAAGGGGCCATGTGGATGAATTTCGCTAACCTCGCAAGATGTTTGATGATGCCATCACAAAATTTGTGAGGTATGCGATAGGTAAGCAAAGTGGGCCTCGTAAAAATTAAAGTTGCATGGGTGTAACTTTATTTGCCTGATTATAGTTTTTTAAAGCCCTCACATTTAAAGAAAAGCTTTTAAATATAAGGTGAAAATATAAAGGGCACGAAGTGAAAAATAAATTTGGTGCCCTCTAAATGTTTTAGAGGCTTTTCACTTTTAGTAAATGGCATTTATTTTAATATGTAAAAGTGGAGCACGAGTAAATACTTTTAAGGGCCTTCACTTTTGTAAAGTGAAAATTAAAAGATTTACGGGAAAATGTTTTAAATAAAATATTTAAAACATTATGGGCACTGTGGAGAGAAAAGTTAAATGCTTCTACTATGAAGTTGAATATTTTATTGTTGGAGGTGAAGCAAGCAAATGCAGCGGAGTAAAATATTTTAAAAGAAGTGAAATGGGGCACGGGTAAAACTTAATTGAAAGGTGTCGGTTAAATAATTTCAAAATTTTCACAATGTGAAAACAAAAGCTTTAGCTGGGAAAATTATTAAAGTGGAAGCTTATGGTTTAAATGGTAAAGTTTTTTCATTGTTGGGAAATAAAGTGAAGTGCACGGGAGAATAAAGAGCAAAGGGAGTAGATTAAAAAGTTTTCACGGGCATAGCTATTTTTCACACTATAGGGTAAAATGAAGTGAGATTTTTCACGTGGAGAAATTTTATGTTGCTAAACAAAGAGTGAATGAAGGAAAAATGCAGAGAATTTTTTTGTTATTGCAAAGGAAGAGAGAAGAGAGACGCTTTTCCATTTCTTGTTGCTGATTAACAGAGGATGATGCTTCCAGGTGTCTTCAACAGATTAATTCTAGGGCTCTTCTTCCTTCTATATCTTCTCCTCTTTTCTCATTGTAGAGGGTTCTAAATTTCTATATGGGTTGGGTAGATAGAGAAATGTTGAGTCTGAGTCATGAATTGAGTCTGTAAGCTATAATTGTTGATTTCATGAGTAAATATCAGTTAGTTTGTGCAAATAGAGCATGACTATTATCAAAGTTGTCTCTAGATTTGTACACTTTGAGTCATATGAATTTAATATACAAAGTATGTTAAATTTTTCATCTCAATTTCCTTGAGATTGTGATATGTGTTCATGGTTCTATTTCAAAGAAATAGTTAAATTACTTTGAGCAGATAATTATGATTTTAAGTGTGCATGGTGGATCTGTAAGAATAATTTTGATGACAACAAGAGTGGATCTGTTGGTGTAATGCATTAGCAGTTTTGAATCCACTGGTTGAAGTTTATTTGCTGATGAATTCTCTTTATGATTATACATTTGACTCCATGGCCCATAATTAGGCACTAATTATTCATTCAACTAAATGCATTTCAGAAACAATTATAAATTCAAAATCATTTTAATTTTTGTTGTTGGGTTTAGGTTTAGTGTTGAATTCTGCTTCCCAATTGCCGAGTTAGTGTTGAGATACCAAAAATATAGCCAGATTTGAAGTTTTCAATGTCTTTATTGGTATATTTTCATTGGGAATTATCTGCTATAAAAAGCAATGTCCATGCATAATTGAATTGAGTCTTTAGGCATTGTAAAGGGAGACCCACCTTGGTCCTCTAGAGCTAGAAGTGTAGGAGATTTCAGTCTTTGACTGAATCTTGTCAGTTGGCCAAATCCCTCTTTGAGTTTGAGCATAATAAATTGACTATTCTTTAGGACTCATTGGACTGGTCGATTTGGAACACCAACAGTTGCATTGTCTATTATGATGTGGATTGCTCAAATTGTGAATAATTCATGATTGTAAAAGCTTAATGAGGTGTGATTCACAAATAGGTTCTCAAACGCTCAAGATTGGCTTAAGAATTCAAGATAGTGCCTATGCTTATTAAAATTGTGAATGAATTTCATGATGAAAATGCTTGTTTTATAGATTTGGAGAATTTCAATCAATGGTCAAGATTGAAAATGAAGATCAATGGTTGAGAGGAAATCAAGGAGATGAAGGGAGATCAAGGGATGGGAATGAATGAGAGCCCAAAATATCCCTATTTTCATGGAAAATTGGTTGAAGATATTTTGAATTGGAGGGAAGATATTTGAATTTGAATTGAGAATTTCTTTTTTTTTGAAAAAGGAATATTCTTTGTGCAAGTTAGAGGATTAGAGAAAAAATATGAATTAAATAATTAGAAAAATTATTTAATTATGAGTATGAGGGGAATTAATAATTTTAATTAAATAATAGGAATTATTTAATTGAAAGGGAAAAATAATGAGAAAATGATAAATTAACCAAGTAACATTAATTATTCAATTAATAGAGGAATAAAGTGAATTTAATCAAATAATTGGAAATCATTTAATTAAATTGAGGAAATTAGGGGATAATGAGGAAAAAGATGTTAGTAAGAGAAACTAAGATGTGTGATATGCTTCAGACAATTTTAGGTGCCTACAGCTACAACGTCCAATAATTTAATCTTATCTTCAACAATGTCTTTTCTTTTCCATAACAATTCTAGAAGGAATATGTGCACAACTTTTGCAGTGTCTTTCCTGAATAGCAAAAGCTTGATTGATAACTCCATTGTATGTGCTATTTCTCTTGCTTAAATTTTTGGATTAGCAGAGTGTCTTTTTTCTATTTCTTTATACTTCTTACTATCATGAGGTTATATTCTCCACCCTTGTCTATTTCTAACTTAATCTCAAAATACTTTGTTCTCAAAATTTATTCCAAATTTTCTACTTCTTTCTCTTGTGGATTGTCTTCTCCTGTCTATGGTATCTCTTCAACTAATAACCTTCTTTTTTTATAGGGTGTGGGGGATGGGTCATGGACTGATGATTGTGACGCTTTCATAGCATCACTTCATTTTTTGTGATGTTCTTTTATTTTTTATGACATTTCACTAGTTAATGTTGAATTTTTTTCCTAAGTTAGTTTTTTATTTATTCTCTTCTTAACTTCCTTACACTTCTATTAAATAATTATTCTAGATACTCTTCTTGAACAAATAGGATCTTCTTTAGATTTTTTAGGAATTCAAGGAATCTGTCGTCAAACTTGATTGTGATATTTGATAGATTTGGTTCAATTTTTAGACTTTTTAGAAGATGTGGCGAGGTTGGAGCCTCCATGCTTCCACAGTCCTCTACTGATACCTTTTTAGATTTTTCATATTCCTTGACACTCTTCAAGTTTATCAAAATTCGTCCTAATTTTTTCCAATGTGAATTCTCAAAGTTTTCCTTCCTTTTTAGTTTCTTTTCCTTTCACTTTTGGCAATACCCACCTTGGTGTGCTCAACAACACCCATATATGCACACTCATCCTTTCTCTTCTTTGCATTCTTAAATATTCTACAGTATATTTCTTCCCTTTCAATGTTCTATCTCTATATTTTTACCTTACCATTTGGGATTTCCATGTTAATTCTCTTGGTTAATTTGATTTCCTCCTTAATCTCTCTTTATTTCTTCTTGTCTCATTTTTCCATGGGAATTTTTGGTTTGGTGTTCCACTAATCCTTTATCTTTTCCAATGGTACTTATTTTATAACTTCCTTTTATAAGTCACATCCTTTCATGGATTTATTTTAGAGATCTCGCCCTTTTTCCATTTCCAATCCCCTTGGTGCCTAAACCCCTCTCATGAGGCTAACACCAAGGAGATAGTGTTTCAATTTATGATATAAATTTCATCTCTCCCTCTAAATTTTTTGTATAGATTAGTATTTGAATTTTCTCTTGCTTTCCTTTGTACAACCTAACCACTGTCTCGAAAATGAAACCAATGGTAGCAAGAAAATTGGGGAATAAAGACTAAAGTTTTGATCCCCAATTAATTTTTTTGTTGTATTTGTACCCTAGACTCAGTCACACGAGAGGATTAATGAGTTAGTTTGAACAATGCATAAACTAGTTAGCAGAATGGAATATTCAAAAAATTGATTACCATAAATCATAATGTGCATAACAAATATAAGTCTAGATATATATTTATATGTTTTTGCTTGTTCATCATGTACAAATTTTAGGGGTCTTTATTCAACATGCATTGGAATACTAAGAGGGGGGTGAATCGGTATTCAAACAAATTTCAAACCCTCTAGAGAAAACTAAAAATTAATCTTTACACCATTAATTGAAACATGAAAGATCAACACAATGCACAACACCACACAACACGAGATGTATGTAGAAAACCCCATAGGGGAAAAACCACAGTGAGAAAAAATGATAGGAGCTACTGTCCCAATCTAGCCTCACAAATGAATCACAGTTACAACTTTGTTTTAGGGCTACAACCCAAGGAAGCTACTAATCCATGTAGAAAAGTTTTAGGGTCACTCCCAAGGAAGCTGCAACTCCTTGAAAACTTTGTTTTAGGGCTTCAACCCAAGGAAGAAACTACTCCCTGAACTGAGAAAAACCTCATAAAAGATTACACCATGATAGTCCTTCTACTGTCTAAATCTAACAATGAAGCTCAATCCTTTTGATGATTGTAATTCTAATTTGATAACTCTTCTACAACCTCTTCAAATGTCTTCTCTTTAGCTTACTCACTCACTTCTTTCAACCTTTAAGAATTTTTTCCTTTGGATCACTACCTCCAACAATCAGTTAGGCACACTCTTCACTTTCCTTCCATCACAAAATATGACCAACTTGAATCTTAGCAAGATCTACAACTTCTTCTCTTTCTCTTTCAGTCACACATCATAATGCATTACACATCCTTGACTCTTATCACAATCACACAACACATAGATCAACTAGGTTTACAATATATACAAGATATTACATTGATTACATTACATGTCAGCCAAGAACAACAAGAATATTACAATTACAATTTTTCCATATATCAAACAACAACATGAAACACATAGAGGGAAAGACCTAAAATTAACTACATGCAACACTAGGAAGAGGAGAAAGCCTTTTAGATCCCAACACATGCTTTAATTGGTCCTAAACACTCTTCACAACATCAATATTCAGGGAAAAACATCTACACGCTTCACACATTTGAATTAGGTCAACCTTAAGCAAGAAAACATGAAACTTGTAATATGCCAACTATTACAACTTGGCGGTACTCATGAAAGATTAAAAATTACTTGCACTTCTCTTAGATGGGTAAGAATGGCCCATACAAAATCTTCAAACAATTCATAGACTTTGTACAAACTCCAACACGTGTTGCATGCCTTCAATATATCTCAGTTGGCTAGGAAAAAGCATAATCCAACAACACCTTCATTTTGGACCCCAACATATTCCAGAGAAACCAAAAAACACCTTGCAAAGCAACAAGAAACATCACAAGATCTTCAAGGTCATTCCACACCAACCAATTCACCACTTCATACAACAAGTTGGTGCAAGCCAACATACACTGAAACTAGCCACCGAACAATATAGTCTTGCATACTATTGCTTACAAATTTCTTTGTGGAGGGACAACTAATATGAACTTTGGATACAACACCTTAACAACATATTGAACTTAACTTCTAAAATACATGACCATATCTACAAACACAAAGGAGTGCAAATACAAACTTTGCACCACTGTGAGCATCCTCACAAAACCAACACTATCTTCAAAATGTCATTTGCAAAACATCTTTCCTCTAATCCAAACAACATGAAAATTGGATCACACATGCCCTCACAACATATAAAGCTAAATTCCAAACTGTAGGAGCACAATATCACTAGTACAAAAATGTGGAGCATCTCTCAGACTTTGGCAATCAAATAACCAGAATTCAAGCACTTCCAACCAAACTACAACCAAATCCAACATACTTCTGACATCAAGTACAACCAAACTTACACTGTACTTAGACTTTTGACATCAATGACAACCAGACTGCAACAATCTCCCCTTTAGGGATTGATGGCAAAATCAATTTGACTTGTACTCTTCTCCCCCTTTGACATCAAGGAAAAAAGGGAAAGTACTTCTACCCTTAAGGCACAAAATCTCCCCCTAAGGTTCACATCCTTTCATTTTCAACCTTCTCCCATTTTGATGTACATACACTCCTTCTTGAAGCAACTAACAAGCTCCCCCAATTAGCAACAAACACTACCTGCCCCCCTTGAGAGGTAGCCACCATCAGTCCAAGAAAAAGATATGGCATGAATTACTCCCCTTGGATAGATGCACCAACCTTTCATCCAAGAAGAATGAGGGGAAATTAACCGTAAATTTTGTTGGAGATACTCAAAATTATCATTTTCAAGAGCCTTTGTGAAAATATCTACAATCTAATCCTTTTTTGAAACATATTCCAACTTTACTTATTTATCTACAACCTTCTCTCTCAAAAAGTGATACCTGATTGATATATGCTTGGTTCTAGAATGCATCACTAGATTCTTGGAAATATTGATAACACTTGTAATATCACACAAAATAGGAATAGGCTCATCATACTATATCTTGATATCCTTCAATGTTTGCTTCATCCACAACACTTGTGTGCAACAAGATGTTGTAGCAATATACTTTGCCTCAACAGTTGATAAAGATACTAAATCTTGTTTCTTACTATGCCATAAAACCAATCTTCTTCCTAAAAAGAAATCGCCACCACTTGTACTTCTTCTATCATCCACACATCCAACCCAATCAACATTAGTGTAAGCACTCAAATCGTATTCATTACCTTTTAGATACCATATGTCATAATTTAGAGTACTCTTCAAGTATTTGAAGATTCTTTTGACTGCCTTTACATGAGTTTCTTTAGGATTAGCTTGGAATATTGCAACTAAACATATCGCATGCATGATATTAGGTCTTGAAGCAGTTAAATACAATGGGCTTCCAATCATAGATCTGTATAGCTTCTGATCAACCAAGGGGGAATCATCATCTTTAGTCAAATGACAACTAGTAACCATGGGAGTACTAATTGGTTTACAATCTTCCATCCTAAACTTCAACATCTCCTTGACACACTTTTCTTGAGAAATAAAGATACCATCATCTAGTTGAGAAATTTTAAGACCAAGAAAGAAAGATAACTCACCAATCACAAACATTTCAAATTCCTTCTACATCTCTTCAACAAACTTCTTGTATATTTCATCATTTCCACCAAATATTATGTCATCATCATACACAACAACTATCAAAATTCTCTCATCCTCAATCTTGAAGTAAAGATTGCTATTTGTGGTACCTTTCTTAAATCATTGTTGAAGCAAGAACTTATCCAACCTTGCATACCAAGCTTTAGGATCTTGTTTGAGACCATGTACAATTCCTTTTTGAGTCTGCACACCATGTTTGGTTCTTTTGAAAACTAGAATCCATTAGGGTGCTCTATGTACACTTTTTCCAAATCTTCATTCAAGAAGGTTGATTTGACATCCATCTGAAAAACTTTGAAGTCCTTGTAGGTAGAAAAAGAAAGAAACATTCTGATAACTTCCATCCTTGCAAATGGGGGAAAAGTATCCTCAAAATCAATACCTTATACCTATGAATAGCCTTTACAAACAAGTATTTCCTTGTTTCTTACAACTTCACCATCTTCATTTAACTTATTCTTGAATACCCACTTAGTTCCTATCGCATTCTTGCCTGCGATCCTTGGAGCCAATTCCCAAGTTCTATTCTTCTCAACCCGATTCAACTCTTCTTTCATTTCTTGCATCCATCCTTCATCTTTGTTGGCATCAACAAAATTTTTGGGTTCTACCTTTGATAACAAACAAAAGTTAAATTGTTCACTTTACTTTGCAAGCCTTCTTCTGGTCAACACTCCTTCATTCTTGTCACCAATGATCTAATCTTCTGAATGATTTCTTTGAACATACTTTATAGGAGTCTTGCTAATATTTTTTGGTGTTTCTTCTTTCTCTTCAACTACTACTACTTTTTCTTCATCTAATCAAGGAGGTGCATCAGATATGTAGTCCTCAATTTCATTCATATTCTAATGTAGATCTTCATCAACCTTCACATTAGTACTTTCAACTATCCTTCCCAACCTTTTGTTGTAGAATTTGTATGCTTTGATCTGAGATGAATATCCTAGAAAGATACCTTCATTAGCCATTGATTCAAACTTTCCCAAGACATCTTCATCTCTTTTGATGTAGCATTTACTTCCAAAAAATATAGAATACCTGATAGTTGCAGGTCTTCCATCCCACAACTCATATGGAGTCTTAGTGCTATCAGCCTCAACAATCCTTTGTTTTGAATATATGTTGTAGTATGAACTACTTCTCTCAATAGATGTATAAGGTAGATTTGTTTCCATTAGCATGGTCCTTGCCATCTCTTGAATAGTCCTATTTTTCCTTTCCACTACCCCATTTTGTTGAGGGTTCTAGTAGTAGATAAATGCCTCTTTATTCCATGTTTTTCACAAAAGTCATTAAACTCATTTGATGTGAACTCACCTCCTCTATCAGACCTCAAACATTTCATCTTTGCATTCATTTCATTCTCAACCATAGATTTGAAAATCTTGAATCTACTAAAAGCATCAGATTTATCTTTCAAGAATGTAACCCATGTCATTCTTATTAATATTTCAAAGGAATGGTTTTGAAAGCTCATGAATATGTATATGCACACGAATATGAAAATTTCTACAACAATAAATAATACTATGAATGAAATAAGCATATGGAAAACAAAAACAACTTTAATACACCAAGATTCCAAAACAACAAATACACAAGACACCAATAACAAGATAAGTAGATAAAATTTTGGACAAAAAAGAAACAATGCCAACAAATAGATTGATCAAAGATAGACCAATTCCTAATGCGCACCAATCACTTTCACCATACCAGGTGCCCCTTCTTTGGTAAAATATATTTATGTTGGTATGGTTGTACCTACCAAGAGACAAACAAGTCCATCCATCAAAATCAATTAATAAACTAACAATTAAATAATTTAATCAACAATCAAACTTGCATTGCCACCATTTTTATAGACCCCTACACAAGAGCTAACAATAGCCAATATGCCATCCAACATTACTTTATATAATCAATTAAATAAATTTCACAATCAAATGAAATAAGTTTAGATGGGTTGAGGGAGGCCCATAAAATTTGATTATGCTCCCACTTTGCCATATCATATTTTAGAGTTTCCTTTACATTTAGGGGTATTATGACTTGCCCCATACATCATACACCTTCATGAACATATCTTTAAACTCAATGAAATCATGTCTTACCCCTTGTGCACTATGTTTTCATTAATATATCCTTACTTTCGAGGGCATCATGGCTTCCCCTATCAAACATCACTTTGTTCCTTATAGAATTATCTCACCCATGTGGGGAAATTACCTTAACATTGCTTTCTCATGCTTACACATTACACTACTACTCACATCAAATTGCCATGTTTATTTAGCCAACTTATCATATTGGGGAACATTAGGAGTTATGCCTTTTGCTATAATATTGTGTACTCACATGACCTAACTATGTTTTAAGAGTTACATTAGGGACACAATTATACATGTTATTTCATGTATCAATATATTCATTACCACTAGAGATCTATCACCTTTCTTTTGTTGTTTATGCTACTATATTGGGGGACATGCCCTTTGTAGTGTCTTATATTCTTACGATGATTTTTTTGGCCATTGAGAGCCACATCACTACTTATACATGCCCATGTTGGGGACAACCTTATTCCTTGATGATATCTCTAATCTCTGTGCTTACCAAGCCTATCATTTGGTACACTTTACTTGCTTAACACACAATGCATGAATGCATAACTAATACTTTACATGCTTAGCTTACATTTCTATTTCATGTATTATTTTCCCCTCTCCTTTTATTCTTGTATCTTTTGGATACAACAAATTGTGGATAACATATTTTGTTGCTAACACTCTCATGTTAACTTTAACAAATAGGTAGAGATGCCTACAAAGACTAATCATTAGAATGTAACAAGTCTATGCCGCATCCACCCTATCACCCAGTGGCCACGACGTAATGCAAAGCATTACCACTTTCTATATGAGCACAAATTCTCAAACCCTATTTCTTCCTCTATCTCATGAATATTAACAATTATTTAAATTGTAATTGTTCTTGTTTTTGTGATAGAAGCTACTAATAGCACTGTTTTGTTCATTTTGTAGGTTCCTATGGAGAGTACATTCTAGGATGAACTTACATGATGACGCTCAACATGGTATGCTACTTTATGTGGACCCTAAGATAAATTTTTATGTCTATTATCTATTTATTTTACATGCACATTCACAAGTGTTACATAATCTTATATGTATGATCATTCTAGGATTAACATTCACCTCAAAGTGGGGGAAAAATGTGCATGTCCATGCTACTTCCCATTTAGTTTTGTGTCCATTTTAAGAAATAGCTTAATACATTTACATGTTGATAAATGACACAATCTTGTGTGGAGTTAAGCACTTTCCCCCATGTTACTCTTCCATTTACACACATTCCCATGTCCTTTATCCATACCTTGTCCATATTTTCCCCATATTCCCTTGTACTCTTTATTTATTATGCCTATCCATGCACTTTTCCCTAAACATTTTATTCCCACCTTCATTATGTCACCTTCTTGTTTTAATGACCAAGAGATAGGTTTTTGTTGTTTTGATCATAATTTTGAACCATAACTCAAAATTGTAACTTCTTACATGCATTGGAAATGAAACAATGAAATCTGAATTGCATTGCTCTCATATTTGATTGGTTGATAACACACATGTGGAATCAACCCTACTCATATAGATTTAACCCCTGACATTTCAAAATTCAAATTCAAATTTTAGCTTACTTCTTCCCATTCCTTTCTTCCCTAGAGCACATTAAACATATGTTTGTCTCATTTATTGTTATGTGCTTGTATTTATTGGCATTCTATCACATTCATTTGACCATCCAAGCATTATTTGTATATCATTTGTATTACAAGGAAGACCGCTTTAGTTGGTACACTAAAATGAACCTAGATCTACACACTCATCCTAGAAGCATTTGCATAGTTGGTGCTTATCATCTTCTATCCTTTTCGTACATAATTTTGTGGGGGTTGACCTAGGAGAATGTGTCCTTTAGCAACATATCAATAACCCTCTAAAGATATATCTAAATATTGAAAGTAGAGCAAGCAAAGATGAACTAAACTATAAATGATGAACCTATAGATGTAAAAAAGACCCAAAGGTATAAACTTAACCCAAGATAAAGTACAAGACTCACATCCAAAACATTACATTTACAGATAAGTATCATTTTCTGAACTGATGACAATCAAATATAAAATCTTTATCAAAATAACACATCTTTGATCATTAAACTAAATACACCTTGAATTTTACTTTCCTAGTTTAACATTAATTACTTAACTATCTATACCCACAACTCAAATAATTAATTTAAATTAATTTATACTTGTAAACTACGCCAAAAATAAATTTCATATACAAATAATAACTTGTCACCCCAAACAATAATTTCTTAGCACAAAAGATCTTTAAGGTGATAGGACATGTAAGACCACATTCACCATACAATTTGTCACCACTTGCTAACTACATCGACTAAAACGGTAGATAATCTCTCAGAAAAATGGTGTTGGACAAGCGCGAGGTGGGAGCTGAACTAACTTAGAATGTTACCTGTCCTTTCACCAAAGCTGCAGCCCCCCAGGTATGCAACATTGCAACAGTTCCTCTTTCCGATTATTACAAAATCTATGCATAACCCACAATTAACCACGTAAATTTGTACGAGACAAGATGGTGTGTGCCAAAGCAATCTCAGAAATATGGTAAGAAAATTAGGAGCATAAAATGTGAATGCCATGGAGAAGACTACTACCAGGTTCTGGGTGTTCCAGTGGATGCTTCTCCCCAACACATTCGCAAGGCCTACCGACAACTGCAAAAGAAATATCATCCTGATGTAGCAGGAGAAGAGGTCTGTCTTCATCGTCCATTCTCTACCCTATTATTAACATAAATTATGTCATTTAAGAGTTGTAAGCTTCTGAAAAACTATGTACATCTGATTTTTCATCCACCTTAACATTAAGATGAAGACATTATTATATTGTTTGTTACAGGGGCATGCAATGACAGTGTTGCTGAACGAGGCTTACCGGAGTCTCATGAGTGATCATGTAAGAATAAGTCAAGACGTTTCCAGTGGCATTAATGGGCAATTCACAGGTTCAACTTACAGTTCATGGAATGGACCTCACAGGCCACAGGCCCTCTTTGTTGATGAAGTTACGTGTATAGGTAATTAATTCTTATATGCTTTCTTGTTTTATTAATACTTGTCAATTACATCACAATTAAAATTTACTCATGTCACCCAAATTTCCCTTTGCTTAAAACTCGTTTTAAAATTCAAAGTTAAAATGTTTTAAAAATTGAAATGGGTGTACTCTCCAAGTAATCTGAGCCCTGCAACTCATTTATCTGTTACATTTATTAAGATTGCCCTTGAGAAACTCCCGTCTGGAAAAGACATTTCAGAAATTACTTTGCATCTTTTCGTAACATTTACTTCTTGCTAGATTATATGAAAATTGAAAATATCATATGATTTGCGGAGTTTCTCAAATTTGACAATATCGTTTATTTTGGTAAGCTACCAAGATGTGAAAATGGGATATAGTGAGCAGTCAGCCTGTATACCGTAAATCCGACTGAGTCCTGTACATTAGGATTGTTTCAGGCAGCAGGTGCTGGTCAGCACTTTTTTGTGGGTGATAGAAAAGAAGGAACAAATAAAATTGGTTTTGCTCTTACTCAACGCCTAAAAGGAGTAGCATTCTTTTCCTGTTTATGAAATTTAATGTTCATCAATGCAGGGTGTCGGGCGTGTGTTTTCCATGCAAGTAACACATTCCATATGGATGAAGCTTTGGGCTGTGCGCGTGTCAAAGTTCAGTATGGAGATGATGATTTTAAGATTAAGGTACAAAACTGACTCGTTCTGTTCTGCCTCTTGTATTTTTTTTGTTTTTTTTTATCAGAATGTAACTCAGAGAAACATATGTATAGGAAAAATGATCAACTATGTGATTCAGAGAAACTTGTGTACATGGATAATGATCTTCAGAAGCACTGACACGGTCAGATGCAATGTGTCATCCTTAAGTTTGATTTGTGGTTATAATCTAGAAACTCTATTAAGAAACAATATCTGGTTCCGCTAGAGGTGTTAATTTCCAGAATCACAGCTTTCCATCTATAGCATCTGAATTTAGATGCCACTTTCAAATTTATATACTTGGTTTATTTTATTGGATTATAATAGGATTCTATGGATTCTTGTCCTGTAAACTGCATCCATTGGGTTGATAGAGAAGACCTGGCTATACTTGAGTTTCTGGCTCGTCCACATCCCAGAGCCACCAATGGAATATTTGGCGGAGGATGGGAGCGACCTTCAAATGTATTCATGGCAGCAAATACATACAAGCGAAAGCTGAAAGAAAAGCAATCAGTTAAAACCGGTACGGTTTGTATCTCAATACCACACATCACACGTGCATTTCTAAGCATTTATCCACAATTGATATGATTCTCTTTTTATCTGGGCATATATAGTGAAGAGTCTGTACTCACTCCAATAAGGCTTTTCATTTATACTTGTTTGCAAAGATGATTTATTATGTTTATCATTTATTTTCAAACATCATATATATAGAGATCCACAGTTAATGCCTCCCTTGACAGTAGATGCGATTGCACATTGTGGCGTGTATATATATATAATACTGCTTTCTCATGAAGTATTACAGTTAGATCATAGTATCAGTATTCCTTAGAATGCTATAATATAGATATATATACACTGATGCTATGATCTAACTGTAATACTTCATGAGAAAGCAGTAACTAGGTGTGCTAGGAGTAAACTATATTATGCTCGTCATAGATAGGTAGGATGGGCTTTATTATACTTTATGCCTTTGCAGATTTAGAGTACCAAGTGAGGTTTGCTCAGATAATGAACATATTTATTAAGAAAGGAATTGCGATCAACTGATTAAGCCAATGAATTGGCTGGATTTGTTTATTTTAGATTTTGAAGTAGTTTACATTTTAAGAGATATTCTCAAATGCTAGTGTTTTGGAATCTGAAGAGGTTCATACCATGTTATTTGTGTCAAGTGAAATAGTTTTGGCGAGGTGCACATCCCATTTTAGCTCTGACAGGCAACGGGAAGTTTTTCTTAATTTGGCAGTTTTTGGGTTGAAACAAAATGATTGCATTGATGTTTGTAAGTATGTTACAAGACAAAAGGTAGCTTTGGGCACAGTCTTAAGAAAAAGCAGTTTGCAAATCTGGCTAGATTTACTAATTTTATGTTCCATCTATGGACCTGATCATGACTACACTTTTCACCTGTGGCTGCATGGAATTCGGCATTCTATCGGTACATATTTAATTTTCATGCATACAAGAAAGAGGAAACATAAAAAGAAAAAATATAGAAAATTTCATAAATGATATTACCATAAACAATCATATTCTACCTGACAGTGCACCATGCATTTGTTAGGTATTAGTTTTCTTTGGTTGCCCCGTGATCAAATATCACTCAGACTGTCTCTTCATTATCTCTGAAGCTTTCTTCATCTTTTGCAGCTCTTGTTTTTAGGTGTATTTATAAGAATCATTATTGATGACATTTTTCAGTCTAGAATGAGACTGTCCATCCTGCTGCAACCCTTTTCTAATCAGATAACAATGCATTGGTTTAAGAATGTCCATGTTGACAAATCCATATCTCTTGAATTTAACAATGTCCATGTTGACAAATTCATATCTCTTGAGATCAAATTCAATTTTCCATTTAGTTGATTGGTTTCAATTGAAGGATTTTCCTTCCTATATTCAATTTTGGGAGCTATCCTTATGCATCTTTTGTCAATGCAGCTAACTTCAGTGTAACTTTTCTTTGTATGAAAAAAGAATTTTGATAAATTTGTACAATAGAAGTAGTGCATATACAATCTGAAACAAAACATAGAATAATGGAAAGCAAAGACAATATACAGTACTTTCCCTTGGGAAAACCCTTTCAGATAAAAATCCCAGCATGGTAAAAAAATTCACTATTGCAAAAACTCAACCATTCTCCAATACAATAATGAATCTTTCTTACTTCACCCTTAAGCATGTGCAAATATAAATAGGCACATCGAAAGCAGTTTTACACATTGCATGAAATCATGCAAAAGATAAACATGAGTGCTTTAATGCATGGGTGAAAATATAAATTCCCAAAATAAACACCCAATTTTTTTCTGAAAAATGCAATAATGAGAAAATTGTTTCACAATTTGCCAACCATCTTGAGAGGTTTATCCCATCCAAACTATTAAACATGAAAAGTATACAACACTTATCCAACAGTTTTTTTATCTAATTTGTGGTTGCCTTGGTGGTTTGCTTCTCTATTTCTACTCATAAATAAGATACTTACTGTTTGTTATTTATTTTGCACTAAAGAATGGGCATACGTAATGTGATTTTTTAATTATTTACAGTAGCGTTTTATGGCTCAGATAAGCCCTTGATCTTGATTTTTGCATTGGCACCAAAGGATACTTGTTGTGAGACACGATACCTTTTTGTTGAAGACATAATGATAGTTTTACCAGAGACATACTGATCTAATTGTCACTGAGATGTGATGATAATTCTTGTCAAAGAATGACACTCATTGCAGAAACAAGATGTTACTCATCCTAGGGACACGGTACTGCTACAAAGACATGGGATTGTCTTAGAGAAAATTACTAGCAACAATCCCATGAAGCAGGTATCATGAAAGATATATAGGATAGGATCCCAAATGAGAACGATGTTGGTATGGAGATGGTGCAAGCAGTCTATGCGCTTTACCAAGATGGCACTCTTCCATGGAGGGAGAGATGTGACACCTTTTAATGGACATCATGCATGTACTTATTAAATTTGCATTGAATGCCACTATTGGGCATAGCGCATGAATGGTGTGAGCTACCTATGCATGGATGAGCGGTCATTGAGGAGGGTAAAGGGAATTGATGAGAGCAGATTTATAGTGTAGTTGTGTTAGAGTATTTGACAAGGACAACTGTGACTTGAGCTTGGACAAACAATTTTCAGAGTAGATTGACAAGCAACCAATGTGCCATAAAGTAGAATACTTAGTTGCCAAAGCTTGGCATTGCTTCTTACCACATGATGATAATGACTAGGTTTTCATTGGTTCATGTTGATGATGAGACTATGTAGTGATGGCTATGGCTTGAGCTCACCTTGACATGAGGAGTTGTTACCCATATGGTCAACTTGAGACATTTTTTTAGCAACTTGTGCCCTAGAGTCCACCCTTGAGGTCCTCGCAGCAACAACTCCTATGGGCCAACAAAGTCACTAAACAACGTACATTGGAGATTATGTGACCTAGATGTCTACAAAATGAGAAATTATCCACCATTTTATCATTCCTTTCTTATTCTTATGCTACTATCCTCTTTCTCTCTAATTGTTGGTAGGGGATATAGATTGATATTTCTGTTGTAGACTTATGAATTTTGGAAAGATTTTGCATAGATGCTCTATGGCTTCGGTAGCATGAGAATATCCTTTGATGATGTCATACGTTTGCATAAAGAGTTAATGAGTAGTTGGTGTGTGAGGTCTTGCGTTTTGAAGATAGCTTGACCTCCCTAGTAAGATACTAGCTATGCCTATTTTTTATCAAGACAATGATAATGGTCTATCGATGGACTTGTATGTGATGTCTCTAATTTAGTGAATAGTATGCTCATAATAATGATTATTGCTTTGTCCATTTATATCTAATTTTGGGCTTGGTTTAAGTGGATATTTATTATTATTCCCCTTTTATTTGGGAAAGGCCTCACCTCGAGGATCCTCGAATGATTAGAGCAAGGTTGAATAATTTTATTGTATACATTTCAGCTGATAGCTATTAGATTCTTGTGAAATCAGGATACAAGGTCTCATTTCATGAAGATTCCTTGTTTCTCAGCCTACGGTAGGGGAGACTTTTTCAAAAGGAGTTGCCTTTGCTTTTTATGGTTGAAGTCAAATGTTTTTGCATAGATGCCAATTCAGTGCCTCTTAGGGACTAGGCTTAGATGTTCTCGTTTTTGGCTAATTAGGAAAGAGATTCTCCATGTGCTGTTGTTAGACTGATGAAATATATATGTCCAATTAGTAATATGAGATTCAATTCTCCGAGAAAATTGTTTTACCTGTTTCAATTTTCAGTGGAAGACTTTTCTTTAAAAGATAAGCTTCTATTTCTTAAGCCGGATCTATTTAAATTTTAAGAATTGAAAAAATTGTACCTGGCCTTTTTAAGTACTTTTTTTAGTCATGCTAGAAATAATAGAAAAATATAACAGCAGCAGAAATACAAAGAATGTGATCGCAGAAAGACTCACTTATCTTTATTCATCAAAGAGTATTACATATTTATAGCTGTAGAACTTTAACAACATCCTATAAATCTGCTAACTAATATAACAGTTAACTGTAGTTATTTGACAACAAACTAAACTTAACTGAACATAATTGGACACCTCAACAATATTTGATGACACATACATAACATACATGCAGTTCCATTAAACTGTTGAAGCATATATTCCAACACCCCTTCTTAATGCTACAACACTAAACTAAATAACAACATAAAACAATACATTATGTAGAAGTTGCTCTTTGAAAACAGTTCTTGGACTAGTAAAAATTCTTCAAGCTACTCCCAAGCATATTTACCTAGCTGTAATCCAAGTTCCCAACATCTTTGGACACCATTTGCACATGAAGTGTCTCATCACCCTCATAAAGGTATGATATTGAACTTCTAGATTTTGGATCTCCCCTGAACTATTGGACTCCAATCCTCGCATGCATGTCTCATAACCCCAATGAGGTATAGTTTCTCCGATCCACAAGCATTTCAGACTATTGAGCATCTATCTATCCTCTACTGCATCCTTTCCTATCTTCAAAGTGTTGGCTTCTTCAAAATAGAACAATTGCTTCATCTTCAATGAAGATCATCACTATCATCTGGTGGTTCTTCAACAATGGCTGACATTCTCTCAGCTCTTATGGTTGCAGCAAGCTACACAGCAGCAAACTTCTTTTCAACTCACTCAACATACACCTCATAAAGGTGGAAACATTCTCTTTGTGAATATCACTTAACTAACCGCAGCTCTGATACCATAATAGAAAAATATAACAGCAGCAGAAATACAGAGAATGCAATAGCAGAAAGATTCACTTATCTTTATTCATCAAACAGTATTACATGTTTATAGCTGTAGAACTTCAACAACATCCTATAAATCTGCTGACTAATATGACAGCTAACTGTAGTTATTTGAATACAAACTAAACTTAACTGAACATAATTGGACACCTCAACAATATTTGATGACACATACACAACATACGTGCAGTTCCATTAAACTGTTGAAGCACATATTTCAACAAGAAATGGTTCTTAAAGAAAACTGTCAGAACTTCCAACTCCAGAAACAGTTTTCTGAGTGCAAGAATACAAGTACTAATTCCCTGTGAAATAAGAATAATTCTGAAAGTTTTTTCTAATGCAGCCAGGTCAACCCTGGGAGTAAGTCAATACTGTTATTCAGGTGTATGTATTCGATTTTTGAACAATGCACAAGTATATGTATGGTCAGTGCTTTGTTAAAGTAAAGTTTCCTCAATCACTAACGAGTTTGATCCTAGCATCTTCGGTTTACGTATCATCGGAAGTACTGATTCATCCTGAACATGTTTCAGGGAAACATATAAAGACTTCCCAAATATGTTCAATTTTCCATTAACATTCTCTGAACTATCCCTTGCTGTGGTTAATTATCCGGTTTGCCTTTGCATGTGCTGACAATTGTTAATACCTTTTAGCCTGACCTGCTGAATGGTAGAATTTCATCAGCAAGGTTGGGACCCTTAGACTTGTACCGAAAATTTGAAAACAACAAATATTAAAATATTCAACTCCAAAGGGCCAAATGATTACTTGAGCTCCTAAACTAATGCTGCTTGGAATAAGCAAACTATCTAACATCTCTTCAGAGCAGAAGAATACAATAATAGTCAACATATGATTCTCAACTTGTATTAGGTTAGATGCAAGTAAAAAAATTTAAGGCTCTCATCTGGTACTGTTACATGTTCAAACAAATAATTGAGAAAAAAACAAGAGCAAGGATTTTATTTGCGTTTATATAAACAAGAAATAATTTTCTTACACTTCCAAGTACACAATGTAAGCGTGGTTCTTGAGCATGCAAACTGGTAAATATGTTTATTAGGCTTATGCTTCTTGTCAGTGTAGATCTTCTACTACAGTTTAGTATTGAAATGGGCAATGTCATTTAGATCTATTAATGGGCATTTACAATGTTTACAACTATATTCAAATCTATAGATTTGCATGAAATGTTAATGTCACATGCCGCTGTAAAATTTATCGGTTTATATGTAATAGGATGAAAACCTCTGCAGAAGTTACTGCTGGCTATCTGGGTAAACCATTAGTGTCATCTATGTTTCTAGTTCTGGATCTCTATAATGTTGCTGAACATAATTCCATGTACTATGAAAACCTTGCGCATATAGAATGGTTCTGTTTTTTAAATTTTTTTTTCCAATATTTTCCTTAGAGCCACGAGTTACTGAAGAAACGGTAGATCAGCGTAAGGCGAGAATGGATGCTGAGCTCAAGTTACAAATGGGATCATTGTGGTGGTTGTGGTCCTGGATAAAGCAGTTCCCTGGCATTGATTCGTCAAGCACCAATCAGCAGAAATCAGACTATGAACAAAACAATGTGCGGTCATGGGAAACACTTTTTAGCAGGTCTTCCACATCTGAGCTCGCTGCTTTCCCTGTAGACAGCTCTAATGTGAGAAAGGTAATTACAATCTATTTTTAAAACACGTTTGCTTTAGAATGCACAGGCATGTGTAAATTTTTTACCTGCATGGTCTTTTATGGCAGACAGTAGGGCTTATTAAAGAATGGGCAAACACTTTTGCTTCGTCTAGTGAGGTGCCTCTTCCCATGCCATTTCGTGTGGAGCTTCTGGAGAATGGTGTTCAACTGGGGTTTATTGATGGAAATTTAGAGTGTGTGGGTTCATTAGTTGTGACAGTGGAACAGCTTGCTCAATTGCCAACCTTGTCCAACACTCAGGAAACACCACTCCCTAATTGGTTTGTTTATGTAAGGAGGCAAGGCACCACCACAATGCATTCCTTGCCAGGGGAAGGAAGAATTGTCCAAGACCTGAGAAAACAATTACTGGGGAAGGACAATTCTTATACAACATACTATATCAACCGTAATTCATAATACATTTCAGGAGGTACTGATGAAGTTTGGTTTCACCAATTCTCCTTTCAAGTTAGATATACTTCCACTTTCACTTAGTTAAGTGGATGGAAATACCGTGTCAATGTATTTATGTTTTGAAAATCTGGAATCTTTTTCATTAAGTTGTATACAAGTCTTGTATAATAAATAAAAATAAGAGCTTCATTGTAGCTTCCTTGTGCTCCGTCCTCCTTTTTTCATGTTGTTGATTAATTAGGTTCCACTTAAACAAGTGGTATGCTTGTATCATGTCACTTTATGCATGATTTGAACGGTTGGATTTTGTTCATTATATTTTTCTAAGTGCCTTTCAAAGTAAACCAGAATTGCATGTCTTCCAGCTTGAGTACCTTTTTCTTAAGAACTTGTTTGATTTAGTAGTTAGTAAATATAAACCATTTTAAAAATAATAACATTTAGGCATGTTAGCCGGTTGTGATTCTGATTAGAGTTGGTATGGATGGGCCTAAATTTGACTGTCAATCTTGCATAAAGTTACCTTTCAATTACTAATGTCTATTTAATATATAGACTAAATATATAAGAATAATTATATGGAAATTTGGAGGATTTGTGGAGAATCTCTTCTTTTAAGCGATATGATCTTCCTACAATTGTGATTGTATAATTAAATATGGTCATATGGCTGTCAAATTTAAGCCATAGGGACCCCTCATTCTTGTCAAAAGGATAAAAGCACCATATTGCATTACATGCACTCATTTTGTTCTCAAATTCTTGAGAGTTCAGTAAAATAGGAAAAAATGTCAAGTTGCATTACATGAAACAAACAAAATCTATATGATAAGTAAAAGCTACTTAATATGTAAGTATTGGTGTAGTGTGATGGTTAAATTGTGGTATTGTAATTCTTGATGTAATGCCCCAATGGAATGTTTTTCCAAATAATTTATAACAACATAAATTACAAAAAATATGAAGCAAAATAAGATGCTTAAACCCTCATGAAATTATTATTCAACATAGACTGCAATTTCTACACAAAATCAGCACAAACTAGCAAAGTAGTTAACACTGCAAATGCTTCAAATTAACCAGCAAGCTCTTACAACTTATATTTATGATATGAATCATAGTTTTACATGAAAATAGACTATCATAACAACCAAAACACCAGTAACAACAACAAAATGAAATCTAGAACATAAACAACTTCCATACAAATTGGGTGAAATTTACATTGCGTATTTCAATAATGAATTGCCAAACTTCACCCATCAAGCACAAAAGGAAGCTACAACAAATAAATCTGATCTATGATGCTGGAAACAATAGCAAAATGCCCACACAACAAAAACAACAAATCTGGAATAGCAACTCCAAAATTCAATACAAACTACAACCACACACATTGGATATTCCACCTGAACATTGCCAAATTGGTCCCACTTGAAATATGAAAATTTCAAGTCATGGGAATGGACATGACAAATGAAATAACAATAAAAATACACTCCACACAACGGAAAAAAACACTAAAATCCGAACTGCAAATCCACACCTACAAACAAGCACACCACACTAAAATTAGTTGATACGCAATAACCTGTGAAGATTATTTGCACTCCCTAGATGAGAATGTGCTCCCTAATCAAAGGGGTTTAATCTTTGACTTCTACAAGTGATGAGTTATTTTCTACAAGTCACAATCTTATATGGGTTTTTGTCAACAAAAGGATATTGTAGAACATTGAATTCATACAATGAAAAGTTGAGAAGTTGATATGGCAAAAAAATCTTGAAATATGAATTTTCCCGCAAATAAATAGAGAACCAAATCCAAATGCCCCTATGTTGAAGAAATAAATAAGATAATATTATTTTAAACAATATCCCTCCAAATATGCTCACCATTATAACCGCTACAAGATCCTTGACCAAAATTAAACAATAACTCCCCACATGCAAGCTAACATAAAAACTGCCAAAGAATCTACTAATAATTGATTGCCATCTAAACTTGAAGGTTGCAAACCTCCTCATAAGATATGTCACACACTTCCTTGAGAATATACTCCAAAATAGTAATACTAAATTATTATTTGACCCCTTTTATCAAAAATTTAAAAAATAGATAAATCAGGTCCAAATATTCAATTTTAAATATTATTCTCCCAATTTCCATATGTTAGCCCAAGGAAAATATTTGGAATGGAATAATATCTCTTCAAGAATATATTCATTAAAAAGGGGGTATGACACTTGACACCAAGGTTCAAACCTCATTGGGGCATTATTGTTTGAGGATGAGGTCCCCCATTTGTGACCTTACCAGTTCATAGATTCAAGTCAAAAGTGTCTACTCCTCTCCAAAAAAAAGAGATTAAAAGCTACTTAATACAGATGGTAAAGAATCTAATTCCAACACTTGAGTTTTGTATTTCTGTAACACTTTTCCATGGGAGTTAAGCTATGAAATATTTTGTATGATGATCACAAAAGTTGTAATCCTAACACCACAACAAAAATTTAGAAAAATGGCTATAGGAAAGAAAGATGTTCTTCCTAAACTAAGTCATTTAGATTAACATGTCAAGATATTTGTTGATTATCCTAAAGGCTCTAGGTTCTTGTATTCAACAAAAACTATACAATCAACCTTATACACAATTCAAAAAGCTTAGGACTCATGAATTTTATTGATTGTGTAAAAATCATTGTCTTTCATTATTTACTTGCTCCTATGATGGTTGGTTGCATCAAGTTGTTTGTTGATGGATTAGAACTAAGGATCCTCAATGCGACGATAAGGATTATATCAATGAACTAGTTTATAGAGTTGCTAGTAAACATGGTTTTGATTGGAGACCACGAGGCAATTGCCAAGATTTAAGGGGTTGATATACATTGTGAATATAAAAAATTTAATGAAGGGACCCAAGGAAATCCTACTAAAAATGGAATTTGGAAAATAAGCTAGATAGGAAGGTGAGAAAAGTAATACATGCTTAGAGTAACTCAATGCTTCTAGAATCTAAGAACATGAAATCAAAAGCTCAAACAAAAAATAACAAAACAATCAACTCAAACATGCCACAAAGCAAGCAAGAAAGTTGCAATGAAGGAACATCTTATCAATTATGTCCAAGATGCCTTAAAAAATACTTTTAAGTTATTTCTACACACAATAAAGTGATCAAGTGATATATTCTAGAAGAAATATAATTTAGATGGACTAATAAACCTACTAAAAGAGAACCACAACCGACATGTACTATATTGATAAACAAGGTGAAACTAATGCAGTAAAATCTTTTGAAAGTGTATGCAAATCTAAAATCTCTTTATTTAATAGGGAGTATCATATGATTAAAATTATGTGATTGCAAAATCAACAAATCATAGATAACACAAGATTTACATGGAGGAAGCTTTTTTTATTAAAACTCTACACAAGAAAGAGGACAAACATGTACTAATATTTAATAAAGAGATGCATCCATACACTATCACTCTTCATTTTGGTAGCACTTTGGCAACACCTATGTACCTATAAATAATTTCATCACAATACTACTATCTCATGTCTCCAATTTATAAAGAAATAGGAGAGAAATATCATAATCGGTTTCTCAAAATAATGTATCATCAAACCATAGTAAAATATAAAAACTCCCACATCCAAAATGTAGAGGCTCTTGTAACAATAGTAGAATAACTCCTAATGAACCATGACAAAAAAAATAACCTCAATACTAATAATAGATGGCATCTTTGACTTGTAACTCCTCCATAATGACTTATATTACAAGGTAGGAATCTAAAATCATCACCCAACTCATATGGTACCCACCAACAATATTTAAGGTACTATGATATTCAAATTTCATGCCCAAGTTGAGATATTTGTTAAATATAGCTTTGCAACCATCACTACTAACTCCACCTCCTTCATAAACACATATAACAACTAATATCAATATTTTGTGAGAATCTAAACTACAAATGTTTTTCAACTCCACTCTAGGCACCCAAGGATACTTTTCAATAGTGTTGGAATCACATGGATAGTACATATAATTACAAGATAAATGACATCTTAATACTAGAATTCTCTCACTTAATATTATATATTGTAAATATGCTCATAAGTGAAATAAATACATTTAAGTACAAGTATCAAGGCTCATAGACATCCTACATCAAGAAAACTTATTTTTGGTCATTAGCTCAATAAGTGAATCTACAACATTATCTAGAGTGTCAACCTTATCTAAGAATACCTTTCCATTCTTAATAAAAAGTGACTATGGTTTTCCTTTTACTTATCCAACTCATTGCACCTCCAAGTAGAGAGAAAATATAGCCACCAGTGGAACTTTGACTATCCAAGTGACTTGTCCAATCTACAGCAATAAATCCATGTATGTCTAATGACTTGTCCACATCATTAGTACCATGATTATACAAAAAATAATTAGAAACTTCGTGTAGATATCTAAATACCCTCCTATTGAAAGTCCAATACTCTCTACCAAGATCAAACATAAACTTTCTCAAAACTCTCACTACTTGAACAATATCTAGTATGGAGAAAATCACTACATAGATCAAACTACCAACATCACTAGTAAAAGGCATACTAGAAATCCCATAAAAATCATCATCAGATTTAGAACACATGTTAAAAGTAAGCTTACTACCAATAAAGAATGAAATAATCACTAGCTTACAATTATGCATACTAAACCATCATAAAATGGTATCTACATACTTACTTTTACTCAACCAAAGATTTCTATGTGACCAATCTTTATCGATCTCTATCTCAAGAATATGTTTGCATTCCCAAGCCCTTCATATTGAATGTGCCAAAAAAAGAAGAAATTGAGCTCCTTGATCATCACCTTGTTGTTACCAATAAGAAACATATCATCCACATACAAGACAATGATAAGTATGTGACCATCAATAATCTTAATATAAATGCAATGATCTTCCTTTCTCCTAAAAAACCTAATTTCAATACAAAAGCATCAAAATTTTAGTACATCTTGGGTGAATGTTTTAGACCATGCAATGACCATTTCAGCCTAAAAACCAACTATTCTTTTTTTCACATTAAAACCATCAAATCCCCACATATAAATCTCCTCCTCAAGATACCCATGCAAGAAAATAGTTTTAACATCCATTTACTCAATCTCAAAATCACAAGTTATAACAATGGATTAAATAAATATGATAGAAGACAACTTAGCAACAAAAGAGATTTTTTCACTGAAATCAACTACCTTTTCGAGGAGTAGCCCTTGGCCACTAGTCTAGTCTTGTATCAGTCTAACAGACCATTTGCACTAAATTTTATTTTGTACACCACTTGCAACTAATGTCTTCCTTCCCTTGAAATTTTTGATAAAATCTCAATTATCACAACTATCCAAGATCATCATCTCCTCTATATGGCTTACATCCAAGACTCACTATCCTCCAAATAGAAAGCCTCCCTAAAATATCTATATTCAACATAAGTACTCAACAAAGAAAATACATTACAAAAATCTAGTGGGTTATACCTATCAACTAGATTTTGTTGTCTTGTGGACCTCTTCAAGGTAGGAGTAATGGGCTTTATTTGTTCTATGTTCTCATCCTACACATCATCATCTAAACCCTCTTCTTCTTCTCCATCCTCTAATCCATCTAATTGTTCTTCCATGTGTGCATCTTCTTGATTTTCTATTCTTGTTTCAAAGTGTGCTATTTCTTTCTTTCTTTTTCCTTTTGATTTCCTTCACCTGGATAAGCTTTAAACTCCTTAAAAATAATCTCTCAAAAAAATATTTTGTGCATTAAAAAATTCCAAAAGCTTATAGCATATTGGCTTTTATTTTTTAGGTGCACGCTCTAGTAGGTTTTTTCAAATTCTAGTTTTTGGTAGGAGTTCTTGTCCATGGAGGGAAATTTAGGGGACCCTCCCAAGGCCCTTTAATCTAAAACCTTGGGTCTACAACCATGTCACATGTTCTTCTTTGTAATAAACTTGATAGACCTTTGGGTTGTGTACATCACACTCATAAAAACGATGTGATTCACAATGGCTCATAATTTTCACACGATAAGACCAATCAATCTTGGGTTGAGTGGATCTCGAGATAGGGAATTTTAGGAGTTCAAAGTGAGGATCAATCTAAGATTACATTATCTAATGAAGGCATTGATGTTGTTCTCTCAAACTCACTCATGGATGAAACTATTTCAAGTATGGAGAAGGATTTGGTAGGTAAGTTCTTTCTCTCTTCCCTAACATGGATCTAGTTTGAAAGTGGGTCTTTGAGGCTTAAAATCTAAAAGGAAGTGTCCATGTTAGTGCTATGGTTGATGGTTTATTATTTATTTATTTATTTATCTCAAGAAGATATGAAAAAAGTGTTGATTGGTGGTCCTTGGTCTTTTGTCAATACAAATAAAAGAAATAAACTCTCCTTGTGTAAGTGGAAACCAAGTTTCGGTCTAGTTGTTGATCTTCATGTTGTGGCTCCCACTTGGTTTAGGTTACAAGGTATCCCTTTAGAATATTTGAACCCAAATAGTTTCCAAATTACTGATAGTTTTTTTGGTTAGCTTATAACTATAGATAAAATAACTTTGGAGAAAAATAGACTACTTTTTGCAAGATTATGTGTTAATGTAGAACTAAATAAGTTACTCCCTACATATATCACCCTCCATTCCATATTTGGAATTTGGAGACAATAAATTATTTATGAAAATTCTGAGTCCTATCAAAATTGTGGTAGATTTGTGCACCTTATTGATAAATGCTCAAAATCCCTTCCTAAAACTGTTGAACAAAAAATAAGTGTGAAGAATTTAAAGATTAGCATTTTCATAAAGACATAATAAGGTACTTGGATGACAAAGAAGACTGTCATAACCAGTTGATGGTATCAATTGAAACCCAAGATTAAGACCAAGGTCCAACAACTCGAGTCTTCCTATTCTTACCATGGAGATGAGAGAAAAATAAAAAAGTCTTCTCTAGAGGAAGTCAACGCTAGGAATCCTGGTAAAATTGACAAGGATGAAAATGATCATTTGATGGGGAATGGGAAATAAATACCAAATGAGACTCAAAAATATTTAGCAAAGAATAGGAAATTCCTCATAAGGTTTTGCCATCTTAGTCTGAAGGAATGGACGACGGGGAATTATTAGAGAACCCTAATAATAAGGAAAACTCAGATTGTGTTGATAAAGAGGGAAAGTAAAATGAACAAATTCAAGAAATATTTAGTCGCGAAAGATCCTTGTTATCTATTTTTGAAGAAAACAGTGAAGGTACAACACAAACAAAGCAATCGCAGAAAGGGAGCCTTGATGGCAATCCTAACAACAATAATAAATTATGACCCTCTTAGCAAGACTTTGGTCATACCCGTTCAATTAGTTAAAGGGAATATGTTCCTCAGGGTAATGATTAGACTCTAGTTGGGAAAGGGAAGGGGAAAATTAATTTAAAAAAAAGGAAATTAAAAAACCAGTAGATGTGGTTTCAGATAGCAAAGTGGATATCCTTACTGGGAAACAACAAACCCTAGAGGTATTTTCGTTTAGGAAATTCAGAAAATGATGCTTTGCAAAAATTTGTTTAGGGGGCTCCATTCTTCCTGTTAGCAGATAAGAAATTATTCTTTGTCTCGCAATAAAAAAGGTGTAATAAAAAGAGGGCTTATGATTTCCTTGCTCTTAAATTGGAATTCAAATGTTGTATCTTTAGGTGAAGATTGTTGTTCAAGGGAATAGTTTTAGAGTTTAAGTAAAAATCATCTCATCAAATATTAGAGGGATGAATAATCCCCAAAATTATTTCTATCTTAAAACTTGCATTCTTGATAATAATAAAAATTGATATATTTCTCATTCAAGAGACTAGAATGGTGGGATCAATATTTTCCCAAACCTTAAACAAGGTTTAGCCTAGGTCAAATTATGTTGAGGGGACTTCAAGAGGTATTGACATGATGTGGAACCCTTCAATGAATTGGAAATTTATTGAACCCTTAGAAAATTACTTGCTTACTTCATTAACTCATTTATTGACTCAAGAATCTTGGGTCATAGCTAATATCTATGCCTTGAACTCTAGAGTAGCTAGAAAACATATGTGGTAAAAGCTTACTAATACTATCAAGCAATTACATAACCACATATAGATGTTGGTTGGAGACTTTAATACTCCATTATATCCTTTACAAAATCTTGGAGGTTTAGATGATTACTCAAACAATATGGTTGGTTTTTTCAACTTTTTAAACTAAAACTGGCCTAGATGTTGTTGAGATGAGTGGTGGTGCCTTTATCTGGTCCAATATAAGGATGGTGAATAATATTATTCAATTCAAGTTGGATAATTCTTATCTCTAACTCATGGAATTTTATTTCCAATCTCCATCTTTCTACTCTCCCTAGAGTGGGTTTGAAACACAATCCTCTTATTTTGAATTGGGTTATTCACAATAGGAAAGGAGCTTACACCTTGAAATATGAAATAATATGGGTCTCTCATCCCAACTTTAGGAACTAGTTGTAGGATTAGTGGAAAATCCTTGTCAAGGGCTTCACTATGTTCTTCCTTGCACACATGTTAAAGAATGTCAAAGAAAAAGTTAAGGGATGGAATAATTTAACTTTTGGAAATGTGTTTGGTTAGAAGGACAATATTTTAAGAAGGTTGAAAGTGGTTCAAGAAAAAAATTCTCAAGGTATCAATGATTAGGAAATTTAATAGGAGAAAAAACTTAGAGAGGAGTGGCACACAATTTTATTCAAACACATCTTTTAGAAGAAAAAATCAAGGGTTCAATGGCTTACAAAATGTGACATGAATACTTGAGGGACGGTGGGCCTAGCTTGATTGGCTAAAGCATCCTGTTGCAGGCAAGAGGTCACGAGGTCTAGTCTCCCCACCGTCCATGTGGTATCAGAGGGTGTGTTGTTGTGCCAACGCCACTGGTCATGTGAAAAAAGTTTACCGGGCAAACTGCAGTTTATAGGGGGATGGATACCTGACCGATTCCTGTAGTCTAAAAAAAAATGTGACATGAATACTATATTTTTCCATCAATCTACTTTAAAGCATAAGAAAATGAATTCTATTATCAGACTAGAGGATAAAGAGGGAAACCTCTTTTCCTTGGATGATCAACTTGGTTCTATTGCCACTAACTATTTCAAATCTCCTTCAAGAACACCAACATAATCCTACACTTCTTGTTGCCATGTTGAATTCCATTTCTCGTATCCTCTCAAATGATGATAACAAGAATATGATCAAAGATATTTCTGAACATGAATTTAGTACTATTACATACCATAAATTTGGACCTTGAACTTTTAAAAATTAAAATTATTATCTTTTTTTTGGATAAAAGGCATTATGCCTAAAATATTATTGATAATATTTAAAATGATTATCTTGCATACCACTTCATTAAAAATCATGAGTTGACCCAAGGCATGTTATTTGTTGATTTATAGGTTGGGTGGTTGTATTTAAATACATCCCCTAATCTATTTGATGCAAATACATGAATTAATAAGGAGCATGCCAAGTTTTATTGATATAATATTGTGAGAAAATTTTAACAATATTTATTAGAGAAATATTAGAGTGTGTCATCTTAGGTCTATTATACACTTTCTTGATATCACCAAGCCTTTATTTAGAGTTGCAAAATTGGTTTATAGGGTTTGACTAAGTATAACAATCCTTGCAATTCGACATATTCCTTGAAGGTGTTTGTAAAAACCCCTTATCCTTTGCAAATCCAAACACCAAAATTGAGACAAGAATGTTCTAGTTTATATAAAATAACTAGACTAGTTCCATTAGTTACACGTTTAATTCTATGCATTGGGATGAGGTTCACACTCACATAAATCACTTCCACATTTATAGAGGTGACCCAAATTATGCACAGTCATTTTATAGGTGGGTGAGGGTACCAAATTCATGAATCTTAGCAAATGATTTTCTAGCATTTGGATAGAGACATCTAAATAAAAAATAGAGCTAAATATCCATATAATCAACTAATTCAATTTTCATATTTGATCAAACATTAATTATAATATATTTTTTAAATTTTTTTGTTAGAGGGTTTCATATCAAATCCACATAATCATTTAGCTACCTAATATGGGAGCATGAGCCTTAGGTTGCAACCTCTTTGACTGAGATCCAAGGATTGAGGGGTATTCATTCCACCAAAGTTGCCTAAGGCATGATCCCGACCTCATCCCTTATGGTGTTGAGGTCTTACACTCAACAATACTTGATCCTTGGTGGGCTCATTCAAAACCATTCAACTTCACCAGTAGACCAAGGGTCCATTAACATATAACATTTATTTTTATTATCATTCTTAATTCCTAAATCCTAAGCCCTTTATTATTATTTAATTATTTTTCTTAGTTAAATTATAGTGAGAAACACATACACAGTTTATTTTTTCATTAAAATTTGGAAGGCTCTTCAATAAAAATAAAATAAAATTTGAATTTATATATTTTTTGAGAAATAAATTACCTTTTACAAATAATCTAGGCTAATTAATTTAAATAAAACAATTTAGTACTATTGATTTTGATTAATTTTGGAGTTAGATCGATAAATAGAAAGAAATAAATGTGATAATTAAATGAGAGGAATTATGTACTCAACTATAGAAGAGGCAATGTGGAGATAATGTTGACGACACACCAAACTAATTCACTACTTAAAAAATTTAATATCCTCCATCCAAAGATTATCTCAATATAAAAATAGATGCAAAAAATCTTATGGTTCAATATCACATGTTATAGATATGATCCCAATCACCATGGATTTGAACTTTGATGCACATATTTGAATCGGTAAAGTCTAGACTTGTGAAACATGTTCACTTTGATCTATGATATTTGATGTGTTTGTAAGGAGTGTAATGTTTATAAACACTCTAAGGGAATCTACTAGATCATTAAAGTCCAATTCTAGGTCAAAGCCCTAGATCAGTTGACTTTACATCTAAGAGATAATATTTGAAGGTAATGTATACATGTGTGTATGTGGCCAATATGTAGATAATGTAGATTTTGATTTTTTTATCCCTTTATAAATTGCCATGTCTAATAATGATTTATCTTTGCTCTAACCTTTAAATTAAATGCACATTGAATGTTTTGAAATACCAAGACCTAGTAGCATGCCATCCAAATATGCATTAAGTCAATGCAACAACTAGTGAAAAGAGGCAAAAATTTAAAATTCAAATTGGAGGTTCATTTTCATGTGACACGAGTGATGCAAAATGAACTTGGACAATATAATGATAAATATTGAGGTAGAGAGTGAGTATATTTAAATAAGTACAAATAGAGAATAATAAATGAGAAGTAAATGACCAATGTATATGAATAAATTTAAATAAAAATAATAAAAAATAAGATCGTGAACCAAATCTAATAGAAAAACAAGTGCCACATAGTGGCAAGTACCTTCCTTTATAATATTGTAGTGGTAATAGTAATCATAGTAATTTAATATGTAATATGCAAGAGAAGGCCTAATAAATAAGGCATATAATGCATATAGGATTATGATTTATGAACAATTGTGGTAATTTGATGTGTATGTGGTTGTGGAAATGTCTTGTCTATGTGAACTTGTTTGATGAACTCAATTTTCATGTTCATTTGCATTTGTGTTGATGTCACTACTTGGTGGGAATTTGATAGATTGTTGTGGTGTTGTATTGTACTATCAAGTTTTCAATGCATCAAATCCAATACATCTCACCGCATTAAATGGATTGGAGTAATGATTTGTTGATCAATTATTTTCATTTGTTCTAATGTTCAAGTGTCAATTCAGAGATTATTCCCCACAAGAGTAGAGAGTAAAAAATGACTAGGTATAGGTTTGGGGTCTATTGGGATATGGAGTAATGGTTGTGGAGAAGCCTTGTCCATGTGAACTTCTTTGTTGATGTTACTACTTGAATACTCTCCTTACTAATCTAAACTATTAGTGGGAAGTGTCGAGTTTTGAGGGCATCAAATCCAATACACATTATTGAATTGAATGAATTGGAGTAATGATTTGTTCATTGATTAGTTGAAATAAATGTGTTTTTGAATTTTAACTAACGACATAGTGGGGTGGACATGAACAAAGTAGTGATTGGCGTGGTTCTTTCAAATATTTACCCATGCAATGTTTAATATACTATGGCCGAGTGAGTGATTTATATTAATTAATAGTAAGTATTAACAAAGCTGTCAAATTTAATTAAAAATGGCCACTTGATCTCACATTTGTCTAACATGAGCTTGACTTGGGGTATTTATCTTAGGTTACACAATCTTTCATTATTGTGGTTCAAATTTTCATAGTATTATGTGTAATATTTGGTGTTTTACTATGAATGAGGATAAAGGGAAAGATCAACCAAAGGGGCAAACAACACAAGGGTTAGATCTAAACACAAATCAAAAGCCCAATTAACCAATTAAACCCATTACCAATGAAGTGAAAAGCTAATAATTGCATGAAATAAACAAGAAATGAATGGAATTCACTAAATCAAACCCTAATTTTACCTCACCCAAGAATGCAAGTCATTACTCCATTGTTGAATTATGCCTTGAGATGTTGGATTGCTCAAGCTAGCATAACCCAATTGTGCAAAAGCTCAAAAGATGGATATGGAAATCAAATTGTTCTGAAGATCAATATTGCAAAGAGAGAGGTCCTTTGAATGAAGGATGAAGCTTATTTTGTAGATTTCAGAATATCTAATCGATAGTGGAGATTGAAAGATGAGATCAATGGTTGAGAGTGAATTAAGGGGTGAGGATCCATACATGAAGATGAGAGGGTTAGTTAACTAAAGCTTCTCCCTAAAATTTAGGAAGATATTATAGGATATTTTGGAGGAAGATAAATTCAAATTTGAAATCAATTTGAATTTGAATTTGGGAATATTCCTTTTGGAGGGAATGTGCAAACTAAATGAATTTAATAATTTATTTAATTATTTGAAGAATGTTAGCTAATTAAATAATTAGTAAATTATTATTATGAGGGATGAGAAGATTTATGGTTTTTAATTAAATAATTAAAAATTATTTAATTAGGTGGATGATAAGAGAATTAGAAATTATAAATAGTAAAGATTATTTAATTAAGGTGGGGGATAAAAGAATTTATTAAATTTAATTAAAATATTAAAATAATTTAATTAAGGTGGGAAAGAGGAAAATTGAATGTAATTAAATAATGAAGATTATTCAATTAAGGTGATAAAGAAAAATGACGAATTAATCAAATAATTAATATTATTCAATTAATAGAGGAAAATAGTTAGTTTAATCAAATAATAAAAAAATATTTAATTAAAATTGATGAAATAGAGATAATGAGTGAAATTGATGAAAATGATGAAGTACAGGAATGTGTGATGCATTAGATAATTTTAGGTGTCTACATTTTACCCTCTTTGAGATAATGTACTTATTACGTTGTTTCAAAGACATGCTGCTAATTTGGAAAAAAAAATGATGCCTCACTATGCCCGAGCGGACAAGGGAATGATGAGAGGATGGTAGGCTTTGGAAAAAATTCAGGAAAACATTATGATGACCCATTATGCTCTAGCAGGTGAAGGAATGATGGGAGGATGGTAGGTTGCCCCCTCAAGAGATCAACCGAGAAAAAAAATAGGTCGAGCTCACGACAAGAAGACGTGATAGGTTCCGTGAAGAAGGGGATGAAAAATCAGGTCCTAGTTGATGAGGAAATAAATCAAAAAGATCTAGGAAGGATAAAAATGGGATGCATGGGGTGGGAGGGATGAAATCTAGGGTTTTGGGGTCTATATAGGCCCTTGGGGATCATTTTCACCTCATTTGCACTCTCATAACTCATAGATTTTAGAGATTTGAGTGAGATTTGGTTGCAAAGCTGCTACAAAGATGGTCCTCATTCCTTGAGCTACACACTGCATAGGAAAATTTCATTAGTTCGAGTGGGTAGCCAAAGCAGATCCCCTAGTACGCATCTAACCCTTTCGTAGTTAGGCGTAGGTCTAGGTGTAATAAATGCTAGGTCTAGGGAGTCCATCAAATGTGTCGATCTAAGATTGACACTTTTGAACATCGATGTGATATGTTTGAAACTTGACACGACGCTTTTGATTCTGTCATGACTCATTTCTAAAAGTGTGTCACTTATGAAAAGTGGTTCATTTTTTTGTTGTGGAAAAGTGACATGTTTGCAAAATGGTTTACTTCTGATTGTGATAAAATGATGCTCTTTGAAAAATATTTTGCTTATGATTGTGATAAAATGATGCTCTTTAAGAAAATATCACTTTTGATTCAAGGACTTGAAAATTTAGTTTTTTTTTCAATTTTTTTGATAAATTGACGTTGTGGGTGTTATGATTGTAGGATGTATTTGATCCTATTCTCTCTAGGGAATAATGACTATGGGTTTTGGACTAAATGGCCCATCTTAGTGTGATGGATGTCAAGTTCCTAGGTGTTATTGGTCTATTTCACAATGCTTAGATGATAGAGATTTGCGTACATAAGGTGTTCATGACTATTATCGTCGAGAGATGGCATTCAAGACCACATCCTTCAAGTTCCCTATTATCATGGCCACTATCACTCTTGAGGATGTGTGGTTGATTCTTAGGATCCCTTTTGAGGGTGCTCGGGTCATCTATGATCTAGATTCTAGTGCAGAGGCATTAGAGCGGGTATTGCTTGATGATGACCTAAATATTGATCTGATGGCTAGATAGAATTTTGATCATACATTGGAGTTATTGATGAAATCATATTGGTCATAGTGGGGCTTATCTACAAAAAGGTCATGCTAGACAGATGACCTAGGGGGTTCTTGGTTGGACGCGACCACATTCTTGAGCATATGATGTTGGATGGAGTGGTATTTGCATGGGGACCTTACATATTGGTACATTTATATCATGATATGAATCAAGTAGTGTAAAGGTTAGCTTCTTGTTTGTTGGTAGGTGTTACATTACTTCATATCTAGGCATGGGAGCACATTTCTATTATATGACCCATTGGAGAGGTAGCCCGAGTAGTGGGAGACCTGTTTGTTTGTAGATATGACACATTATTGACACGACAAAGGCCAAGGACCTTGACTAATAGAGGAGGATCATCGATGAGATCAATGAGTTCACTTGGAAACCTTGGTTGCATTGTGAGGCATGGACCAATGATGACATTCACCTTCCATACTATCGACAAACATAGTGGTTGATTGGGAGGACACCGCATGTATTCTAGAGAGGTACTTGCTAGATAGATTCTGAAGATAGTTTGGTGAGGCATAAGGTTTATCTACCCCTTATTACCATGTGATGTTTTCTAGGACTCAAAGGGAGATCATAGAGTGGGGGCCTATGGATGTTCCATAGATACTTGTTACAAATTTCATCCACTTGAAGTCATTTGAGTGGATATGGGAAGATGGTGTTGAGGATCAAGGCACAACTCTTGAGTACAATGCATGGTGGATCCTGCAAAGACCCTTGAGGTTTACAAACCCTGATGGTGGTGCATTGGAAAAATATAGGAGGAGAAAGCAAATCCCGGTAGGTCTTGTCGATAGAGACAAAGGGAAAAGGCCAAGGAAACTAGAGGAGAGGGTGGAGGTCCCAATTAGGGAAATCAATAGGTGATAATGCCCATGATATCACCTAGAGGAGATCGACAGAGGGATGAGTAGAGTGGAGAGGACATGCCCAAATGGGGAGACCCAAATGATTCCTGGCTTAGAGTAGCTCTCTTTGAGCATGACTAGGCTTGCAAAGAGCGAGATGACTTTAGAGCCAAGAGGGACACCCTCATTTTTCAACTAGCATAAAGGATAACTAAGAGAGATACAAAAATATCTTGTTGCCAACAGGAAGAGGCACATGTGGTGCAATTAACAACAGAGAGGGACATAGCACAATACTGAAGGCAGTAATTAGAGCCTACAAGACAGGGGAAATGGTGCCCATGGAAAATCATATGAAGGATGTGAGGTTACTCACATAGGAGGCTACATATCATAAGACTTTGTACGAGGTTTTGAAACTTGTTAGGTAGAGATCCCCCAAGTTCTTTATTAGGAGCGTAGTTGTAGGAAAATTAGGGAGATCCGATGGGAGATTAGTTGGTCGTACTTTGATAGTATCATCACAACTAGAGTCATCAAGGGGACAAGCATACTAGCTAGGGCCTACAAGAGGACAGGAACAACAAAGGGTTCCTCATCCTCTTTCTCTAGGTTGGGAAGAGAGGGGTAGCTCTATGTAGCTATATCTTTGATTATATTTTGATGTACAGATACATTGTAGACACATTCTTTGATGATGCAAATATATTGATGGCTCTTGATAACCCATTTTTCACACATTCGATGTATATATTTTGTATCATGATGCACTTTTGATGATATACGAGATATTAGATGAGATTTTGATGTGATTTGATATGGTGTTATTATATATGTGATTATGTGATTTGACAAGATGTATGATATGTTATGATGGATGACATGATGATTGTTAGATTAATGATGACATGACACGATGTTATGATGTATGGATATATGATTTCTATGATATGATTCTTTTGTATTTTGATGATATATTTGATGACTATGTGATTATAGATGCATAATGTCATGTTTTTGTTGAAAATGGAGGTAATTATGTAGCTTAATGCTTTGTAAAACTATGAGATTATAGATCTAATTAAGTGTTATTTATTAAAAATTCTTTGTAGATGATTATCTGTTTAGATTCATTTTACCATTTGTAGAAGTAGACAAAAGATTGTAGAAGAATAAGACCAGAATATAGAAGTGACATAACATATATCGTGGAGAAACCCTTTCAGGAAAAAACTCCACCACCAAAATCAATAGTGATTGTATTATTTAACCTTAGAACGAGATTACAATAATTCTTTATCAATCCTTGCTTGAGATGCTTCTTTTTCCTTCAACAATTCTTCTTCACAACCTACAATAAAATTTGATAAAACTCTCTTCAACTTGCTGCAATTTATAGACAATAATGAGCCTTGTAAACTCCAAAGAGTTTACAATTACAAAGCACAAAGCTTATCTCACGAATCCTACACCCATTCTTTGCAAGTAGAGTTCTTCCATGAAAAACAATGTCAAACCAAGTCCTTCATCAATTTGGGTGTCCAAAACTAAAGTCCTAACTCAATGTTGATTACGAAGATATCTTGTAAGCTCCTCCTCAAAGTTGGCACCCAAGAATGGACCCACTTAACTCAACCTTATAAAATATATTATCATGCAAAACTGTTAACTCCAAGATGCCAACTTGGGCACCCAAGATGGGTCCAAGTCAATCTATGTTAACTGAAACACATCTCTCCACCATTCATGCAAATATCATGTATGATTGATCATACCCACTTAATTGAATGTATAACCTGTTATCTGCCATGTAACTCAAGTCATTAGTCATGCATTCCAAGTCAACTGAAGTCAACTAATATTCAACTAAAACTAACTGCATGCAACTAAAGATAACTGAACCATAACTGAACTAAACTGAACTGAACTCCATGCATGTAAACATCAATTCCTAACTTCTAGGATCTTAACATGCATTATTGAAGTGTTATCTTTCTCCAAACAGTTAACTTAACTCAAGGTGGGTTCCGCCTTCCATGTGGGTGCCCCATGTGCTCCTATTTTGTAGGAGCTCTTCTTGGGCGTCCCCACATGTTCCTATCATTTAGAATTAATTACAAATGTCAATTTGCATGTTAATTTCATTTGAATTTAATCTCTTTCTAATCCTAGTGTTGGGGAAAAATTTCCAAGGACTTAGGAGATACATGAAATATGTTTAGGATTGCAATTAAATGGCATCCTATTCCCAACATTCTCCCACTTGACATTATACATTGTAATTATTCTAAACAAGGAATCATTATTATAAATCAAGTACAGGACTCAAGGTCAATGACCTTCCTGCACCAACTAATCAATCCATGCCAGCTTCAAATGCAACTTGCATATCATGAAGCTCTAAGCAAATGATTAATACTCAAAACCAAGAGAACTTATTTGTAGGAACTGGTTTTGTAAGATAATCTTCAACATTAATCAAAGTGTCAAATTTCTCAATTAATACCTTCCCACTGTCAACCATTTCTCACACAAAGTGATACTGAACATCAACATGCTTAGTACGAGCATGATACATAGGATTTTTGGCTAAATAAATAGCACTCTGAGTATCACATTCAAGTCTAATTTACTTGCAATTAAAACCAATACCTTTCCCAAGTCTCTGTAACCAAACTAGCTCTTTGGAGGCATGTGAAACTGCCGAGTGTGTTGAACTCATGTCCAACCAAGGTGTAGGCTTCTTGGTCTTTACTATTAAAAAATAATTTTCTTACAAGTAACCATTCCAACATATATCTCTTACCATAAGAGAACTCAATCCTCACCTATTTTTCCAAGTATCCATGAGGACCTGTAACCAACCAATCCATGCCAAACTCCAAATTCAACATAGCACTATCATGAAGTAATCAAGCAAATGATTAATGTAACCAATACATAAGAGAACTACTCAAGATCAATGTCAAAGCTCCAATCATGAATCAAAAACATAAACATGACAACATGATCTAACCATCTCTTCCAAGGAGATCACATGCATCATAACATACATAAACATCCTAGTCTCAAGAGAATGAGTACCATGCCAAACTCTAAACGCATATCAAGAGTAAACCATGACATAATAGCAACCATTCTAAACCAAGAAAAAACATACCCCCAATCACATGAAGATAACCTTACCAATGATGCATCCACGTCACTACCAACAACTCCCACTGAATCGTGGTACGAGCTACACATGGCATCATGACTACCATCTTCTTCATGAATATCACTCTTTAACATCAAGAAAAGAGTCATCATTAACATATTTACATGAAATGATCAATGCATGATTACCGTCATCCGAGGATTCCTTTGTAGAAGAATCAAAACTCTTTTTCTTGTTCTTACAAACCTTCTCCACATGTCTTGGTTTCCCACAGTTCCAACACTTTACCTTACTCTGTCCTTCATACTTACCCTTCCCTTCCTTGTCTCCCTTAGGTTCCTTTTTCTCAGGCCTACCTTTTACAAACAAGGCATCTTGGATTTCCGTTTTAGACTTCCTCCTCATCTCCTCTGATAGGAGAGTAGGAATTATACTGTCCATCTTTGGATTTGCACCACTACCACTGATAGCAACAGTTAGATTTTCCCAAGATTATGGTAAAGAACAAAGTAACAAAATGCATTTATCTTCATCTTCTAGCTTTACATCTATAGATGCTAACTGACTTAGAATCAAATTAAAAGCATTCAAATTATTTGCAACAAAATCACCATCTTTCATCTTGAAAGAATACAATTGTCTTTTCAGATACAACTTATTAGTAAGACTTTTGGTTTGATAGATATCACCTATTCTCTTCCACAACTTATATGTGGTAGTTTCATTTGAAACATTCAAGAGAACAACATCAGCAAGACACAATCTTATTGTCCCTCTTGCCTTCTTATCAAGCTTAGCCCAATCCTCATCTGACATTGTTGTAGGTGACTTTTTCTCATTACCAACAGCTAACCACTAAACTCTCTCTTCAAGGAGATCCTCCATTTTTAGTTTCCATATCTCATAATTAGATCCATTGAATCTTTCAATATCTAAACGAGAATTAAAACTCATTGCAACAAACTTATTTTCCAAAATCAGCAATAACACAATAGTAAAAGCTCCCACTACAACCAAAAAACCTTCAAACTTTTAAGAGAAAGGCATCCCAAACTCTACCCCAACCGTTAGCCCTGATACCAAATGTTGAAAATGAAGGTAATTATGTAGCTTAATACTTTGTAAAACTATGAGATTGTAGATCTAATTAAGTGTTCTTTGTTACAAATTATTTACAGATGATTATTTGTTTAGATTCATTTTACCATTTGTACAAGTAGACATAAGATTGTAGAAGATAAAAGTGACACAACATATACCATGGAGAAACCCTTTCGGGAAAAAACTCCACCACCAGAATCAATAGTGCTTGTATTATTTAACCTTAGAAAAAGATTACAATAATTCTTTATTAATCCTTGCTTGAGATGCTTCTTTTTCCTTCAACAATTCTTCTTCAAAACCTACAATAAAATCTGATAAAACTCTCTTCAACTTGCTGCAATTTATAGACAATAATGAGCCTTGTAAACTCCAAAGAGTTTACAATTACAAAGCACAAAGCTTATCTAACAAAACCTACGCCTATTCTTTGTAAGTAGAGTTCTTCCATGAAAAACAATGTCAAACCAAGTCCTTCATCAATTTGGGCATCCAAAAATGAAGTCCTAACTCAACGTTGATTATGAAGATAACTTGTAAGCTCCTCCTCAAAGTTGGCTCCCAAGAATGGGCCCACTTAACTCAGCCTTATAGAATATCTTATCATGCAAAAGTGTTAACTCCAAGATGCCAACTTGGGCACCCAAGGTGGGTCCAAGTCAATCTCTGTTAACTGAAACATATCTCTCCACCATTCATGCAAATATCATGCATGATTGATCATCCCCACTTAACTGAATGTATCACCTATTATCTGTCATACAACTGAAGTCATTAGTCATGCATTCCAAGTCAACTGAAGTCAACTAGAATTCAATTGAAACTAACTAAATGTAACTGAAGATAACTGAACCATAACTGAACTGAACTGAACTGAACTGATATTGAATTGAATTGAACTGAACTGAACTAAACTAAACTCCATGCATGTAAACATCAATTCCTAACTTCTTGGATCTTTGCATGCATTACTGAAGTGTTATCTTTCTCCAAACAGTTAACTTAACTCAAGGTGGGTTTCACCTTCCATGTGGGTGCTCCTATTTTGTAGGAGCTCTTCTTGGGAATCCCCACATGTTCCTATCATTTAGAATTAATTACAAATACCAATTTACATGTTCATTTCATTCGAATTTAATCTCTTTCTAATCCTAGTGTTGGGGAACACTTTCCAAGGACTTAGGAGATACATGAAATATGTTTAGGATTGCAATTAAATGGTATCCTATTCCCAACAGTTTTGATGGTTATCGATAAATGATACAATGTTATGATGATAGTAATAATTTATGGATGCAAGATGCGATGTATAATTTTTTGTGTATGTCATGATACATGTATAGAATAGTTAGTATGATGAGAAGGATATAAGAAAGGATAGATGACTAGAATAAATGATTGGTATATGTATGATTAGAGAGATAGATGAATGATTTAGATGAATAGGATAATATGATCAAATATCAAGAAAGCTATGTTATTAGTTCAATTTTGGAGATGAAATAGGATAGGTGATTTTGATTTTGTTTTATGTTATGCTAAAGAATGTAGAGAAATCCTTAGTCTGATATAACAAGTAGACACTATGAACCAAGGTATGAAGAACCAGGGTGACATCATATCTATTGCATGGACTTTGACTCTGCAAACAAGTAGGAGTATCCTTGTTCATCCCTGACATACTAAAACCTTGTTTGATGATGTGAGAGAATGAAGCCTCAAAGAAAGTGTAGTGTAGGAAATTGTATACCTTTACAATTGCAAACTATGTTTGGGTCCCTTAATTTATTGGACTTAATTAATCTTCTATTTTTCCAAATTATGCATTCCAAAGCCTTATTTTTACCATTTTCCAAAAGGGGAACCAACATTTAATTAATGAAATCAATAATTAAATCACATTGGAGCATGTGTCCTAGACTTATAGGCCAAGACCCATTCGCCCAAGGGTAAATGGGTCCCCTTTAAGTCCTAAGAGTGACATTTTATTGATTCAAATTCAACTTACAATTGTTGACTTTTGGAATCTAATTTTAGGGAAATTAGATAAACACCTATAAATACATAGTCTTTTTATCATTTGAAATATAACACACATGACGTGACTTTATTAAGCAATCCTATTGAGAAAATATTATTTTCAAGAGTAGATTTATCAGTCATTTGTTGCAGCAATCAAGATCCTAACAACATGACCAAGTTTATGTGTGTTCACATCATGTTATGAAGGCTAATATGCATTGTTGATTCTAAAGCATCCAAGAATTTCAAGTATCCAAATCAATCAAGCAAGGAAAGATCAAGTTCCATGTAGAGATGTGTTTGACTTCAATCCTGTAAGGGAAGCCATTGAAGGGTGGTGAGTTGTAGTAAGCATTGTTCATTCATCATTTCCTTCTCCTTTGTCATTATCTTTCTATCAAGGTTTAATTACCAAAACTAGGGTTTGACCAAGGAAAACCCTCATACAAAAAAAAAAACAATTTTTCCTTTTTGTATGTGTAGATTATAGGTTGATGAAGAATTGAAGAGATGTTGAAGGAGCAATTTTGCATTGTTGCAGAAGTTATCATCATTGTTGTCAAGCCACAACAAGCCACAAAAACTAAGTTTTAGAATTTATTCCCAACTTTCTGACAGTGGGACCTATGACAAATAGAAGCCAAGATCTAGCATCAAAGGGCTATTAAAAGTTGTTTTGGAAGCCTTGACAAGGACCCATTTGCCCAGGGGTGAACCAGTCCTTCAACAGGTCTCAAAACAAATTTTTGGTGACATGTACATGTGTCCAAACCCTTCTCAAATCTACCTACAAATTGTCATTTCAGTTTTTGTACTTACAAGAATTTTCATTTTAGGTGTTAAGTCTTATTGTTCGATTAGTTTGAGTGTTCCAAATCATTTCAATTTAATTCTAGATCTTACCTACTATCCTAAGGACTGAGATCCAGGTCTGATTGAATCACCATTGAGGTTGAAAGTGAATCTTTACACCTTGTGATCTATTTCCTAATGAAATTCCCTTGGGGAAAGTCACCTATAAAGATCCCTATAATCTCTACACAAATAGAAACCTTATTTTTGGGGATCCTCTTTCTCAAAATTTCATAAAGTTAGGGCTTATGCACAAAAGGCATAAAGAACTTGGTGTACAAAATTCATTGTATTGCCTGAAACTATCTCTACATACACAAGGCAAGTATTCACCAAGTTCATATTACAAGAACATCCCACAAACACAACATATGAAAGAAGTGACTATGCCCCATTATTATAGACATCTAAAAGAATCTAAATGCATCACACATTTCATAATTCATCACTTCCATCAAAATTGATTCACTTTATGCATTTTTCATCATTATTTCTCTAGTTCCTCATTTTTCCTCTATTAATTGAATGATTTTTAATTATTTGATTAATTCATCATTTTCCTCTTTTCATGTTAATTAAATAATTTTGATTATTCAATTAATCCTAATTTTCTTCCATCCCACCTAATTAAATAATTTTTAATTTTTTAATTAGAAAAATCTAGTTTCCTCTCATCTCACATAATTAAATAATTTTTAATTTATTTAATTATCTAATTTTTCCTCCAACTTGTAGATGCAATATTTTATTTTCAAAGTGGAATATTCTTTTTCTCTCATAATTAAATAAATTTTTAAATTTATTTAATTACCTAATTTCCCTCTCAAAGAAATATTCTATTTTAAAAAATAGAATATTCTCTTTTTAAACTAATTTTCTTTAAACAAGGAGATATTTTTAGTCAACTAAATCTCTCATCATTTCTCTACTATTAATCATCTTGATCTAATCTCCACCATTGATTTCAACTTTCGATCTCCACTGTCAATCAAAAATATGAAAAAATCTATAAAATAAGCCAAATTCATTCATAATCTCATTCACAAATCAATTCACAAGCACTCATATTCATGCATTTTTGAGATCTTGAGAATTTTGTGAATCAATATCATCTCCAAAGAGATTTTGCACAATTGGGTTCTAAAACATAGGAAAAAGGGGGAATGGTGAAATAGGTAGACATAAAAATGAGGGACCTATTCCAAAAGAAAAATGGGGTGTTGACCTAATCACAAATCCACCTTTTCCATGTTCACTAGGAAGAGGGATAGTGCCAAAAATTATTAGAATTGAATTGCAACCCTCAAGGTGAGTCAACCCTAGGTTTGGACACTATGCTGCCTTAACTTCCTTATGACAAAAATGACTGAACAATAGTTTTGGGAGAAGAATAAAAGTGTATTAACAATCAAACTTATGAGATCTAACACTTCAAACACGAAGTATTATGATAATATTGATAGAAAAAACCATTAACCAATAGATCTGAGATGTACTTGGCTCCAAAAGTGGGTTTTAGGCTCTATTGAAGGACATATTCGCCTTGAGGAAAATGGGTCTCTGTATAGGGCTCTGAAAATTCTTTTTGCAGTTCTCTGATGTCAGATCTAAGGCTTTGATTCCCCCAGGTTTTACTGTCAGAAAGCCAAAAATTAAACATGTAGATGAGTTTTTGTATCTTGACAACTTTAATGACAACTTTGATAACTTTGTAAAATTGCACTTTTGATCCAATTTCAATCCTTCTTCACCTGCAAATCTGCAAACACATAGAGGAGAAAAATGTTTGTTTTTGGTGTATAAGGGTTTTCCTTGGTCCAACCCTAGTTTGGTAATTAAACCTTGATAATGAAATAAAATCATAAATAAAAGGAATGATGAATGAACAAATCTTGTTACACCTCACCAAACCATTTAATGGATTCCCTTAGAGGACTGAAGTCTAACACATCTCTCTAAGGTTGGATCTTGCATGAAATGGCTTGATTGGATGCTTAACTTGACACTTGATTTGATGATTGAAAACTTGAAACCTACATCACAATGTTAGCTCAAAAACATGAATGAACATACATAAATCTTTACATTATGATAGGATCTTGAATGATGCAATAAATGATTGATAAATCTACTCTCCAATGCTCTTGACAATAATCTTTGCTCTTTTGAAATTTTCCTTAATGCTATATTTTTCCTTATACTTGAATTGATAAAAGATCTTGTATTTATAGGTATTTCCTTGATTACTTGACAATTAAACATCACAAGCCAACCTTTGCAATTTGAATTTAGATCATTAAAATTCTGCCAAAAACATATTAAAAATTGGGTCCCGAGACTTAAGGGGGACCCATTCACCCTTGGGAGAATGGGTCCTAGGACCTAAATCTAGGAAACTCAATTTCCAAGTTGTTAAGTTCAATGTAGGAATTAATTAAACGCGGGTTTCCCTTTTGAAAAACAAATTAATTAGGCTTGTGAATGCATAATTGGGCCAATTAAAGGCTTAATTAAGCGGATGCAAACATAGTGTGAAAATGTAAAGGAGTACATTTTTTGACACTACATTTAGCCCCCACTTTAGGAGAGTATGAACTTGCATTCAGACTCACACTAAAGTAGACAAATAAGTCAAGAGAGGTCCAAGTGCACAAATGTTTATGGGATAGGATGACAAAGATCAAGGAGGTGGCCAATCCCCTAGGATCAAGATACCATGGCAAACTAACATAAGCACAAAGGGACACATGCTTACAACAACAACACAAGATGCACAATCATGCAATGTCAAAATTAATGCAAAAAAGAAGAAGAAGATGGACTAGCCACGGTTGTGTTATTTTCCATAAAAAAGCGTTCACAAGTAAAAACCCGGTGTCTACTATGCGAACAAAATATACTCACGAGGGCTAGTGAAATCTAGTGTCCACTAGGTGAGCCCCCCAAAAAAGGTGGCTGATGGGAAAGTCATGCTAGGTCTACAGGCTCCCATACGTCAACCATACCAAAATTTATACCTCCTGATAACTTTGATAAGGTGCAACAAAAATGGTCAAAGGTTCCACAAGGCTAGCAAGCTACATTATGCTAGACACTCATGAAAAGAAAAAAAGTACTACTGGCAAGCAAGTTGTGTTATGCTTGGTGGCCATGAAAAATTTCTAAATACAATTCAGATAGGATAGCCAAAGGGGTTTCACTTAGTTCATGAAAGGTCTCACCTTATGGAACGTCATGCTTAATTTCACCAAGAGAGTACTAGTCTTGGATAAAAGATTCTCACAACTTAGGGAATGCAATCCATAACATTACCATAAGAGGAATGTCATATGCCAAGAAATGTCACACTCTTGAAGGAAATCAAACCCAATGTCACAACCAAGAAGACACATCATGTGAAGTAAGAAGACCACACTTTCAAGCAAGAAATGAGTGGGGATGTGTATGCTCCCACTTTAAAGAAATTGCTAAACACCATGTTGTGAGCAATTACTTTAAAGTAGAACACAATAAATGCCAATAGATGAGAGATTTATTCAAAAATACCTATGTAAAACATATGTTTCCATGTAAAGCTACATCATGAAAGGAGGTTTCCCCCCATATGCAATCCTAAGATAAAAAATAAGGGATCTATGGATTTGGGGTCAATGTATATATTTGCTATAGTGATATGATTGAACTCAGAATCGTCATCATTCCCCAAATAACTCATGGAACAATGAGAACAAAGGAAGAATGAAACATTGAGAGCAAAAAAAAAGAAAATATTTTAGGTCAACATGGAAGATACCTCAATGTCTCAATGCCTTGCATTATCTCCAAAATGAAAACACAAGACAAGTGAAAAGATAATGGTTACGACAGATAGAAGAATATAGACTCAAATAGAAGAATATCACAACAGATTCACTTCCTTTGTATCCTTGCACCAACAGAGTGACAAGGGTCATCCAAACTAGGCTTACAAATATATAAATACATTTCAAGCATCATAGTATGGGGAATCATATTATACACATGCAATCACACAAAACATGAAAAGAAGATAAATAAAAGACTAGTATGGAACATGTGAGTCAACCTATAGTAGGTCATCCACATCCCAATCTTGTTCATAATAGGCAGAAGGAGGAAAAATATCCAAAGGGACAACAACAAGAGTCGTACTAGGTGCATCACCAAGTTCAACACATGGTGAGTCACTCTTTTTAGTTGGATCATCATGGTTATTATCGTCTAAGCTCATGGAAGAGGAAAGCAATAAATTTAGCTCATTATGCACTTCCCCATCAATCTCATAATCATCATCCAATTTAATCATAACAGGAGGCCTAATGATGATGTCCATTGAAGTTTCATGTTGTTGTTGTGGTGAAGGTGGAGAATCATCATGTATTTCTTGAGTTGGTGTTTGATCTTGGTTTTTTGTTTTGTGTTTTTCTTCTAACTGACAAGCAATAACACAATGTTGATGTCTAGCTCTTTAGCATTTTTTATTCTTCTTACATGATTTTCAAGTTATGATTGTGTAGGAGTGGGTTTATCAACCATAGATTTCTTTTCTTCCCACAAGGGAGGAATGGAAGGAACCATGGAAGGTTGTTCAACCACTTTCTCTTTGGCTTTATAAACTTGTTTAAACTTAGGAGGCACAACAAGAATAGTATAGTTATCTCTTGTTCTCTTATAGGAAATAGGCGGAGGATTTGTCATGGATTTGTCTTGGTTACTTGGAAGGGATTTTGGTTCAATCATGGCTTCATCAATGATAGGAGGCTCAGTCATGGGTTGAGGCATGTTGCTAAGGGATGATTTTGCTATGCACTTTGCCTTGAACTTTTGGTAGGATTTGAAAAAGAAGTCCCCACGAGGTTTAATAGGTTCCATAAGTTTGTGCCAAAAGAAATCCAATGAAAAGTTCCCACAGGAAGACACACGATTAAATCTAATATGATGCACAATAAAAATGTCATTGCCAAATTGGAATTTTAAGCATTTATGCACTACTGACGAGATAACATCCATGGAGCATAGCCATGGATAGCCAAGATTCACACATAATTTTTTTGACGACGGGATGATGGAGAATGAGACATTCAATTGTTTCAGTCGAAATTTTAAAGGAAGAGTGATCAAACATATCGTAGGGAAAGCAAAATCATTATGTGTTTTGATCCATGCTTTTGGTTGTTCATAAGAATCTTGATAAAGTTGTGTATGGATGAATTAGATCAATGGAAATATAGTAATTAAAACAAATACAAGTTAAATCCCAACCTACTTATGAAATGAAAATAAAAATCTATGAATTCAATGACAACATTAGCAAAAAAGGGAACATAATATGAATTCAAGAATTGCAATGCTACCATCCCATGTTGGAGTGTGTTCATATGATAATGAATGTTGGGTTGTTTGATCAATACGAAGCCTCCATTGTTGTTGAAAGCTCAAAAGGTAGTAGTAGTAGTGATTTCGAATGCTAATGTACTAAATGTGCTTCAATGGCTATTTTGACATAACCTCTCCAAAAATTCTCTAGATTATTCAATCATTTGTGAGAAGGATGAAGGATGTTTTATATATTTTCAAGTTTTAGATGAACGATCGAGATTCAACAATGAAAGATCATGATCAACGGTTGAGAACCTTTGAGAGGAAATATATTGATCATATAAATCCTCTGATTAAACCAATTAAGGGTTTTAATTGAATAATCAGTGGGATTAGATTGAATGGTTTGTGGGATTGAAGAAATCAGGTTGAGTGTTTAGTGGGATTGAAGAAATCAGGTTGAGTGTTTAATGGGATTGAAGAAGTCAAGTTGAGTTAGGAAATAGATTGAGAAATCAGTGGTCATGATTTATTCAATCAAGATATGTGAGGACGTATTAATTAATTTAATAATTAATTAATGTTTGAGAGGAATGTGCAAGTTGTATTTGAATTTAATAAATAAAGGTATATTTAGTTATTGACCATGTTGAGTGATTTTGGGGAAATTGAATAATTGATTTAATTATTCAAATTTGGAGAAGAGAAAGTAACTTAATTAAATAATTAATGATAACTATTTAATTAATTTAGATAAATAAGATAGGTTAGTGACATAATTAAATAATAATGTTTATTTAATTAATAGTGGAAATATGATTTTAGACAATAATTAAATAATTGAACATTATTTAATCATTAGGAAAAGATGAATATTAGTGTTAAAATGATAGTTCATAGGCTAAGACAATTTAGGGTATCTACATTTTCTCCCTCTTTGATACAATGCGATTTTGAGAGTTTTATCAAAGAAACTCAAAAATTCCTACTTAGGAGTTTCCCTAATATGCCTCGGTGATGATGGGATAGCATGGTGCCCCCTTGAGAAATTTGGTAAAATTTTTGGATAATGAGCCAATTTTTTCGACAAGCTAATATGATGTGTTTTAAGTGCAAGGACTGACAAAATAAATGTTAACTAGAATAAAATGTTAGTAGGATTTAGAAGATAGAAGAAATTTGATGATTGATGATATGCATTCTAGATCACCATTACTACTACCTTTTTTCTTTCATTGGAGGACTAAGTATTTTTTAGCAATCCTTATTGATATAGCAGATAGATATGATGCACCTAGGTATTAATGACCAAGGTGGCTTTATATCTATTGCGTGTACTTTGACTCTACAAATAAGGAGTATTCTTGCTCATACCGGACATACAAAAACCTTGTTAGAGTGTATGGGTAAGAAGTTTCAAAATACTTCGGAGTAGTTACACAGAAAGGTATGAAGTGCCAATTATGCAACCACTATACAAATTATCCCAAAATGTCTTTCATACATAGAAAAAAGAAATTATTTTTCATGGTAGTATTACAAAAATATCCAACAAACAAAGCACACAAAAAATCAATGATCACTGCCCCATTCTTGCCTCTCTAAATCCTCATAGACATCCTTGAGAGATCCTGGGAATGTGACAATAAGATAAATCAAAAGGATAAGATTATAAAAAGATAAACAATGTTGCTATATCACTTGCCATAGTTGTTTAATGTTCCAGGATGTCATCCATTGGTGTTGTCTATTTTAGGAATGTTTTATCCATTAAGACATATGTTAGGATGTTGATGATGATTTTGAAAAGCTAGGGTAGTTAATACTTATGCATTGTTTTAGTCCGATGATGATCCAATCATTTTGTTTCTTTGCTTGGAAGTTTTGGATTTTTTTGTTTGCTTTGTTTTCTAATTGTGGTGTCAAAGGTTGAAGGTGATGATTATTTATTTTGAATGGAAAGTTTATTGTGGATAGGTGATAACAGAGATAGGATTTTTGAGATTTTTTTCAATGTTTTTGTACTTTTGATAAGTTATTTGAATGTTTTTGTTTGGATTTTTGACCAAGTTTAAAAGACTAAAAGGGACACCTAAGGGGACTAACCTAGGGCCTCAAGGGCTTATCAATGATGGCCTTGCCTACGTTATACACACAAAGGCTCGTAGTTTGCTTGACCATGAGAAGTGTATTTTTTTGACTTTTTTTGATGTTCAAATATTTTTGGATATTCAAAGGATATTTTAATGTTTTTGGATTTTTTATTAAGTTTAAAGACCACGAGGGACACCTAAAGGGACTAACCTAGGGCCTTGAGGGTTGATCAAAACTTAGCCTTGCCTATGTTATACATGCAGAGACCACATAGTTCGACTATTTGACTCAATGCGGCTCATCCGGAGATGGCCTATGATGCTTTTGGGATTTTTTTTGTGTTTTACATTTTTGTTTTGGATTTTGATGTTTTTTTGGATGTTTTTCATTTTTTGTTTTGATAGTATTCTACAAGTTATGGGATGAACAAGGATCCACTCGACTACCAAGTTTAGGAAGTTTCCCCCAGTTTGGAATAGGGTTATGTTTTATTACGGATAGAAAGATAAGATGGGTTGTAGATAGAGATGGTGTAGCAAGGTTCTAGAATTGATCAGTTATTGAGCCATGGTTGGGTGCACACTTTATTATGACGATGAATGGAATTGATGCGATAGCAGATAGAAAGTGTTGATAGATGAGGGTTCAGATCTTATTCAAATGTAGTACCTATTTACTAGGTTTTCACTACGATACCTATCATAGAAGTGTCACAAAGTGGTTTTTACTTAAAGGACATTTTATTTCTCTTTACTATTTTCTTGATTTTTTGATTTTTTCTCTTTTTTTCTTGGGATATTCTGATGTCCTTAAGTGTAGAAATTTTTGAGATGGCTGCTATTAAGAGGTTCAGCTAGAGGCTCTCCTTCTGGCGTAGCCAACTAATATGATCTAAAGTTGTATCTCATTGTAATGATGTAGGGACCTAACTAGTTTGATTCAAACTCTTTCCCATCTTGATTCAGCTAGACCTTCTGATTTTCTTTTAGGACCAAGTCACTGACCTAAAAGTTCTTGTTTTTGATTTTTTTGTTGTAGCTTCACTTGAGCTGATTTTGATAGGCCTGTAGATGGTTCAATACACTCAATAATCTTTCATCTAGGAGTTCAAGTTCATTGAGTCTGGATATCCGATACTCTGCATTTCTCACAAGATTCTTCAAAGATACTCTCAAGGATGGTATTTCAACCTCTATTGGTAGTATTGCTTTGGATCCGTAGACCAAGGAAAAAGGAGTTGCATCTATAGGTGTACGAATGTTGGTTCTATAAGCTCGTAAGGTTGGGTTTAGTTGTAAGTTCCAATCACAGTCGATGTCATTAATAGTTTTCTTTAGGATTTTCAAGATGGTCTTATTGGATGCTTCAGCCTGGCCATTTCCTTGGGGATAGTATGGGGTTGAAAAGTGGTGTTGGATAGAGAACCTTGAGCAGATCTCATGAACATCTTGGTTCTTAAATGAAGTTCCATTATCTATTGTAATAGTTTGTGGGATACCATACCAATAGATTAAATAGTAAGGAATGAACTTAGCTATTTGTTTCCCTGTGATATAGGTTAGAGGAATAGCCTCTATCCACTTTGTAAAGTACTCCATAGTAGTGATGATGAATTTGTGTCCATTGGAAGAGGTCGGTGATATCTTTCCTACTACGTACAATCCCCACTGAGAGAAAGGCCATGGAGTAGTGATAGGATGCAACTCTTGTGTAGGTGCATGTAAAAGATTTCCATGTTGGAATTGACAACATCTCTTGGAAAAATGAATTGCTTCTTGCTCCAGTGATGGCCATACATCAAATGTAAGGGTTCATAACATCTCACATACTACTTATAATCTTCAATTCCAAAAAAAAATATTAATAGAACCAGATAATTATATAGTAATGAGAATTAAGAGGAATAATTATATGATTCACATCACTTATAAGAATTGAATAACATGCACATCAATGAATCAAGGTCTATCAAATAAGATAAATGATGCATCCATCTCAATAAGCATCATCTTTACTCAAATTAAATAACTTACAGGTATATCATATTTGACCAACCTAATGATGCAAACACAAGAAGGGCTTACTCATCCATGTGTCAACCACCTAGACCTGCAAGAAAATGTTAGTGAATAGGGGTTTTCCTTGGTCAAACCCCGTTTTGGTAATCAAACCTTAAAATGAAGTGAAATAAGGTACATGAATGAAGAATTATCACATTATGATACCAAAGCTCTAGCATTAAGCTCTTGCTCACTCATGATGGATCTTGTCTTGAATGATCCTTGAATAATAAAATATTGATCACAAATGTTAGCTCGAATATACACAGGATATATGGATGATGGGGAGTTACCATTACAACAATGACGGTAAGAATATTTCACTCATAAAAGAATACTTTACAAAATATAACACTATTAAACAAATCCAACAAATTCATTCCATTAAATTGAATTACTCCATTCAGAATATTCAAGTCATTCTACATACTCAATCAATTCACATACAGATTTATAAACTATCTTCACATAGTTCATGCTATCTAGTTGTTAGTCAATACTATAATTTAGACAACAATAGAGTGATTTTACCTCGGCCCAAAGTAGATCCACATAAAGTCATACAATACAATAGGTAGCCATTATATTGAATTTTGGCCAAACTATATTGAAGAAAGAACAACATTAAACACAAGGGATCCTTACATTCCATTCTAACACAACATTCCACTCCTATCATGAAGAATTTGTAATCAAGTGAATTTTCGATAAGGTGTAGGATATAATTTTTTTATCACATGTCAAGAAAAAAATCAAAAGATATAACATAGGTTTATTTATCTATCTCTTAATACTATAGAAATTAAGTTGTGGTTGCCTAAACTTGGCAGTCCTTGATGCATACAAATTGCAGACATCTGAAAAATACATAAACAAAAACTGAACCATTGAGATTTATTGATTCTATATATTTATCTAAAGTTAAAATGATTATTGTTTACCTCTTATAAAATGTGACCAAGGAAACTTCTTATCAATCAACTATCCCATTGCTAAATTATTTTGGAATAAATGGTGCATCTATGTAAGTTACATTTTAGCTTGATGGAAGATAAGGTTTCAATTCTCACACTATTGAATATATATATATATATATATATATATATATATATATATATAATTGATATCTAACGCTATAGTAATCCAAAAATGGTATATGATTTATAGCACGTACATAACATATTCTTCCCTTTTGAATTAAAATAAAGCATGAAATTTTTCCTTATTTCTAGAACAAAATATTAGATAGCATTTAGTTTTGTGAGTAAACATGGTTGAAACAAAGCATCATTGTAATCCCATCAGAAAAGAAATAGAAAAAGAGAAAAGATGTGATTCCAGGCTTGGCGCCTCATCTTACGATTTTTGGAGAATGTGGATACTTTATGCCGCCCCAATTAATTTTCCATGGTGTTATCTAAAAGTAAAACCTTAATACTTGGCAAGTGCAATTATGAGATTGAATTAGAGTAGCATCTATTCAACAGGATTTGTGGAAGAATTTTGTATTTAATGATGTTTGCATAATATTTTAGTGCAACTAGTTCTCTACTTCTACATGGCAGAAAGCTAAGGGGCAAGGGGTTGTTGGTTTAGAAAACAAAATTATTTTCTTTCTTGATAGTTATGTTGACTTGATGACTATATGATGCCCATGCTGATGCAAAATATTGAAAGGGTCAAACCTGGAAGTGATGAAAGAAACTTCGCTTATTATTATTTTGACAAAGTACAGTAAGGGAAGGGAAGATACCGTGGTCTGCACCGTGATAAGATTAATTAAGGGAGTCAGTTCAATTAGTGTACTGGATGGTGAGTTGAAGAGGTGGCATAACAACATAGTTTTGAGTTATATTTTGAAGGGTGTTTTTTCCTTGATATACAAGTTAAAGGCAAGGTAGCCGATTCCTAAAGCAATTAACTCAATACAAGATAGCTACTATTAATATGTATATTTATGTGGGGAAAAACATATGTAGAAAAGAAAATATATACAACTCCATATAAAATACACACTAAGTGTCTTGACAGAGTAGATGAAATGTTTCAGAGGTATGAAGATTTTCTTTCAGGTGAATAAAGAGTAGGGGCCAACACCCCCCACTAACCCATGAAGTAGAAAGATGCTTGTGGTTTTGGTCTAAGTCCTAGGGAACCAGAGTTTACTCCATGTCATGTTCTTAGAAACATAATCCCAAAGAATATTGTTATAAGACCGTGTCAATGCAGTGGCAATTCATTGTCCCAATTAAGAATATCATTTGGTGTAATTACTAGAATGTGTCTCTTGTTATATTCAGTTTATGAGTAGGGTGGAAAAATGTGCAAACTGATTCTTATAGCTTCTGATTGATTAACAGTTCCAATCAACCTATTGATTGCACCTTCTGATATAAATTCCAACCATCACAAAGTTGTTGTCCATCATGGTTGACAAAATATGAATGAGACAATTTTCTACCCTCACAAAGTTGTTTTCTAGGATCCCAACAGGTATTTTCCAATGAGTTTCCACCATAGTTCAGGTCTTAGGAGGAGGCCATTTCTGATATCCCTAAGTGGCTAACCCTTTTTTCTTCCCAACATTTATAGAATAGGTCAAGATTCCCTTGCGTGCAGTCATTTTTAGCATTGATGATCAATTCCAGAAGGGATGGTAGTGCTAAATAAAGCTTCCATTTTAGTTTCATTAGCAATAATTTTTCAAACCAATTGATATCTTTGATGTTGCACCAATTAAAACCTTGCCAAGGCTTGGAGAAAGTCGCAGGATGAACAGGTTAGGAACCTAGACCCATTTCCTAGATGGGAATTGCACATACAAGGTATATGTGGATGTATGTGAAGTTCGAGGGTGGCCATAATGTTGAAATCCATCTTTCTTGTTCTTTAAATTATTTCAATATTCTACTGTGGGCATTTGTTTAAAGATGAAACATCTGTATCTCAAATTTTTCTTATCTAACAAGAGTCGTTGATAGTAAGGGGACTCACAAAGTTTCAACATTTTCAAATGTAGATAAGTGGCCTTTTTGGCGTAAATGGATATTCATAGACTATACGCAAATCTTATATTCAAATTTAAATTTATTATATCACAGCTTCAAGATTATCCCATATACCACCCAAGAAAAGAATAAACTAGAAGACACCCACTCGCCTTATTGAATTAAGCCTCAAACCCCAAAAGAGGCATACTATAGATCAAAATTTATACAACAATAGAGACTTTTCAGGTCCATGGAGAATGAGGGGTTCATACCTGACACTAGAAAGATTTTCTATCCACACTTGCACGTTCTCCATCGCACAACCTTAGCAGAGGCTCCACCATCTCACAAACAATCCCATTTGAAGAGAAAGTATTCTCTACCCTGCTCACACATCAGAGCTCGAAGGAAGCCTAACTATGAGTATTGAACTGTGGCACTAGAGAGCAGATTAACATGTCTGTGGTTCAATCCCTCGCAATGGAATGCCCCCCCTTTTTTTACGCCTTCCGTTACTAAAACTGTTGATTTCCCTTCCTTTAAAATTATTTCCCCTCACATTCCCGATAACCGATTCTTGAATAATTTTCCCTTCACATTCCCAATAACCAAATCTTGAATATAAAATAATATTTACTCCAAATAAATAATAAATAAAGTTCATTCAATTGGGAATAAAATAATTATTCTAAATTAACCAAGTATTATCATTTATTTGGAATAATTAAAATCTATAATTAAATTATAATTAATTCATTTTTATTTCATTGCACTTTTATTTCACCACCAATTAATTTAATTAAACATTCAGAATTACAAACAACATAATCATTGCATCAAATTAGTATTATTGAATTATAATCACCTATTAAAAATAGGGGTCATGACAAGACTAGATTAGTTCCACTAGAGTGAGATCCACAAACACCTTCATGTACCTCATGTAAGGAAGTTTGTGCTTCTTCCACATTAAGACATCAGAGTAATGTACCATCGAGACTTTGATGGTATAAGTATCTCCTAGGATGGTAAATCGAGAAGTTAAGTGGATGAAGGTTTTCTTTTGGTTGGACGTTAGGTGGGGTGGTATGATTCCCTGTTGGATATAAGTAAATGTGTCCTCGTATCAAGGCGAGTAAGGACCAACAACATCACACACTAGTTTGAATTCTGAGATGTCATGTTGGTATAAGCAATTGTTCTACTAGGAATTTGTATCTAGGAACATTCTTAGTGTAATCAATGGAAAATTATATTGTTAGTTTATTAGATAATAAACATAAAAAATCCAAAGAGGCTATCAAGAACAATGAAAAATCAAAATAAAGAACGATTATACCTTCCTTTCTTTCCATGCTTCACCTTCATAGCACCTTCTAGTTTGTAGCAAATCGAATGAGGCCCTCAGATTTCAAATGAGCAACCTATAATAATGTCAAAGTCCTATGCAAATGTTGAAGGATTTATAAAATTGTGCCTATGTCTATGACAATATGCTTAAAAATGAAATAACAACTACTAATGCCAAATGACTATAATGCCTATATTGAAAATGAAGTTGTCTGGGATCCTGAAATTATGAGCAAAATTGTCTTTTATAGGAAACACAATTTTGAGTGGACGGATGAGATTGAATTCTAAGCAAGACCTAGAATGAGAGGTCCAGATTAAATCTGAGAATCCCTAATCAGGGTTAGGGAAAAATCCTTAATCGAATGGTTAAGATAATATCTCAGATAATCAAATCGACGGTAGAGAATAAATGAGGAAATTAATTAAAGAAATAAAGATTTTCGAAAAATTAAGAAGATAAGATTGCCTGATTTGTGAGATTTGAAAAATCAAGAAGATAAGATTTAGACTGAAGATCAGATTTAGAAAATCAAGAATCTGCCTGATTACTTGATTTTTGGAAGATTAGTTACTATTTTGAATTAAATTAATTCAAAATATGGATTTTGTGAGACAATACATAATCTTTTTCAGATTATTTACCAAAATGGACTGACAGTTAAGATTGAGATGACATTTTAAATAATTTAATTTATTTAAAATGAGAAGAATATTAATTTAGGCAATTAAATAATTAAATTTAATTATTTAATTTAGAAGATAAGATTAAATAAATTAATAAATTAATTTAATTATGACAATTAGTGACATTAAATAAATAAATGTAATTCATTTATTTAATAATCAGGAAGAATTAAGGAAGAAGGGTAATTAAATAAATTAAGAAATTTATTTAATTAAGGGAAGACTTAAACAATTAATGACGTATTTAATAAATAAATAAAATTTATTTATTTAATAATCATGAAGAATAAATGACATGAATTAATTAAATAATTATGAATTATTTAATCAATAGTCGAATGTGGACCAAGGACATAATTAAATGTCATAATTATGCTAGGACGAAAGTGGTAAAAATGAAGCTTGCAGGCCTAGGTCATTTTAGGTGTCTACATTTTGCCCCTCTTTGTCATAATGTAGCATGTCGCATTTTGACTAAGAAAATAAGTCAAAAAACTGCAAAATAAGATGAGGAAGAATGACGAGGGAGGGTTATGGTATGCCCCCGAGGAGAAAGGGGTTCCAAGAACATGGGTGTGCTCTCGAAATGGACGAGAAGACTAGAATATGAAGAGACAAAGGAATGTTAGTGCAAAAGATATGGATGATGATATGGATGCAATGCCTATATGAGATGGTGAGAGAAGATGACAAGACTAAAGAAGATGCATGTTAGTTCCTAGACCAAATCCTTCAAAACATTGCCATAGGACTTTAATATTTATTGCTCTTAATCATCATTGGGCGGTAAAAATGACACAAATGGACAACAAACACCATGATATGATGTAGACCAAGGTGTGCAAGGTCATCCACTTGAAAAAAGACAGTCACAGACAAGGAATGTCCTAACTCATACTAAGGGCGAAGTTGCCCCAGTCTTTTTGTCAAGACAATCCACAGACAACAGTCAAATAAAATAAAATAGTCCAAGAGATGTCATCACACCTCTAAATCCTTCATGGGACATCCTTGAGGTAGCTAGTAACATGACCACAAAGAAAAGACAGTAAAAAGATAAGAAAAATATAGCCAAGATAGTCAAAAGATAAGACAAGACCAGAAAGATTAACAAAATTATGTAATTTTGTTTGCCAATGTTTGTTTGCCAAAGATTGATTTCTTGTCGGTTTGATAGTTTTGACAGTTTAAGAGCTTTGCCAATTTGACGGTGTTGATGGTTTGACGAAGCCTATTGTCAGGAAGGACACATCCTAAAAGGCAAAGGACATTTTGATGAGGTCCAACTCCAAGAAGGACACATCTTGAAGAGGACCAAAGAGTGACGAGATTGACATTGTTTTGAGTAATATGTTTTGGCAAGTTGACTGATGTTGACTGTATGATTGATTGGACTGTATTGTCTGATTTTACAATTTTGACATTGACATTTCGAATGACTGTCTTGTGTCCGAGTTTGACTATGTTTGACTTATTTGACCGATGTGACGATTGTGACAAATGCCATGATTTTATTTGGACCAACCTAAAAGGACCGACCTAATCTCTCGGGGACTCATCTACTGATGGCCCTTGCCTACGTAGCAAATGCACAGAGACAACGTAGTTCGACAATGACATGGACTGACTGACATGATTGATTTTGACTCCATTTTTAGGATTTTGACATTGATTTGGATGTTTTTGTGTTTTTCTTCAAGACGTTTTATGATTTTTAGGTCTTTCTTCAAGACATTTTATGATGTTTTTGGTCTTTCTTCAGGTCATTTTATGATGTTTTTGTCTTTTTCAGGACTTTTTGCCATGTTTTTGGTCTTTTTGTCGTTTTATGATTTTTTTGGATTTTGACGTTTAAGAGGATTGTGACAAATGCATATGACTGATGCCTACACATGAGAATCCAAGGACAAACATGATTGTGCCCCTAGTCAAGCTGAATACCAATTGACAGGTGATGACAACATTGTTTGACGTGGGAAGGACGCATCCCGAAACAACGTGAGGACAACAACGATAATGTGACGAAAGTATCGAGGTCTATAGCCGGGCCAGGAACACAGTCATGTAAAATTTTGGATAATGTTCTTGTATGAATTGGACTCGTTGCATTTGGAATGACTTGGTTAGGACTAGATGGGATGATGACTATCCTTAGACTGTTTGACAAGGGGAAGCCAAGATAGGTGATAGGCATGAAAGGATAAGAGGTGGCCTTGGTAAAGGACGAGAGACATGAGACTAATGGAATTGTCATATGATTTTCAAGGACTATGTCATACAAGGACAATAAGACTACGACGGTCAATGACATGATGTTTCGTGAATTGTGTATGACCACAAGATAGACATGTCAAGAGTTTTCCCAAAGCATGATTTATGTGTGCCAGTTTTATGTCAAGACCAAGGTAGGTGGGAATGATATAGATTAAATGGTCGAATGCCAATGCCAAGAGGAAGGCCTAGGAGATGAGACGACTTGCCCCCAAGTACAAAATTCCACATAGACGATTTATTTTACACATGACGCCTGTTTGCCAGGTTTTCATCATGGTACTTATCCAGGGCGCTTGTTTGTCAGGTTTTCACCATTGGATGAAATTTTTCTCTTTACTGTTTTATTGAATTCTTGATATTTTTGGTGTCACCAAGACGCTTGTTTGCCAAGTTTTCATCAGGGCGACGATTTTTTGATTTTTTTTTTGTTTTTTTTTGTTTTTTGTATTTTTGACATTGTGGATAGCCTAGATGCTTTAATTTACCACTGACTGTTCTGAATCCACTGACAGTGCCGATGTAGAGACTGGTACCATGATATGCCAATAATGACCTTGCTGAAGGAGTTGTCTTGTTAGGATCGTAGCACTTGTATACAACTGATCAATGTCATTGTGATCCTTTTTGATACTGAGTTGGCCTTATCAAAATACGCACATCGCAATAGAGTGCCATGAGAGTCCTTGTGGTAAAGAGTTGCTGCCATGATGTGATGGATTTGTGACGTAGGATTTTTGGACTTTAGGCGAGATGTAGGGTTATGATGAATGATGGTAGATGTGGAAAGGTTGTTTGGACGTTTGGATGAATGAATTTTTATTTTCCAAACTTGGGATGGTGGATGACGGATTTTGGAGGAATGGTGTTTGGAACCAACACTCTTAGATGCCTTGTTTGATGACCATTTTGAAGGAGGTGGACATGTGTTATATGTGGGAGTCCTCTTGTCTTGTGGCTCCACATTGTGATTGACTTTTGTATTTGACTGGGTGTCTTTATTTGATCCGTCTTTCTTTGGGATCCATTTTAATTTCATTTGTCCACTTGTCCTTTTGTTTGATTCAATGGTCTTTGACATTTGATTTTGATCTTTTGACTTGTAAGACTTTTGTTTTTGTTGGTCCCAAAGGGAAGGTTTATTTATGATGGAATGATGGTTCATGGTGTGGGTGGAGGGGGTGTTGGTAGCAATCTTATGACAAGGATTTCTCATAGATTCCATTTTGACATTTGTATCTGACAAAGTTGCCCCCAGTATCGAGGAGGTACCACTGACATCGTTTGAGTTGCTGTCTGAGGAATAGCCAAGACCTTGATGTTTGTAATTTTCCTGAAGTTGTATTGGTTCTAGAATGCCTTGCTCGTGTATGCCTAGTCCTTTGCCTTGATATTGCATGCTTTGAAAGATTCTGTTTGTGATGGGGTATTTATTGTTTTGAAAGCAAGATGCTAACCCATCATGATGTCTATGGACACTATCACTTGTAATATTTTCGTCTGCAAGAAAGCTTGCTTTGACAAAGATAGATGACCCTAGTTGATAACGTGTCTTAGCTTCATTGTCATGTTGGACACATTCTTGACTAATATCTTTGGTCTGATCATGCGACATGTCAGGTTCAAATAATTTTGTTGGTGCTTCCAAGGCAATGTTGAAGCCATCATTATTTTTAGTGTCATAGAGTCCAATGGTTTTATCTATAACTTGATCATATGCAAGCATGTCCCTAGTGGAAGATTCTTGTTCTAGAGGAATATCGTTTATGTGTCCCATGGAGGCAAGTGTCTCAGTTTGGAAAGGGTCAATAGTTGAGGCTTGTATAGGGTCGTCAAGTGTTTGATCATGAATGGAATAAAGGTCAAGGAGTGGATCATTTTGGATTTCTTTGTCCATGGTAGGGTCTTGGTCCAAGATGGGGTTGTCATGGATTTGGATTTCTTGGTCAATGGTAGGGTCTTGGTCAAAGATGGGGTTGTCGAAAATAGGGTCATGGGATGGACTACCTTGTTCTTGACATGAGGGTGACATTATAATGCCATGCTTTTGGCTTTCATTTTGACATGTATCCTCAAGTTTATTAAATGGGATTTGACTTTGGACTATGATAGAATTTTCATGACTAGATGTGGCTTGTGAGGGGGTGACTTGAAAAGGATTAATGACCAAAGGACTAGGATAGGACGTGGGAACTTGGACTGGACTAGGATAGGACATGGGGACTTGGACTGGAGTAGCATGTGAGGGACAAGGATAGGACATGGAGTCTTGGATTGGATTAATTATTGAATGACAAGGATATGACATGGAGACTTGGACCGGATCGATATGGTATGATGTGGGGACTTGACATGAGTTGGTAGATGGTTGATAAGGGATGCAGACTTGGATGGGATTAATAGGTGAAGGACTAGGATATGATGTGGAGACATGGATTGGACTAGCAGACAATTGACTTCCCTTGTCAAGGTTAGGATAAGGGTGATAAGTGGACATTTGTTGCGAATTACTGGTAGGATTTATGTCAAGCGACTGTTGATGGTGAGGGTAGACGGATGGAGGTGGCAAAGTATTTATGTCAAATCCTTGTGGTAACTTAGCCCCTTCGTCCAAAAGCATGGCTAGATACCTTTGAGGGTCACGTAAGATTGATTTTTTTACAAAGGAGACTATATCAGGATTTTGTGCTGCAGCTTCTAAGTCTTTGACATATACTCGCCCATTTTGGTTTCTTTGTATGAATGGTTCAAAAATGTTTTTGTGATGAAGATGGCATGTTCATGGAAGATTGCATGTTCATGTTGTGAAATGGGTCAGAAAAGGTCCAATGTTTGTTCGTTTCATAAGTGTTATTGTCGATGTTGGGATTGGAATCTTGTCCAAAGTTTTCCATTTGTCGTTGTTGTCTTTGAAGCCTAGTCTCAACTATAAAAGGGATTTTCTCAAATGAGAATGATGAGAATGACAAGTAAATGCAAGGATGGCACTAGCCTATGTTTTTGTATTTTTAGAATAAGGGATGATAATGTAAGAAAGTGAGGATGACCTAAAATGACAATGTTGACTCAAAGATTACCAATGCAAGATTTAAGATGACAAGTAGTTTTGTATTTTCAGAATAGGGTATGCTTGATGCAAACTAGGACTAATGTGACTTGGCAAAAGGAAGTTCCTAAGCACTCTAAGCGCAATCGTTTCTTTCTAATTGGAAATACCAATGGACTTGAAAGTGACAAGGATGACAAAAGACAAGTGAATTTTCCGAACTAGACTAATGAGTTGGGAAAATTTCACCAAAAGGACAATGACAAAGAATGATGACATAGTCCAAGGGTAATCGGATTTTGAAAGTAAATATTTTGCAAAGTATGACAAGGTTAACCTAAACCAAGGTATGGAAGATGACAGCCTATGGTCAAACTAATGTCAAAAGACTATGACTATGACACCTAAGGGTTGAAATGACAATTGAAAAATCTATACCTAAAGGTGTAAATGCAAGATGATGGAAAAATAGTGCAACCTTTGAGCAATTTCAGGATAGTTTTTGACAGAGACTTGCTGAGGACAGTGTTAGGAACAGACTGAAGCTATTTTCATTCGGTTTCTGGTTTGTGACAGAGTTTTAAATTTTGCCAGGCAAATGCGTGTTTCCAGGTCACGAATGCAGTTCAAATGAGCGAATGCGGTTTGCAAATGCATCACAAGATGACTGTAAATTGATTTTCTGAGTTTGTGTTTGAAAAACCGAGGTATTGACAGTGTGACCTTTTGTGTTGAGGTGTTCCAGTGTTGTTTTGTGTTGTTTCAGTAACCAGAAGACACTTGGCAAGCACGATATTTTCCAAAAAATGTACAAACACATAAGAGACAAGCACGATCCTAGGTTAGGCCATGACAATATTTGCTAGACTCCACATGGGTTTCCCCAGCCGCATATTAGTAGCGGGTGAATTTAGAAGCTTGGCTGCACGGGCTCCCCCTTATAGTGCACTCTCTTCTCAGGTCAACCAAGCTTCCAACCCCCATGAAACTCCCATGGCGGATTGATCACCTCTACTAAAGATTGCGTAGATGTGGAAGGCTTCACACTGACCGGTGCTGGACTAGCAAATAGAAGGATTTGGGCTTACTACACAAGAGTTTTTAGTTTGGGACCCCCGTTTGTGTGGCCATACATGGGGCAAGAGATTAATCACCATTAAGGTGGCACTCCAGCCTGAAGAGGTTAAGCTCAATAGGGTTTAAGGAAGTACAACTCTGTTCGTATGACACATCCGCACACGTAATCTTAGGTTTTCCCTTAAGATTCACATTTATATACTGGTCGGGGGTAGCTTGGCTTTAGCTCCATTGCCGGTTTGAGTCACGTTGGGGTGATCCAATTTCTAGAGTTAGTAACCGTTTCTCTTACACCCAAGATCGCCCGAAAGCGCAAGGGGAGAGGATACTCTGATATACTAAGTCGTGGGGTTAAACAGATAAAAACGGGTCTGGTTTTCTGATCACCAAGTTTTCACAAGGTGAGAGCATACTCACCTACCATTTTGCAATCACATTTAGACATAGTAAACATAGGTTCATTTTAATTGCACCAAAATAAAATGTGTTTTATACTAAAAAAGACTAGCACACTGTTTTGATGTTTAGTCTTTGACGTTCAAACCTGCAAGACCACACATTAGTAGTTTGAATGTTTTTCTTTGACTATCGATCTATTTTCTACACATGCACAAAACCAACAACAAACCCTAACAAGATAATCGATCACTACTATTAGAGGGTTAGCTAGTCGAGACAAATCTAATTTTTAGAAAAAAATTTGATAGTAAAATGAAAAATACAGAGAATAAAACCTATCTAAAATCTCAAGAGGCTTCCAAAAAATTAAATAAATCAGAAATTTTTTGTGTTTTGCACCTGAAATTAATTTTTTATGAAAAATCATAAAAAAATTATAAAAAATAAAAAATATCTCTAAAAATTCTAATTTTTTTACTGGAGTTGTCTGATGTCATCCCAAATCTACAAAAACAAATTTGTGAGTAGATCTACAACCGTGAGTGAGATCTAAGCAAATCTTTTTTTAAACCCATATTTAAAAGATTTATTTTTTGACTAATAATTTCGCACCCAAATTTAAAAACTAAAGAGTAGACCCCTATTAAAATTTAGAGAGATTTCTAGAAATGTAAACATATCTGAAAAATTTGATAATTTTCTCTTGAAATTAAATTTTCATGAAAAACAACACAAAAATTATAAAAAATTAAAAACAGATTAAAAAAATCTAATTTTTGGAATGAAAGCGCGTGATATTGTCCCCAAGCTGCAAAAAACAATTTGTGAGCAAATACGCAGCCGTTTGAAAGTTATGGTTGAATCCTTGGAAAGTAGGGCTTTGTCCACAATGATGCCAAACCTGCAACAAAAAGCAAACAAGCCCTGCAACAAGAAGAAACCAACTCCAAAAATTCCTCTTTATTTGTCTAAATAGGTCAGGTTCACCAATGTAATCAATGGAAAATTAGATTGTTAGTTTATTAGATAATAAACATAAAAAATCCAAAGAGGCTATCAAGAACAATGAAAAATCAAAATAAAGAACGATTATACCTTCCTTTCTTTCCATGCTTCACCTTTATAGCACCTTCTAGTTTGTAGCAAATCGAATGAGGCCCTTAGATTTCAAATGAGCAACCTATAATAATGTCAAAGTCCTATGCAAATGTTGAAGGATTTATAAAATTGTGCCTATGTCTATGACAATATGCTTAAAAATGAAATAACAACTACTAATGCCAAATGACTATAATGCCTATATTGAAAATGAAGTTGTCCAGGATCCTGAAATTATGAGCAAAATTGTCTTTTATAGGAAACACAATTTTGAGTGGACGGATGAGATTGAATTCTAAGAAAGACCTAGAATGAGAGGTCCAGATTAAATCTGAGAATCCCTAATCAGGGTTAGGGAAAAATCCTTAATCGAACAGTCAAGATAATATCTTAGATAATCGGATCGACGGTAGAGAATAAATGAGGAAATTAATTAAAGAAATAAATATTTTTGAAAAATCAAGAAGATAAGATTGCCTGATTTGTGAGATTCGAAAAATCAAGAAGATAAGATTTAGAAAATCAAGAATCTACCCGATTACTTGATTTTTGGAAGATTAGTTACTATTTTGAATTAAATTAATTCAAAATATGGATTTTGTGAGACAATAAATAATCTTTTTCAGATTATTTACCAAAAATGGACTGACAGTTAAGATTGAGATGACATTTTAAATAATTTAATTTATTTAAAATGAGAAGAATATTAATTTAGGCAATTAAATAATTAAATTTAATATTTAATTTAGAAGATAAGATTAAATAAATTAATAAATTAATTTAATTATGACAATTAGTGACATTAAATAAATAAATGTAATTCATTTATTTAATAATCAGGAAGAATTCATGAAGAAGGGTAATTAAATAAATTAAGAAATTTATTTAATTAAAGGAAGACTTAAACAATTAATGACGTATTTAATAAATAAATAAAATTTATTTATTTAATAATCATGAAGAATAAATGACATGAATTAATTAAATAATTATGAATTATTTAATCAATAGTCGAATGTGGACCAATGACATAATTAAATGTCATAATTATGCTAGGACGAAAGTGGTAAAAATGAAGCTTGCAGGCCTAGGTCATTTTTAGGTGTCTACACTTAGGTATGTCCAGGAATGAACCAATAGTAGCCATATCATTAGATGCTTTATTGTTAACCCTTGGGATTTTTTCAAAGATGACAAACAAAAAGTATTGTTTGAAATTGTCCACCATTCTTTTGTATGGCATGAGCTTATCATTTTTTTCTAGTATTCATTATTGACTTTCCTTATGACCAATTGGGAGTCACCATAGACTTGTAGTTCCTTTATTTTCCACTCCATGACCATTTTCATCCTAGTGATCAATGCTTCACACTTGGATATATTGTTTGTATAGGGGAAGGAAATCCTATATGCTTTTGGTATACTGTCCCCTTGTGGGGTGAGAAATAAGACATCGACCCCTGATCCATGTTGAGTATGGGGTCTGTCAAAGTACATAGTCCAACAAGTTGACTGAGTTGTCATTAGGATTCTTTCATCTGGAAACTCTACTACAAGTGGTTGATGGTCTTCCATTGGTGCTTCAACTAATTGATCTACTAGTATCTGTCCTTTGATGAATTTTATGTTGACAAATTCTATGTCAAAATCGCTAAGTATCATGACCCACATAACAATTCTTCCTGTAAGAGTTGCCTTTACTAAAAAATATTTCAAGGGGTCTATCTTGGATACCAACTTGAATTGTCTATTTAATATGTAATGAATAAGCTTTTGTGCTATGAAGAAAATTGATAGGCATGCTCGCTCAATAGGTGTATAATTCAACTCATATCCAACTAGGGCACGAATGATGTAATATACTACCTGTTCTTTATTTTTCTCATCAAGTTGTGCTAATAGAGCTCCCAAAGCCGTTGGTGTTGTGGAAACATATAGAATCATTGATTTATCTCGAATTAGAGGCATCAATACTAGGGGATTGAGTAAATAATCCTTTACCTGTTGAAAAGCTTGGTCACACCTTTCGTCCCATTTGAATGCTACATATTTATGGAGGAGGTGTGTGAAAAAATGACATTTATCTACTAGTTGTGCAATGAACCTTCTAATAGACTGAAGCTTACCTTGTAGATTGCATAGCTATTTCAATGTTTTTAGAGGAGGAATTTCTAGGATAGCCTTGACTTTGGTAGGATCCACATCGATACCTCTTCTTGATACAATTTAAGCCAATAGTTTCCTAGATGTTACACCTAACACACATTTCTTCAGATTCATATGCAAGTTGTATTACTCTAGTCTATCAAATATCCTAGCTAAGTTAGCTAGGTGCTCATGTATTGTGATTGATTTATCCAATAGATCATCTACATAATCCATCATGGTGATGTGCAACATGTCATGGAAAATGGTAGTCATTGCTCTTTGATATGTGGCTCCTGTGTTCTTCAAGCCAAATGGCATGATGTTCCAACAAAAAGTTCCCCAAGCGTAGGAGAAAGCTATTTTGTGCTGCTCTTTAGGGGCTATCTTGATGACAAGCAAGGTGGTGATGACCAATCCAACTCAAAAAAAATGACCAGACTCCAACAAGAAACCAACCCTTACAACACTATCCACTCAACCTTTCTCAAACACACCTCCTAATGGCTTGTAGCCCTAAAAATATGCATTTCCTCAATATATTTTAGAGAAGGTCATACAAAGCCTAACCAAAAACCAAAAATGACTCACCTTAGGGCTTAACACAACATACCAAAATATTTCATTAGGTTTCTTTGTAACAATATAGAGAATCAATTGAATGCCCCTATTTTTAGGCCACCAAATAGCCCACTTTTCCAAAGGAGGTACCCTCAAAACGATTAGTTATCACCCAAAATCAATTCAAAGTCCCTAATTGTGTTACAAAACAACAAATTCCACCATCATTTCTCAGACCCATGACCTCTAAGACACTAAATCACAAAACCCTCAATTTACATGCAAATCACAAGGGTTTATTGAAACCCTTATCCCCTGGGCTTATTAAACCAAACCAATGCCACCAACAGATCCCAAATGGTCTATAAAAACTCAAAAATCCATCACAAGATTAGTTCTATCAACATTTTGACAAAACCTTGTTTCAACACATCATTTTTTAGTAGAAAAATAATACAATTCTGCCCTAGGGCATTACCCAAACCCCAAAAAATATCTTCCTCTACCTCTCTAGATCATGTGAACATCTATCCTACCATGTAAGAAGTCATTCCACTAAGTTACAGGCCACGATAGTGGGTGGAATGACTTAAAGGATCATTTAGACTCCAATCAAACCCTTGACTAGTTTTTAATAGTCTGTTTCAGAAAATTAATGAATTCTCCCACAAATCACAATGAAAAAATCTCAAACTTGCTTCAAATGAAAGCTATTCCATGCCCCTACAAGATACAATAAGATTCAAGGTGTAGAAATGTAAAATTGACTTAACACATATCACAACTTGGAACGACTCCGAATAAACTCAGAATGACTCTAAATCAACTCAGAACGTCTCAGAATGACTTTGAATAAACTCAGAATGACTCTACATCAACTCAGAAAGACTCTGAATCAACTCAGAACATCTCAGAACATCTCATAATCAACTTGAAACATCTCTGAATCAACTCAAAACATCTCTGAACATCTCTGAAACATCTTGAATCATCTCAAAATCATCCCACAACATCAAACGACATCAAACGACATCTGAAACCCTAATTTCCTCTATTAATTGAATAATACAACATTATTTAGTTAATTCACTTTTTCATCATTCTTAACAAATTAAATAAATACCATTTGTTTAATAAAGTCTTGAAAACCCTAATTCTACTATTAATCGAATAATACAACGTTATTTGATTAATTCACGTTTCATCGTTTTGACCAATTAAATAAATTACATTTATTTAATTAAGTCATAATCTAATCTTACTTCATCCTGATTAGTCAAACAACACCAATTATTTGATTACATCACTAATTCACCTTATTCCTCAAAATTAATTGAATTATTAAATCATAATAATTTAATTATCACACTTTCCCTCCAAAATTTGAATAATCAAATCAAACTATTCAAATCAATTATCAAAAATCAAGTCAAAACACAAAAAGGAATTAATTAATTAAACAAATTAATTAATATTCCTCACCCACTTTTTGATTGAGAAAATCATGGATTGCTAACTAAGCAATCTATTTTTTCTAACTAAGCAATCTAATTTTGCTAACTCAACCATCTAATTCCTAACTAAACTCTAATTGATCAATCAATTGCTGACTGATCAATCTAAAACCTTGACTAGCCAATCTATTCTTCAATCACCCTAATTGTGCAATCAACTTTGCACAATCTTCTCATGTCTAAGTCCTCTCAACACATGTTGACCATTGATCTGGATATTCTCCAACACGATCCTGATTATTGATTCAAAATCTCTTTTCCTATATAACAAACCTCTCTCCTCACAAATAAGAATAATAATTTCAACTTACCTTATGCAACAAAGTGATGTCAAGATCACCATTGATAGAGCTTCCTTATTTCTTCGAACACAAGCATTGTTCATCAAGCTTTTGCACGTAAGCAATGGGGGCCTTGCAATGATACAAACAACCCAACATCATGCAAATACACTCCAACATGGGATGGTAAACTCTTCTTTTGTTTGTTTTGAATTCATTTTGAATATCTTAGGATCTCATTTCATTCAAATAGCTTAGATTTGTACATTTCATGAGTGATGGAATGGGATAGATTAAGTGTTTTGGATTAGATAGTTTCTGATTTCAATCTTACATTTGATCATTTCCTTTGCATTTTCCTGATGGATTCCTTCCCCCTCACACATTATGCCAGCCTGGTGGGACCTAGGTCCTCCTTACTAACGTTTTTATGAGAAAATTTGAAGTCACAGGATTTTGGGAGCCTTCTGGAGACGTTTCACGGACTTCCCAGCAAAAGCTCGCCTTTGCCATGGGAAGCTCGCCTTTGCACTAAGATCAGCGCTTTTGCTCCAAAAAGCACGCTTTTGAAGATTTTTGGGTTTGCACATGCACGAAAAATCTGAGCTTTTGCCTGATTTCTGAGCATTTGCAAAATTTCTTCTAAGCTTTTGACTTTTTTTGAGTATTTGCTCTGGAAGACAAGTGCACGGATCATGCACTATTGTAATGACCCTCCTTGCTAATATTTTGTTTGTTTTGCAGGAATTAATGGATTTTTATGTAGGATTTTGGACATACTAACTTGTTTTGTGCAGAGAAGACGACCGGTCCAAAATATTTGGAGCCACAAATATTTTTGTTTATTAACTTAGGAATTTCCTTTTGGTGCATTAAAATGAACAACAACAACTCTCACATTTGATTTGGTGTTGTTAAAATAAACCATTTTGAAGCTTTCTAAGTTAGGAATTTCCTTTTGGTGCATTAAAATGAACAACAACAACTCTCACATTTGATTTGGTGTTGCTAAAATGAACCATTTTTAAGTTTTCTAAGTTAGGAATTTCCTTTTGGTTCTCTAAAATGAACAACAACTCTCACATTTTGATTTTGGTTCTATTTAAAATGAACAAATTTGAAGTTTTTATAAAGTAGGAACTTCCTTTTGGTGCTCTAAAATGAACAACAACTCTCACACTTGATTTGGTGTTAAAATAAACCATTTTGAAGCTTTCTAAAGTAGGAACTCTCTTTTGGTGCTCATAAAAAGATCATAAAACACTTCAATTTTGGGCTCTAAAAATGAACAGATTTCATGTTTTCATAATTAGGAACCTTCCAATTTGGTGCATAAAAAGAGTGCAAACGTTTTTCATTTTGTTGATGCATGCACGATTTACATTTGTTGACCAGTTAAGACCAAGCCTGATTTTTCTTAGAAACACTTCAATTTTGGGGCTTAAAATGAACAAAATGTTTTTGTTGTTTTCACACCATTGCTATCTTAACTGCTTGATGTCCTGAACACTTCAATTGGTGCAAAAATAAAAAGAACATTTTGTTTATGCTATTCACATATTTTTTGGGGATAACACCACTCGAGGTGTTTAAAATGAATCAATTTACTATGAATTATATGACGTGTATTCATTGATTGGCAATGCTAAATGTTTGTCTTCTCCCCTCGCACCTTTTGTCCATCTTGGGTGAGCGAGGAAATTTTGAGCTTTGCACTTTTTTCAAGCATACCTTCTTAGAGGGCCTACCTATTAAGACACATCCTGCGCTGGAAAACTCATAGTTAACCCAAGCGATACTTTCATTTTGGACCACTATATAAATATTTTGTGAGTGAGGAAAGTTCATCACTCGTCGGGTGCGGATGTCCTATACCGACGTATTCTTCCTCAATATCCTTATGATGCGTAAAAACCCGAAAGGGCTAAAAGGTTCTTAATTGAACAAAACACTGCATGTGTAGGTGCCTGACAATAATATCCCCAGAACATGACTAAGAGCCAATTGTTTTAGAAGCCATCCATTTACCCAAAAGAGTATTTTAAAGTAGTGCATTGTAATAGAACCGTTCCAAGAAGTTACTTACCATGTTCAATTTTTGGTTGAGGAAATAAAACAAATAGGGAAGGGACTCTTTTGCTTGGCATGTCAAGATAGTACATTTCCTTGACATAGCCTATTTGTCCATTCCATCTTCTCAGATTAATCATTCTGGGGATGATTGGTAGGACTACTAAGAAATACATACCCATTTGAGCTAGGATTGTAAAGTGATTGTTAATGTTAAACTTGCCCAATTACATTCAAAAATAATTGTGACATCAAATTTAGTGTTTGATTTAAAAAAAAGAACACATCAAAATGAACATTGAACAAGATGGTCAAACCAAAAAAACTTTGAATTAGTGTATACTTGTGAAAGAAGCCCTATGTTTGTACTCCTTGAAAGGATTTATCCTTAAAGGTTTTCAAACATTTCAATTTTTATTTTCAGGTTGCATTGATCAAAGTAAACACTTTGGTAACTATGGCTTGGGTGTTGTGATTTCACAACTTGAGCTATAGACATTCAAGTCACATAAAGTACATGCTTTTGAGTCAGTCCCATGCTATTATATCATTTTCCATACTCGAGAACACAAAGGAAACAAAACAGAAGTTACAAAATGCCATTCCAAACTCACAATCTTTTTTGACATTTAGGAAGATAAACTGAAGTTATAAGGTCATTGTTCGAGCCAGACACTTGGAAAATCGGATTGGTCACAAAGTCTCTCACCCATTATTCCCATAATACTTATTTGAAATCAAAATTCAACAAAACATTAAGATCATTCGTCCACTCAAAAAATCTATCATATCAACAGTTACTTAGAACTCATAGATAGTTCAAGTATCTTTCCTGCAACATATCCTCTAGACCAAGAAGTGGAATATCGACTGTAGTTCTTCAACATTTTGATTTCTGAAAAGTAGCCACATTCCAAAACAACACTCAAGCCTTAGGGTTTTTGAGTTTCATAGCAAACCACCCCAAAATACCACCACACCTTATGACCATCTGGCAACCCACAACTCTCATTCAACAACTAGGCCTTGTAGCACCTATTATTCAACCTAGTCTCATGCACATTGAAGGTTCCAAAACTGACATCATAAGTAGTTTGAGAAACTTTATATTTGAAAAAAAATGAAACATCCCACCAATTTATCACCACATCAATCATCTTAAACAAAGAGGAAGAAAAAGAAAACATAGCAGTTAGAAGACCCATATTACTACCTCCGCATGGAAATATGTATTGAGTGACCTTAGGATAGGGTATTGAACACCATAAACCACCTCACAACACCATCATACCTTATGAACATTTGGTGACCTACAACTCTCATTCAACAACCAGGCCTTGCAGCACTAATCTTTCAACCAGGTAACACACATATTGAAGGTGCCCAAACTGACATTATAAGCAGTTTGAGAACCTTCATATTTGAGAAAAACGAAACACCCTACCAATTTCTTACTACATCCATCATCTTAGATGAAGAGGAAGAAAAAGAAGACCTAATAGCCGAAAGACCTATATTACCACCACATGCGTGGCAATAAATATACATCCCTCATGCTTTTTGGCAAGAAAAAGATCCTTAGTTTTGGCAAGAGCGAGATCCTTAAGAGAAAATCTATACTTAGGCTCTCAAAAAATTGCCCTACAAATTTTTTTTCCATAGGTTTCTTCTCAAGGAGATACTGCAACCGTCAAAACCGGCTAGATCACTTCTATTATCTGTTTGGACCAATAGGCCACATCTTTTCTATAGAATAGGAGTCAGGAAAAACAATCACAAAAGCTTGGTAATTGTTTATGACAACCACGAGGTCACAACACAGAAAGAAAATGGAAGCAAACAAAACCAACACTAGAATCCCACCAAACAATGCCATAAACGATGAAAGTAACCCTTGGGGCTATAGGCCAAGCAATCTTGAAACACCATAGAAGAGGCCTATGTATAGAAATACCTTCAATGAAGAGGAACTAAATCACAAATAGAAGGAGGTAATTGAACAAAACAACCAAGACCCAAATAGAGTGGTTATAGAGGAGGTAGACATAGAGGAATAAATAAAAGGGGATGAATTGTTCGAACATTCTAACAACCCCAAGGTTCTTAAACTAATGGAAAGGTTGTTGAGAAAGGATCCAAACTCCTATTTCTTCAAGTTAGCACAAAGTGGTGCTAAATTACCGGTGGATTTCAACGTAGAAGCTCTCAAGGATGCCAACCTTATTCCCTTAGGGGATAACTCGGTTGTAAGACAGATAACTGAACCTCTAGATATTCCAAACATGCCACCTGTGTTCTCACAAAATGATGGTCAACTCAAAGAGAACCCCATATTCAGAAAACCAACTTAGGTTGAACAACCAATAGTGGCACAACTGTATCAAGGAGGACCATCATAGTATGAACCACCAAACAACAATCCTCCTCTCGGATAGTATATACCTTAGAATACCTCAAACATTGACCCATCCCAAAACATTCAATACCTTCAACAAGGTGGAACACAAGGTCCCCCTCCCAATAGTCAATACCATCAACAAGGTGGAACACAAGGTCCCCTTCTGAACAATCAATACCACCACATGGTCCCCTTCTGAACCAACAATACTAGCTGCAAGGTGTGCCACAAAGCACCCTTTTTCAATCATCCTACCAACAAGGTGTCTCGATAATGCATCAATAGGGTAACCTTCAGTTTAGTCCTGCCCAGCAAGAAGGTGTGCCACATAGCACCCTTTTCCAGTCAACCCATCAACAAGGTGTCCCAATAACACATCAATAGGGTAACCTTCAGTTTAGTCTTTCCTAGCAGCAAGGTGTGCCACAGAGCACCCTTCCTTAGTCGTCCTACCAACAAGGTGTCCCAATAACACATCAATAGGGTAACCTTTAGTTTAGTCCTACCAAGTAGCTAGGTGTGTCACAAAGCACCCTTCCTCAGTCGTCCTACCAACAAGGTGTCCCGATAACGCATCAACAGGGTAACCTTTAGTTTAGTCCTACCCAATAGCAAGGTGTGCCACAGAGTGCCCTTCCTCAGTCATCCTACCAACAAGGTGTCCCGATAACACATCAATAGGGTAACCTTCAATACACTTCATCTCAGCAACAAGGAGCTAACCATCCTTACACCCAACAGGGACCTAACTCGTTATACACCCAAAACAATTACCAAGGTCTCATACCTTCACAATATCCAATATACGACCGAAACATGGTGAGACAACAAGGTTATTATACACAAAACTTACAAACAAACGCACCAAAAACGGACATGGAAATGAGACTAGAGGCCATCACCCAACAGGTAGCAGGCATGCAAGCCGGTAAAAAAAAAAAAAACCTATACTATCCAAGAGATATTCCCATTCTCATTTGATCAATCTGTCACTACAATACCCTTTCCAAAGAATTTTGAAATACCTAGGTTTGACAACAAATACGAAGGAAGAGGGGACCCAGTAGAGAATATACATGATTTCTTTGTATCATGCATGGAAGTATGACACAATGACTCATACCTCATGAGACTATTTCCATGCAGCCTTATGGGACATGCTATGGAGTAGTTCACCTATTTGACACCAACAACCAAAACCTTCGATGAACTGTCTAACAAATTCATAAGCCACTTCTCCTTCAACATTGAACAAGATGTCACCATCACAAGCTTTTCCACGATCAAACAGAATCAAGGAGAATCTTTTATCTCCTACCTACAATGATGGAGACACAAGGCTACTAGATGTAAATGGTCCATTCCCGACAAGGAATTGGTGGACATATTCATTACCAACGTCTTACCTGAGATCAATTATCAACTCACAATGTTATGTCCAATAGACTTTGAAGAAACCATTGAGAAGGGGTAGAATATTGAGAGAGCCCTCATTGGAAGAGGCACCCTTAAAACAAACAACTCAAAATATAGTTCGTCTAGTTCAAATGAGAAACCTAAAGTCTGGGCTAAAAAAAAAAATGTCACAAATGATGGAGTGGTTGATGTGAGGACATTATGGTAGGCACAAAACATAGTTCAAAACAAACCATAGGTATCACAAACAAGCTATGTTTCAAACAATGCAAAAAATAACCAAAATACGTATCCCAAGAACAATCAGGTTGTGAACCAACAAACAAATCAGAAGGGAAATAGAGGTAGTATGATCAACCAAGAAAGCAATTCATAGTACTAGGTGAGTCACTAGAAATAGTCATGCGCAAATTAGTACAACAAAACCTCCTCAAAACTAATGATCATCCAAACTATGAGGAACCTAGTTTCAAAACATCGTGGTATAATGAGAAGGACTTGTGTGACTTCCATATGATCAAAGGACACACCACAAACAATTGCATGAGACTCAAGCACCTTATCCAAGATTTAATAGAAAAAGGGGACGTAGATGTTGAACATCGTCCTAAGAATAAGGACCTGCAAATATACTCAAACCCAATCCCATACCATGCCAAAGGAAATGAAAAATGAAAGAAATAAGAGTACCATAACACCAATTACACATATGGGGACAAAGTTTTAGGAACACTTTCACAAGTTGATGATAATAGGGAAAACATAGTGACTCTATGAGGTGGAGACAACAAATTTAATGTAACCACTTGTCGAGGAAGAGTTACAATTCAAGGAGTCCCACCCAAGCCTACAATCAAGTCACCAAATGACTAAAGTATTGTGGAACAATTAAAGAAAACACCTGCCCTAATCTCAATCTTGGAGTTGTTAAAACTATCACCTACCCATAGGGAAATACTTGAAAAGGCATTGGAAACAACAATCCCTAATGACCTCAATCCTAGTCAATTCCAAGCTATGGTTGGTAAAATCACACAAATTAATCATTTAATATTTTCTAAGAAAGATCTACCCAAAGAACATTTCACAACCAAGCCCTCTACATGGAGGTTGGTGTTCATAAAACCATGGTCAAACGGGTACTGATAGATAATGGTGTGGGTTTAAACATCTATACCTTAAAATTTTTCAAACAACTGGGGTATTCTAACGATGTGATTGATAAAGGAAAGTATCATGATAAGGGCCTACGATGACCTAGAAAGAAATTTTGAAGGAACAGTTAGGTTACCAATGCAGATAGGGCTAGCCCTAACATAAACCACTTGTCAAGTACTGGACCTTGAGTTGCCATACAAACTCATCCTGGGACGCCCTTGGATCCATGCCTTACAAGAAGTGCCTTCCACTTTTCATCAATGCCTAAAGTTTCCTCATGAAGGAAAAGAGGTAACACTCTATGTCAATCCTGAGCCTTTTCATTTCTGTGCCAAGTTAGAGGAGAAATACAATAAAATCCAATGGGTGCCTAGCAATGACATAACATTCCACTCCTTTTCTTATGTTGACCCTTCAACACTTCCATCCACCTCAACCAAGAACACCTCAAGTGACCAACCAAAAATGGAAGCCAAGATTTAGGTACTTGACAAGGGTAATGGGAATTACTATTTCAACCAAGCATTCTGCATCGACATGATTTTGCCAGCACCTAGAGTATATGGAGTTCCAAAATATATCAAGATAGTAGAAATGATTTCCAAGTCCACTATCTTCACTAGGTGGGGAGACGTGCAAGATGAAATATTTGAGGACTTTTCATCTATGATCTATAAGGAGGACCAAGAAGAACTAGAAAAGCCACAACCCATTTTAATTGACCCTAACACTAGAGGTTATCAATTAGTTAAAAAAATGTGATATAATGGAAAGGGTGGCCTGGGGCTACAAAAAAAAGTCCGGTCAGAGCCTATTATAGTAGAACAAAGGAATTAGAATATGGGGCTAGGTTATAAGCCAAAGGATGTGGTTATTCCAAAAACTGGACGAACCTCTTGGAAGAAGCGAGAAACTTCTGCTAGCATTAAGGCACTAGATACCTATCATAACTTAGACAAAAATTTCCTCGTTGAAGACTTATTTGATAAATTTAGCATTGATAGGTTCCCTCTCCAACATATTCAAACCATTTCCAACATCTACTACAATTCTGGTATAGACTCTAATGAATATGAGTGGGATTCTCCTTCCTTCGTCATCGGATATGATTCTCCCTCTTCTAGCAATGATGACCTAGACACTCAATGGGAAAAGGAAACCCAAGCCATACTAACCCTTTCATCCACTTCCATAGGCTTTGCAGATCAAGATGATAACCTCCCACTCTAGTACCCACAACTCATAGATTGGGCTCAACAACAACATACACCTGTTCTGGATCAATTCCAGAATGATGAGGCAATCATGGAGTTCATGGGACTTTGAATAGACATACTAGCAGGAGACCACAAAGTAGGATTCATCATGGAACTTGAATAAGAGGCATACTTTGGTGGAGAGATTGAATCTTCTAGTCGAAAAAATGAAAGAAAGAACATAAAAATATGGTCGCCTAGAGAAAACCACCTTGTGGCTCTATTGGATCCAAAAAAGATAAAAATAAAGGATGCATCTAAAGGTGAAACCCGCTCAGAGGCACCCAAGGATGGAAGATTCAATCTCCCCATATCAGAATATTAGGAAAGATCCACACTGCTAGTAGAAGAAGCAAAACCCATAAATGTTGGCACAATAGTGGACTTGAAGATAACCTACTATGCTGCATCACTGGACCCAGAAGAAAATGACAACTTAACAACTTTCATCAATGCTCAGAAAGTAAATTTTGTATGGACCTATACTGACATGCCTGGACTAGATCCAACATTAGTGATACATCATCTAGCTATAATCCCTGGAGCAAAGCCTATCAAATAAAAAATCAGAAAAATGCATCCACATATAGCATTAATAGTAAAGGTAGAGCTAAAGAAACTACTAGATGTGGGTTTCATCAGACCCATCGAATATCCAAAATGGATATCAAATCTAGTACCAGTATCAAAACCTATTGGGGGCATAAGGATATGCACAGACTTCAGAGACTTGAACAAATCCTGTCAAAAGGATTACTTTCCATTGCCAAGTATTGACATGATTGTAGATCTAACAATAGGGAATGAGGTGCTATCTTTAACAGATGGTTTCTCCAGATACAACCAAATAAAGATCTCTCTAGATGACCAACACAAAACAACATTTACTTGTGCTTGGGGAATGTTTTGTTGGAATGTAATGCCCTTTGGTCTAAAGAATGTAGGAGCAACATATTAAAGAGAAATGGTGACAATATTTCATAATATGCTACACACAATCATGGAGGACTATGTCAATGCCATTCTAGAAAAATTAGTCAAAAGAGCGGACCACTTGAAAAATCTGGCCAAGGTATTTGATCATCTTGAATAGTATAATCTAAGACTCAATCCTAAGAAATGTGTATTCGGGGTAACATCTGGAAAGTTGTTGGGGTACATAGTATCAAGAAGAGGGATTGAAGTAGATCCGACCAAAGTAAAATAAATAATGGAGATGCCTCCACCTAAGACACTAAAACAATTGAGGAGCCTACAAGGGAAGTTGCAATCCATCAGGTGATTTATCACACAATGGGTATACAAATGTCACCCTTTCACTCATCTCCTACACAAGGACATCACCTTCAAGTGGAATGGGAGATGTGACCAAGAATTCCAACAAGTCAAGGAGCACCTACTTATTCCTCTTGTACTCATGTCGCCTATCCCAGAAAAGGAAATGATACTTTATGTGTCTACCACACAAGCAACACTAGGAGCTCTCTTGGCCCAACTAGATGATAACAATAAAGAAAGGGAAGTCTATTATATCAACATAACACTGGTGGGCTATGAACTAAACTAATCACCCATTGAAAGAGTGTGTCTCTCAGTCATGTTTTCAACACTAAGGATGAGACACTACATCCTAAACAGAAAGATCAAGATGATTTATAAGGTAGACCCACTCAAGTACTTACTAGCAAAGGCAGCCCTAATAGGCTGAATAACCAAATGGGTAATGATCCTAAGTGAGTTTGATATAGAATATGTGGATAGGAGAGCTATCAAGGGAAAAATTATAACAGACCAATTGGCCAAAGGACCCTTAGATGATCATAAACCTCTCATGGTATACTTTCCAGATGAGAGTATCTTGATGACAAAAAAGATAGACCAATGGACTCTATACTTTGAAAGGTCCCATACTCAACATGGATTTGGAGCCGGTATTCTATTTATCACACCACAAGGAGATAGTATACCCAAGGCCTACAGGATTGCATTCCCATGCACAGACATCTCAGATTATGAAGCTCTTATCATAGGGTTAAAAATGGCTATTGAATGGAGAATAAAAGAGCTACATGTCTTCAGAGACTCTTAGCTAGTGATCAGACAAGTAAACAATGAGTACTAGACAAAAGATGTAAAATTTCTGCCATATAAAAGAATGGTGGATAGCTTCAAGGAATACTTCATCAGAATAACTTTTGAGAAAATTCCTCAGATCAATAACAGAGTTGTCGATGCAATGGAAACAATAGGCTCACTGCTTGATATTCTGTAGAACGTGCCTAAGTATGAGTTCCTTGTGGAGTAGTTGTTGGTACCAACATTTGACATCCCAGAATTAGAGTTGGTATGTGTTGGTGTTGGTCCTAACTCCCCATGGTACCAAGATACCTTTGACTACATCTAGCATGGTACCATACCCATTGACTTAGCGACCACCCAAAAGAAAACCTTCACTCGTAGAACTTCCTGTTTTACCATCCTAGGAGATACCCTATACCATCGTAGTCTAGATGGCATGTTACTTCAGTTCCTTGACATAGAAGAAGCACAAAAAACCTTACAAGAGGTTCACGAAGGTATTTGCAGATCCTACTATGGCGGACTTAACCTAGTCTAGAAACTGCTTAGAACAAGATACTACTGGCCCTCCATGGAACATGAATGCATACAATATTCTAGAAAGTGTCGACAATGTTAGCAACATAGTGACCTAGTTCATGCACCAACACAGGAATTGAGACCTATAACCACACCATGGCCTTTCTCACAATGGGGATTAGACCTAGTAGGCAAGATATCACTTGCTTCATCCAACATGCAAAAATTCATTATCACAGTAATAAAGTACTTCACGAAATGGATAGAGACAATTCCATTGACCTATATCACTGGAAAATAGATATCAAAATTCATTTTGAATTATCTCATCTGTAGGTATGGAATTCCCCAAACAATAATTATAGACAATGGAACGCCATTAAAAAATTAGGATGTCCAAGAGCTTTGTTCCCAATTTTCTATCCACCATTGATTCTCCATGCCCTATTACCCCCAAAGAAATGGTCAGGATGAGGTATCTAACAAAACCATACTGAAAATACTCAAAAATACTATTAATGAAGCCGAACATGATTGGAATTTGCAGCTAAACCTAGCCTTATGAGCCTACCGGACTAGCATTCACACACCTACTAATGCCACACCATTTTCCTTGGTCTAATGATCAGAGCCCATCTTTCCTATTGATATTGAAATCCCTTTATTGTGAGTTTCACTAAAAGGAATGGTCAACAACGAAGAATACAGGGTATCTAGGCTGAAGGAATTAGAACTCCTAGATGAAAGGTGTTTGAGCACGTTAAACTATCTACAGGTTTATTAGAATTGGCTCAAACAAAACTATGACAAAAAGATCAAGGACATGAACTTTCAAGTTGCGAATTAGTCCTCAAAGAGAATCAAAAGGTACAACTAAATCAGGATGACAAAGGCAAATTTGAACCCAACTAGTTAGGCCTGTTTGTCATCACAATAAGCTACAACTTTGGGGCATATCAGTTAGCTACTCTTGAAGGAGAACCTTTAGCTAAACCATTGAACAACAACCAACTCAAGAAGTTCTACACATGAAGCACGTTAGAATACCCCAGGAAAAAGGGTAAAAATCCAAAAAAATAGAAAAAGAATAAAAAAATACAAAAAAAAATCAAAAAGAAAGAAAAATAGTAAAGAGAAATAAAATGTTCTCTGAGTGAAAACCACTCTGTAGTGCTCTTAGAATAGGTACCATAGTCAAAACCTAGCAAACATGCACTATGTTTGAATAAAGCTTACATCATTATCTATCGGTACTATCCACGACATCCACCCATTTCATTTCATAATAAAAGAGGGTATCCAACCATGGCTTGTCACTAATTAAGGAAAGTCGTCTTGTCTACAACTAGGGTCAGTTTCAAAAAGCTAGTCATGGATTAGATCTTTGAGCATCCTATCATGGTCATCAAAACAACAAAAGATAAAAAACAATGGAAAATAGCAAAAAATTCAAAAACATTTAGAAAACCACAAAAGACAAAAACATTTTTAAAACATCGAATACAAAACAACATCGTGGGGTTATTCCTTCACTCAAACAGTGTAAGATATCAAGATTTTCTTGAACCTCATAGCTAGTTCAAGTAGATATCCTGCAACATATCCTCTAGACACAAAAATGGAATAGCAATTTAGATTATCAATGTTGCTTATCCAAAAACAATTTATGCTTTGAGTCAAACGATCGAACTACGTGGTCTCTACGTGTACAACATAGGAAAGGATTGAAAGCCCCCAAGACCCTAGGTCAATCCCCTTAGGTTTCCAACATGCTTTATTTCAACTTAGTCAAAAACACAAAATCCAAAAACTGTCAAAAAATACAAAATCCAAAAATAGTCAAAAAACACAAAATCCAAAAATAGTCAAAAGATACAAAATCCAAAAAAACATTCACAAAATAGAAAAGGTAAAAAAAATTCAAAACAAACCAAGCAAACTACGAGCCTCTGCGTGTACAATGTAGGCAAGGCTTATCTTTGATGAGCTCCCGAGGCCCTAGGTTAGTCCCCTAAAAACAACAAAAAAAAAATCATAAAACTTAGAAAAATAAAAAAGACCCATGTCCGCCATCACAATTCACAATAAGACACCATCCATAATAAACAGATTGTCACAGTCACCCTTTGAAAAAATAAAAAAAACAAGCAAAGCAAACATCAATGGCTAGAACTTTCAAGCAGACAATCGCAGAAGAATTTGATCACAAATTGAACTAAAACAAAGCCAAGTATCAAATACATATCTTTTTGACAAGACCCAACAACATCTTGAAATATGTCTTAATGGATCCGTTCCTATGATAGACATGATCAACATTGGATAAATAGACCCACCCCAAACAGATATGGCAAGTGATATAACAACATTGTTTTATCTTTTTGTTATCTTATTTTTGTGATTTACATTATTGACTCATTCCCAAGATCTCTCGAGGATGTCCATAAGGATTTAGAGAAGAAGGAATGGGGGAAATTGAGCATCATCTCAATTTGTTGTTTGTGGATAGTCTTGTTATACTACCATGGCTAATACTTGCTTTGTTCTATGTGGAAGTCATCTTTGAAACATTTTGTGTAACAGTGACATGTTAGGTTCTTAATACCTCTTGTGTTACTGGTCTGACATGTTTTGAAAGCTTCTCACCCATACACTCTAATAGGGTTTTCGTATGTCTAGTATGAGTAATAATACTCCTTGTTTGTAGGTCAAAGTCCATGCAATAGATACAAAGTCACCTTGGTCATTAATACCCTGGTGCATCGTATTTATTTGCTATATCAAAAAGGATTGTTCAAACTGCAAAGTCTTTAAAGCAAAGCAAAAGAAACTCATCAACTACTAATTAATATCACATTTCTTTCTATCATCAACATTTCTTCTGAGTGAAATCTGCATGGCAATATCATTAGTACCATTCTACATCCACAATATTGGCACTATACATCATGATGATAAAAAACTAATAAAAACATTAGGTAAGGGGCATTCATTCATATCAACACCATATAAACATACATCATCATATATCATCATCACATGAGCATAAAATGAGAATGAATCAAAGAAGGTATATATCATATATATCATCATAAAAAAAAAGAGTACATCATCAGTGTGATAGGATATACAAAATCATAATATCTATATGAGGCCTCGACTAGGCTAATGAATATAGGCATACAAAATAAATGTCTACAAAATACCTCTAAGCAATGAACAACATAAAGATCAAGTACAAAAGTAAGACCCCGACAGGAAGGTTTGAACCCTATAGATCACCAAAACGATCTAGCTGTTTCATAGATTGATTGCCTGCACCACCACCTGCACCACCAACTACACCATCACCGCCCATAGAACTAGGCTCTCCAAACCATGGACATCGAATGCCCCTGGGAACAACAAACTCATAGAAATTTTGATAGTAGGTAGACCTCTACAAATAATGATCACGTTCTGCCCTGAGAGTATTTGTCTCTATGGTCAACAACTGCAAAAAAGCCTTTGCAACATGTCGTCGACTACTCTCGCTATCTCGCTCGACCCTCAAAATATCTGTCTAAGCCTCTACAGCCTATCATCTCACTATCTCTACATCTCTGGTAGCAGTCATCTGAGCTAACAATATGTCTCCATCCCTAGCTAGTGGAGGAGGACCTAGAACTTTCCCATGACCTTGCACTTGAGGTGGCTACTCATCTTGATCACCCTGGGCTCCATCATGGTGAGATCTATCACGAGATCTATCCAACTACTTTGTGAGGACCTCAATATGTTGTCACTCCCCACAATGACCTGTAATACCTAATTTTCCTAAATTGGGAGTACCCCTAGGAACAGTGAGTCTCAAAGACCTGTGGCGGGACCACTACTCATCATAGTCATCAGAGGTACCTGGATCTTCTGGACCAACTAACCAATCCCAACCAACTGGAGCAAGTTCTTTGAACTCAAAAATGGCAATGTCTATATGTGGTTGAAGACCCCATACGTGAACCTCCTGATTCATCCAACCGAAACGAGCCTCATAAGTATCAGGAACTTGGCCCTCTCTCTCTCCAAACTGATGACATACTCAGTCTGGTAAAACTCAGTCTGGTAAATAACACTCTAGCACAAGATCAGAACTACCAAGAAACCAATAGTTTTGTTGACAATAGACAAGGTGATCTACATCCTCTAGCCAAGCATCACACCCCAAATAAGGTCTCCACACAAAACTGGGCATATCATCGAAAACTTGACGCTAATAAGGAAGATCTCCAGGAAAGGTATAGTGAATAAAATACCCATAAGGGTACAAGTATGGATCATCAGGGTGATGATCCTGTATCCCATCTAGCTGAGTAACTGTAATATTCTCCCACGCCTAGATATGCAAAAGTGAAACACCTGCGGAAGTAGATTTCCCATCTTGATACATGACCTCGTGCATATCTCTGTACAAGTGGGAAAGAAGACATGGGCCCCAATCATACCTCGTACCATGATCCAACATACTCTCAATACACACACCCCAACCTATAGGAAACTGTCAACCTCGGCTATCAGGAACAATGAGTTCTGAAATCAAACTACATAAGACAAGTGAGATAGGATCTACATTGTTAGAAAACTCAAACAAATCGATCTTTGATTAATATACTGCCAAGTGTCGAGCATCTAACACCCGCTGCATGGCACGGGTACCACGTTGAATATGATAAGTAACCAACTCCCCATGAATAGGAAGACGAAGTATCCTCCATACATCCTCAAGAGTGACGGTCGCCTCTCCTATAGGTAGGTGAAATGAGGATGTCTCTGAATGCCACTGTTCCATGAGTGTAGTCATCATAGCAGTATGGGTCCTGATAGGAGGCATATAAAAAATGTGAAGTAGTCCCACAACATCGATAAAATATCGCTCCAACACACCAAAATGAGAAATAGGATCAAACAAATGTCGAGGACGTCTCTCCCTCGGTTGTAGTACTCTGAGGCCAACCTGCAATCGTTTTCAACCCACAATGCTAGGGTTTCACTCTAAATAGATGGGAGACACATAATAACACAAAACATGATGACAAACAAACACATGTTAGGGTTTCGGAAAAAGCTAAGGTCAAATGCAACAAAAAAAGTCAGAAGCAAGGGTTTTGAGCAAATGCTCAGAAAACACCAAGAAAAAGTGAGCTTTTTAGGAAAAGGTGAGATTTTCAAGCAAAGGTGAGGAAACAAAAGCATTGAAATATGTAAAAGACGAGGATATATACCAAAGGTGAGCTTTTAGGACTTCAAATAGTCAAAGGTGAGCTTTCTTATCAAAAGCGAGCTTTTCAAGCAAATGCTCAAAAAAAAAAGTGAAGATCCTAGTCAAAGGCATAGAAAAATGTCAAAAGCATGGATATAAGTAAAAGGTGTGGATTCTTAATAGGAAAAAACGTGAAAACCAAGGCAAAATCTCATAAATCAAAAACGCTTTTGACCTAGAAAACTTAGTACATGTAAAATGAGAACAAAACAAGACAAAAGTGAAAAAAGCGAGAAGGTACATACCGGGCCACTGATGCTTGAAGGTCATCAAACCTCCTGAATGAGCTCAAAACAATGTGGGGCTCCATAAAAACATGACATTGTTCCTCAAAAACTGACAGAATGGGAGTACTAGAGACAAGAATTAGCTATAGAGTCAAAACGCAAATGAGCTATTTAGAGGAAAAATTGCTTATATAAAACCTCAGGAAACCCTAATTTCACCTAGGAACCCTAATTTATACTTGGGGAACATTCCTACTTTCAAATTAGAAGCTCTCACAAACATCAGAATGAGAAACGAAGGACCTATAAACCTGATTTTGTGACCTAAACACATTGGAACAGAAATAGAACAAAGTTGTGAGCTTGACCTCAAAACTTGAATTTTTTGGTCAACCTCTCGAGGGGGAAGATAGAGTCCTACCATTATTCCAAAAAACATCGGGGCATAGTGGGGCATATATTTTTTTCAAAAACTTGATCTTAAAAATAGAATCTTTGAAACAAAGCAACCAATACTTTGTATCAAAGAGGGGCAAAATGTAGACATGTAAAATTGACTTAACACCTATCACAACTTGGAATGACTCTGAATCAACTCAGAATGACTCTAAATCAACTCAGAACGTCTCAGAACGACTCTGAATCGACTTAGAACGGCTCTGAATCAACTTGGACCATCTCAAAACATCTCGAAATCAACTTGAAACATCTCTGAATCAACTTGGAACATCTCTGAACATCTCTGAAACATCTCGAATCATCTCAAAATCATCCCAAGAAATCTCAAAATGGCATCGAACGACATCAAATGACATCTAAAACCCTAATTTCCTCTATTAATTGAATAATACAACATTATTTAATTAATTCACTTTTTCATCATTCTCGACAAATTAAATAAATATCATTTATTTAATAAAGTCTTGAAAAACCTAATTCTACTATTAATCAAATAAAACAACGTTATTTGATTAATTCACGTTTCATCGTTTCGACCAATTAAATAAATTACATTTATCTAATAAAGTCCTAATCTAATCTTACTTCGTCCTGATTAGTCAAACAACGCCAATTATTTGATTACGTCACTAATTCACCTTATTCCTCAAAATTAATTGAATTATTAAATCATAATAAGTTAATTATGACACTTTCCCTCCAAAATTTGAATAATCAAATCAAACTATTCAAATCAATTATCAAAAATCAAATCAAAACACAAAAAGGAATTAATTAATTAATATTCCTCACCCACTTTTTGATTGAAAAAATCATGGATTGCTAACTAAGCAATCTAATTTTGCTAACTCAACCATCTAATTCCTAACTAAACCCTAACTGATCAATCTAAAACCCTGACTAGCCAATCTATTCTTCAATCACCCTAATTGTGCAATCAAATTTGCACAATCTTCTCATTTCTAAATCCTCTCAACACATGTTGACCATTGATCTGGATATTCTCCAATGTGATTCTGATTGTCGATTCAAAATCTCTTTTCCTATATAACAAACCTCTCTCCTAAAAAATAAGAATTAGAATTTCAACTTATCTTATGCAACAAAGTGCTATCAAGATCACCATTGATAGAGCTTCCTCATTTCTTCAAACACAAGCATCATTCATCAAGCTTTTGCACGTAAGCAATGGAGGCTTTACAGTGATACAAACAACCCAACATCATGCAAATACACTCCAACATGGGATGGTAAACTCTTCTTTTGTTTGTTTGAATTCATTTTGAATATCTTAGGATCTCATTTCATTCAAATAGCTTAGATTTGTACATTTCATGAGTGATGGAATAGGATAGATTAGGTGTTTTGGATTAGATAGTTTTTTATTTCAATCTTACATTTGATCGTTGCCTTCATGTTTTCCTGATGGGTTCCTTCCCCCTCACACACAAGACAAGTACATACTGTACGGGGTTGTACAAATCCTGGAAAGTACAAAAAGATAGTGAAAATGAAAAAATAAACATTGTTCTTGATATAGAAACTTCAATACAGTTTTCAACAACATTTTTTTGAGCCTTTTGAGGCTTTAAATACTTATTCCATTCAAAACTAACCATCCTAATGCCTATAACTACCTTTTGAAATACTATGACCCTTCATATTCCTAAAAGTTGCATAAGTTGTATTTTTTGCAATTTTTTCCCTTAACAACTTCTTACATCTTTTCAACTTTTGACTCTTTTACACAAATGACTCAAAATTGATCCCTATTACATGGAAATGTCTCAATAGACCTTATCGAATGAAAAAAGACCTTAAACACCTATTCCTAACATACTGACCCCTAATGTAAAGTTCATTTGCTTGGTGCTCCTGCACCATACAACCCCCTTGAAAAATAACTCATGTCACATGAGTTGTGCCTTGTACCATGCTCCATCTCAGTTCCTCCTTTCTTTTCACATAATCTCTAGTATGCAAATACCTTCCTTTGGTTCATATACATAGATCTTGTAACCTTCCCTGCACCCTTGACCTTGTTTGCATATGAATAAGACTCCATCTTTGCAATCAATCCTGATGATTGTATTCCATCTACGCCCTAATCAAAACCTGACATTGTTCCTACCTTCACATCCACAAACAAACACTTACCTAAGGTTCCTTGAAATGTCTTCTCCTTTCTCTCATCTTCATACTTGTAACTGCCCTCAATTCCTTGTCCACTATGTCCTTTCATCATTGTTATCAAGCTCTTTGTTTTCTCAGCCTTTTGTACCATTGTACTATCATCACTATAACCCATTGTACTTTCAGATACTACTTTCCCTATAACCTTGCTTCCAATCAATGGGCACACCATTGTACCAATAAATTTGTATGCCAATTCACTGTCAATTCATCCTTCAAATTTGATTCTTCCTTCACACCTATTGTCAGAGCATTCTCAAGCCTTGAACTAACTGTAGTATCCATCCTCATATCCTCTTTCTCAGTCTTTACACATTCCTACCTCCCAAACATGATTACCTTAGCCTCTTTACCCTTACCTTTTTCCTCTTCCACAAGTTGAGTCAAAGTAAATGTATGCCCATCCTTCTCTATGGTGTATGTATTTTCTCTCCCATCATATAATGCATGCCTGTCAAATTTCTAGGGCCTTCCAAGAAGTAAGTGGCAACAATCCATAGGAAAAATGTCACAAATTACATTGTCTTTATAACCACCAATTTGAACCTCAACAACAACTTGTTCATTAACCAAAAGTGATTGCTCATCATTCAACCAAGACACCTTATATGGAAATTCATGAGGAATCTTTTGAAAATTTAGTTTACTAACCATTTCACTTGATACCATATTCTTAGTAGAGCTTGAATCTATGAAAATTTTGCATACCTTATTCTTGCACTTATATGTGGTTTTGAAGAGAGTTTTTCTTTGCAATGGTTCCCTTTCCTTTGCTGCCTTAAGTATGGTCTTCCTCATCATCAATGTTTCACCAATTTCAGGAGCAACAAGATAGCTTGGAGAATTGGTACTTTCACACTCCTCTTCTTATACTTTTTGATACCTTCTTTCAGTCCTCCTTTCATCTCCACTTGATGAAGCACCTAGTTTTTCAGGGCATTTGAATGATGGATGCCCAAATTCATTACAATTATAGCACCTTCCTATAAAGACATTTGAACTTATACCACCACTAAATCTGCCTCTAGAACCCCTAAAACCTCCTCTTGCATCAACACCTTGCTCCTTACCTTTACTCGCTTCTTCTTGTTCCTCATATGGCTTCTTTGATGTAGGGAATGATCCTCTCCCTCTTGTATTTCTAACCCTGCCTCTAACAAAATTCTCTTGCCTTCTTTTCATCTTTTCTTCCACCCTAATAGCCAATTGGAAACACTCTTCAACAGTCTTTGGGTTAGCAACAACCAATTCATCTTGTATATTGATTCTAAGGCCACCTAGATACCTAGCCACTTTTTCAACTTCATCTTCATTTCTTCTTGACCTTATACTTAGTTTGTAGAATTCATTAGTATAGGTTTTAACATCTAAATCCTTTTTCTTGAAACCTTGTAATCTATTATACAATTGAACTTCATAATCCTTAGGAAGAAATTTACCTTTAAGTTTTGCTACCATCTTGTCCCAAGAAACTATCCTTGACTCACCTTGATTTCTCCTTTTTGCTTGCTCGTAGTCCCACCATAGAAGTGCATGGCCTTTGAGTTTTGTATTTTCTACCTTCACCTTCTGCTCATTAGAAATATCTTCACTTTCAAAGAGGTTGTCCATAGCTGCAATCTAATTAAGCAGCTCTTCCTCATTTAAATTTCCACCATACATAGGAAAATCAACCTTTACCTTATGTGAATCACCTTTGATTTCCTTAAGAAACTTTTCAATCCTCTGATCTTTAGGGTCTAATTCTTCATCCACATATTCATACTCTTCATCTTCTTCTTCATCTTATTCACTCTCAGCTTCATCTCTTCTCTTCTTTGTTTCCAAGGCACCAAGCCTTGCCAAAAAACATAATGAGACTACAAAAGCTTGACATGTTTCTCTTTTAGCTCCTGTAGCTCTCTAGCAGCACCAACATTCTTAGGGGGCATCTTTACAAGTTTTGTCTCTTCAACTTCCAATCACCTTTCTTCAAATCTGAAACTCTTCAATCAAAAAGATCTAATCCATGTTGCTCTGATACCACCTGATGACAAGCAAGGTGGTGATGACCAATCCAACACAAAAAATAAATGATGAAACTCCAACAAGAAACCATCCCTTACAACACTATCCACTCAACCTTTCTCAAACACACCTCCTAATGGCTTGTAGCCCTAAAAATATGCATTTCCTCAATATCTTTTAGAGAAGGCCATAAAAATCCTAACCAAACACCAAAAATGACTCACCTTGGGCCTAATACAACATTCCAAAATATTTCATTAGGTTTCTTTGTAACAAAAAGAGAATCAATTGACTGCCCCTATTTTTAGGCCACCAAATAGCCCACTTTTCCAAAGGAGGTACCCTCAAAATGACTAGTCATTACCCAAAATCAATTTAAAGTCCCTAATTATGTTACAAAACAAAAAATTCCACTCTCATTTCTTAGAGCCATGACCTCTGAGACACTAAATCACAAAACCCTCAATTTACATGCAAATCACAAGGGTTTATTGAAACTCCTATCCTCCAGGCTTCTTGAACCCAACCAATGCAACCAATAGATCCCAAATGGTCTGTACAAACTCAAAAATCCATCACAAGATTAGTTCTATCAACATTTTGACAAAACCCTATTTCAACACCTCATTTTCAATAGAAAAGCAATGCAATTCTGCCCTAGGGCATTACCCAAATCCCAAAAAATCTCTTCCTCTACCTCTCTAAATAATGTGAACATCTATCCTACCATGTAAGAATTCATTCCATTGAGTTACAGGCCATGATAGTGGGTGGAATGAATTAAAGGATCATTTAGACTCCAATCAAACCCTTGACTAGTTTTTAATAGGCCGTTTCAGAAAATTAATGAATTCTCCCACAAATCACAATAAAAAGTCTCAAAATTGCTTCAAATGAAAGATAATCCATTCCCCTACAAGATACAATAATATTCAAGGAAAGTAAAAATTGTACGTGGTTGTACAGATCCTATAAAGTACAAAAATATAGTGAAAATGCAGAAATAAACGTTGTTCTTGATATAGAAACTTCAATACAGTTTTCAACAACATCTGTTCGATCCTTTTGAGGCTTTAAATAAACATCCCATTCAAAACTAACCATCCTAACACATATAACTACCTTTTGAAATAATATGACCCTTCATATTCCTAAAAGTTGCATAAGTTGCATTTTTTTTCAATTTTTTCCCTTAACAACTTTTTACATCTTTTCAACTTTTGACTCTTTTACACAAATGACTCAAAATGGATCCTTATTACATGGAAATGGTCTCAATAGACCTTATTGATTGAAAAAGAAGACCTTAAACACCTATTCCTAACATACTGACCCCTAATGTAAAGTTCATTTGCTTGGTGCTCCTGCACCATATCTTTATTTGACTGTACTCAAAAAAACCATCCATTAATAAAAACATTTCACAACCAACAGTCAAATCCACTATGATGTCAATGTTGGGAAGTGGGAAGCCATCTTTAGGATATGGTTTGTTGATATCTATGCATTTTGTGCAGATCCGTATGATCCTGATGGGTTTTGATACCAATACAAGGTTGGATACCCACTCAAGATAGTCAATGGATTTGATGAATCCCACATCCAACAATTTTTGAAGCTCCGCCTTGACTAGTAGTGTTATTTGTAGGTACATTTTTTGAAGCTTTTGCTTAACTGGTTTAGATGTAGGGAATACTATTAGGTGGTGTACCACTAATGCTATATCTAGCTCAGGAATATTTGCATATGTCTAGGCGAAGTTGATCTTAAATTCTTTGATGAATGATGTGAAATTGACCTTTTATTTTGGATCCAATGAACCTACATGATATGTTATTTTGGGTGTCTCCATTGTTCTAATGTTGATAGGTTTTGTCCCTTCAACCAAAGTTGTTGAATGTTCTTGATACTTTGTAATGGGGAGATTGAATCCTCCATCTTTAGGTGGCTCAATGAGGTTTTCAACCTTAGATGCATCCTTTGTTCTTCTCTTTTCTTGATTTGATAGAGCCACATTGTGGTTTTCCCTAGGGGATCTCATTTTTATTTTTGGATTTTTTATTTCAATTTTGTGATTGGAGGATGCAATCTCCCCCCAAAGTAAGTTCCTTGTTCTAGTTCATTGACTATATTGGCTTTATGGTCTCCTTGATGGATACCCTGTTGAATTACCATGAAATCTACAATAGCTTCATTGTTTGGAATTGGTCCACAACAGGTGTATGATGTTGTTGATCCAAATCGATCAACTGTGGGTAACACAAGGGTAAGTTATCATTGTTATTAGCAAAGCTTATTGTGGATGTGGATGGGGAAAAGGTAAGTATAATATAGTTATCCACATTCCAAAGGGTATCTAGGTTGTAGTCACTAGAGGCACAAGACTCCCATTCATTGGAGTTTGTTTCCATATGGTAGTCAGTTGTAGGTCTGGAGGTGATGGCACTTATGCCAAAGTTTTCAAATAGATCTATGATTGTTATCTCTTTGTTCATAATATGGTATTTATCCGATAGCTCTTTGATGATTGAAGTAGTTATTGCCTGATAAGAGGTATTTTCATTGTTTGGTGTAATCACATCTATTGAACCATAACCTAGTCCCATATTCTTCTTGCGTTGTTCTATTATTATGGGTTCTCTTATGCCTTGTTCATGTAGACCAAGGCCACCTTTTCTAGTGTATCCCATAGTTCTTGCTATTTGATATCCTTTGTTGTTGAGATCCACAAGAAGTGGATGTGGCTACTCTTGTTCCTCTTGTTCTTCTTTATAGATCCATGATGAGAGGTCCTATTCAAATACCACTTCATCCTTCATGTCTCCCCACTTTTTGAAGATAGTGGGTTTAACTTCATATGTGATAGCTTGAACATGCTTTATTTCCTTTGGTCGCCTATAGGATTTTGGTGACAAGGGAAGCTCCCCAATGGAGAAGGATTGTTTGAAATGGTATTCTCCATAGCCCTTGTCAAGCACTTGGATCTTGAGTTTAGATTTAGGAGGATCAGTTGATGTGAATGGATTCAAGGTTGAAGTAGCTAGAGTTGAGGTTGATGTAGATGGAGTTGAGGTCGAAGCAAGTGATGTTGAAGCAACATAAGAAAATGAGTGGAATGATATGTCTTTGCTGGTTATTTGAAGGAGAATTTTGTACTTCTCTTCCAAGTTTGAATAGTAATGGAAGGGTTTGGGATCGACATACATACACTCTAACTTCCTTATCATTGTGAGGAAATTTTAGGTATTGGTGAAACGTTGATGGGAACACTTGCATTGCATGGATCCATGGTCATCCTAAGAGAAGGTTATATGGCAAATCAAGATCCAGTACCTGACAAGTTATTTTTTCTATTGCCAACCCTACTTGATTGGGAAGTCTTATTGCGCCCTTTGAGTTCCTCTCCATATCGCCATAAGCCCTTCTAGTGATACTCTTGTTCTTGTCAATCATGTCATCAGAATAACCCAATTGCTTTACCATTTTTAGGTTACATATGTTTAAACCTGCTCCCCATATATTAGGACTCTTTTGATTTTGTGTTTTCAGACACAAACCTTGAGATACAACGCTTGATTATTGAAAGATCTTTGTGGAATGTATTTTTTAGAAAAGAAAAAGTGATGATGTGAAGTGATGGTGCCAACCATGGCTTGAAATTGATCAGTGTTAAGGTTGTTAGGTACCGAAGACTCAATGAGAGCTTTCTCCAAGATCTCTTTATGTGTTAGTGATAGTTTTAAAAGCTCAAGGATGGAGATCAATGTTGGAGTTTTCTACAGCTGGTAAATAATGATATAGTTAGTGGAAGGCTTAATGGTGGCTTTGGCTGGAAATGGAGCTCCTTGGATTGTGACTTTTCCTCTTCATGTAGTCACATTGCATTCAGGTTTCTTGCCTAGTTGTTACTAATTTTTAGCTTCTAGTTGAAATTAGTAAAGTTTTATCAATAAGTTATTAAACTGGGGTGAGAAATTTTTTGACACATGAGCAATTCAAATAATCAACCAGACATTCAATTATTATCAGGTTATGAAGCTAAACTATTTTCTATAGTTCATGTTTCAAGCATGTTGCTATTATTCATGATTACAAAACATATACCTCAAACAACTCATTTAGTTATTTCATATTTTATAAGTGATTCACAGATGAAAGGTACATAAGTCATTGCATGATATGAAATAGCTAATATATTAAAAAGGAAATGTTTCTGTAATCCCACACAAGCCGTGGGAGTAACTGTATCTGAGAGATATTAAATAGAAAGTAAATACAGAAAAAGAAATGCATAAAATAAGATATGGGACCTGTCATTTCCTGGTGAATGACGAATCCCGTTGTTGGAGGTTGTGCTAGCATCATTGATTTGTCTAGTTGCTGCTCCAAGAAAGAAATCTGCAAGGGTGGAAGAGGAGATGTTAGAGCTCGGGGTTCCATACAAATCCTACACATGTCTAATCAAGGAGATACTTTCTACTTTATAAATGATCAAGAAAAGCAAAAAATGATCAACTGTATCCAAGATATCCAAATCAAATCATCAAGATATGTATCTATTTTATCTAACATGTTTATTCATTGTGCAGGTACAGGTACATATTTCATTGTTGGTTTGTTATGTTCAACATTTCAGCATGTGGAGGAAATGTGGCTCCCACTAGGGTTGATCCCAACATGCTGCCCCCTTAGTTTCAATTGGGGATTGAGATTAAAAACACATTCACAATGCTCAAAAGAATCATCTCAACTGAAGGATTAGATCATAAGGTAACTACAAGAGCCCAATAAATTGATCATTCATGACAGTCAAATCCAAAAAAAATCAATGAGATGAAAATCATAAATGATCAATTGCTCATTTGAATGATAAATAAATATATGGAATAAAGATGAAATTACTCTATCTTTCATTAAAGGTTTCTATTTTAAAAGAAAGTTTCATCTATTTCATAATCTTTATTATTGCCTCACATCATAATTTTTGTTGTTTGAGCATTTGGAATATCTACACTAAAGGTACAACTAGCAAGAGTCAAAGAAAAATGACAAACATAGCTCACATAATGAGAAAATAGTCAGAACAACATGAAGTACATTCATAAAACACTAAAGAACCCTCCCATTATGTAGTGTTTGAGTGAAGGGAGATGTACACAAGGAAATGAAGCAACAATAATAAGGAAAATGAATTAAAAAGAAGCATTGAGCAACAATACAATATTATGGAGTAGCAAATAATACTTGCAAAGATCACCAATCATAAACAAATGATGATTTTGTTACTAGTTAACAGAAGCTTCGAAAGCAGTGACATTCAGGTGATCTCAAATTTAAGAGCACCATAAGTGAATTTTCAAATAGAAAAATGCAAACAAAGTATACATTCATCCATGGAGTGGCCTACATAAAGACTTTATTACATTTAGTATCAATTTTTTTCCTTGTCTTCTATACAAAAATTATAAAGAATACACAAAGGTTGAGCCAATAAATTGTTTAGAATTTTGCACAGGATGGAGATAGTGAACTGAAAAAGAAGAGATTGTGTGAATATTCTACAACCATAGTGAAGAGAGCAACAAGCACCATATGAGAGTAGTTTGTCACAAGTCTCTTTTGTGCCCTAAAAAAAAGTAAAGTAATATATCTATCAAGGAAGGAGCACGACCTGCATGAAGAACACACCCTCAAAAAAAAATGGAGAATCCATGATCTGGAGGGTTAGAGTTAGTTTTATTTCTTTTGTTCCTAAAGATGGATAAACATACAAGTGAAAACTCGAATACCCATCTCAAGGAAGGGGCTTCAATGGCAAAAAAAATTCAGAAAAGTGAACACATGGTCTCTTTTTCCATACAGAGAAATGGAGAAACCCTAAGCTCATTTAACTTAGATGAAGAGAACCCATAATGTTTTACTACAACCATGGTTATGAGAAAATAGAAAACCTTCAGAAATGGTGAACACAATGAATGGAAAGTGTAGTAGTTTTCATTTTTGAAGAAAAAAAAAGAGAAATCCTCAGAATGATACAAGCACAAAAATACATCAGAAAATTGATTATGGCCACAACTTATCATGAAGAAAATTTATAGTAGCCTTTTTTTCTTCCATAGAAAGCAACATTTTCAACATTTAGTTCTTTTTTGAGCTCTTTTTGAGCTTTACTCAATAGAAGATGAGAAAGTAAGTTTAGAGCTTGAATGACAAAAAAGATTACCTCTTCTTGCTATGAACAAAATGTGTTCTAATAATTTTAGGAAACTCCTCAAAAGTTCTTCAAATGGGAGCCTCAAAATGTAAGAAATCACCAGCAGAGAATGAACAACTAAAATGCATCAGAATATAGGTAATTCGTGGCATGAAATCCCATTAGAATGCCTCTAGAATAGAAAAAAGCCCATATTTGTGACCGAGGAAAGCTTACCTTACTTTTTTCTATAGAAATCTTCAAAAATCCATCAAAAATGACATATGATTCAAAGGTTCGAGCTTTCAAATCCTAATAGCAACAAGGCGATGTAGTGTGTTTCTCCAAAAGTGCAAAAGAAGAATGAAGGAAGTGGTTCTAGGGTTCAAGCTTTTTCTTGCAACCTAATTTGAATGATGTTGATTTTTGACTACGTTTTAAAAATGAAATCATGTCACATTATTACTGCCATGGTCTTGACTTCAAATTCAATTGACCTAGTGAACAAAGGAGGCCCGTGACTTTGCTATTTGGAGACTAAGGAATATAGGGTTTTGTAATCATTTTTCAAAGTTTTTGAAAAAAAACTTCTATATTATTGCATGCTCAATTGAAGGAGGTTGCTTATGTTTTATTGCATGATTTTTGACAAAAAAACAACAATGTAATTAAATATTAAAGGTAAAGTTACCTTAATATTTAATATGTAATGTGTAAAAGGGAGAATAATCACATATTAAATATTAAAATAATCACATTGATTTTCTTTAATATTTAATCATATAGTTACCTTTTCCAAAATCATGCAAGAAAAACAAGTGAAGTGAACTGAAGATCAAATCATGCAAATCACGAAGGTGGAGACTTGAGTCTCTTTTCAATTAACTAATCATGGAAAGACAAAAATGGAGCAAATGGTGGAGATTTTTGAGACAATGCAGTTTTACATCAGTTTTGAGGATCTTTTAATCATGCACATTGAGGGGATGAGTTTACAACATTCGGAGTTCAGTTTACTTTAGTTGTGGGCCCTCTTTTTGAGGCTTTTCTTCTTTGCTCACAAGGATAGATTTTGAGATATTTTTCACTCTCAATTTGCTTCTAGTTTCATCTCTTGGTGCCTTGGAGTTACCATTTCTTCTATATATTGGAAAAGACTTAGTATTATTCCTTGGTTCTTGTTTTCTGCCTTTGTATTCTACAAAGAGACTATCTTGTAACTCAATTTTATTTACAATTTAATATATACAACAAATTTTACAGGTTATCATATATCGTCAATTGCATATTTTCCTTTCACCATTCAATAGTGACAAGTTTTTTTCTTCAAGATTTCATACATCATCATTGTGTTTGATCTAATAAGAAATTTATTGTGTTTCAATCTGGAAACCTTTAATTTTCTTTCTCTCATAGATGTATGTATGCAGTTAAGTTTAAATTCACAAGTTATACATTGTGCATGTAATCCCTTTTATCATTTTAGTTATGAAAACATAGTTTTCCTTCGAAAAGGATAAATTTGTCAAAGCCTCTGTATGAAATATTTATGTGATTGAGTTGTTCAGATTTAGTTGTGCAAATAGAAACATTGAAAGGTCATTGTGAACCAAATTGCAAGTTCATCATCACTTAGGTGCATCACCATCATTTAAGTTCAATTTTGTATTCCATTTAGCCTTCTATCCCTTTTCCTGTATAAGTCATTCAGTTTCATTGTAAAATAAAAAGGGGAACCAACCCATAATCTAGAGATTCACTTTCATTATGAACAACCCATAGGTTCAAAAGTGTTTCCATGTTACACGGGATTGTTGAGCTTTATAACTTTGCATTCAGGTGCAATCCCTCATGATAACAGTTTTTGGTTCGCCTGGTGGGACTTTGAAGATCACTTCAGAGAAAGAATTCAAATATTTCAAGCTATTGTTTTTAGATATACAATAGTATTTTACCTATCAAAGGTTTTAATTTTATTTGGCAACTCTATTTTCCTGGTTTAAACTGCAGACTCAACAGCACATGAGAAGAGTTCAGACAAGAGGAAGTGTTGATCCCTTTGAATACTTGTAACTTTCATCACCCAAGAGAAGAGGTAGAACAACAAGAAGGAGATTAAGGAGATCAAGATCATGTTCAACACTGAGATCTCATTCTACTCCTTCTAGTCTCAGGTTTGCAAGTTCAATACCAATAGTTCCAACACGTTCTGTGTTGATATTTCAGATTCCAAATCCGAGAGCTCAAGCAGCTCTGATGGCTAGAGCACATGCATTTGTACCATTCAATGGGGGAAACCCATTGAATCTATTGTAGCACGATGACATACCAGTGGCTACACTCAAAAGCTTACCTATTTTCATTGGCGAGGATCAGACTACACCGATAGATCATGTAAGAGATGCAGCTTCACTTTGCGGAGTTCATCATGTTACAGAAGAGAATGTGGCATTAAGGCTTCTAGCAGCTTCATTCAAAGGTAAATCACTCTAGTGGTTCATAGGTTTTCCTATTAATACTATTGCATCATGGGATGACTTGGGAGATAAGTTGAATAAAAAATTTTTAGACAAATTTGATCATCTATCTCTAGTTGAGTAGATGACAACCATTAAAAGAGCTCCACAAGAGCAGATGACTAATTTAAATTTTTAGTTTGAAAAAACTTGGAATAGAATCCCAGCAACGGTAAGACCTTCACCTGATCATGCATTCTTGTATTACCTTAGAGCATTAAATAGTGATATTGTTGTAATGATACAATCTATGGGTGGAGTTACATTACCTGTAGCCTTTGATATTACTATCATAGCTAAAAATAACCTTATTCAGGCTGGTAAAATTGCACCCAGGCCTCCTATGCCTATTTTTCCTGATATTCAGCCATTAATGCCAATTTAAATACCTCCTATGGCCCCATTACCTATTGTTCTAGCCTTAGGATTTCAAGCAACTGTTCAAAATAATGTTATTCTTGCAAATTCAAGTTTACAAGAGCTTAGGGGTACCCAACAACAAATGGCCGAATTGTTGCAGATAGTTAGCAATGACCTAGTGAGCCTCAAGAATCAACAAGCTCATAATTATAGACCTTACCAAGAACCATTTCATACAAATAGACCACCTTATTAGGTTGATTATCAAGGACAAAAGAGAAATTTTAATGCTAGGCCTAATTAGCCTTATAATCAAAATACTGATAACTCTTCAAAAGAGATTACACCTGTGCAGAATAATATGGCACAAGATTATGTATGGTGCTATCCATGTAATCAACCTAATAATCAGGCTACTTGCATGAATGGAGTGGTCAATCAGGCTCTTATGGTACAGAGTAACTATTCTGCTTCAAAAAATATAACAAAGGAGGACAATGAGCAACAAGATCCTCAAACGCAACATAATGACTTTGATGTTGCCATGATGAACTAGCAAGGTAATGAATTATGTGGAGTCAATCATGTTCAAGGATAGATTAGTCATCTACCTCCATTGCAGCCAATACGAGGTCAAAAAAGAGAGCTGTTGACCCAAGACAACAAGTTGTTTCTAAGGAACAACAAGCAGATAAAGAAAAACAACAAGTTGTTTAGGAGAAAAATCAGACTACTATAGCCCAACAGGGGAAAATTCGGCCTTTTACAGCTCAGAATATTCAAAAGTTCAATCTCAGCCCTTATAGTCACAAGCTGAAGTTGTTGTTCCCAAAGTACAACAAAAGGTTAGTTTTTCAGCATTTAATATTGTTGATCATATGAGGAAAGCTATAGACAACATGTCCATGTTAGATGCATTGCACATTCCTAGACAAAAGGATTTATTGTAGGAAGCTTTAGATAAGATATCTATTTCTGATGAGTCTACTAAAGAGCAGCCTAGAGTTCTTACAAATAATTTAGAAGGAAAGAGTCAACAACCTGCTCAAGAGGTAAAACCACCTCCATTTTATGTAAGTCTAATTATTGGTGATAGTATAGTGTATAACTGCATGATTGACTTAGGAGAAAGAAACTCCGTTATTCCCAAACAACTGGTAGATAAGTTAGGATTGGTAATGAGCCATTGTCTAAAGGGGTAGTGCAATTAGATGGTGTTAATGGTCAATGTAACATAGAGACATTAAAACGTAATATTTCTACTCTATTTCTCCTGAAAAATACAAATAACCTAAAGCTACCTATCTTCCAAGGTCTTTGTAGTTGGTTCTCAACTGTGTTGATGTTGTTCAATGGCCTATGCAACTGTAATGTTCAAGGGGCCTACTCGTAAAGGGATACAAACTGCACAGTATAAATTAATCTAACGTTTGGGGGTGTAAATAAACATCAAAAGATAGAACAAAGCTGAGGACAAAAAAATATAAATGTAGATTTCCTTCAATTTAGACATACAAACTTCATAATGAGCACTCCTTTCAAACAACTAAAACATAAAATGATACAATCCATAGAACAATCTATACCACTGCATTCATTCATAGTGAAAATTTGAGACATACAAATCATTCATCATTACTAAACTTCAAAATCAAGAACATATCACCGGCTCATCATTCAAATTCATAGATCAATAAACACAATATAATCTCATTCATTGATAATTCAATGGAAACAGTCTTAGATTCAGAATCTTCTATTGAATTCATCAAATAAGAGACATTTATGCACATCATTCATTGGCATACAAATGACCATTGTTCATTGACATCACCATTAAAACTAAAACTTGGAAATAACATAAACTATATTAAAATTGTAAAAATGTCTAAGTAGCTTTGCATAAAACTGTAACAACTTATAATAACTGTGAAAATTATGCTAAATCTCCTTAGGTAGCTAATCTTTCTACAATTAGACGACCTTTACAACATGGAGAGAAAATATGCATAGAGACAAGTTTAACACTAATTCCTCTCATCAAAAATTGAGATCCACCAATCAGGGAGCAACTGGAACTACATAAGGTAACCGTCCCTTATGATCTTTAGTTAATAGTTGATGACTCTGTATCAAAATATGGATGCAAAAGGAGAAGGTCAAACTATTGGGGATCCTTAGTTGAACTGGTATCATATTCCTAAAAAATAGGAGAGAGCTTCCCAGCTGGCTATATCATCAGCCGCTTCATTCAAAAAAGGATATCTCATAGACACTTCACTCCTCTGTCTTTTGTTCAAGTAAATATTCATCATAACTTTCTAATACTTGCCTAAGTATGTCCACATCTGGCCCATCTACCCAATTGTCTTCAAATTTTATTTATTTTCATTCAGTAGAGGTGAACTTTTACATATCATCCAACTTAGCTAGCTCCTTCCGAGCAATCTTTACTACCTCTTTGATGTCCATGAACTCGTCAATCAACAAATCATCACTATAAGTGTGGAATAAGTAAAGAGTAAAATAACAAACAACACTTCTTAATAAGACATTATATCAAAGATTCAACAATATTTAAACTAATTTAAAGCAAGAATCTACTAAAAGTGTCATATTATATTATTCTCTATCTCCAAAGATTTATTAAGTCACAAGGCTCTCATATTTTGTAAGCATTGTGATTGTTAAAATGCCAATCTAGAGAATGAGATGCTGCTAAATGTAATAATCTAATCCTATATGATGATATCTAAATGATATGATGAAGCTACTGTAATCTAAATTGACATGAAACTTGATAAAAGAAGCTACAGTGAACTATGATGCAGCCATGATATTGATTCTAAAATGCTATGATTGCTATTGCTAAATGATAATGATATTGCTAAGATGCTTGATTTCTCAATTGGTGTTTCTGCAGAGTAAGTTTGCACAAAGTTGGGATCCATTTCTTGTGGAAAGAGGTTGTATTTATAGTTTCATGATGACATATTTGTGAAGGGGCAACAAGTAAAGGTCCGGATATGATCTTGAGGATTGAATGTTGAAGAATGAAGAAGCTTGAGCTGATCATGGAGATTGTTCCTCCCCACAAAAATATTCAGCTAGATGATAGGAAGAATTAATGGAAGAAGATGAAGAAGTTCACCTGTAAATTTGTTTCCAAATTTAACTGTGAAGGTTGAGATGAATTAATTTAGACATTTCATATCTAATTTGGTAGGTGAGATATGATGAGTTGTAGAATATGCTTTTAATTTGAATATTTTGGGTTTATTCAAATTTAGGAAGAAATAATAATTATTAAAATAAACAAACGTTTTTGATTTTGTTTATTTAATAAAAAGAGAGATAAATGATAATTAAATAAAAACTATTGAATTTTTGATTATTTAATTAAGAGAAAATAATTGGAAGAATATAAATGTAAACTATATGAATAAATATTTCTATTTATTCAATAGTAGATGAATTTGATTATGATAATTAAATAAAACAAAGTGAAATTCGTTTATTTGATTAAGACGAAATAATAGAATAAAGATTGAGGAATTTAAAGGATGAACTATATAAATACATATTTCTATTTATTTGATAGTAGAAGAATTAAAGGTTAATTAATCAAATAAGTCGTATTTAATTAATTAGATTATCCAGACCATTTTTAGGTGTATACATTTTGCCCCTCTTTGAAGTGATGTGTTGATGTTTGATGACTGCGTTCAACCGAATGATTTGGTGATGTTGATGTGATAGTTGATGATTGACCTCATGATAGGTGAGAATCAATGATAGGATGATGATGATTGACCTTATGATAGGTGAGGGTCAATGATAGGATGTTGATGATTGTCCTTATGATAGGTGAGGATCAATAATAGATTGATAATTGACCTCATGATAGGCGAGGATCAATGATAGATTGATGATTTTCCTCATGATTGGCGAGGATCAATGATAGATTGATGATTTCTCTCATGATCGATGAGAATCAATGATAAATTGATGATTTTCCTCATGATATGTGAGGATCAATGGTAGATTGATGATTGTCCTCATGATCGGCAAGGATCAATGATAGATTGATGATTGTCCTCATGATAGGTGAGGATCAATGATATGATGATGATGATGTGATAGTTGATGATTGACCTCATGATAGGCGAGGATCAATGATAGATTGATGATTTTCCTCATGATAGGTGAGGATCAATGATAGTTGCACATGAGATTTGATCAAAGTCTCATCAGAGTTGATTAGATTTGATTGATTGATTGATTGATGTTAATTGATTGATAAGATTGTTGATTTACGATGTGTTATGATCATAGGAGGATTTTAGAATTCTTCAGTCTAGGGAACACTTCGTAAAGACATGGGAAATGATTTCGCATCTGGTGTAGGCTGATTTAGATATTATCAGTTGATGTGGTTTATTAGCTTTGATTGATATGCCCCAATATAGGATTGATTAATGTACTAAAACTTGATGATGTACACTTATTTAGTCAGAGATTTTGTGATTTCTGCCACTTTGTTGATGTATCTCTCCATGTTTGGATACCATTGTACACTTGACATTATTATTTTGAGGTTTATATGATATGCAACAGACTATTGACCTATATGGTGTCGATATGTGTTTATGATGGATGCATTTTATTTCTGTGTTTATGCTATGTGATATTCTATATGATGATTTTTTTTTATATGCTGTGGGTGCAAATGATGAAACATGATAACATGATATGATTTTATGATGTTTTATTTATGATGTTAAATGTGATTATGCTTATAATGATGATGTATGGATGCATGGTGTTCGTAATATTTACATGGATCGATAGGTGTATGATAATGCAACTATATGTATGATTTTGGATATGATGTTTCTATGATATATGACATGGCGATGCAAATGGGACATGATGCACTTTATTTTTGGTATTTCAAATGAAAATATATGATGTAATGAATGGATGAATGAATGATAAAAATATGATGATACTTATAATGTGTGATGTATGATATGATAATATTAATGAAAATGCAACTATGTAGATGATTTGATTTTTGATATTTTTCTTATACAATTAGATGACGCAAATATGGTATGATAAATGTAAATATATAATAAAATGTATGAATGACATAAATGATATAATAATTCCTTCTAATGTATGCAATGGAAATTATTATGTAACTATATGACAATGATGATGTTTTAAGTATACTCAATGCATTAATGAGAAAAGATAACATCATTTTTGAATTCTTCACCAGCTTTTGTAACAAATACTTTGCAGATGCAAGACTAACATGAATGCAATCTAATTTTACCATACAAATCTATATGAAAACATTGGCATCTTAACAGTCCATTTATCGTGCTTTTTATCATCATTGAGCTTTTAAAATGTTGAAAGTGAGTACAAGCATCAATGGTATAATGTAGACCAATGATGACCTGAGTACTACTTTCATGATGTTTGATATTGCAAGTTAACACAAGAATCCAGGTATAATTAAACCGAGATGACCTAAGCATTTCCTGTGTAAATAGACAAGAATTAATCATTTTGTTATGTGAATTCCAAATGTCATCAGTGATACTTTGTAGAGCACGTCTCGCGACAATTCACACAATAATAATGATCAACTCACAGACAACAGACAAAGAAAATACCATTCTCCTTCCTAGCTTCTCTAGTTCAATACATCATCGAGTTGCTCCAAAGAAATGATAACAATAATTAAAGTACAACATTTTGAACATTCATGCATATAGTGATAAAATCATAATTCAAAAGAACATCATCCACCTAAAATTGTCTTGATTTGACTTTGATTTCAGTTGTTTGATATAGATGGTTGATTTTACTGAAATGTTTTGATGTCTGATGTATGTTCCATGTTGAGTTTCCCTATGATCATTGTGTTTGTTGTGTTGCCATACTACTATTTTCCTATTTGTTTAAGCTCAAGTTTATTGTCCCCAATGAGTTCAAGATTTTTCCCCCAAGCTAGGGTGAGACACGACCATGTTGCCAGGATATGATAATGGACAAAAATGATGGCGAAAGTGAACGACCATGACATGTCTCTAATAGATGGAACTGCTGGTTTAAATCACAAGTAGCGCTTGTTTCCAAGTTTTTAGTACATGTTTTTATTGCACTTTTTCATACTTTATGATTTATTTTTTTTGGATTTTTGGATTTTTGATTTTTTTGGATTTTGTAGCTTTTTAATTTAATTTTATTATTTTTTTTGGATTTTTCAGGATATTTAAGATGAAATGAGATGATATGACTGATTGAAGGAACAAGATGCCCCACAATAGGGGTAATGCAACCATGGATAAATGATAGATCAAAATGAAAGATTCACTGCAAAACATGTCACACAAGAAACATATCTCTTGTCAAAAGATGATAATGGTTGATTGATTAAGATGCCAGGAATGATTGATTACATAAGGCATGCTGATGATAAGTACTTAGGATCACTAATTTCCTCTAAGTATGATAAGATTGATGATTGTTGATGATTAATTGACAAAATTTATGAGGATTGGATAATGTTTTACAACTTGGATCAAATATGATTTGCATGATAAGATTCAAGGTTGCAAAGGGACATGGTGACATGGATTTTGATAAGCTAGGAGATATGGAATGGAAGAAAGAAAGGATAAAAATAATGAATGGGATGATCAAGATCAAATAGATAAGATACAGACACAAGGCCCAAATATTTTTCCCCTATTCCTCATCAAGACCAAGGAAAGGAAGAAAGGATATATTTAGTAAGAATGATGGAATATGGATAAGATGAAAGATATGGTATGTAAGATATGGATAAAGCGTATAGGATAAGATATATGATGTTCAAGAAGATCCTTAACCTTGTCAAGATCAAAGGTGGAAATGTAAGGAATGAGCATAGAAAGGATAATGACCATGAATGATAAGATGGAAAAAACTTGTCCCTAAGTGTAGAGTGCAATAGGAATATGGAAGATATGATATGGATGATAGGGAGATGGAGGAAGGAATTAAGCATAAAGTTTCACAACCAAATATCCCTCTAAACCATGGAAATGGGAATTAGACTCCTAAATGTTGGTAGATTAATGATATGATGGAAGAATCTAAGGACTTATGCAAAGGTTTGGATTAAAGGAGAATGATGGGGGATGAATGTTGGATAATGTATAGGAGGTTGGAAGGCCTGTTGATGGATAGATGGAAAGGATGGCAAGATCAACGTTGGCACACACCTTGAAGGGTGGTGGAGTGATGGAGGAAAAATGGATTTGTAAGGTGATAGGCTATTAGATGGAAAATTGGATGAAGCTTTTGGATTAGCAAATTTGGATGCCAATTTAAGATTTTATTGCTTCTATGAGACTTTTAGGAATCCACATGACTTTTGACTTTGATTTTTTCTTTGTGGGCTTTTGTGTCCTTTGAAATTTTTCTTTTTGATTTATGGACTTTTGTGGTCTTTGAAAATTTCCTTTTTGCTTTGATGGGCCTTTGTGACCTTTTGAAAATTTCTTTTTATTTTGGATCAAATTTTCTTTTATTTTTGCATGTCTCTTCGAGGAGACATGTTGATCCTTTGATACATGTGGATTTTGATATAGAGGCTTTTGATATTTGGCCCCCAAATTGATTCCAAGAACAATGAGAGGGGTGGATTGAGATGAATGATATGGAGGTATTATGGATGAGTTAATGTGGGTAGAGTTTTGAAAGGGCATCAAGGATATGTGCCTTTGTTGTTCTTGAAAAATAGGATATGGACCTAGGATAGAGGGAAGGTTTGATGGACTAGGATGAAGACCTAGGATAGATGGAATGTTTGATGAGCTAGAATGAGGACCTAGGATAGATGGAAGGTTTGATGAACTAGGACACTTAGGCATATAATCAAGGCCATGGTGATATGGGTTTCTTTGAATAGAAAGGGGTTCTGGGATACCTTGTTCATGAAGGCCTAATCCTTTTCCTTTGTATTTCATACTTTGACACATTCGTTTACCAATGGGATATGTATTGTTTGTAAAAAGAGATGTGATTCCATTTTGGGGAGGATATGATATGGATGAGAGGATAGGTGTTGGAAGTAAACCAGAATGGATAAAGGTGGGGAATCCCAATTTATAGGTGTGGGGTTCATGGATAGCTTGAATAGGTGTGACAGGCTCTTGACATGGGGATGATGGGGTGTTTTGATTTTGACTTGGAAAAGGATTATGAAGTGGTATGAAAGGAATATCTTGATCATGATAAGGATAAAAATATTCATGGGATGAAAGGGCATCCTTGAATGGAAGCATATCTTGATCTTGATGAGGAAGGGAATCATGAGATTTTGTAGAAAGCATGTCTTGATCATTAGTTGGTAAGACATCATTAGATAGGATGGAAGAACTATCATGCTCTTGTGATGCAATGGAATCATGAGATGGTATGCATTGATTAGATGATGTGGAAGAAGAACTTGGAAGGATACTTGTCTCTTGAGATGGAAGGGAATTATTTTGGATGAAAACTGAAAGGAGGAGATCGTCATAGGATTCTTGCAAAATGGGATCTTGATCAAAGATAGGAAGAATTTGTGGAATTTTGATATCATTGGATGGAGTGGAAAGAATATTTTGATCTTGATGTGTAGGGAAGTCTATGCTAGCATGCTTTGGATTGAGAGATTGATATGAATCATTGGATGTTGAAGATATTATAGAAGAGGATGATTGGATGGAATTGTTAACTTGAGTGAAAGAATCTTGAGGTTTGTTTTGGCTTATGGTGGATGGAGCTAAATTCATGACATGATAGGATTGTTCAATATCATTTGTATTTGAGGACTGAGATTTGGGCTTCTGATTTGATTTTTTCAAAAATTCAAAGATATTGAACTTGGATGATGTAGTTGTTGGTGGAGAAGATGTCATGTCCAGATTTTTTTAGAGGAATAAGAACAAATGCTTGGAAACAAATATCTCTCTGTGGTTGTTTCTCTTTGCATATCCCAGATTTGTTGTTGAATATTTTTCATTTGATGAACTAAAGCATTCAATTGATCCTCATCTATTTTATCCATGGTGGTTTGAGTTTTAATTTCCTTTTATTGGAATCTTAGTCTTCGTGACCTTGTCAAAATGGACATGTGAACATTGTTTTCAATAAACTTTTGATCTTAGTTTGATATAGTGTAAAGGATATCAACTCAAGTCAAATAGAATGATAGATTATATTGAATAAACTAAGTTGATAAGTTTGATTATATAGTTTCATTTCTTTGATTTAGGATGACTGATCTTGAAACTTAACTTACTAATCAAATGTGTTTGATTGGGACACTTTTGGATGATAGATCTTGTTTTGATTTGAACAAATTCAATTGTAAAGTCTAGTTTATGTAGGTTTAAGACTCTGTTTTGATTTAGGAAAGTTACTATTCTGAGAAAAATCCAAATTCGGATGATAATTGTCTGATAAGGGTTTCAATTAGCTCTTTGTTTTCTTATTCTATGGATGTGCTATAATAGAGGGAATATGCACTGTCAGACATGGTATATGCGCTAAAACAGAGGTTGGTTGCACCAAGATATTGGTGGATTATGGTGACAGACTGTGCAAATGTGCTATAAGATGAGACAGATGCGCTGAAACAGTGTTTGTATGCGCTATTTGGATGATAGATGCGCTAAAATACTGGGTGTATGCGCTAAAACAGACTGTGTATGCGCTAAACTAGAAGTTGTCAGTATGTTCATAGTTTTGTCCATTTGTTCTGGTTTTTCTCAGTAAAATGACTAATTCCAGGTTGTAATTTTCTGACCAAATGAATGTTTTGAAAGGGTGTTTTGCTTGAAACCTTGGAATTTGATGATCTAATTGGATGATACCTTTGAAAATAACTTCATACACATAAGTCGGATTGTAAACAGTTGTTTTCAAAATCTATGTATTAAACATGTAGTGAGTGTTCTAGAATCAAGTCTAATTCTTTCAATTTCCACAGGTTTGACACAAATAAAGATAGTTCAAGCACTTTTCTAATTGTCAAGTAGGTCACTTAGAATATCACAACCCACAACTTGCAACCATGTCAACTCACACAACCATGCCACCCCCTAGAGGGTGCCCATGTTTTTTCCTTTCCCGAGTCTTAACCAAAGTCGAATTCCCCACTTTTGGCTAGGGTCGCTGATAGTTATATGGTGAGTGTCTTGGGGGAAGATTCTTCCCTCCCCTTGCATCGAGATACAAAAAGTTATTAGAGACTGACACAGTTGGATTCTACTCTAAAGTTCATAGATAGGTATCCGTTCAGAGTGGTAAATGATAAACTCCCTTAGGAGACCTCCCAATATTTAGAACAAATATTTTGGGGATGGTTATGTTGCACACTTCCGTTGAATTGTGGGTTTCCCCAAATTCACTTTTGATTATAGTGGGTTGGAAAACCTGGCTTTGGTTGTTCCCACTTAGGTCATTCCCATAGGGTGAGTACTTTTTCCCACTACGACATACCTTCTAAAGGATTTAATAAAGTATGAAAAGTGATTCTAGCATTTTGATCACCCAATGAAGGGGAGAGCATAGGCCTATCATTTTAACCACAGTAGACAAGGGGTTCAATTAATCCTTTTACTTAAGCTAGATGTCTGACTTAAATAATGAGTTCTTTTTAAAACACCAAACTTGAGTGTGAAGTTGTTTGTTCAATTTTAATCCAAATTCAAAAACTAGTGAGTTTCTAATGTTCGTTTTAACCAACTTTGACAAAGCTTGTGTAGATGGTTAATTTTAAGTCCAAAGTAATGCTAGTTGGTCCTAAAGCATGAATGAAAAATAACGTATGATGGGTTATTTTCCCATGAGTGTTTGAAAACACTATTACAATGGATATCAAATGCTTTTTTTTCACTTCAATGCTCCTTGTTCTTCTTAAAACCTACAATAAATTCTTAAAATGTTAGATGAGATCAATAAATAAGAAGACATAAGGCTTAGATGAATGATTAAGCATAAAAACCTTAAAAATTAGACCAAGTTACAATGTGATTTGACTTTAAATGTAAAATTGAAAATTTTAACTCTATAAAAATAGATAAATACCTACACCATTGAATAGCTTATGAAATTATACCCCATTTAAAAAAAAAACCTTCGAAAAAGACCTCTGTATGACCAAGATATGGCCATTTTAAGTTTGACTATAAAACTGCTAAAACAAATATCTATGCGCTAAAATAGAGATCCAATGCACTAAAACAAAGATCCAATGTGCTAAAATACTGTTGTATGTGCTACAAAAATCAATGGATGCATTAAACAGTGCTTGGATGCGCTAAAATAATGCTAAAGATTGTTGTATGCACTACATAAATCAATGGATGTGCTAAAAAAAGTGTTAGATGTGCCAAAAGAATTCTTGGATGCGCTAAAGTATCTGATGGATGCACCGTAAAATCTCTCGATCATGCTAAAAGAAACACGTCAGAAGCCTGCATAGACACTTTTTAGAAAAAGATGTAAAATATGGGGTTTATGGCCCCACGGTGGGCACCAAAATGCAAGTGTGGAATAAGTATAGAGTAAAATAACAAACAACACTTCTTAATAAGACATTATATATCAAAGATTCAACAATATTTAAACTAATTCAAAGTAAGAATCTATTGAAAGCGTCATATTGTTCTCTATCTCCAAATATTTATTAAGTCACGAGGCTCTCAGATTTTGTAAGCATTTTGACTATTAAAATGCCAATCTAGAGAATGAGATTCTGCTAAATGCAATAATATAACCCTATATGATGATATCTAAATGATATGATGAAGCTACTGTAATCTAAATTGACATGAAACTTGATAAAAGAAGCTATAGTGAACTATGATGCAGCCATGATATTGATTCTAAAATGCCATGATTGCTATTGCTAAATGATAATGCTATTGCTAAGATGCTTGATTTCTTAATTGGTGTTTCTGCAGAGTAAGTTTGCACAAAGTTGGGATCCATTTCTTGTGCAAAGAGGCAGTATTATAGTTTCACAACAACATATTTGTGAAGGGCAGCAAGTAAAGGTCTGGATTTGATCTTGAGGATTGAATGGTGAAGGATGAAGAAGCATGAGCTGATCATGGAGATTGTTCCTCCCCACAAAAATATTCAACTAGATGATAGGAAGAATTAATGGAAGAAGATGAAGAAGTTCACCTGCAAATTTGTCTCCAAATTTAACCGTGAAGGTTGAAATGAATTAATTTAGACATTTCATATCTAATTTGGTAGGTGAGATATGATGAGCTGTAGAATATGCTTTTAATTTGAATATTTTGGATTTATTCAAATTTAGGAAGAAATAACAATTATTAAAATAAACAAATGTTTTTGATTTTGTTTATTTAATAAAAAGAGAGATAAATGATAATTAAATAAAAACTAATGAAGTTTTGATTATTTAATTAAGAGAAAATAATTGGAAGAATATAAATGTAAACTATATGAATAAATATTTCTATTTATTCAACAGTAGATGAATTTGATTATGATAATTAAATAAAACAAAGTCAAATTCATTTATTTAATTAAGATGAAATAATAGAATAAAGATTGAGGAATTTAAAGGATGAACTATATAAATAAATACTTCTATTTATTTAATAGTAGAAGAATTAAAGGTTAATTAATCAAATAAGTCGTATTTAATTAATTAGATTATCCTAACCATTTTTAGGTGTATACAATCACCATCATCTCCCTTTTGCATTGCCTCTTGGAATCTATTATTCCATTTGTTTCTTAATTCATCAAGAGGGAAACCATCCTTCATAGGAACATATTCATTTACCATCATGGCTATAATTGCTTCTAACTCCACAATTTGATCTGTCAAATCTTTCCCAGCCTATTGCACCTCATTCCTATGTGCAAAAATGAATGAAGTCCAGAATTTGACAATGTTAATAGTTTTATTAATAAAATCCTCATTACCTTCTTCAAGGATGGATTGTTCTAGGAGTATTTGTTCTAGGAGTATTTGTTATTGTAGTTTAATATTTTCTTTCAATTTACTCACATGCTCTCTGTATTCTTCCTCTTTCTTCCAGAGGGTGTCAGTATATGTAGTCATGCCATTGACTAATTCCAATGCTTCTTTATGAACCTTGTGGCTTTCAACAAGTAGTTCCTCCACCTCTTGATTCAACCTATCAGTCCATCTATCCAACATCTTTACTTTGCTTCGTAGCTAAACAAGATCATCATCTTCTTTCTTACTCAACAAAATTGGTGTCTTAGGAGCAAATTTTTTTTATAGAAATAGGAGAGGATAGGTCCTTTAAGAACCTATGCAATTGATCCAATCGAGCCTTGAGCTCATCCTTCCATTGCTTGTCCTTTATCATCCTTGACTTAGTGGAAGATGCTACAATATCAATTAGGTCCATTTGTTGGTTTCTTGTAGGTCTCCCTAAGTTCACAGTGCCCAGTTGATAATCACTCAACTACATCTCTTGTTTGTCCTTTTCCACCATAGGAATGGCACATTCAGCTACAATCTCTCCAGCATATGTCAATTTGGTGGAATTAAGGACTCGAGCCTTTTTCTTGGGCCTCTCCTTCTCAATTTCTTTCATCATACAATCTCTATTTAGAGGTTGGGGTTGGACTATCTGTTTCTTCTCTAGGTTAAGCTTTAACCATGTTGGGGCAGTAAGAGGAGTAACCACTTGTTGTGAAGAAGAAGAAGTGGAAGAAGAGAGGGGTTTCCAGAGTGTTACCTTTGGTTGAGAATCAACCTCTTGATGTCGCTCCTTTTTTGCCATCTCTTTGGCAAGTCTACCAGCTTCAAATTTCTCTTTTTCTTCTTCCAACCTCTTCTCTTCAAACATGTCATCTCTTTCTTTTTCCAACTTCTTAACCCTCTCCCACATTTTAGCTGCTTCTTGCTCCTATTTTGCATGTTCTTCTGCCTCCAACTTCTTTAGCAAGAGTTCTTCATTTTTCTTTCTTTGGGAATCCTCTGCAGCCTTGGCATTGGATTCAGGGTCTTCCTTCTCTCTCCTTTGCCGGGCCTTTTCATCTTAAAGGTCATGAATCTTTTGTAAGAGGGCCAACTTCTCTCTCTCTCTCTCTCTTTATTAGCTTTCCATTCATTTTCTTTTTGTTGTTGCAGGAGATCTTCCTTCTCCTTGTGTTGCCTTGCAAGCTCTTTAGTCTTTGCTCTAGCTTTAGCCTCTTGTAGCTTTGTGAGTGCATCAACTTGTGCCTTAGCATCAAACTCCTTCTTAGCATCCTCAAATAGTTTCCACTAGTCTTATGTAGTTAAAACATGCTCAGTTCCAACATCTTGAATATCCTTTGCAGATGCAGTTACAAGAGGCTCATGGTCTGATTGTGTGGCCTCTGAATCAATGTCTACATCATGAATTTCAATCTCTTTTTTCTTATCTTTCTCAGCCTGCTCATGGAGGATTCCTGCAGGTACTTCCCTAGTGGATTCTTTTGGGAGAGAAGGTTGAGATGAGGCTCCTTCTTTGGTTGTGGTAGCTTCTACACCTTGTGATTCATGGGTTTATTGAGTAGGTACCCCTGGATCAACATCTCCTTCATAGCTAGGAGGATAGTACTCCAATTTTTCCTTAGGAGTTGTCCTCCTCTTTGTTCTTTTATATCCTTGAGTACTTGTTGCTTTCCCCTTCTTTGAGGATTGAGCTTTTGGCTCCTTTATCCTCATGACCACCCATTGGATGCTTCTATCCATTACAGCTCTAGATATTTGTTTAATGTCAATGAATTCTTCCTCATCCCAATTTATTGGGTCCAAGCCTCTAGTACCTATATTTTCTGCTTCATACCTGGGGTCCAAAACCACACCATCATCTAATAGTGTGCTAGGAATGTCTTCACCCTATATTCAATCATCAGTGGGATGGTAAGCCTTTCATAACTTATTTTCCTCACATCATAGTCATCTTGTAAATCAATCCAAAAATCCTCTAACAAGTTAAAATTCTTATAAAAAATGGTGGGAGCTAAACCATTCATCTTGTGATCTGGGTCAAAATGTTTCCTAGTTGTATACAATCCTAACTTTAAATAACTTAATTCCTCACACACTGCCTTTGCAACCAAATTGTGAACACAACAATATTCTCCCAACTTCATGGGAAATTTGTGGCACCCAGGCTTGTGTTTGTTGGAAAACTTTGTATTGACTCCCATAGCCTGATATATAAATTCCATAAGAACAATCCTATCACTGCAACACCTTGGCAGTAGATGAGGATGTCCATCAAAACCTGCCAACCTAAAATAAGAGACTTGGGGTATTGGATGTACTAATGTCCCCATTCAACAATAAAAGCCATGGCCTCCCTACTCATCCTGTATCCAACATCTCCTGTCAACCGATTAATGATGACATAGAGGAATGCATCATTTAACCTTCTATAGTGTAGCTCAGAAGTTTGTAGGGTCAGTTGATCATAATGCTCTCATGCCTTGTTTTGTCCTGGAGCCTCTTCTAATGTACCCACCGCATTTAGTCCAAGAAATATGCCCATTCTTACAGTTGAATATGTGACATAATAAGTCATGAAGAAGCTTTTGGTTTGCCCCACCTTGAGAATCCTTTTGTGCAAGTTATCTGACAAAATAATGCCCCAATCAAATTTTTTCCTACTATCCAAAATGGTTTCAATGAATGGAAACATCCATTCCTTAAAGTATGCAGAGTCCTTTCCAAATACCCTGGAAAGCATCATAATTAGGTGATCTATTTCCTTCTTGAAGTCTCCCCTCTTGGGTTGTTCAAGAACCTTGGTTAAGGGCTTCTTCTTAGTTCTCAATCACTTCTTGTTCATGTGGGACCTATTAGCTTCCTTGTCCCTATTGAATAACTGCAATGCCTCTGCTTCAGTCAATTGCTTGGGGTTCTTGGGGTAGGGGCATTAAACAAGAACCTCATCATCTAAGGGGATAGATCAATGATCACATTCCCCTGGAGGTCCATACACTATCTTGATGAAGGATTGTATGCCCCTTCTGCTGTGAGTATGAGCTCTAGGCATTGGACTGATAGGGGAAGAGTGTAACATGTGCTAATCTAGATTGGGCTATTCTAATGGTCCTCCCAATCACATCTTCTGAAAAAGTGTCCACAATCGGCTCCTCACAATTGAATGGGCCCAGGTTAGTGTCTGTGATGTCTTCCCATTCTAAATCTAACTTTCTAATTGTAAGGGTGGAATCTTGGTGTTTATATCTCAAGCTCTAAGGAAATTTCTTGACCTTTACCTTCTTGGGTTTTACTCCCTTTGAGCTTTTTGCAACCTACCCTTCCTTTTGTGAAACTTCTTCAAATGCTCCTGACATTGTTTATTCCTGCAAGACAAGCTTGGATTAGACCAATAGAAGGTATGAAAATCATCATTACAAGTATTATCTTTTCACACTTCTTTATTCTTCCCTAGGTAACCCTCCATACTTAGTGAAATTTTAAACCTGTTGGGAGTGGGACCGAGATAAAATCAAGAACCAGAGAGGTGAAACAAATAACATTAATCAAAACCAGGACTGAGAATGGATCAGAAACTAAAACTCTCAAAGTTTCAAAACCTCGTAACATTTGATGACCCTATCCCGCCAAGTTAGCAAGATCGGAATGAGAATTATAACCCATCAGAAGCAGACTCATTTTTGGAACTAAACTCTTATGCAAAAGTTCAATGGACGAGTTCATCTCTGGCTCTAGTTCTGCCAAGTATTATAGAGTTATGTGGATTCTCCCCACACACTGACACTAGTTTGGACCTAAGTTTAAAAGGACGTGGGGACGTAAAAATCAAGCTCAAATCCGCCTAGACAAACGGGACCGGATCTAGCGAGCTAGGGGAATTACGCAAAAGGGCATGAAATGCAAACCCTAATCTGTATGACCCATCAACTTACATTAAAGCTAGGGAATCAAAAACCCTATGATAAAACTCGTAAGATTGACAAGAAACAAGATCAGAGGGGTCTGAGAAAAGATTCAAAATAGTTCCAAATGTGAGAAACCATAAAAAGAAAGCGCTAATTGAAACTAGGGCATGGTGTTACGAAAAAGCCACTAAAAATGTTGAAAACAACATGAGACAAACAAAACAATGGGGAACACAAAATGAAAAATGGAAAATGGAAGAGGGAACAAAACAAAACAAAAGAATGACAAATGAAACACCAACAACAAGAAAGGAAACAATCAAAGATCCACGGGAGAAGTCCCGCAAATGCGGGAAGAACAACGGGGCAAACGAAATGAACGGGAATACAAAACAGAATGGGAGAAACCCACCCACCTCAAAACACAACCAAAAAAGGTTGAAAATCGATAGAGATCCGCTCATGAACACATGCCCACAATCAAATTGTGCTCCCCCTTGAGTTCCTTTGGCTTGTTAAAATGCTTCGGGTAATTGTAATGAGCCAAATAGCCTTAATTAAGGTTTTAAAAACCATCTCGCGCATGTGAGGAGGTTGCAATTAATGCCATTAATGTAATTGGTTGAGGACGAAACTAAAGTGAAAATGAATATACAACCACCATGTACATCAGAGGTAAAATGGGAGTGGAAGCAGAGTCGAGATAGAACCAAGAACTTTGTCAAAGTTCCACATTTCATTCTGGATCTGACTCTGGTCCCGCGGTAGGAACATGACAACAAAGGAACGGGGGCAAAATCGAAACCGAATCCAAATCTAGAACTTGGAAAAGTTCTAGGTTCGGATCCGACTCCAGTTCTACTCTCGACAAAGGGAAATAAAACCAATAGGGGGAAAACAAAAGAACAAAGGGATGCGAGATCGGGGCAAAATCCCATCCCAAAACATGACACAAAATGAGACAAAACACAATGCAAACAAATGAGAGTAGGATCAAAGCAAAACTCGGACTTGGAGCTTTTGCAAAGTTTTGGTTCTGCTTCCACATAAAGGGAAAAGAAACACAAAGAGGAAGAAAACAAAAGAAAACCCAAGGGAGAAAACAAACCCAAGAGCCTAAGACAAACAAGACAACAAAGAAATTGACAAGGCAAGAGATAAGGCCAGGACCGGAAAAAAACTCAGACCAAGAACTTTGCAAAATTTCTAAGTCTAGTTTCAGCCCGCGTTCTGAACCCGCAAAAACAAAAGAAACAAAGACTTAGGAGGAAAAAGAACAACTCCTAAGGCCCAAACAAGAACACCAAGGACAAACAAACACAAGGGGGGCCCATTTTTACCAAAAACAAAAATGGGGTGGTTATGCAAGGCATAACAATTGGTGACTCAGTTGGGAAAATGGTTTACCCATTTTCAAGATACTGAAGAATTCAGTCACCCAGAACCTCTAGTTCATGTACATTTTAAACTTTAGTATGATTAGTTATGGCAAACAAGGTTGAGCTAGAATCTCAAATGTAAATCAGCAATAACCACATTGAATTTGAGTGTGTGCATGTATGGTGTATCTATTCCAGTAAAGGTTCTTATCATCTTGAAATAACTATATTAAAGATTAAGGCTATGTGAGTTGAATCCCTATGACTGTCATGCAATCATATCCTAGGTATTGCTCTGCTACCAGATAGGCGTCCATAGCCCCGACGGAGATACCTCTAGTTCTCTCAAAGAATTTCTCTACTACCAACTAGGAGTCCATATCCCCGATAGAGATACTTGAATTACCCTTCTCGTATTGAGTTTTACCATTAATTAATAGTTCTCTTTTCTTTTCTTTGTATAGGATTACTTGAATAATTTCTCTTTTCATCTTTTCCTCAATACGCAAATATATCATTCTGAAATTTGGGTTGAGAACTACAATGGATTTCATGACAGTGTTAGGACTTGGATTTTTCACCTAAATTCAAAATAAAATTATCCTGAGACAAATAGGCCTCCATGTAAACAAATGTTTCTATCTATTTTGTGACAAATTTAGCCGCGGTTTATGAGATTACTTACAATACACTTGTTTGTTCTTAACCTTTCAGGTTGCTACTTAAAAATAACACAAGACACAGGTCTTCAAACGAAAAATTTCCATAGACACCTGAAAATACCTAAACCAACTTCTCTCCTAGTACCTTCAGCATATAGTGAATAACCACTTCGTATTTTGAAATAGAGAAAAACAGAAGTCACCCCAAGACACAAGAACAAAAACACAAACCACAAGAACACAAAAAAAAACAAACAAACCGAGTAATTACATATATACAACCAAATAGAATATCAGAACCTCATGGGCCAAAATAGTGTTTGAGAAATTGTCCATTGATCGACAATGGAACAGGCTCCCCTGTTAAAGTGCTCAACCGAAAGGTATTCTCGCCAAGGATCTCGGCAATTTGATATAGACCCAACCAAAGTCTATCAAAATTTTGATGGTCCCCTTTCTTTTCCCTGGCTTTATCCCATAATAGTATAAGGTAAGATATTCTAAAATATTTGATTTTTGTTCTTTTGTCAAACCAACGTTTGACAAAAACTTGATGTTTAGAAAACTGTTGTAAAGCAGCATCTCTTTGCTCTTCCAGATTCAATAAATTGGTTAGCCTAATCTCTATCCTATCATCATTTGAGTATAATTATTGCATAAACCTAAGAATAGGTATTTGTAGATGGATAGGAAAGACTGGATCTTGGCCATAGATTAACTTGAATGGTGAGTTTCCTAAGGCGGCCTTGTTTCGAGTTCTATCTACCCATAAGGAAAATCTGAGTTGAGTATGCCAATCCCTAGGATTACTTTCTAACAGCTTCTTAATTACTTCCAATAGATTTGTGTTCATAGAATCAACTACTCCATTCCCCTGTGGGTAGTAATTAGAAGAATATTTTAACACAATTTTATGCTCATATGCCCATTAAATAAATTCTGCAGAAGAGAAAGTAGGGCCATTATCACATACCAAGGCTAACGGTACTCCAATCCTGGTAACAATGCATTCATTAAGGAATTTGATGACAACCTTAATGGTGTTGTTCTTACAAGGCTGAGGTGCAGTCCAACATGTACAGTAATTGGTTTCCATCAAAATAAATTTGTGACCTATAGAAGAATTGAGGTTAATCACACCTACAAAGTCTAATGCCCATTGGGAAAATGGTTTTACCTCGTATACTGGTTGTAGGGGCATTATTGGATTGTGTTCCCTAGATGCGGAAGTATGACATGTATGACATGTCCTCACATGTTGGTGAGCATCACAAAACACATGGGGCCAATAGTAACTTGATCTCAAAATTTGGTGAGCCATGGAATCAATAGAACCATGTCTAGTACCATGTCTGCCATGAAATTTTGTTATGGCTTGTTTCGCTTGTTGTTGATCTAGGTAGTGTAGATAGACGCCATCAAAGTTTCTTCAATATAAAGCTCCCCCTTTGAGCATGTAGTGGGAACTCTTCAGCCTGAGTGCTCTCCTCTGAGTGGCATTCATCCCACTTGAGCATTTGTTATTTAGCAACAGAAATATCAAATCAACATACCAAGGATCACCTGTAAATGATTGTACCATATAGTGTTGACAGGTAATCTTAGTATCAACATCTACCATATCCTTGGATAAACCTTGTCCTCAGAATAACTTCATTAGATGGATTTCAAGGTCAAATTCTTGTAAGATTTCCATCCAATTTCCTCGTCTCTCCCCCAGTTCACTCTGCATAAGAAGGGATTTTATAGTAGGGTCATGAACTATGGCAGTAATTTGACTATGGAGGATATAGTGCCAAAACTTCTTGATAGCTCGCACTAGTGCAAAAGCTCGTTTCTTCAAAGGTGGATATCTAACTTCAACATTCTTGAATGGAGAACTCATAAAAGAAATCGACCTCTCATCCTCTTCACTTTTTCGTTGTGTTAAAACAACAACACAAGAATGGTCATATGCAAAAGAATATATATAAAAAGGATTTAGATAATTAGGGCTAGTTAAAATTGGTGCCTCTAAAATAGATTGTTTCATCTGTGAGAATGTAGATTTGGCCTCATTGCTCCACTCAATCTTAGCATCCTTCTTCATCATTTTTTTGAGGGGTTTAACTATCTCCGCAAACCAAGTTATGAATTTGTGCACAAAGTTCATCTTTCTGAAAAAGGACCTCATCTCCTTTTTACTACCAGGCATGGTCAGATTCAAAATGGATTCCACTCTGTATGGTTCAATTGAAATTCCCTTCTTTGATATTACGTGGCCTAATAATTTTCGTTATGAAACTCCAAACACACACTTTTTTGGATTGAGGGAGACTCCATAACTTATGCACTTTTGAAGGACCTTTGACAAATCTACAACATAGTTTTCCCTATTCTATGAAAACACAGTCAAATCATCCATATATATGATAATACACTTACCTACCAAATCCTTGAATACCACATCCATCGCTCACTGAAAGGTAGCTCCAGCGTTGATAAGACCAAATGGCATCTTCAGATAAGAAAATGTACCCCACTTGGTAGTAAAGGCGGTCTTCATCCTATCCTCGTAGTTGACCATTACCTAATTGTATCCTGAATATCCATCCAAGAATGACATCATTTGTGAACCATTTACTATTTGCAACACCTCATCTAGAGAAGGAAGAGGATAATTGTCTTTCTCTAATGCTTTGTTAAGGTTTCTAAAATCAACACATAACCTGATCTCTCTACTCTTTTTACGAATAGGAACCAAGTTAGCAACCCAAGTCGAATGTCTCACTAGAAAGATTATCCTTGCGGACAATTTTTTTTTCACTTCCTTCTAAATTAAGGGCTCGATCAGGGCATTAACTTGGCATTGCTTTTGATGGAAAGGCTTTGCTTTAGGTTTCAAGGGGATAGTATGTGTTATTACCAACGTATCAAAGGTTTTCAAGTCTTCGTACCCCCAAGTAATTGCTTCTATATCCGCTTTTAATGTTGTCATGATTTTCTCTCGAATGTGTTTGGGGCAGGTTTTTCCAATGAACACATTCTTATCAGGGCCTGAATCTGCCAAGTTAACTAACTCATACTTCCCTCCATTAGTGTCAATAGGCAGTTTTTCACGGGCTCGAGGATCAAAGTTAAAGATCCTCTCTAATGCTAATATTCCTTTAGGAATGCTATTTGTTTTCAGGTTCATTATCCCTTCTACATCACATGTTTCTAGATCCCACTCTCCCTGATCTCTGTCTGATTCATCAATAATTTGTCCTTCAAAGATGTTTGAACTTTCCAAGAAGGCAAGTATATGTTGGTCATCATCAAAGACTTGAAAATTTTGACCGTTATCTGGAATGGCTGGGATTGAGACTAACTCCACTGAAAATATCTTCAATTTAGAATCTTGCATGGGTTATAAAGTACTAGCAGCAACAGGAAGTGCATCTGCAATCTGGTTGTCCTCTCTGGGAATCAGTTTGATCCCAAAGGCATCAAATTCTTCTATCAGATTCCATATTATGTTTCGGTATGCAACCAACCTCTTGGTATGTAATGTGTATTGACTGCGAACCTGCTTGATAACGACCTTAGAATCTCCCATGACTGTTGGAGCTGTAACCTTTTTCTGATGCACAAACATTAGTCATCTGGCTAATGCTTCATACTCTGCCACATTATTGGTACAACTGAACTACTACCTATAAGAAGCAAAGTATGTTTTCCCTTTCGGGTTTTCTAGTTCAACTCCCACTCCATTCCTTGATTTAGACTTAGAACCATCAAATTTGAGGACCCACAATTGATACGGGGTGGGTATTTCTTTCCTGGGATGAGTTGGGGGTAATTGTTCACAAGAAATAGGTGGCGGCTCAGACTGGTTTAAGACTTCTAGACACGGGGAGTGATGTGTATGATGATCATCAGAGACTTCACTTAGATTTAGGACTTGTGCGGGCACTTCTTCCTGAATCTGATCTTGATCAGTGGGTTTACAATTGGTTATTGGTTTCAGAAACCCCCTTGGAATTGGAAGATTGGCAGGGGTTGGTGTATCAGATAGTTCTTGAGATTCTACAATCTCATTTCCTAAGGTAGAACATGAAACCTGAGTCTATCCAATTGGGGGAAGGACTTCTTCCTATGTATTATTGGTCCTTGTCAAGATAGTGACATCTCTAGCCTCAAAGGAAAACTTATTAAGGAGTGTTTTAGGGTGGCATTCACAGGTTTCCTTGGACTGACAAACATGGTTCAAAATGTCCACACAAGGTTGACACGTCAATTCAGAATGACTTTGGTAATGAATCCTACACTAGTTGGGGAGTAGCAAACTCCATAGATCAACCTCTTCTCCTAAAACCAACCTATCTTGTTGCAACTTTCTAATTAGAACTTGTTGGTTAACAATGGTCATGGGGTCACTATGTTCTAAAGGTTGCAAGTTATCAGGATTAAACATTGAAAAGGTCATGATTTCCTCTCTCTTATATACTCCTATCTCAGTTTCAAAATAGGCTACCTCACTAGGATAGTCATACTTAGTGATCATATGTTTGAGACGAGGCTCGCTTTCAATCCTAATATGTGTTACTACCCCTTTCCATGGCAGCCACATGTGTGAAAATTCTAAAGATAGGTAACCCCCAATGCTTTTCATCAAATCTTGGCTTAAAATCATGTCGTATGTCTCGGGGATATTAGCCACTTGGATATCCATATAATTCTGGATCCGTGGGTCTGATCCAACCTACACATGAATATTTTTTAGTTTCCCTACCACATTAACCTCAGTTTTGTCTAACTGAATTACCTTCTTGTGAGTCTGAACCAGATTTAAAGATAACTTTTTACAAATGGAAAAGGGCATAACATTACCTGATGCTCCGAAATCCAAGAGGTAGTTATGCAAGTTCTTTCCGAAGACTCTCAAGCTTAAAAGAAATGGTGGGGTCCCTGTCTTACCTTTGTATAGGCCCGCATTCATTTCATTGGTTAGAGTCACCTTATTATTTCCTTTTGACCGATCTACTTCTTCCAAAGCTCTCAACACGATATCGCGTTGGGTAGGGAACCACTTAAAAATATAAAAGAATGAAAAAAAAGCCTTTTGTTTTTGCATCTCTGAAATAAAATCAAATTCCATGTCATTTTTCATATGATATTTAGGAACAAAAGATGAGTTCCCTTTATTTTGTGATTCAGGTGGTCCTTTTGGCGGAGGCAGGTTGTTATCCACATTCTGATTGGGTGGAACTATAGTGTTCAGAGGAGCAGATGTGGTGAACGAGCCTTTATTTTGACTCCTCGGGAAATGACCTCCTTTGGATTGGAAGGCTTGAGCATCATATACATCTTCTAGTTCATTTTCTTCTTGTTTGGGGAAAGGAGATTCTTCGTCAAAGAGTTCATAAGCCATGGTTGTATCTATGGATCCACCATTATTGTTGGGAGAACCTTGCAATGGGGCATCAACTTGTGCAATATTAACCATCTTCTCCATCTTTGGACAGTTAACCTCAGAATGTGCTGCAGTGTCGTGCAACCTACACTAGTTTGTCATGAAATTAAGATCCACAACATTTACAGTATGTGGTTTATCCTCACCAGCTTGATAGTTATGGGGAAGTCCTCCATTGTTTGGTCCAGTGTTCCATTGTCTATTGTTATTGGATCTTTGGTTGTATCCCCTATTTTGGTTCTAGTAATTTTGATTGGGGGAATTCTGGTTTTGGAAATTCCTTTGGTTTTGATTGGAATTCTAGTTGGAATAATTGCCTTGATTGGAATACCCTTCCCGATTTTGGTAATTCTGATTATGGTTTTGAGGGGGGTTGTACTTGAGTTGTACCATCTCATTAGTCACTTGAGACAATTTTTTCTTAAGGGTCTCCAACTCTGTTGTCAACGTTCACTTTCTGTAGTGGTTACAGCTGACGTATGTGTCATGGGGTTAGATTCTCCAGCTTGATTATGAGAAATTTGAACATGCTACGAGGGGTCTAGAGTTGGGTCACTAAAGAATAATTGTTGACATGGAGATTGTAACTCAGCTAAGGGTCCATATGTAGAATGAGACATTCCAGGGATTGTATTAAAGATCAGGGTAGGATTAGGCACATGGGAGTATCCTAGAGGAGTGAAAACTCCTCCTAGACCTCCTTCTCGTGAACTAATCTACTATTGCAGTTTAATAGCAAGGTGGTAAACTTTAGAAAGATAATTAATGTCATTTGTGTCATATGTTCTCTACAAAAATAGGCCAATCAGGGGATCTATGGCCTTCAGGTAGGCTTGGAGAGCAATATTACCAGCCACCAAGTATGGGTCTTGTAACCTCCTTTATAGCCTCTAAAATCTGGTATTAAACAGGGGTAACAGATCATGTGGCTCTTTCCTAATAGTGGTGAATTTATGGTATAAGATTGTAGGATCAACATAAACTCGAAACTGGTTAATGAAGGCATCTTCTAAGTTCGTCCAACTCAAGATTGATCTGATAGGCATATTCAGATACCAGTTATAAGCCATGCCTCCCAACGAATAAGGAAACAACCTACATGCAACATCATGGTGATCAATTTGAGCATGGGTACAAGCATCTTTGAATGCTTGTATGTGCTCTTCAACACTTCATGACTTGCCATAAATGTACCTAGGGTAGAATTTCTCTAGGTTCTTAGGCATTTCATGTATGCCACTAGGAATGACTCCTAGTGGCAAAAGATTGTTGGCAAAGAACTCCATAGGTGGTAGTGGTGGTGGATTTGGTTGTGCCACCTGTGGTATTGGTGGAAACTTGGGTGGAGTAAGTAGTGGTGTTAATGGTGGTGGAATCAAAACCCTATGAGCTCTAGGCCTAACAGGGGTTTGGAGTTCAACTAACGGTTCAGGATTTGTGGTAGATTTGAGAACTCTTTCAAACCTTTCTAGTGAAAAGGACCTAATTCGATCCAGTTTGTTCCTCTAGGCCCTCCTAGCACTAGTTCTGTTGATGGTCAATGTAACATAGCAACATAAAAAAAGAATATTTCTACTCTATTTCTCCTGAAAAAATACAAATAACCTAAAGCTACCTATCTTCCAAGATCTCTATAGTTGGTTCTCAACTGTGCTGATGTTGTTCAGTGGCCTATGCAACTGTAATGTTCAAGGGGCCTACTGGTAAAGAGATAAAAACTACATAGTTCAAATTAATCTAATGTTTGAGGGTGTAAATAAACATCAAAAGATACAACAGAGCTCAAGACAATAAAACAAAAATGTAGATTTCCTTCAATTTAGACATACAAACTTCATAATGAGCACTCCTTTCAAATAACTAAACCATAAAATGATACAATCCACAGAACAATCTATACTATTGAATTCATTCATAGTGCAAATTCAAGACATACAAATAAGTCATCATTACTAAACTTCCAAATCAACAAGAACATATCACCAGTTCATCATAAAAATTCATAGATCAATAAACAAAAAGAAATCCCATTCACTGATAATTCAATGGAAACAGTCTCAGATTCAAAATATTCTATTGAATTTCATCAAATAAGAGACATTTATGCACAACATTCACTGGCATACGAATGAGGATTGTTTATTGACATCACCATTAAAACTAAAACTTGGAAATAACATAAACTATATTAAAATTGTAAAAATTCCTAAGTATCTTTGCATAAAACTGTAACAACTTATAATAACTGTGAAAATTATCCTAAATCTCCTTAGGCAACTAATCTTTCTACAATTACCCAACCTTTACAACATGGAGACCAAATCTACATATAGACAAGTTTAACACTAATTCCTCTCATCAAAAATTGAGATCCACCAATCAGGGAGCAACTAGAACTGCATAAGGTAACTATCCCTTTTGATCTTTAGTTAATAGTTGATGACTCTGTATCAAAATTTGGATGCAAAAGGAGAAGTTCAAACTATTGGGGATCCTCAGTTGAACTGGTGTCATATTCTTGAAAAATAGGAGAGCTACCCAACTGACCGTATCATCTGCTGCTTCATTCAAAAAAGGATATCTCATAGACACTTCACTCCTCTGTCTTTTGTTCAAGTAAATATTCATCATAACTGTCTAATACTTTCCTAAGTAAGTCCACATCTGGCCCATCTACCCAATTGTCTTCAAATTTTATTCTTTTTCATTTAGTAGAGGTGAACTTTTGCAAATCATCCAACTTAGCCAACTCCTTACGAGCAATCTTTACTACCTCTTTGATGTCCATGAACCTGTCAATCAAAAAATTATCACCAAGTTCCTCCACCTCTTGATTCAACCTATCAGTCCATCTATCCAATATCTTTACTTTGCTTCTTAGCTCAACAAGATCATCAACTTTTTTCTTACTCAACAAAATTGGTATCTTAGGAGCAACAAATTGTATAGAAACAAGAGAGGATAGGTCCTTTAATAACCCATGCAATTGATCCAATTGAGCCTTGAGCTCATCCTTCCTTTTCTTTTCCTTTATCATCCTTGACTTAGTGGAAGATGCTACAATATCAATCAGGTCCATTTGTTGGTTTCTTGTAGGTCTCCCTAAGTTCACAATGCCCAATTGATAATCACTCAACTACATCTCTTATTTGTCCTTGTCCACCATAGGAATGGTACATTCAGCTATAATCTCTCCAACATCTTTCAATTTGGTGGAATGAAGGACTTGAGCCTTTTTCTTGGGCCTCTCCTTCTCAATTTATTTCATCATATCATCCCATTTTAGAGGTTGGGGTTGGACTATCTGTTTTTTCTCCAGGTTAAGCTTTAACCATGTTGGGGCAGCAGGAGGGGTAACCACTTGTTGTGAAGAAGAAGTGGCAGAAGAGAGGGGTTTCTAGAGTGTTACCTTTGGTTTAGAATCAACCTCTTGATGATGCTCCTTTCCTACCATCTCTTTGGAAAGCCTATGAGCTTCAACTTTCTCTCTTTCTTCTTCCAACCTCTTCTCTTCCAACATGTCATCTCTTTCTTTTTCCATCTGCTTAACCCTCTCCCACATTTTAGCTTCTTCTTGCTCCTATTTGGCTTGTTCTTTTGCCTCCAACTTCTTTAGCAAGAGTTCTTCTTCATCTTTCTTTCTTTGGGCCTCCTCTACAGCCTTGGCCTTGGCTTCAAGGTCTTCCTTCTCTCTCCTTTTCTAGGCCTTTTCCTCTTCAAGGTCATGAATATTTTGTAGGAGGGCCAACTTCTCCCTCTCTTTATTAGCTTTCCATTCATTTTCTTTTTGTTGTTGTAGGAGATCTTCCTTCTCCTTGTGCTGCCTTGCAAGTTCTTCAGTCTTTGCTCTAGCTTCAACCTCTTGTTGCTTTGTGAGTGCATCAACTTGTGCCTTAGCATCAACCTCCTTCTTAGCATCCTCAAATAGTTTCCAATGGTCTTCTGCAGTTAAAACATGTTCAATTCCAACATCTTGAATATCCTCTGCAGATGCAGTTACAAGAGGCTCATGGTCTGATTGTGTGGCCTCTGAATTGGTGTCTACATCATGAATTTCAATCTCTTTTTGCTTATCTTTCTCAGCTTGCTCATGGAGGCTTCTTGCAGGTACTTCCCTAGTGGATTTTTCTAGGAGAGAAGGTTGAGATGAGGCTCCTTCTCCGAATGTGGTATCTTCTACACCTTTTGATTCATGGGTTTCTTGAGTAGGTACCCTTGGATCAACATATCCTCTAGAGCTAGGAGGATAGTACTCCAATTGTTCCTTAGGAGTTGTTCTCCTCTTTGTTCTTCTATATCCTTGAGTACCTGTTGATTTCCTCTTCTTTGAGGATTGAGCTTTTCGCTCCTTTATCCTCATGACCACCCATTAGTTGCTTCTATCCATTACAGTCCTGGAAATTTTTTTAATGTCAATGAATTCTTCCTTGTTAGAGTAAAAGGTTTATTACTTAATTATTTTAATTAAGTTACTTTTTATATTTCTCTTAAGATTAACTTAGTTTGCATTTTGTATTCTAATTATTAAATGCTCCCTTTTAGGTTACACTTTAGGGTTTCTTGATCTCCTTCATAAGGATTGATCTCTTTGTATTATTTCATTCAGTTAATGCAATTTCTCTTGAAGCTTGCAAAACACCTTTTCTTTTTTGTCTCCGTCTCTTCCTTTCTGTGACAAGTTATTTGCATGCAGGTGATCTTCGAGTTATGTGAAGTTGGATTTCTCAACTTCTACATGGTATCAGAGCTCTAGACCTACTGCTCTCTTGTTCGTGTTTTGAAGGAGTTTTGGAGCTTCGAGGGTTTGGGGTTTTCCTTTTTGATCCAAGGCATACCTTTTTTATTTGGTGTGGTTTGAGCGCAAATTGACCTCACAGTTGTGCTTAGGAGGCCATTTCCAAGTTTTTGATATATAACTCACCCCGTTTTGGTGCAGTTGGCTCAGGAGGCAAAATTATTTTTCCCTAGGGCAATACAAACCCCAAGACACGAGTTTCTATGCAAAATTTTTTAAAAAAACTCAAAAATATAAAAAAAAGCGCTTACAATTTTGAAACAAGCGTCATCCTCTCTCAGCCGGGTGGCCACCGCTCTGCCACTAGGTGGCCACCAACGCGCCGCCTAGCAGCTTCCCAACTTGCGACACCTCTAGCTGACTATCGTGCCCAACCCCTGATGGGTTAACCCACACTCCGCCAGGTCCTGTGGGCGACCAACGCTCCAAATTAGCCCCGTGGACCGCCCTCAGCCCCAAGGCCGGTCACGTGGGTGACTGGGGGCTCCGCTCCAACACCTAGGCCACTAGCCCCTAGTCTTGCATGTGACCAAGGGCCCATTTTTTAGCCCTTGAGGGCTCTGGGAAGGTGATTGGGCCTTTTTGAGCAAATTTCACAAAATTGGGTGTAAAATGGTCATACGAGCTCAAATTTTTAAAAATGAATAGGCATCGAAAAGTGGTTATGAGCCCGATTCGATGGTGGAGGTTTTTTTTTTTTCCATTTTGGTTCATTTTTCACCTATCAAAGATAGAACATGCGTTTTGCACTTCTGGGGGCGTAACTTTTGTGTCCAAACTCTATTTTGCACAAATGAATAGGCATTGGAAAGGTGGTTCTACCTTTTTCTAGATCTATAATTTATTTCATAAGAAAATATATTAGGTACACAAAGCATTGTCTGAAGCATATTTTTCTTTTTCTAGCTTTTCAGCTTTAAAATTTGTACTGGGGTTTGGGTTCTTGTGTTGTAGGGGGTGTTTTTTTCTTGCTTTCTGTAATTTACATCAGAAAGCCAAAAACCTCTTTCATAAAACACATTTCAATACTCATTCATTATGGTAGACTCTTCTTCTATTGAGCACCTTACCCCACACAATTATCACACCTGGAAGGAACAAATGACCAAACTTCTCATGTCAAAAGGGTTATGGTCATGTTTGGATGATGTTCAACCTCAGTTTACATAGAAATTTGAGATCTTTCAACACAAAAACAGAATGGATGAGGCCATGGGTTTGTTATCCATGCATATTTCAGATAGTCTTCTATTCCAGCTAGAGTGTTATGCAACTCCTTGGGCTATGTGGTTGAAGTTTGAAACTCTATTTGGCACCATTAATCAATTTCAAGCACTTTAGATTGCGGCCGAATTGACTTCCTTAGTACCCGATTCGCCTTGGTTGCACATTTTACCATGCCTACTTTTGAGGTGTTTTGTGATCGGTTGACATGAGAGCAGGCCAAGATATCACAGTTGGATACTCTCTCAGGATCTAAGAACCAAGTACCGGTAGCTCAGTCATCTAAAGGGAAAAAGAAGCAGAAACTGAAGCCCAAGACATATTTAGTAGGCAGTGAGAGTTCCTCTAAGCCACCTCCTAAGATTGATTCAAAACCACAGTCCTATCCTAAATAGGGAAAATCTCCGAAGTCTGGCGAGTCTTCCTCCAAGACTAAGAAGAAACCAAGTGATCCTTGCAGTTTTTGTGGCAAGGAAGGACATCCAGTTTCCAGGTGTTGGAAATTATTAGAGGCTTTAGAGGAAGCCATGAAATAGCATAATATCACCTCACCTCAATCTCCTTCCCAACCCACAGGGAAAGGTCATGCTCTTTCTGCACGAGCCTTGCCTTCAAGATCCACTTGGATTCTAGATTCTGGTGCTTCTCACCATATGACACACACACATGAGTTTGTCACCTCACTTTCCCCTAGTGGCACTACACATATTTCAGTTGGTGACTCAACACACCTTTCAATTCAAGGTTCAGGTACTGTTTCATTGGATGGTGGTTGTCTTCAGGATGTGCTTCTAGTTCCTAAAATTTTGACAAACCTTCTTTCCGTTTATAAGATTTTATATTTTGGCTCTAGTAAGACAGTTGAGTTCTCACCACATGATGTGGTTATTTGAGACCTTCATGATCTTGATTTGGTTGTGGCTACTAGGAGTGTTGATTCTACATCTTTCTTATACAGATTTGATGGCTTTGAGAGTTAAGACAGTCTAGGTTCCTCTCTTATAACACATGCAGACTCAATGAGTAGGCTTTGGCATGAGTGTTTTGGCCATGTCAATTACAAATATCTACAACAGATGAGTACTTAGGCACTAGTGATTGGGCTCCCTAAGATTTCCTATACTGATGGTGTTTGTCATGGTTGTGCACTTGGAAAACATCACCAGGATTCTTTTCCTACGGGTAGAGCCACACATGCTAAGGCACCCTTGGAGTTGGTACATAATGATCTCATGTCCTTTCTGACTCCTTTTTTAGGGGCCTGATATGTGCTCACTTTTATTGATGACTTCTCCAGACGTACATGGGTGTACTTTCTTAAGTACAAGTCTAATGTCTTTGATTCATTCAGGAACTTTAAGACATTTATGGAGAAGAAATTTGGACTTTCTAGCAGGAGGATACACACAAATAATGGGGGGGAGTATGTTAATCAGGATTTCAGGGATTTTTGCATTGAGCATGGTTTGTAGCATCAGTTTACAGTACCTTACACCCCTCAGCAGAATGGTGTTACTGAGAGAAAGAACAGAACCTTACGGGAGATGGAAAATTGTATGATATAGTCTCGAGCTATGAGTTATTCATTTTGGGCTGAGGCAGTCAATTGTGCCAATTATATTTAGAATCGGATGCCTCTAAGGCATTGCAACATATGACTCCTGAGGAGGCTTGGACTCATGTCAAGCCTGATGTTTATACATTCTAAGTTTTTGGTAGTGAGGCTTGGGCATTTATTCCCAATGCTCAGTGGAAAGCCATGGAGAGGAAGAACCAACCACTCATATTTGTTGGCTACTGTGAGGATGTTAAGGTGTACAGGTTGTTTGATCCTAATTCTAGAGAGGTATTTTTTTGGTGAGATGTCTTGTTTGATGAGCACTTTCCTCTGATGGATTCTCCATCACTAGCTTCTCCCTCACTTCCTACTCCTCCCTCTTCATCTCTTGAGGATTACTTATCTCTTGAGGATGATGTAGATGATGATCCACCATCTCCACCACCACCAACCACTCAAAATTTTCATAGGTGGGCCCATGTTACTATTGAGGCAGCTGGTTCTTTGGCAGGTGATCCTTCAGAAACTCGTCGTACTCGTGCTCAGACATCTGGTTCTAGTCTTTTGAGTCATTCCATTTCGGATGATCCTCAGAATTTTTCAGAGGTGACAAGTCACCTTGAGTGGGATAGGGCCATGGATGAGGAGTATTCTTGTTTGATGAAGAATCATACTTGGGATCTTTGTCCTCTTCCTAAGGGAATAAAGTTGGTTCGGTGCAAGTGGGTGTACCGTACCAAGTATGTTGTTGATGGTTTGATTGATAAGTATAAGGAACGTCTTGTTGCGAAGGGGTTTTCTCAGGTAGAGGGTATTGACTACTCTGAGACCTTTTCTCTTGTCGCCAAGTTGAACTATATTTTCTTTTTACTTTCCCTTGCAGCTTCACATAGATGGACAATGTTTCAAATGGATGTGACGAGTGCTTACTTGCATGGAGACCTACATGAGGAGATCTATATGGATCAGCCTCAAGGATTTGTGCAGGACTCTTCCTTGCTTTGTAGACTTCGGCGTTCATCATATGGTCTCAAACAAGCCCCTTGGGCTTGGTATGAGAAGATGGACTCTTTCTTGATTTCCTCTCACTTCACACGTCATTTCGATCACACAGTGTACATTCAACACCAAGAGGGTGATATTTTGATTCTTGTGCTATATGTTGATGATCTCATTCTTATAGGTAGCTCATCCTCCATGATTCAGAGTGTTTAGAGAGCTTTTATGGAGCAGTTTAAGATGACAGATCTTGGTCTTCTGCACTTTTTTCTGGGTCTACAGTTTATTCAGTCTTCGGATGGGATTTTCATATTTTAGTAGAAGTATTCTCTTGATATGCTTCAACGATTTGGCATACTTGATTGCAAGCCTTCCCCCACACCATTTCAATCAGGTGTTTTTTTTTCTTCCACTTGTACTACTCCTTCAATGGATTCCACTTTATACAGGCAGTTGGTTGGCAGTTTGTTGTACCTGACACATTCTCATCCTGATCTTTCCTCTGCAGTTGGCCTTGTTTCTTGGTTCTCCCATGATCCTCATGAGATCCATTGGCAAGAAACCAAATGTATCTTGAGGTACATTCGGGGCACCACTCATTATGGCATTCAGTCAACTTTAGGATCCCCTCACATTGTTGGCTTCACTGACTTAGATTGGGTTGGTGATGTCAATGATTGGAAGTCTACTTCTGGCTTTGTTTTTTTCCTTGGTTCTGCTCCATCACATGGTCTTGCAAGAAGCAGCCTACTATTGCATTATCATCTATAGAGGCTGAGTACTGAGAAACAATGTTAGCTAGTCAGGAGATTCTATGGCTTTGGCAGTTGATGACAAAGTTTGGGTTTCCTCCTGATAGTCCCACTATTCTTTGGTGTGACAATCAAAGTGCCATTCACATTTCCCACAACCCAGTGGAGCATCAGTGGACCAAGCACATTGAGATCCACATGCACTTCATCAGGCAGTTGATTCAAGATGGTTCTCTCATCTTGGAGTACATTCCTACAGAGGAGTAGGTTGCAAACATCTTCACTAAACCTTTGGCATCGCCGCACTATCTTTAGTTGTGCTCCATGCTTGGGGTGAAGGAAGTTGTCCTTGGGGGGTCTTTGTGAGGCCTTCCTTCCTTCATTTATTTTTTTAGCATGTTTTTTTCATCTCTTTTTGGAGAGGATTTTTTCCCACTGGGTTTTCTCCTTTACTCCACTTTACAGAGATTTGGTTGTGATTGGGTACCTCATTAGGCCTAGTTGCCAGAACCCAATTTTTCTTTCTAGCTTGTAGTTGCATTTCTTTCATGCATTTAGTTTGTAGCTACTCCCTAAGTTCATCTTAAGGGGGGGTGTTAGAGTAAAAGGTTTATTACTTAATTATTTTAATTAAGTTACCTTTTATATTTCTCTTAAGATTAACTTAGTTTGCATTTTGTAGGAATTTAATAATTATTCTAATTATTAAATGCTCCCTTTTAGGTTATACTTTAGGGTTTCTTGATCTCCTTCATAAGGAATGATCTATTTGTATTATTTCATTCAGTTAATGCAATTTCTCTTGAAGCTTGCAAAGCACCTTTTCTTTTTTGTCTCCATCTCTTCCTTTCTGTGACAGGTTATTTTCATGCAGGTGATCTTCGGGTTCTGTGAAGTTGGTTTTCTCAACTTCTACATTCCTCATCCTAATTTATTGGGTGCAAGCCTTTAGTACCTATATTTTCTGCTCCATACCCAGGGTCGAAAACCACACCATCATCTGATAGTGTGCCAAGAATGTCCTCCTTCACCCCATATTCAATCATCAATGGGATGGTAAGCCTTTGATAGCTTCTTTTCCTCACATTATAGTCATCTTGTAAATAAATCCAAAAATCCTCTAACAAGTTAAAATTCTTATAAAAAATGGTGGGAGCTAAACCATTCATCTTGTGCTCTGGGTCAAAATGTTTCCTGGCTATACACAATCCTAACTTTAAATAACTTAATTCCTCACACATTGCCTTTGTAGCCAAATTGTGAACACGACAATATTATCCCAGCTTCATGGGAAATTTGTGGCACCTAGGCTTGTGTTTGTTGGAAAAAATTGTATTGACTCCCATAGCCTAATATATAAATTCCATAAGAACAATCCTATTACTGCAACACCTTGGCAGTAGATGAGGATGTCCATCAAAACCTGCCAACCTAAAATAAGAGAACTTGGGGTATTGGATGTACCTATTGTAAACACAAGGGTAGACAACTGAGAGGGGGGTGTGAATCAGTTGTCACAAAAATAATACTTATTAAACTTATTCTCAGATCTAATAAATAAACATGAAAGCATAAACCATCACCACATCAAAAACACAAATAACACCAAGATTTTTTACGTGGAAACCCTATTACGGGAAAAACCACGGTGCAGATTAATCCACAAGATTATACCCTATTAAAAGTATAAAAGTATTATAAATGGGGAATGCACATGCATTCAAGCACACTGCCTAGAGCTCACTGCTTAAATACGAAAGGTTTACAACCCAAAGGAAGACTCATTGTCTTATAGTAACATTTGAATTACATCCGAAATATTTTGAACTGAGAAAATAGCATCTTCTAATTCCTGATTACAGTTCCGGTTAAGCACATAAACAATTTCTTCTACTCACTCTTCTTCACACTTTACTTCTACCTTCTAAAGATTAGAACATTGTTTGCACACCATGCCTTCAAATGGTATAAACAATCGATCATATATATCCGCAACTAAGGATAACATCAACTACATGTCGAATTTAACAAAATATAAAATGTGTACAAATTTTCAGCCCAAATCAATAAACAATTTATCAATGTGAACCAAACAATCTCAGACAAAACATAGTAAGGACCCAAAAAAACATCCTCAAATATGGAACACCTTCAAAAATTATGCCTCGAAGATCCACAACATGCTACAATCACCCTGTCATCCATGATAATGAAAAACATGAACTCACAAAAGAAAATCACCAATTGTGAGCACAATGTGGACCAACAACACGGATAGAGCACGATCTAGAAACATCCACAAGGATCATGAATCACTATAGAAGCATCTGCATCAACTCAAATTAATAGAATCACATCATCTTCTTTCAAGAACACCAACTAAAGCAATAAAACAACTGTCAAAACACATATACTCATAACTCGATCAAATCTTCATGCGAACCTCTAAAACTTCATGTGGATAAACTATATATGCTTGTCAACATACCCTTTAATTCACAACCTCTTATCATCAATATACTGAGCTAGCCACCATACTGAACTTCACTACATTACTAACAACCTGCAACTTATTTTATTACAATATTCTCAATATCCTCGACATATACAACCTTAAAGACATTAATGCCAATAGTGTTGACATAAATGACAACCACATATCAAAAATATCCAACAATATCCCCATTTGGAATTGATGGAAACACATGATGTGAAAAACAACATCAATGATACTTTCTCTTAGCACTTTCTCCCCCTTAGATTTTGACTCTTCTCCTTAACTCTTTCACAGTTTTTCACATGACTCTTCTCCCCCTTTGAAATCAATGACAAAGATACACATTATCTTTCTCCACACAAGCTCTGAACTGCATTTTTGAACATCTACCTACTCCCCTTGAGTAGTGGCCACCACAACATCAATTCGGATCACAAGATATGACTATGAAATACACAGAATGATGCAATTCAATGCATCTTAATTCTAATTATGAGGGGTAATCACCCCTAGCTTCCATTTGAGATACTCAAAAGTATCCTTAGACAAGGGCTTGGTAAAGATATCTACAATCTATTCCTTAGCGGGCACATACTCCAATCTGACTTCCTTTTCACTCACCTTCTCTCTCAAAAAGTGAAAATTGATAGATATATTCTTGGTTTTTGAATGCAACACCGGATTCTTAGAAATGTTAATTGCACATGAATTATCATAGAATATAGCAATAGGTTCATCATACATGACTCTAATATCTTTCAACATCTACTTCATCCACAATACTTGAGTACAATTGTTAGCATCAACAATGTATTTTTCCTCTGTAGTAGATAAAGAAATGGCATTCTGCTTCTTACTTAACCATGAAATCAACTTATTTCCCAAGAAAAATGCACCACCACTAGTACTCTTTCTATCATTCACATCTCCTTCCCAATCAACATTAATAAAGGCACTCAAAGTAAGGTCATCTTCTTTAGGATACCATAGGCCAAAATCAATTGTCCCCTTCAAGTATCTAAAAATACTCTTCATAGCTGTCACATGAGATTCCTTAGGATCAACTTGAAATCTTACAACAATGCATACAACATTCATGTATCAAGTCTAGTTTGAGTCAAGTAGAGCAATCCACCAATTATGGATCTGTATCTAGTCTTATTTTTTTTAGGAGAATCATCATCTTGTGTCAACTTACATCCAGTCACCATAGGTGTACCAACTAGCTTTGAGTCCTCCATACCAAACTTCTTTAGCAATTCTTTCACATACTTGGACTGAGATATAAAGATCCCTCTATCTAGTTGAGTAATTTGCAATCCCAAAAAAAAAATCATTTCTCCAATCATAGACATCTCAAAATCACTATGCATCTCATCAAAAAACTTCATGCACAAACTATCATCTCCTCCAAAAATGATATCATCAACAAAGACTTCAACAATCAAATCTTTATCATGATCAATCTTGAAATATAAATTAATATCAACAGTACCTTTATTAAATCCAAGCTTTAACAAATACTTGTCCAATCTGGCATACCATGCTCTTGGGGCTTGCTTAAGTCCATACAATGCTTTCTTCAATTGACAAACCATATCTCCCTGATCAGTCAATTGAAATCCATTAGGTTGCTCAACATACACTTCTTCTTCTAGTTCACCATTTAGAAATGTTGACTTGACATCCATCTAATAAACCTTGAAGTTTTTGTAAGCAACATAAGTAAGAAATAGTCTCATAGCTTCAATCCTAGCAACATGAGAAAAGGTTTCTTCAAAGTCAATTCCTTCCATCTGAGAATATCCTTTATACACAAGTCTTTCTTTGTTTCTAACAACTTCACCTTGCTCATTTAGTTTGTTCTGAAAGACCCATTTAGTTCCAATTACATCTTTGTCCTTAGGTCTAGGAACAAGAATCCATGTATCATTCTTCTCAATTTGCAGTAGTTCTTCTTTCATTGCTTCCACCCAATGTTCATCTTTGCATGCTTCATTGAAACTATTAGGCTCAGTCTTTGAGATTAAACAATATTCTTCTACAATTCTTCTCCTAGTTTGAACACCTTTGTTCTTATCACCTATAATTTGATCTTCTGAATGATTTAGTCTTACATACCTTGGATTCTTAGGGTATTCTTGAACTTCAAGCTCTTGTGATCTCACTTTTTCACTTCCACTAGTTCCTTCCTCTAGAGTGATCTGAACTTGATTCAGAGTCTAAACTTTTCTTCCTATATCTAAACTGTGATTCTGATCATCTAAATCATATCCACAGATTTTGGATGGTCTAATTGTGTCTTCATCAACCTTGACATTAGCACTTTCAATTACTTTCCTCAATCTCTTATTGTAGCACCGGTAGGCTTTTCTTTTAGTAGATTAACCAAGAAAGATTCCTTCATCACTTCTAGCATCAAACTTTCCTATATATTCATCTCTTTTGATATAGCATTTACTCCCAAAGATTTTGAAGTATTTAACAGTAGGATTATGACCAAACCATAGCTCATAAGGAGTCTTACCAGTATCCCCTTTGACATGTACCCGATTGAGAGTGTAAACGACAATACTCATAGCTTCTCTCCAGTAGATATGCGAAACATTTCCTTCCAGCATCATAGTCCTAGTAGCTTCTTGAATTGTCCTGTTCTTCCTTTCCACAACTCCATTTTGCTGAGGGGTCCGTAGGGTAGATAATTGTCTCTTTATCCCATCCTCTTCATAAAAAGAATTAAACTCACCAGAAGTGAATTCACCACCTCTATCTGATCTCAAATATTTAATCTTCAGACCTGTCTCTGTCTCAATCATAGCCTTAAAGATCTTGAATTTCTCTAGAGCTTTAGATTTTTCCCTTAAGAAAGTAACCCACATAAATCTAGAATAATCATCAATAAGTAACATGAAATACCTATCTCCTTGTAAACTTTTGACTCTATAAGGACCACACAAGTCAGTATGCACAAGCTCCAACACTTCATTTGAACAATGTTGTTTGCTTCGGAATGAAACTCTAGTTTGCTTCCCTAACTGACATTCCTTTCATATAGCATTAGTAGGTTTTATCAACTTAGGAAGATCTCTCACTGCCTGAGTAGAACTTATCTTGATAATATTGTCAAATTTTACATGACACAATCTCCTATGCCACAACCAACTTTCATCAACTTGAGCAATCAGAAAATTTTTATCAACAACATTTAGGTGAAAGATATTACCTTTTGTTTTTGTACCAGATGCAATCACATTTCTTGAACTCCCCAATATTCTACACTTTCCATCCTTGAATTGAAGATTGTATCCCTTGTCAACCATCTTTCCAACACTTAAGAGATTATGCTTCAAAACTTCCACATATAGAACATCATCAGTATTATGCTTACCATCAAGAGAAATGGATCCTCTTCCACGGATTACACCAGATTTTTCATCACCAAATCTTACAACACCACCATCATACTTTTCCAAGATCACAAATTTACTTTTATCACCTATCATGTGATGAGAGCATCCACTATCAATCACCCATTCATATTTTTCTTCAACTTTGGCAGCTAGAGATTTCTGCACATTTATACAACTAGAAGATTCAGTAGGTACTAGATCATTATCCTTGATATCAATAAATACCCATTCATCTTCACTTAAATTCCCTTTGTTAGATTCATCATCTGTCACGCCTTCATTAGCAGCATAATAACACTTTCTTTGGAATCTAGGCTTGTTAGGTCTTGGTTTAGGAACTCTTTCCAGACACCTTGAGGAAAAATGACCTATCTTCTTGCAAGAAAAACATTAAAGAGGAAATTTCCCTTTATTCTTACCTTCTCCTCTGGTACCCTCTTGATAATGAGTGCTTCAAGCTCATCTATTTTTCTCTCTTCTTCTTCTTCAGTCTCTCTCATTTCCTGCTCATACTTGGACATTTTTCTAGAAGAACTTTCTCTCGGATCATATCTCTGCTTATCTTTTCCAGAGATAGTAGCTTTGAATGCAGATTCTATCTTAGGAAGAGATTCTCCAAACTCACTTAACTCAAAAGTAGCAAGCTTACCAATCAACATATCTCTGGTTACATTTGTCACAGTTTGGATCTCCTCAATAGCAACATGTTTGTGTTTGTATGCAACAGGAAAAGACCTGAGCACTTTATCAACAATCTCTGATTCTTTCAATGTTCCACCAACACATCTGATACTACAAACAAGTTCATTCACTCTATGAATAAAAGAAGTAATGTTCTCATCTTCACCCATTGTCAATGTTTCATATTTCCCTTTTAGTATTTTTAGCTTAGCAATCTTCACATGGGTATCACTTTCATACAAAGTTTCCAACATTTTCTAGATCTCATAAGTAGTCTTCCAGTTCCATTACATTTGTCATCTCAGAATCAGTCAAAGCACTCAACAATGTTTCCTTAGCCCTGATGTTGTACTCAGCTTCCTTAATATCACCTGTAGTAGAAGGACCATTATGTGGGATGATATACCTATTCTTTGTAATTGTCCAGTAAGGTTCACCAATGCATCTTAGATGACACTCCATTCGGTTCTTCTATGAAGAATAATTAGTTCCATAAAATCTCAGACTATCCTTCTTATATGTCGCCATCTTGGATCACCTCAAGCTATTAAACTTCTTCCGACGAACCTACTCTAATACCAATTTTTGGCAACACAAGGGAAAACAACTGAGAGGGGGGGTGAATTAGTTGTCACATAAATTATACTTATTAATCTTATTCTCAGATCTGATAAATAAACATGAAAGCATAAACCATCACCACATCAAAAACACACATAACACCAAGATTTTTTACATGGAAACCTTGTTAGGGGAAAAACCACGGTGGAGGTTAATCCACAAGATTATACCCTATTAAAAGTATAAAAGTATTATAAATGGGGAATGCACATGCATTCAGGCACACTTCCTAGAGCTCATTGCTCAAATACAAAAGGCTTACTGCCCAAAGGAAGACTCACTGTCTTATAGTAACATTCAGATTACATCCGAAAGATTTTGAACTGAGAAAATAACATCTTCTAATGCCTGATTACAGTTTCGGTTAAGCACATAAACACTTTTTTCTGCTCACTCTTCTTCACACTTTACTTTTTCCTTTGAAAGATTAGAACATTGTTTACACACCATGCCTTCAAATGGTATAAACAATCGATCATATGTATCTGCAACTAAGGATAACATCAACTACATGTTAGCTTTAACAAAATATAAAATGTGTACAAACTGTCGGCCCAAATCAATAAACAATTTATCAATGCAAACCAAACAATGTTAGCCAAAACATATTAAGGACCCAAAACAACATCCTCAAATATGGAACACCTTCAAAAATTATGCCTCAAAGATCTGCAACACGCTACAATCAAAAGAAAATCACCAATTGCGAGCACAATGATCAATGCAGACCAACAACACGGATAGAACATGATCTAGAAACATCCACAACAACTCAAATTAATAGAATCACATTATCTTCTTTTAGGAACACCAACTAAAGCAACAAAACAACTGTCAGAACACAAATACTCATAACTCGATCAAATCTTCATGCAAACCTCTAAAAATTCATGTGGATAAACTAGATATGCTTGTCAACAAACCATTTAATCCACAACCTCTTATCATCAATATACTGAGCTAGCCACCATATTGAACTTCACTGCATCACTGACAACCTACAACTTATTTTATTACAATTTTCTCAATATCCTCAACATATACAACCTTAAAGACATTAATGCCAATAGTGTTGACATCAATGCAAACCACATATCAGCAATATCCAATAGTACCAATGTCCCCATTCAACAAAAAAAGCCATGGCCTCCCTACTCATCCTGTATCCAACATATCCTATCAACCGGTTAATGATGACAAGAGGAATGCATCAGGGAAAACTTTAGTGGCGAATCTTCGCCAATTGGTGAATAATTAAAATTGAAACCTCCAGAAATGGTGAATAGTACAAGCTAAAAATAATGTTGAATCACCAAGTTCTTACAAAAAAATAATTTTGTCTCGATTAATTCACCTATGTAAATGATGCGTCATTGGAACCAATTCGCCAGTAGTTTATACTATAGTTACAAATATTAATTAAATTCGCTAGTAATATTAAATTACTACCATTAATTTTGGGGCAATATCGCCACAATAATAAATTACCATTTAATTTTAGGGATATTTTAGCCTTGAATAGGGCTTTAATTTATTGCCATCAAATCGTCGATTATCATTTTAATCAGATGGCTGCAAGTTGATTCCGCGCCCTAATACGCACGTGCCTTTTAAAAGGCTTGTTGAGGTCCAAAATTTGTTTTGGTCCACATGATTAGGTTTAATTGTGTGGACCAAAACAAATTTCGAGCCTCAAAAAGCCTTTTAAAAGGCACGTGCGTATTAGGGTGTAGAATCAACCTGCAACCATTTGATTAAAAATCTAATCAATGGTAAAAAAATCACTTTTCATTTAGTCTTAATTTTAAAGTGATATTTTTTAAAAATACTTAATTTTAAAGGCTATGCCCCCTTGACCCCCGTAAGGGGCGTAGCACCTTGACCCCGCCGGTGGCTGCCACCCCCGGGCCCCTACTTCAATATTACAAATATATATATATATATATATATATGTGTGGGGGAACTGTGCTGACCAACTATGCAAATTTTTAAAGGGGAGATTCGCCATTGTAATTAATATTTTTAGTGATTATTCGCTAGGATTTGCCACTGTGATTATTATTTTTACCAATTATTCATTAAGATTCGCTAAGATTTTACAATTTTTTTTAATAATGTGCATAGATTCACCAAGAAAATTAATATTTTTTTTCAAATAAAAGGAAAGATTCTCCAGGATTTTACACCTTCGCCGAGGGGGGGGTTTCTTAAAGTTATCCCTGGAATGCATAATTTACCCTTCTATAGTTTAGCTCAGAAGTTTGTAGGTTTAGTTGATCATAATGCTCCCATGCCTTGTTTTGTCTAGGAGCCTCTCCTAATGTACCCACTACATTCAGTCCAGGGAATATGCCCATTCTTGCAGTTGAATATATGAAATAAGAAGTCATGAAGAAGCTTTAGGTTTTCCCCACCTTGAGCATTTGGTTGTGCAAGTTATTTGACAAAATCATGCCCCAATAAAATTGTTGCCTACCATCTAAAATGGTTTCAATGAATGGAAACATCCATTCCTTAAAGTATGCAGAATCCTTCTTTACAAATACCCTCAAAAGCATCATAATTAGGTCATCTATTTCCTTCTTGAAGTCTCCCCTCTTGGGCTGTTCAGGAACCTTGGTTAAGGACTTCTTCTCATTTCTCAACCACTTCTTGTTCATGTGGGACCTATTAGCTTCCTTGTCCCTATTGAATAACTACAATGCCTCTACTTCAGTTAATTGCTTGGGGTTCTTGGGGGTAGGCGCATTAAACAAGAACTCATCATCTGAGGGGATAGATCAATGATCACATTCCCCTAGAGGTCCACACATTGTCTTGATGAAGGATTGTATGTCCCTGCTGCTGTGAGTATGAGTTCCAGTCATTGGATTGATAGGGGGAAGAGTGTAACATGTGCCAATTCAAATTGGGCTATTCTAACAATCCTCCCAATCACATCTTCTGAAAAAGTGTCCACAATCAGCTCCTCACAATTTAATGGGCCCAGGTTAGTGTCTGTGATGTCTACCCATTATGAATCTAACTTGCTAGCTATAAGGGTGGAATCTTGGTGTTTATATCTCAAGGTGTAAGGAAATTTATCAACCTTTACCTTCTTGGGTTTTACTCCCTTTGAGCTTTCTACAACCTACCCTTCCTTTTGTGAAACTTCTACAGATGCTCCTAAAATTGTTTATTCTTGCAAGACAAGCTTGGATTAGACCAATAGAAGGTATGAAAATAATCATTACAAGTGTTATCTTTTCACACTTCTCTATTCTTCCCTAGGTAACCCTCCATACTTAGTGAATTTTTAAACCTATCGAGAGTGGGACCAGGAGAAAATCAAGAACCAGAGAGGTGAAACAAATAACATTAATCAAAATCAGGACCGAGACTAGATCAGAAACTAAAACTCTAAAAGTTTCAAAACCTCGTAACATTTGATGACCCCACCCCACCAAGTTGGTGGGATCAAAATCAAAATCAGAACCTATCGGAAGCGAACTCATTTTCAGAACCGGACTCTTATGCAAAAGTTCAATGGACAAGTTCATCTCTAGCTTCGGTTCTGCCAAGTATTACAAAGTTAAGCGGATTCTCCCCGCATGCCAACACCAGTTTGGACCTAAGTTTAAAAGGATGCATGGAGGTAGAAATCAAGCTCGACTCTGTCTAGACAAATGGGACCAGATCGAGTGAGCTAGGGCAATCATGCAAAAAGGGCACGATATGTGAACCCTAATTCGTACAACCCATCGACTTACATTAAAGATAGGGCATAAAAAACCCTACGCTAAAACTAGTAAGATCGACAAGAAACAAGATCAGAGGGGTCCAAGAAAAGATTCAAAATAGTTCCAAACGCCAGAAACCCTCAAAGAGAAATCCCTAATCGAAACTAGGGCACGGTGGAATGAAAATGCCACCAAAAATGGCGAAAATGATAGGAAACAAACAAAACAATGAGGAACACAAAATGACAAATGAAAAATGGAAGAGGGAACCAAACAAAACAAAAGACCGAAAAATGAAACACCAACAACAAGAAAGGAAACAAGCAAAGATCCACGGGAGAATTCCTGCGAATGCATGAAAAAAAATAGGGAAAACAAAACAAACGGGAACACAAAATGGAATGGGAGAAACCCACCTACCTCAAAATGCAACCAGAAAAGGTTGAAAATCGACAATGATCTGCTCACGAATGTGCGCCCGTAATCAAATCGTGCTCCTCCTCGAGTTCCTTTGGCTCTTGCTTGTTAAAACGCTTCAGGTAATTGTAATGAGCCAAATAACCTTAATTAACATTTTAAAAATCATCTCACGCATGTGAGGAGGCAACAATTAATGCCATTAATGTAGTTCGTTGGGGGTGGAACCAGAGCGAAAACAAGTATACAACCACCGTGTACATCAGAGGTAAAATGGTAGCGGAAGAAAAGTCCAGATAGAACCAAGAACTTTGTCAAAGTTCCACATTTCATTCTAGATCCGACTCCAGTGCCATGGCAAGGAAAGGAAAACAAAGGAATGAGGTTGGAATCAAAACTGAATTTGGATCTAGAACTTGGCAAAGTTCCAAGTTCAAATCCGACTCTGGTTCCACTCCCGACAAAGGGAAAGAAAACCAATAGGGGAAAAACAAAAGAACGAAGGGAAGCAAGACCGAGGAAAAATCCCATCCCAAAATAGGACACAAAATGAGACAAAACACAAGGCAAACAAACGGGAACGAGATTGGAACAAAACATGGACTCAAAGCTTTTGCAAAGTTTTAGGTCCAAGTTTCATTCTGGTTCTGCTTCCATAAAAAGGGAAAAGAAACACAAAGAGGAAGAAACCAAAAGAAAACCCAATGGAGAAAACAAACCCAAGATCCCAAGAAAAACAAGACAACAAAGAAAATGACAAGGCAAGAGACAGGGTCGGGACTGAAACAAAAACTGGACTAGGAACTTTGCAAAAGTTCTAAGTCCAGTTTCGGCCCGCATTCTGAACTTACAAAAACGAAAGAAACAAAGACTTAGGAGGAAAAAGAACAACTCCTAAGGCCCAAAGAAGAACACCAAAGACAAACAAATACAAGGGGGACCCATTTTGACCAAAAACAAAAATGGGGTGGTTATGCAAGGCATAACAGATGGTACAACCATTAAATATGTAGGAGTGATGAAAAAATCTGCCTCTTACCTTGCATGCTTTTCTGAACTTTTCAATCCCACAAGATATTAAAGTCATTGATTTTCCACCTTACTTTTCCATTTTCCTCTCTAGAGATTTTACTGTGAAGTTGGGTGGGTATTTATCATCAAATTGGTCACATATGTTCTTTAGGACCACATATGGCACTAGAGTGACTGTCAAGTCAGAACCGCAATCTAAAGACCATATTGAGCCTTATGTTGCAAATCCTATAAATGAAAACCTAGCTTTCCATGATCAGGAGGATCAATCCATGACCCTTGACCTCAGTGTACCTATTGAAGGCATACCTGACATAAATTTAGATGAGTGGGCAGCTGAAAATCACGAGGTTGATCCATTCAATCACATGGATGAAGTAGGTTTGGGAATTTATATGATTCAGGAGCTTGATGTAATTGTTCCAAATCCGGTCAAAGATGAAAAACAACTAGAACAACAAAGTGAACAGCTTTGGAAGTTGTACTATGATGGCTCAAGGAGTAAATTAGGTGTTGGTGGAGGAGCCATGCTCATTTCACTTGATGGAGAGAAGTATTTTTCAACACTTTTCTTTACTTTCAGCTGCTCAAACAATACAATTGAATACGAGGCATTAATTCAAGGCCTAGAGTGGGCCAGAAATAAAGGTATTAAGTGTTTGCAAGCATTTGGTGACTTTGAGCTGATAACAAATCATGTAAGAAACCTAAATGTAACTAAAAATGATTTGTTGAAGTTGTATAAGCACATAACTTGGGATTTAATAGAATAATTTGATGCTTTTAATTTGTTGTCTATTCCTAGAAGTTTGAATAAAGAGGAAAATAAGCTTGTTTCCATAGGATCACAATATGGCATACCAACTGATATACATAATATTGAGGTACAACAATATGTAAAGGTGGTAGTGAGACCATCTGTACCTGATAATAACATTATTTGGTAGGTTTTTGATAGTGATGAATAGATTATCAATTTTCTGATGGAGGAAGCACAGTTTTCTGCTAGAAACCAGCAAAAGCTTGAGCAACAATATGATAACCAGATTATGCAATTAAAGTCCAATAAGCTTCCTAAAGGGTTGGTGACCCTGGAATCAATATTTAATACTGATGATTAGGTTAGAAAGGATAAATCCAACATAACAGTGAAGAAGGAGCACTATGAACCAATTGAAATATTCAAAGACAAGCTTCTCAAGCTTGGAAAAGTATGTACCAAAGAAGAATAGAAAGCCTTTATCTTGCTTTGCCAATAATTCAATGATATTTTTGCTTGGAAGTATGGAGACTTAAAGGGTTTGAACCCTGAATTAGCTCAACACACTATTGAGTTAGAACCCAATGCAAAACCAGAGAGGCAGAAGAAGAGTCCTCTAAATCCCAAGTTGGAGCACCTTATGAAAATAGAATTGAACAAATTGATTGAAGGTAGCATTATCTTTCCGATAAAGCATACATCCTAGGTTTCAAATTTGGTGCCTATAAGGAAAAAGAATGGAGAGATAAGGCTTTGTGTTGATTTCCATGATCTAAACAGAGGCTCACACAAAGATCACTATCCACTATCTTCAATGGAGCAGATTCTGTAGGTTGTTTCAAGTTCATAAAGGTTCTCATTGTTGGATGGTTATTCATGGTATAACTAGATTTTGGTTAAGGAAGAAGACCAGTTCAGAACATCCTTTACCACCAAGTGGCGTACTATGGCTTACAAAAAGATTCCCTTTGGATTGTCTAATGCAGGGGAAACATTTCAAAGGGAAATGGACATGGCCTTTCAAAGCCTTATTAATAAATTTTTTCTTGTGTACTTAGGTGATATTACTATGTTTTAAAAGAAGGCTAACAAACATTTTGATCATCTTAGGAAGATCTTTGAAAGATGCAGCGAGTATGGGGTATCACTAAACCCAAAGAAGAGCATTTTATCAATTCATGAGGGAAAAATTCTTAGACACATTGTGTCTGAGCATGACATCACCATTGATCCAAAAAGAATCATTCCAATTCTAGCTTTACCACTGCCTACACATAAGAAGGGTCTGCAGAGTTTTCTAGGCAGGATTAACTTTGTTAAGAGGTTCATTCCTAACATTGCATCCTTATTGCATCCACTTACAACTATGTTAAAAAAGAATATTCCATTCAACTAGACTAAGGAAGGTAAGAACAATTTTGAAAAAATTAAAGAGGCACTTGCAGCAGCCCCAACTCTTATTAATCCAAATTTTGATAAAGAGTTCATAATATATGTATTTGGGAGTGTTGACACAATTTCAGCCATGCTTTGTCAGCAAAATGAAGAAGGATTAGAGCAACCAGTGGCTTTCTTTAGTCAGGTTTTGCATGATTATGAAGCCAAGTATTCATTTGTAGAAAATCATGTACTAGCTATAGTAAGAAGCCTTAAGAAATTTAGGCATATGCTGTCAAATAACAAAATACAACTGTTGGTTGCTCATTCAACAGTCAAAGATTTTCTGCTCAGCAAAGAAATTAATGATAAGAGAGTGGGATGGATCACAGAAGTGATGGATTGTGACATTGAAAGTAAAGTCACCAAGCTTTTAGAGACAAAGGCTATGTGAATGGCTTGCTAGTAAAGAAGAAAATATCAAAAAATTTGATCAACAAGTTGAAACAGTGTTCAATAATGAAGAACAAGTTGTTGCCCCAGCTACATCGGCAAATTGGATACAACAAATGATCCATTACTTGCACATAGGTGACTATCTTGAAGCTTTGGAAAAGTCAAAATGAAGGTATTACAGGCTTCAAGCCATCCCATATGCTGTCATTGATGGAATTTTGTACAAAAGGGATTATAATGGTGTTTTACTCAGATGTGTTAAACCAAAATAGATTGAAAAAGTTTTGAAAGAATTTCATGATGGGCCTTCAGGAAGCCACTTTGCACCAAGAACCACAACCCTAAAGATAATGAGAGCTGGGTATTACTGGCTTGATTTATTTAAGGATTCCCATGCTTGGGTCAGAAAATGTAACAAATGTGCAATGTTTGTAGGAAAGTAGAAGTTTGCAGTCCTGCCTCTACATCCAATTCAAGTGGAGCAGCCTTTTGGCAAGTGGGGACTATGTTTCATTGGTCCCATTAACCCACCTTCAAATTCTATGCATAAATTGATACTTACATCTACAAATTAATTTACGAAGTGGACTGAACTAGTTGCACTGAAGGATGCAAATGAGACTTTTGTTCTGAACTTCTAATAAGACTTGGTTTCTAGGTTTGGTACTCCAGATTCTTTTATTTATGATAATGCTTTAGCATTCATAGGTTTAAAATTTTCATATTGGTTAGTTAAGCACAATATTTATCTGAATACTTCAAACTATTACCCTTAGGGTAATGGACAAGTAGAGTCCACTAACAAGAACTTGATTAAGATCATAAAGAAGACAATCCGGGACTTGGCATGATAAACTGAAGGTATCCCTTTGGGTTGATAGGATAACACCTAAGAGATCATATGGTAATTCACCCTATGTGCTAACATATGGTAAAAGAGGCCAAGATTCCTATCTCATTTGAGTTCCCTACCTTAAATATGATCAAAGAATTGGATCTTCTTAATGAAGAACCTATGGAGATTAAGATTGCACAACTAAAAGAGCTGGAAGAAATAAGAAAAGAGGCATTAAGGAATTTGGAAGTTCATCAAGCTTAGATGAAAAGGAAATTTGACAGAAAAGCAATCCCAAGGATATTCAAAGAGGGAGATCTAGTATTTAAAAGGGATGAACTCAAGAGAAGACCAGGTAAACACACAAAGTTTGATGCCATGTGGGATGGCCCATATATTATCACAGAGTGTAAACAACATAATGCATTCTAGCTCTCAAAGTTGGATGGAGAGGTGTTGCCAATCCCTGTCAATGGGATTCACCTCAAACAGTTTTATTGAGGATCAAAAGTTTGCATATATATATAGTAGAGTAGAAGTTTTCTTTCAATAAGTGCCATGGCACATTTCATTTTAGTTTAGTTTTTCTTTCAATAAGTGAAGATGTTGTACAATTTTTTGACTTTATCTTAAACAAAGTTACACTAGTTTCTTTCAGTTTTATTTGTTGTTGTATGGTTTCTGCACCTGAGTTACATAAGTTTTGAGTCAAAAAAGGACAAAAGAATGGACTCTATGCCCAATGGATAAGAAAGGAAACTGATCTTATTTGTTTAGTAGGAAAACACCCCTAGGAGGTCGCCATAAATGTTACTAATTTTTAGCTTCTAGCTGAAATTAGTAAAGTTTTATCAATAATTTATTAAATTGGGGTGAGACAATTTTGGACACATGAGCAATTCAGATAATCAACCAAACATTCAAAGATTATTAGGTTATGAAGCTAAACTATTTTTTGCAGTTCATTATTCAAGCATGTTGTTGCTATTATTCATGATTACAAAACATATTCCTCAAACAATTCATTTAGTTATTTCATATTTTGTAAGTGATTCACAAATGAAAGGTACATAGGTCATTGCATGATATGAAATAGTTGATATATTAAAAAGGAAATGTTTCTGCAATCCCACCCAAGCTATAGGAGTAACTGTATCTAAGATATAAAATAGCAAGTAAATATAGGAAAAGAAATGCATAAAATAAGATATGGGACCCATCATTTCCTGGTGAATGATGAATCTCATTGTTGGAGGTTGTGCCAACATCATTTAGTTGTCTAGTTGTTGCTCCAAGAAAGAAACCTGCAAGGGTGGAAGAAGAGATGTTAGAGCTCAGGGTTCCATACAAATCCTATGCATGTCTAATCAAGGAGATACTTGCTACTTTATAAATGATCAAGAAAAGCAAAAAATGAACAACTGTATCCAAGATATCCAAAGCAAATCATTAAGAGATGTATCTATTTTATCTAACATGTTTGTTCATTGTGTAAATATAGGTACATATTTCATTACTAGTCTGTTATGTTGAACATTTCAGCATGTAGAGGAAATGTGGCTCCCACAAGCATTGAGCCTAGCATGATGCCCCCTTAGTTTCAAGAGGGGATTGAGATAGAAAAAAAATTCACAATGCTCAAAAGAAGCATCTCAATTGAAGGATTAGATCATGAGGTAACTGCAAGAGCCCAAGCAATTGATCATTCATGATAGTCAAATCCAAAAAAATGCAATGAGATGAAAATCATAAATGATCAATTGCTCATTTGAATGATAAATGAATATGTGGAACAAACATGAAATTACTCTATCTGTCATTAAAGGTTTCTATTTTAAAAGAAAGTTTCATCTATTTCATAATATTTATTGTTGCCTCACATCATAATTTATGTTGTTTGAGCATTTGTAATATCTACATTAAAGGTACAACTAGCAAGAGTCAAAGAAAAATGACAAACATAGCTCACATAATGAGGTAGCAGTCAAAACAACATGAAGTACATTCATAAAACACTGAAGAACCCCCCCATTATGTAGTGTTTGAGTGAAGGGAGATGTACACAAGGAAATGAAGCAACAATAATAAGGAAAATGAATAAAAAAAGAAGCATTGAGCAACAAATAATACTTGCAAAGATCACCAAGCAGAAACAAATGATGATTTTGTTACTAGTTAACAAAAGCTTCAAAAGCAGTGACATTCAAGTGATCTCATATTTAAGAACACCATTAGTGAATTTTCAAACAGAAAAAATGCAAACAAAGTATACATTCATCCATGGAGTGGCCTACAAAAAGACTTTATTAAATTTAGTATCAAGTTTTTGCCTTGTCTTTTATACAAAAAATATAAATAATACACAAAGGTTGAGCTAATAATTTTTTTAGATTTTTGCATAGGATGGAGATAGTGAACTGAAAAGAAGAGATTGTGTGAATATTCTACAGCCATAGTGAAGAGAGCAACATGTGCCATATGAGAGTAGTTTGTCATAGGTCTCTTTTGTGCCCTCAAAAAAGGTAAAGTAATATATCTATCAAGGAAGGAGCATGGCATGCATGAACACACCCTCAAAACAAAAATGGAGAAACCTTGATCTGGAGGGTTAGTTTTATTTCTTTTGTTCCTGGAGATGGATAAACATACAAGTGAAAAATCGAATACCCATCACAAGGTAGGGGTTTCAATGGCGAAAACAATTCAGAAAAGTGAACACATGGTCTCTTTTTCCATATAGATAAATGGAGAAACCCTAAGCTCATTTAACTCAAATGAAGAGAACCTAGAATGTTTTGCTACAATGCGGTTATGAGAAACTAGAAAACCTTTAGAAATGGTGAACACAATGACTAAAAAGTGCAGTATTTTGCATTTTTGAAGAAAAAAAAAGAGAAACCCTCAGAATGATACAAATACAAAAATACATCAGAAAATTGATTATGGTCATGGCTTATCATGAAGAACATTTAAAGTAGCCTTTTTTTTCTTCCACAAAAAGCAACATTTTCAGCATTTCATTCTTTTTTGAGCTCTTTTTGAGATTTACTCAACAAAAGATGAGAAAGGAAGTTTAGAGCTCAAATGACAAAAAAGCTTACCTCTTCTTGCTGTGAAAAAAATGCATTCTAATACTTTTAGGAAAATCCTCAAAAGTTCTTCAAATGACAACCTCAAAATGTAAGAAAGCACCAACATAGAATGAAAAAGTAAAATGCATTAGAATATAGGTAAGTTGTGGCATGAAATCCCATTACAATGCTTCTAGAATGGAAAAAATCCCATATTTGTAACTGAGGAAAGCTTACCTTACTTTTTTCTATAGAAATCTTCAGAAAGCCATCAAAAATGACATATGATTCACAGGTTCGAGTTGTCAAACCCTACTAGCAGCAAGGTGGCGTAGTGTGTTTCTCCAAAAGTGCAAAAGAAGAATGAAGTGATTCTAGGGTTCGAGCTTTTTCTTGCAACCTAATTTGAATGATGTTGATTTTTGACTAAGTTTAAAAAAAAAATCATGTCACATTATTATTGCCATGGTCTTGACTTCAAATTCAATCGACCTGGTGAACAAAGGAGGCCCGTGACTTTGATATTTGGAGACTAAGGAATATAGGGTTTTGTAATAATTTGTCAAAGCTTTTGAAAAAAGATTCTATATTATTGCATGCTCAATTGAAGGAGGTCACTTATGTTTTATTGCATGATTTTTGAAAAAAAATCAACAATGTAATTAAATATTAAAGGTAAATTTACCTTAATATTTAATATGTAATATGTAAAATGGTTCTTCACATATTAAATATTAAAATAATCACATTGATTATCTTTAATATTTAATCATACAATTACCTTTTCCAAAATCATGCAAGAAAAACAAGTGAAGTGAATTGAAGATCAAATCATGCCAATCATGAAGGTGGAGACTTTGTTGGCATATGGCTTCTAGTGTTGTCATTGATGGCAACCTAAGTCATCGTTTCGGTTTGCAAATCAGGACTTGTTCATACTGGTAGGCAGAGTAAAGAACAAAGTATTACCGTAAGAGAGAATGAAGAACAGGGTATCTGGTTAGTATGTCGATCTGTATGCTTCACCGGATTATCATTTTGAGTTGTGGATCTTAGGGAAGGTTGTTAAGTATCTATGTTATCTTATTGCTAAGTTTTGTGATGTCACATTAATCGATGTATAAGTTAGGAGATCCAACATGATGATTTTTCTGTTTATTTGTTCATGAAGGCCGACTTGATGTATGTAGCATGTCGCGGATGTATAAGGAGCAATTGTTTAAATGTTTCTGTGTTTGAGCATTTTGATTTGGGGCCACAACATAGTATCAACCAAATTTGATGGGTACACATCAAATATTAAATGTGGATTGAGCTGACAATTGGAAGATATTTTCTATTTTATTAAAGTCGACATGGAGTGATTGAAATCTTGGTAGCGGATATATATATGAGATCGGTAAAATCATTTTTGGTGTGCATGTGTGTGGTGTTTGATATGTGTAGATGTGTGTGATTATCAAAAGAGCAGTTAAGTGATTCTCATTTTTGCAGAAGAGGATTTTTGTGAAGCGAATTAAGGCAAAGCAGAGAGAAGTGTAAAATTAGACAAAAGGTCCAGAATTTGATCTATGAGCTTAACCGAAACTATAACCAGGAATTTGTAGATGCTATCTTCTCAGTACAATATTTTTATTGTGATTCAAATATTTTGTAAGGAAATGAGCCTTCCTATTTTGAGAAGTGAGCTCTAGGTAGTGTGCCTGAATGCAAGTGCATTCCCATTTTGTGTCACTATATTTTGAGTACTCAAATTGTGGATTGACCTCCACCATGGTTTTTCCCCTAATAGGGTTTCCACGTAAAAATCCTTGTGTTATGGTGTTGTGTATTATTGTTTCATATTCATGCATCTTTATTTTTATTGAATGGTTTAAGCACTTGAAAGGACAGATTAATAAAAGTTAAAATTGCTCAACACTGATTCACCCCCCTCTCAGTGTTGCTTGAGTCCAACAATTGGTATCAAAGCTAAGTTTCTTGAAGAAGTTTAACAGCTTGAGGTGGATCTTGGAATGTAATGGAATCTGGTAGTCTTGAACATCATCTTGTGGTGGCTCTTGATGATCTTGATCAGTCTAAGGCAGAAGTCTGAGAATTGAAAGGAAATCTTAAGGATGCTGAGAAATTCATTCAAAATTTGAAGGATCAAGTTATTAAATCCAAGGAAAGGAGAAAGGATCTCTATGATCAGATAAAGAAAAAGAAAGAAAAATTATGGAAGAGATCAAAATGATGGATGAGATCATTTGAATCAAACCTTGAAGGAAATAACTGAAGAATGTGAAAATCTTGCTAGAGACAATGCTACCCTGAAGCATGATATGGAATCTATGGCGATGAAGATGACTAAGGAGATTGAAGAAAGAAAGAAGAATGAAGAAAAACTTGGCTAGACCCAAAAAGAGAGAACTAATGAATCCAGTATAGTTAACAAAGAATTCATTCAATTGGAGATGGAATTGCAACTCTAGATAGGGAAAAATCAGGTTTAAAGGTGTTGAAAACTACAAACTAACTAAATCCTATCAAGAACCATAAAGCACAAACTAGAATGAAAATGAAAATAAACAAAGGAAATTCAAACTGATTCTCAAACTAGATTTGATTGACCTCCATGGCTCTTCTCCACCTGCATGAGAATGCGAGATTTTGAAGGATTGATAATGGAGGAATGTTGGGTGCTCATTCCTGCAGCATAACGACTTGACGATGAAAATGACAAATGGAGAATGATAGATAAATGCATTGAAGAATGATTTTGACATATTCAGGATGATAGATGAATCAACCCCCTAAATGGATTGTGAGAGGTCATATTTATAGAGTCGTGATGTGGACAAAGATAAGATTTGACACGATTCGATAAGGATTTGTTTTTTGACAAAAGAGGAAACACAACGAGATGAGATAAGATGTCAAAAAGATAGAAAGATTTTGATTTTCTCTTTTAAAGGAAATAAATCTTGAAAAAAGATGAGAAGGATAATTGATGAATTATCTAATTAAATAAATTAATTAGATACACATGAGTTCAGATTTTGGAAAGAAAGCGAGAATAATCTTTTTAGATTTTATTAATTAAATAAATATTTGATTTATTTAATTAATGTTAAATTTATGATTTCATTAATTAAATAATATAAATTATTTAATTAACATTAGAAGAATGAATAGAAATGATTTAATTAATTAAATAATATAAATTATTTAATTAACATTAGAGGAATGGATGGATTATGCATAGGAAGGGAATAAATGAAATTAGTCAAATAAATAAGATTTATTTAACTAATTAGATGATGACATGGGTACCTAGGGAAAAACATGCCACCGAATGCCTAAATGATGTAATGTTGTGACAAGGTATCATAAGAGGACATTTTTGGGTGTCTACATTTTGCCCCTCTTTGAGATGATGTTCAAGATGATATTTGTGTCGAGTAACATCATTTCAAAGAAACTAAGGTATGGATAGAGGAAAATGGATAATGATAGAAAGATATGATGATGTGAATGATGATGCCCCCTCGAGAAGATAGGCGGGTTGGACAAACATGGGTAGGCTCTTGAAATGAAAGGGATGGGTCAAGAACTAAAGATGAAGGAATGGATATAGGAAGTGAAGGATGCATTATGCTGCAATGAAAGTGAGCAACCATGATGTTTGATTTAGAACTAGACGTTATGCACCAAGGTATAAGGACCAAGGTGACGATGTGTCTCGTGCCCCAATGTACTCCAACCTTGTCTAGATACAAGATATGAATATTAGCTGGAATAAGTCAGATTTGATGCAAATGAAAGAAAAAAATGATAACACACACAAGAAAGCAAGCAAGCATGCACAAATGATATAAAACAAACAAGGTATTGCCCCTATCAAGTTGTAAACCGATGAGTAATTGATTGATTGATTTATTCATTTTGATGATGATAGTGTTATCATTGCGGGGAATGACATATCCCTAGATCAACACAAGGATGAATGATAATTGACTGATTGACTTTAATTGTTTTGGATTTTTGACATTTTATAATTTTTTTTGCTTTTTGAAATGTTTTGATATTTTTGGACTTTTGAAATGTTTTGAGGTGTCAAAGGATGAAAATTTGAGTAGCCTTTGTGCTAGATACCAATGACAAGGGGAAAACCAAGTCTAGGTGCAAGGGTGGGTGATGGGATAAGGGATAAAAGGCTCATGATAGATGGATGGATGGTATAGATGTATGCATCATAAGAGAGCAAGGATGTGATCTCCAAAGACTATGTCGCATAGGAATAACATGCCCCATTCTAAGTACAAGACTTAGTATTTTTCTAGAAAAAATGTATAACAACATGATAATGCCATGATTGGTTTAGATAGGTTGAGGTATGTCAAGAGATACCCAAAACATGTTTCAACCTTTTGCCCCTATATCTTCATCAAGATCAAAAGGACAAGGGTGGATAAGTGGACTCAATATGATAGGTATGTATGATGGCTAAGATGGTAGGTAGGATGGAAATGATATGACATGAAAATGATTGGTTGGATAGATAAGACATTGTGCCCCCAAGTGTAAGTGACATAGAAGATCAATCTACACATGATGCCTGTTTTCCAGGTTTTCACTGTTGGACGAAGGGATTTATCTTTACTATTTTTTATTCTTTTTTAATTTTATTTTTTATGAATTTTTGACTTTTTGACTTTTGGATAGGAGGGACTCAAGTTTCTAGTTGCATGAAAGGTGATAGTCCCACAAGGGATGGATTTCATTGCATGTACCATGTCAAATTCCATTATGCTCATAGATGTTTGTAAGGGATGACATGAAATGGAGATGGAGTAGGTATTAGATGGGACTTATGGATGTATATTATGGAGGAAAATAATGGATTATGATGTGGATTATATAGGGAAGATGATAGGGATTATATGGGACTTATGGAAAAGATGAATGAGGAGGCTTAGCAAAAAAAATGGACCATAGGAAGATGGTGGGGGAGATATGTGGGATAATGAGTGAAGGATGAGGAGATGGAGGTATGTGGATTTGTTGTGAAATGGAAGGGAGCCATGACCAATGGTTGCACACACTATGATAAGCGTTGAGGCTTTTGATGTGGATGGGGTGTAGGAAGCAATGAAGATGTTTCCTTAGGAGATAGGTGATTTAGTGATTTAGGTACCCACATAGACTTAGTATTTTTATGACTTTTATTTTGCTTGTGGGTGTTAGGAATTTGAGATTTTTGAATGGAATGTGCATTTTGGATGGAAGGGGATGGTTGGGATTTTTTTGATGTGGGTGCCTCGTTTGATTTGATTTATTTTTGCTTAGGTACCCAAACCATTTTTTTTTTAGACTTTTCTTTCAGAGGTATGGGCTTATATAGCTTTTTATATGTACTTGGCTTTGACTTTTTGAAATTGTATGCTAAGGCATTACGACCATTAGAATTTTTGACTTTATGTGTAGAGGCATCTAAATTTTTCTTTTAGAATCCCTTGGGTTTGGTGGAATGAGTGGAAGCTTTATGTTTAGACAATGTGTGCATTGATTGGTCATGATTAAGATGTTTAGAGGATTTATGGGTAGGTGGATAAGGGGAGTGGATAATGGAGATATTAGGTGTTGGGAAAAGTGGTAAAGTGGATGGAGGGATATTAGGAGTTGGAAGCAATGGTGGTAGAGTGGATGGAGGGAAGTGTATGTTCACATGATTTTTACCTTTGTAGGATGATGGTGATGGAATGACAACATATGTTTTAGGTGTATGATAGGATTTATGATGGAAAGTGGACTTAGGATGCATTAAGTAAATACCAACATCTTGAGATTGGTGTCCTTGAGGTGTATGTCGAAGGCCATAAGAGCGTGGAGGGAATTTGACATGGATGGACTCCAAAATATCTTGTTCATGAAGGTCTAGACCTTTACCTTGGTGGTTCATATTTTGGAGTGTGCAATGGACAATGGGACTAGGTGTAGGTGAAACACCAGACATGAGTTCCTTATTGGATGGAGAAGATAATGGTTGTTGTTGTTCTAAGGAGGAACATTCATGAATGACCTGGTGGAAATACCAATAAGATATGATGGAGGACTTGCAATGGGGTCCATAGTGGGCAACAGGGGGATCATTAGGATCTTGATTAGCCTTGTGTTCACTTAGATCCACTGTATTTGTTTGACCTTCTATGTGTGCTTGGGAGGCATATGTCTCATCAAGGGAATTGGATGTTGATGGATCATGGACAAGACTAGGTGGAGGTGAATTTGGAATATCTTTCTCATGGATGGGTATAGGATCAAGTTGCTCATGGATAGGCCCTTCATCATTATGGGTATCATCTTGATCATACAAAAGATATAGATTATGGATAGGTTGGATTGAAATGATTTGATCTTGATTAGGACTAGGGCTTGATGTTTCCACATGCTTGGGAGTAGATTCTTGATATAACTCTTGGGTTGCTTGAATGGAAGTGGAAGGGGATTTCTCATGGAGAGACTTGACATGTTCTTGATGGTCAACAACATAGGAGCATGAAAGAGGGTGACTTGGACTTACGACGAGAGACTCTTGAATTGGATCAAGGGGTTGTGGATGACATCGTTGACTTGAAGGACTTGGCATGATGTTTGAAGACTCTTTTCTATGTTCAAGTATATGTGTTGAATGACATGGTGACAATTGATTCCTTTCTTGTAGCCCTTGGGTCACATCCTTTATAGGTGGATGGGTGGATTTAGGTAATGCCATCAATTTATTTTTTAAATATCTAAATGTAGGGCATTGATTTGATGGAGGATTAGATGATGATGGGGGTAATGAAGAGTTTGATTGGTTAGAAGGTAAAGAGGCCAATGAATTAGGACTCGGAAATGGTGGCTTATGGATAGGAATTTGATTGGATGGTGGTAAGGGTGCATGAACTAGATTGGTTTTCCCCTTGTCAAAGGTGGCATTAAGAATTAAAGGCTCTTGATTTTGTTGCCACGGTGGACATGTTGATGTGGCATTGTCATGATAGGTAGATGTGTTAGGTTGGTATGATGATGAAGGTGACACATAGGATTGTGGTTGAATGTGTTGAGGTTGAAATGGTGTTTAGACTTTTTGTGATATGATTTGTTGTTGTAATGATGATTGGGGGGTTGTAGAGGATAATGATTGTTGAGAGGTGGATTGATATGGATAAGAGTTGACATTAGAAGACGTGTGATAGGTTGATGAAGGGGTAACATGATATGTGGATGAATGAAGTTGATATGGTGATATAGGTGACACATAGGATTGATGTGAAATTTGTGGATGTGGTGATTGGACCTGATGATGTGCTTGTTGGACTTGACAAGTGGCCATGAGGTATTGGGATTGTGCTATGAGTTGTTGAATTTGAGGTGACTTGTTTGCTTGAATTTTTTGTATTATGTCATGGAATCCTTGAATGAATTGTTGATTTAAAGGTGATTGGTTTGTTTGAGCTATGTGAAGTATGTGAAAAAGCTTTTGTGCTATGTATTTGAATGTTGGCATGGTGTAAAATGATGTTGATTGGATTAAAGAGATGATGATGATTAGGATATGATATGGAATGACAAGATTGTATGATTTGGATGATGTGGCAAGTGTTTATTGGAAGTTTGACTTGGGCACTATCAAACACAATATTTCACATGTAAATGCATGAACACACACACCAAACACAATGATAAATTTGTCTTTGAAGATTATATGTTATGATTAAGCAAACATTTGAATACACAACAACAAGCCCTATGACTAGTCAAGTGGGGTATGGCCAATTAGGTCTCAAGCTAGTTTGCACAAGGTTGCTAAGGAATTACTTGAAAGCAAAATATTGCCAATAAGTTGGGAGAAAGGGGTAACCCACCCTTCACCTTCACTTCCCAAAGGTATAAAGTTCTTTGGGGTTTAGCTCATAGTGACAAGATTTTAACTCCGAAAAGAGCATGTCTTTGGATTCACACTCTGTTGAGGTCATCCCTTCGAGGGGTGTGTGCTCCAAGCAGAACTCCTAAGAAGGGTATGACAAAAGCGAACCAAGTGAGGTGTTTTCGAGGACACAGACTTGATTCACACTCGCAGTGATTAATTTCCCTTTAGAAAATTGAAATGTGTGTAAAACAATTCAACCACTTGTTCTTTTTAACCCCAAATCAAGATGTGTGATTGAAGACAAAATTTGTTTTAAGCCCAATTTTAAATATGTGATCAAACAAGATTGATTTTATGCCCCAAATTGAAATGTGTGACAAACAAGATTAAAAGATTAAAAATGGAATGTGTGCACCTGATTATTTTTGCTTTCCAATTTGATGTGTGTGACTGATGCCAATGTTTTTCCAGCTCCGTGTGATTCACCTACGAGTCACCAAATCGAGAAAAAAAAATGAACTTGCAAGACAAAATGAGATTAGATCCAAAAACATGCAATATGTTAAAAATCTAACTAAATTAAAAAAAATTAAAATCTAAGTTAAAAAAATCTATATTTAAAATCTAATCTAAAATCTAAAATCTAATAAAAATTTGAATTAAAAAAATATAATTAAAAGTCTAATTTAAAATCTAAATTCTTATAAAAATCTAATCTAAAATCTAAACTCTAATAAAATTAAAATTAAATTCTAAATTAAATTTAAATCTAAAAATCTAACTACCTAAATTAAAAAAAAATCTAAACCTAGAATCTAAACTAAAGCTAATGGAAAATAAAACCTAAATGAAATCCGAGACTAAAATCTAACCAAATCATAATTAGAAAATAAAGTCCAAATTAAAAATTAAAATCAAACCTCTGGCTCCAAGCAACGCAACTCCCTATTATCTGAATGAAGATAAATAACCTGCGTACCCTTCTGATGAGAAACAGAGTACCGATTGCGTAGCATGTAGACCACCGAGGTACCAGGTATATGGCGATTTGACAAGCCCAACCTATTGCGGACACTTGAGTACCACTCGGACAACTATGAGTTGAATACCGATGGGAGGGATAACCAGGCGCGTAGATGCAAGTATAGGATTTAGCGAAATGTAAAGCAATGAATGTAAGGACACCAATAGATCCCATGGGATGACAAGATGTGAAAGGCTGGAAGAATAAATGGACAATGGTTGTGGACGAGCTAAAGGATTAGCAAATGGTGGTGAGCCTGGTAGGTAGTGGTCGGGTAGCGAACACCAAGATTGCGATGCCCACGAGCAGGATACAATGGATCGATAGGGAATGGAGAATACCCAACGGTCAACAGAGGTTAATCTCTGCAACGATTCACTCTCAAGATTTTGATAAGAAAAGCAGATTGGGTGAGTGGGTATCAGGTGAACAAAGGAAGTAAGAGACAACAAGAAAGATAGGGCGGAAAATTTGATGAAAAATAGAGGCTTTGGATTTGAAGTTGCAGGGCGCGTTCCTTAGGTAGTATGAAATCGACAAATGCGCATGATAATGTGGGAATTTTTGAATGCCTGGGTATGGTGATTGCCAGAGTGGTGGCCAATATGGAAAAAGAGCCCGAGTGTGTTGGCAGTAGGGACAGATATGGAAACCGTAATTGATATGATGGAGATTGCTAGGAATGAGTATGGAAATGAACGAGAGTATGATCGATATGGCACCGAAGGTGACGATTATATCAAGCAGTGGCTATGTCTTCTAGAAGAATCAAATAAGCAAGATAATAGCATGAAAATAAAAATACCAAAATCCAAATTTTCTATGCAATTAATCTTCTGTATTTGCAAACAAAGAGGTCAAAAGAGCTTTGATACGACAATTAGCCAACAAAACCTGTAAAAATCCACTTGCAAAACTTGACAGACGAGGGTTAGACAAAGACCAATTTTTACAAGAAAACCAACAAAAACGTGAGTAGATCTAGAAACATCAAGTTCACCAAATGTAGATAGGGAAAAATCAGGTTTAAAGGTGTTGAAAACAACACACTAACTAAATCCTATCAAGCACCATGAAGCACAAACTAGAATGAAAATGAAAATAAACAAAGGAAATGCAAACCGATTCTCAAACTAGATTTGATTGACCTCCATGGCTCTTCTCCACCTGCATGAGAATGCGATATTTTGAAGGATTGATAATGGAGGAATGTTGGGTGCTCATTCTTGCAGCATAATGACTTGACGATGAAAATGACAAATGGAGAATGATAGATAAATGGATTGAAGAATGATTTTTACAGAGTCAGGATGCTAGAAGAATCAACCCCCTAAATGGATTGTGAGAGGCCGTATTTATAGAGCTGTGATGTGGACGGAGATAATATTTGACAAGATTCGATAAGGATTTGATTTTTGACAAAAGAGGAAATACAACGAGATGAGATAAGATGTCAAAAAGATATAAAGATTTTTATTTTCTCTTTTAAAGGAAATAAATCCTGAAAAAGATGAGAAGGGTAATTGATGAATTATCTAATTAAATAAATTAATTAGATACACATGATTTCATATTTTGGAAAGAAAGTGAGAATATCCTTTTTAGATTTTATTAATTAAATAAATATTTGATTTATTTAATTAATGTTAAATTTATGATTTCATTAATTAAATAATATAAATTATTTAATTAACATTAGAAGAATGAATAGAAATGATTTAATTAAATAAATAATACAAATTATTTAATTAACATTAGAGGAATGGATGGATTACGCATAGGAAGGGAATAAATGAAATTAGTCAAATAAATAAGATTTATTTAACTAATTAGATGATGACATGGGTACCTAGGGAAAAACATGCCATTGGATGCCTAAATGATGTAATGTTGTGACAAGGTATCATAAGAGGACATTTTTGGGTGTCTACAACAACAATCCAGAGACAATGAAGAAGAGCTTGAAAAACATATTGTTATTCTTAGAGATGAACTAACTACTGCAAATGAATACAAGGAGAAGTTCAATATTAGCTCAGTTAAGCTTGATGAGCTGACTCAAGGACATAAGAATGTAGATGATAAGCGAGGCCTTGGATATGAGAAAGGAGAAAGTTCTAGATCTAGACAAAGGAATCTCAGGCAAAGAAATCAGATGGACAAAGCAAATAGGCGTCTAGTAAGACAACCTAATGCACAAAAGTTTGATGGATACTATTTTGCATGCAATAAATTTGGTCATATGGCTGCTTAGCATAGAAGTAAAATGAAATCAAGAGATTCATCATTTTCCAGTCAGTGTTTCAATTGCAACAAGTTTGGTCATAAATCAATTGAGTGCAAACATTTGTCAAACAACTCTGTCAATAGAAGGAATGTAGAATGCTATACCTGTGGAATATTTGGGCATATTTCTAATCAATGCAAATCAAGAGGAAATCAATGGAATGAATGGTCTAGAAAAAGAAATCATGTGTGTTACAATTGCAACAGATTTGGTCACATTGCAAGATTTTGCAGGAACAAAAACATGGATAGAAGAGGTTTGGTATAGAAAGGTAGAATTTCATAGAAAGATGATAAAGTAAAAGGGAAAGTGACTATGGAAGAAATAAGAGATTAGATGAAGAAAACATGGGTAAGGAAGAGTGATTCTGATGAAGGAAATAAGCCCGCACCAGAATTTTCTTCTGGTAATTCCTCTAGAAATTGCTCTTAGGCCATTGCCTTGGGGGAGTTTTTCAAGAAAATCCTTTGTCCCCCTATCAGTTGTTGGCACCAGAATGCAGGAAATTGTCAATTGTTGTGCTAATAGTTTACAAATGTATTTATGGCCACTTATGCAAAAGTTTGAGTAGAAGGTCCACAGATGAATTCTTCTTTTGTTGTCTAAGAAAATAGAGTATTCAGAACACCTAGGGAAAAACATTTAATGCAGTAAAAAGGTTAGGTGTGTGAGTTATAAAAGGGTATTTGGAACCCTCATTTGTCACCTTGCATTGAAGAAGAATAGAAGGAGAGCCTTTGCAGCAAAATTTCAAAGGAGTAAAGTCAATTCAGCGATGAATTCATCAGGTATTCCAGTTGCTTATAGAATTCTCAATTAATTTGGTGCTCAATAGAAACTTGTTCGGTATGAAAAATAAAATGAAGAAAATCAAAGGAATGGTGAATTTAGATGAATATAGCAGTGAGGAGATTAGAGATGTGAGAAATATGTTGCAAACCGATGAATTGAAATGGATTGAAGGTGTGAAACACAGAAGTTTGGACATTTGGAGTGAATTTCCCTATTTTGATAATGTGGAAGTCGTTAGGTTTATCCTAAATAGATTGAATGATGACATTCTAACTCTAGATAAACCCTATCTCATTTCGAAAGAGGTGATTAGGAATCTAACTAGATTATGCAATGTTGGGGATGTTGGTGTAATTAATTATTAATTACACTTTACATAAGTTTACTTAGGTAATTATTTAATTCCTAGGTTAATTATTTGTCATCCTTATCTTGTTGAGCTATCTTGTTGCTCAAGATAAGATTAGGGTTATGCATCTTTGCTTTTATAAAGCAAATCATTATCTTGTAATTATTGAATTCTCGAATAGTATTATGTTGCACATCTTTTTGCAACCTCTCTTGCTTTTTTTTTTTCTCTTATGTGGAAGGTCTATTCTGGTTTGCAAATCTAATCTTGGTTTCTAACATGGTATTAGAGCCTTGATTTGCAACCCCTTCTCAAATTTCTAGAGAAAATCAGTGCAGAGTCGTTCGGGGTCCCTCGAGGTTTTCATACCTTGAGTTTGTCTCTCTATTTGGGTGCTCTTGCATGGTCACTTTCAGTGCACATTGGAGGAAATTTGAGCTCATTTTTTAGTCCAGGGCTATCGAAAAAGTGAAGATCAACTTTTGTTTCGCCTGAATCTGACATTTTATGCCAGAGTTATGAGGGTTTGAAGATTTTCCAGATCTAGGAGTTGCGAAGCTTCTAGTGCGTTTTCAAGCAGATTGGACCTTGCCATCAGATCCAGAGCATCCGAGAGATGAAAAACGACATATAACTCGCCTATATTTGGCGTTAGCTATTCGTGAGGCAAAAAAAATTTACCCAGCAGGTCGTACGGCCCGCCAGGTATAGGGTACGATTTGTAGAGTTAAAAAAAAATTAAAAAATTTCTTTGAATATATTATTTTTTAATCGGGGTTTATTAAAAAAAATTTGGGCATATTTTATATAGGGTGGTATTTTATTTATTTGTGGGGGTTAATTTTTTTATGGGCTGAGTTTTCTGCAAACTGCAATCATTTTCTGGTACCATCGTACCGCACACACAATCCTTGTCAGCCCATTGGTTGTCTTGTTCAACCCTCCATGCCCACCGACTTCATTCTCTGGTACCATTCCTCCTGCCGGTTATTTTCCACCAGCCACCTACAGTCTCCGCCGACTTTCTTCTCACCGGCCCGAGCTCCTTCTCCCATCGCCAACCATTCTTCCTTCGGTCGGCCGATCTGAGGGAGCTCCGCCAGCTTGGGCGGCACCTTATCCACTGCCACCGATGCTCAGCTCACCTGCCACCCGCCTAGTGGTGGGATTTTCTTTGCTCAGGCACCAACCGTGGTCATATGGGGGACCATCGGCCAGAACAAAAGGTGCTTAAAACTTGCTCCTATTTAGCCTTGATGTATCCTAAAGTGCCTCTTTATAGCCCTTTTTTTCATTTCATCATAACTTTTTATCCTAGAGGGGAATTTTTTGAAATGAGATATCGCTGGAAAGCTGGCGAGCCCAATTTTCTGATGGTGTAGTTTGTTTCCAGAAATTTTGCTATTTGATGGGAGTTTTTTCCAGTTGAAGTCAGATGTTCAGATTTCACTTTGGAGGGCATATTTTTTGACTCAGTGATCCTTTTTTCATCATTCTCGCAGCATCGGAAAGCTGATTCTATCCTCTACATAGATTTGACATCAATTTCTATTTTTTTTAATGCATGCATTAGCATTTTATCCTTTTACAATCATTGGGTTATTGTAATAAATGAACCAAGATAAAGTTCCATCAGGGGGGTTTCTTGCATAATAATCTGATTAGAGTGTGCATGCACTTTGATCTCCATATCCATTTTGATTTGTTGGCAGCTCGTATGGGTTATTTGGTTTCCTAGTTTCTTTTGGCCACATTTTTTCTATAGCTTGACACATATTGGATTCATCGGTTCACACTTCAGTTGAGAGATTATGTTTCTTGATCCTCATTGGTTCAGATTCTTCTCAGTTTGAGGGCCATGTTTTTATGGTTAATGTTCTAGAGTCTTTTTTGGTACTCCTTCCCATGGAAGAGTTTTAGTCACAGTTTGGCATCGGCATCCAGACAGATGGTTTCCAGATTCTGTCATCATCTCATCTACTGTTGCTTCACAGATTCCAGGGTTGTTCCAGTTTGTGATTTTTCCAGTGTTTCGTGGCATCGGGTATGCTTTCACATTATCATGATTCCGGTTTTGGTTTCAGTTGTAGACAAAAGTATCTTTCCTTGCTTGTCGGATTGCGGTTCCAGTGTTACTCCACAGTGTTCTTCCAGTGCTTCTTTGCAGTAGTCATCTCATTGTAGGGGGTTTTGTCCCACTGGGTTTTCCTTCTCTACCTCATCATTGCATTTGTAAATGAGTACCTGATCAGGCCTTATTGCCGAGACTCATCTTTGCATAATAATTTGCTTCTCCCTAAGTTGCATTTATGGGGGGGTGTTGGTGTAATTAATTATTAATTACACTTTACATAAGTTTACTTAGGTAATTATTTAATTCCTAGGTTAATTAGTTGTCATCCTTATCTTGTTGAGCTATCTTTTTGCTCAAGATAAGATTAGGGTTATGCATCTTTTCTTTTATAAAGCAAATCATTATCTTGTAATTATTATTGAATTCTCGAATAATATTATGTTGCGCAGCTTTTTGCAACCTCTCTTGCTTTTCTATTTTTCTCTTTTGTGGAAGGTCTATTCTGGTTTGCAAATCTGATCTTGGTTTCTAACAGGGGATATACTGAAAAAGAAGTTGATTCAGAACAAAGAAGTTGAAACCCTAACCGAAGTCACTACTGTATTTGACTACAAATTCTGATGAATGTTTGGTGACATATCGACAAAATATTGTCAACTTACCAACACAAAACTGATTTAAATTTCGTCACTCGATTTTTGTCGCTTTAATGACCAGTTTGTATACATCGAAACCACGACCCAACATCGTCAGTCAGTGCCATGGAAAATGTTGATAGTTTCTGCCACAAAATCAATGTAACTTCATCCATCTATCAACGCAAAAAATCACAAAATGTTGCAAAATGCCCATTTGAAATCATCGAAAAAACACCAAATCTTCATCCATTTTTTGACAAGGTGGAGCAAACAGTCATTTCCATTATGAGAAAAACTATGTCGCGTGTACAACAACCTCATCACAATTTTTTGTGGTTCGTCGGGCTATGTTCGTCGAAATTGCAATGAAACCCTACAATTTTTTTAAAAACAATTATTGAAAAGTGCATTACCTTATTGAGCTCTCTTTGTTTTGAGAATAGTTTAATATTCTCTACTTAACAAGGACAACCACGTGATGTTGGAAGCTCATTTAGCCCCTCCCCCCCCCCCTCACATCACTCTCAATTCCCCATACCCGATCATATAACATTAATCATTCATTCATCCATTAATAACATATAACATTCATTCATTAACATATAGCATTCATTCATTAACATATTCACATTCATTCATTAACATATAACATTCATTCTTTCAATTTTTACATATTATCAAAAATATGGTTGTCAAAAATATCAGTTTTTAACATTCATTAACATATTATCAAAAATATGGTTGTCATAATATGATTACAATCACTTTTTTTTGTTTCTTTTTTGCAGCTAAAAGAAGAAGTGGAGTATCCTTTTCTAAATCATTTTCCCCCTCTTTAGTTGTTCTCCCTCTACTTGTGATCTTAATGTATGCCTAGTCGTGTACTTACGACGTGGAGGCCGTTGCAAGGGGGGGTCTGCTGCAATAACAAATAAATGTTAAATTGATATGTTTTATTATTATTGTTACAAGTATTTAATTAATTAAAAGAACATTAGAGTGGTGCTCTTTACCTGATGGGGCCACATCATGTTCCTGATTTTGTCTTATAGCCTCATGCTCAACATGCTGAACACCCTCTAAATCCTCTGGAGTTGAAACAAAAAAGGTTACATTAATTAATACACCAATTTTAATTAAATATGTTTAAAAGAACATTAGAGTGGTCCTCTTTACCTGATGGGGTTACATCATATTCCTAATCTTGTCTAGCTTGATCATGCTCAACATGTTGATCATTCTCTACATGCTCTAAAGTTGAAACATGAAAGGTTACATTAATTAATACACCAATTGCAATTAAATATGTTTAATTGTATTAATCCATACTGCATTTTGTATAGCACATGAATACATCCAGTACCAGGATGCACACCATGACCTTCATCTATAGGTTGTGCTCCACCCTCACCAGGATGCATTGCAATGTCATGTGCAGTATTATCATTGCTTTCCTATTTAAAACAAATAGGCACATAATTACTTTATGGTGGAAATTAATATTGAATAGATTGCACAAGTATTCAATTTTAAATAAACTTCATTGAGTTTATTTACCTGCGTGTCGAATGTAGTGGAAGCTTGTGTTTGCCCAGTCAAGAGTCTTAGGCGTTCAACCATGACTCCATAGCCTTGCTAGAAGGCAATCTTTAAGTCCTCTTCTGTGGGCACTCTGTTGAATTCAAATCCCTACATTTTTGCATAAGATCATGAATTTTGCTTCTATGGTGTGATAAAACCAAAATTGTTTGCAATTTATTATTCGGATGCAATATTTCATTTATTGATACTTACAATTCATGCGACTAATTTCATATAACTACTAGAGCCAAGTTTGTGTTGCCCATGTTTTTCTAGTCTTGCCTTTGTTGCCTTCGATGTGTTGGGAAGTCTATGAAAAGTTTGAAATACGTTAGATTATGTAAAAAGAAAGAGTAATCAATATATAATTACATTGTTGATAGTATCACATACCTTCCTTGGCCCGGTGGTGTCTTTCATTTTTCTTTTCAGCCTTCTCCTTTCCATCCGACACCAAGTCCTTCCACTCCCTCTTCGGAATCATGGGGGGACGCTCGTACTTTCTGTTATTCTCTAAATGTGACCTATATTGGTCCCTCACATACTTTAGATAGGTACCATCTTTCTTAAGGATCTTGGTTCGGTTGAATGTGTTATTACCGAACATCACAACTAAACGATTAATGAGCTCATCTTTTAAATCTTGATTTTGGGCATTCCACCGTGTACGTATGGTGGGCCCAAATATATCCAATGTAATATCATTTAGATGTTTATAAAAAAAATCATTTCCTGCAAAATGATCATGGGATCGTTAGTCTAAAAAGAGTGATCAATAAGTAAATTTCAATTGGATTATATTTAATAAGAATTAAAACATTTTAAAGTACCTGGGACCTCTATCTTTATGGGAACAAAATCCTCGGTCACCACAAATGTGACCAAAAATGTTCATGTACTCGTAATACAGGAAGATCTAGGAAATGCTGCTAAAACATCACCAGTACTAGTGGCCTCTGCATCCCCAGGTACATGTCCTGACGCATGTTTTGGCATGTGTTTGCTGCTAGAGGGTGCACTACCCAATGCCTACATGCTATGTGTTGCCAAAATTTCAGTCGAAAATATAGGAATGGATGATGGGGTCAGATGATGTGATGTATGTTTAGGAAGATCAGGATCGACACTTGTACCAACCCCTACTCCTTGGGAAACACCTACAGTACCCTGATCATGGCCAGCAACATCATGAGGACGCAAAAATCCTGTTAAAAAAACACATTTTAGTTCATGACATAAAAGAGTACAAAATATAAAACCATGAATGAACTTATGTTATAATTAAAGATCTCATCACAACTTACTTGCAAGTTTTGTGCTCTCTCAGTCAATATTTTAATCCTTTCTCTTATCTCATCTATTTGAGGCACTATGAATAACAACTAAAGGATTTCTTCATTGCATTTTTTTTGGGTCTTCCTTATCATATCTAGAAGGGTTTGCAGAATATGTGATGTCATCATCGCATAATAGTGATTGCACCTCCCTATGGATGCTCTCCTCTACTATTGGTTCCTTTCCCCGATCATCCGACTGTGACAAGAATATTAAAAACATTATCGAAATTAACCCAATAAACTTATGAAAAAAACATAATAATAAAACATTTTGCTCGTATCTAATTTGTACAATTACAATGAGGTAAACCTGTTGGGTAGAATCGCTTGAAGATGCATCACAATCTGTGCTTTGGGCTGGAGCCTTCCCCTACAATCAATGTCCTGTTGTGACAAAAATTAAATATAAAAAAAACATTACCGAAATGAAACCAATATACTTACGAAAAAAACATAATAATAAAATGGTATATTGGAGTCATTAATTGGAGGTTGGGTAAAATGGTATATAGTATATACCACCCCCATAGTAACTATGTTTATATCTATGCGATTCAAATTGTAATCGATTAGCAACTCTTCCCCTGCAGTTATTGATTTTATCGCACATACAAATACATGGTTTCCCTCGCGCGCCTCGAATATGCAATTGGGTTGCTTATTTGTTGACCCAGGTCATGTACTATTTATAAACCCTGCAATATTCCTTGATGCTTTTGGTCTTCTGTCAATGTACATAGCCACTCCTTTATTTTGATCCTTATCTTTTAGTTGTATATAATTTGCTGACAGTGCATACCTATGCATACTTCGTGTATATCAAACCAACCACATCCAATCTTTGTAACTGTAATAGGGTCTGACATACTCCATCAATTTAGTAACTTTTTCATAATAGACCTTTATTCCGTCCATGCAAAATAGGCCCAAACCATGTAATGATGATGGTGTTATGCGATATATCCTCTCGTTGACACAAAAATTAGTGTTTATTGGAGGAAGTTCCTTGGGTACCCATTGTTTCCGTAGATGTTTGTACCTCAAGGGAACCTTGATGTCGCCTATGTTCTCATCATCATAATAACATGACCCCCCTTCATCAAGAAAAAATTCCATGCGTTTACAAAATTTTCTTCTAATCTTTTGACCTCTAGTTGATCTCCCTCTTTTAGACCTACTACATGTCTCGCTTTCCTCTTCTCTTCCTAAATTTCCCTCTCTCAAGAAAGATAGATCTGAAAATAACTATTTGGTGGTACCTACACTCATAAGGATGTTGGATGAAGTTTTTTCATGGTGATGTGATCCCAAGGTATGGGGTTGGAGGATTAAAAACTAAGGTTGTCACTACTAGTCGAATGCATGTGGAGGTAACAATAGTTGTGAATGTATCAATAAACCTTGTAAGGGTCTAATGATCAGAGATCACTTGGTAAGCATGGGAATGGTTTGTAGGGTCACCAACCTTATGTTTTGAAGCCTTGGGTTCTGGGAACATCTAGAGGATTCATTGTCTTGTTTCTTGGAGGTTGATTGGGTTAGTTGGTGGAAGGTTGCTATTACTTTTTGTACCTGTATATGAATTTTTTTGGACCACCTTCCTCAAAGACAATAGTCCCTCTGAGGTAGTACCGGTGTCTGGTTAGTTAGTCTATGATTTTTTTTGGACCACCTTAGGTGTGAAATAGCCCCTCGTGCAACCATCCTTTCAGTCTATTTCTAAATGGACAGACACCTTGCCTTTAATGATTAAGCTCCATAGGTTTCTACACCTATGGTTTTTTGGGTCCCCCAAATAAAATATAAAAGATGGGCCCTACTCAGAAGAACCCCAAAATGTATCAGAGTTTGTTTGTTTCTTAAGAATCCAGTTAAAGAGGCTAATTGGGTCCCTCCCTATCAACATTCCTTCACCATTTTCCAAACACCCACAACATCTTCGAACCATTTATACTCTTTTGGAACTTGAAAAAAAAAAGTCCACTTTCATTAGTGTTCTCTTTCGGGCTTTCCCTAGTGCTGGCATTTGTACTGTTCTTTTGGAGGTTTGGTTGAGTTAGTGAAATATTCAGAAGTTTTTAATGGCTCCTTGTCTTTTTTTCATCTCTTGTATTGGTGCAGGAGCACCTTGGCGTAATTAGGCCTCTATGAAGCAATGTTTTGAAATTTGATTCAATGTTATTGTTCCTACTTTGTAAATCATGTTATTAGAGTCATGTTTCATATATTTGAGGTCATTTGGTGTTTATTAAGTCCAAAAGTGCAAAAATGAAAACAATGTAAAAAGTTGTCAACTTAATCAAAAAGGAAATATTAAGAGATAAAGAGTCATTAGGGTCAGTTAGAGGCAGTTAGAAGGCTAAAATTCAGTTTTTTTCCTTTAAAAAGGCTCTTATATCTTTTAGAACTTCAAGGGTGGTTGAATAAAGAATAAGTTCAAGGAAAATCTCTGATTTTTAATCATTTTTCTTCAGAAATCTTGCATTTCGAGGCATTGTACAAAACTGTATGACCTTGAAGGCATGGTAGAATGGTTGGATATGGTAATAATCTCAATCGCCTTCCTGTTACATCAAATTTCATGCATTTTAGTTCAGATTTGTGTGAGTTATTGTGGATTTACTTCAAACTACTAAAACCCTTAGTTAGGGTAAGCAGAGACATAAATAATTATGTTTCTCCTTTATTAATTGGTGGAATCTTCTGGTTTCTTGTGAGATTATCCTACTATGAATTTTATTTCATGTTTTAGTGGATTTAGGGAAAAATCATAAAGATAGGATGCGAGGGAATGAAGTTTCTTGATTGAAAAATTGTGTGTACAGTCTGTGAACAGAGTAATTATGAAGGTTAAGCTCTTAGGGTTTTGTGAAAATACTTTGTAAATGGAATTTGATGCTTTGAAGAGCATATATCAGTCAAACTAAACATGTCCCAAGCATTGGAAAAGTTTACTTTGGTCAGGAGTTAGTAAAGCAACAAACCCTTATGTAAATCAGGCCTAATTAGGCCTAAATTTGTCTGAGACAACAATATTTGAAGCTTGTGTTGTAAAATTTTTGATACTTGTTTAGAATATGTTTTAGATCTGCAAGGATGGAATTGAAAAGTGTGGATAGACTTGTGTAATAGTGCTTAGATTGTGAATGAAGCCCTGACAAATAGGTTGGCAGACCTACAAGCGTTGCAAACAAGGTATGAAGGAACCAGTGACAATAAGAACTTTAAGGGCGTTTGATGATTAAGTGTGAGTTATTGGTTGTTTTGGTTAAGAGATTACTAAGGTATAATTTTATATCATTTGATATAAGGTTTGGTGTAAGCATGAAGTTAAAAAGTCCATTGCTTTGACTGATTTGTCTAATAATAGCCCTATTTTGGAGACTAAAATGAAAGTACAATATATGATTTTGTTAAATTATCAAGAATAAAGGATGGGAGATGGTTTACATTTGTTTGAAGTGAAATGGAATGGAAATTTTGTGGTCTATATTAGCCTAAATACTATTTTGGGTCAGATTACTTTATGTTGAGTTGAAATTGTGAAGTTTAGGACAATCATAAAGAGAGTTAATGGTAAAATGAAAGGGCAGATTGGGTAATTTTTTGTTTTGATCAAGATGAACTTGAATAAGGTTTTTGAAGGTTTGGAACTCTAAAGAAAAAGTTGAGTGTTTGTGTTGAGTTTTGTGAAGGGAAATATAGTTGAATAAGTGTGTCAAAAGAAGGAAAGTTTAAGATTGTTTGTGACTTGTCAAATGAGATTGTGTGAATTTGTTTCCTTCCTCTGACTCTACATCATGTACTTCTATACGTCTCTTATGGACAAGAACTAGGCATTTTTCATTGCACTCATGGAACATGTATTGTTTTCAGTCCCTTTGATCATTTGTGGACCTCAATATGTAAATTTATTTCATCGAAGTTTAGAAATTTGAACCCTAGTGAACTTCATGTGTTGTTATGTGATGGGAATTCCTTTCAATCTTATAGTAGAAAAAATATGCTAAGACAGATACAAAAACTACAGTTCACAGGCCAAAAATGGCCACCCAACTAATTGAACATCTCAAAGCTTGGTTGTTCAAACTAACCAGACACTAGTACTAGGTAGTACTTGGGTTTGTCAATGGGACATTGGCTCGAGTTGACTAAAATATAGCATGCAACACCTCGATGGGAAAAAATAGAGTCTAAATCACTGTACTTGCAACAAGATTTCTAAATGTGGGGGAAAAATCACTTATAGTCATTGTCCCTTGGTCAATTTTCCCTTTCTAAGTGACCTCACCTCTCGCTCTGGATTTCCTCCTACCAAATGGTTCCTAGTCTTCCTCCTCAACTCAATGGCCTTGCAACACTCATCTAGTGAAGTCTCGCTACTCTCCACTCAGGGGTTGGATGCAGTGGTTCTCGGTGCAACTCTCGAGTTAGGGTCTCGGTGCAGTATGCTATGTCGTGCTTCTGCACGTACGGGGCCAAAATTCAAAATATATAGTTTATATATATGCTATGTTAACATATAGTTTATATACAAAATATATATGCTATGTCAACATATAGTTTATTTTATTTTCTACAAAATTTAATTTTTGTATGGTGGTTTTTTGAGCTTATATAGTTGTTTTTCTCTTTCTTTATAATTTTTGATGATTTATTTCCTATGACATGATTGAATATTATCTACAGTCCTAGTGATTGTTAAAAAGTCTTATGATATGTGATGTTTAATCATGATGGATGTCTAAGAATCAATGATTGAAATACTACTTGACTAAAGATTTATCTATCTGATATTTTGTCATTTAAACATCATGGAAGAAATGCTTGCAATCAACGTCTTATTAATGTAGCCTACAAGGTTTCTTTTCCTAGTTTTTTTTGGTCCTATTCTTGTTATGACTTTTTTTTTTACATTGGTCTATTACAGTAATGGGGAGCATATCTAGTGAATTGATTCTTTTAGTCTCTTTGATTCTTATCCTTGTGCATAATGAGTTTTCTTCTATCCTATGATTCATTGATTGTTGGTTTAAAACACTCATTACAACTAACATGGATATGAATTATGATGTGGGTGTGAGAAGGGATTGTTGAATATGAAGGAATGGTTTAGGAAAGTACTCCTTAATCCAAATGAGTCATTTTCTTGTCATGGAATGTGTTAAGAGACTTTAAAATTAATATATTCAATCTAGTTAATATTGACACATCTAAAGCATGCCAAAGGCACTTCAGAGATATGCTATGACATAAAGAAGATTGTTAAGGTGATGTCAAGTCTTGATCCATTAGGGTAGGAAAACATAGATGCATTGGTACAAAAGGTTCCATTCAACTTGGAGGAAATGGATAATTACCTAAGGGGCTAATGTGAGATTGGACCAAGTTTATATTATGATACAAATAGCTTGGGAAAAGGGATGATGAAATGGTTAAGTATGGGAAATTGTAGAGATAAATATAACACCAAGGGAAGAACACTAGAACTAATTTTAGCACTATGGATTAATCCAAGACTCAAAATCACACTAAGAGGCATCCCTTACCTCTTAAATTAATTCCATAGGTGGGTTTATCCTCCAATATAGTGCCATTGGTTAGCTTATTATGTGAACTTCCGCTATAAGTAGGATTACCATACACTTTCATAACATGCATGTGTGGTTTCAAAAGGTTTATACCTTCTTGTGAATTTGAAAGACAAGAATGTTTTGAATTTTCCAATAGGTGTTAGGGGTTAATTTGACTTGGTTTTAGCATTAGAGTGACAAACCTTGTGGTTTAGGTTCCATAAACAAAATATACTCATTTTTTTAGCTTCCTATTATCATCTTTATATTCAATGAGCTTTTTAAAGATCATCTAAATATTTTTGCTAATAGAAATGTAGAAACTAATGTGTAATAGATCCAAGGTGAGGCTCAGAGAGCCTGATCTTTTGAAACCATTAACTAAAGAAATGCTAAGAAAAATATATGAAAGAGATGAAGAATAAGGAAACTTGTATTATTAGGAAGGACGAGATGCCTTTATATAGCATGACCTCATGTTTGAGTCTCGAAACCCTCCCATATCGTCAACACATGCATCTAGGCTAACCATGTCAAGTTTCACTCCATACAAGCAAAAATTGAAGAAATTTCAATATTGGCCCCATTCACATGTCACTATGCGAGGTCAACATGAGGAAACACTATTTTTTTGGGATTGAAATAACCAAAGATATGATCAAATAATATCTAATAAAAAATAGTTGTAGAGTAATTAGGATTTGTTTATATGGAAATTTCTAGGAGAGCTACAATAGTTGTAACTGCTAGAGTAATAAGTTGTTTTACTTAATTAATTTAATCATGTTGGCTAATTAATTAAGTCACTTATCACTTTAGTTACTTAAGCTAAACTTAGGCACATTAATAATTAATTATTTATTAATTATTAAGTGTGCACACTAGGTTTTCTTGATCTCCTTTTATAAGGATTGATCTCATTGTAATTATTAATGGGAGAATATCTGTAGCTTTCATATCTTTTTGAAAGTTTTAGACTCTCTTCTGTAACTTTTTCTTGTTGAAGATAATTGCATATATTTGTTTGCAGATCTCTTGCGTGGAAGGTGTCTTTGTTTGTGTTTGATCCTATGGCTCATGGTTTTGTGCTTGTTTCACAATTCTAACAGTAACATCATGAATTAACAACATTAAAAAGTACATCATGAATTAATTATGTAACCATATAAATCAAATATAATTCTATCAAGAAATAAATATCAAATAGATAATATAATCACATAACTCATACATTTCAATGTAATCGATCTTCTTCATCCAACTCTTTGTCTATATCATCCAATCCAGATTCGACATTGTAAGGATTGGTCATATCATCATCATCTTCATTGATATCAATTTCGATAATGTCATCATCCACACATATATCATCTTCATGAACATTAAATCCTACATCATCATGATCTAGTTCCTCTTCTTTGACATCTTCATCACGAACATCATCAACTAACTATTGATCTTGATCATCATCTACATCATCTTCTAGTTCTTCGGTATCTTCTTCTTCCACCACATTGTACTTTATCGGCCTTCCTCTTGGATCATGTCTAACAACAAATGACCAACCCGGTTTACCTGGAACCTCTGAGTAAAATACTTGCTCACATTGGCTTGGAAGAACATAGGGCTCATTTCCAGCTCACTCGATCAACCTTGTATTAACCATGGTAAATCCATTATCATGTTCAATAATAGTTCTCTAGGGATCATTTTCATTCAATCGTAGCCTATACCATTGGATGACCAAAAAAACTAATTTGAAGGACTTTAAATTCACACTCAAGTATATCATCCAAAATCCCATAGTATCAATTTTCTGAGACTTCTGGATGTATGTTGCTTCTAGAATGAAACATTAGTCACCTGAAAGACTGCAGTTATCCTAGAATCACAAGTTTTCTTCGTGTCATCCAACTTTTTGATTCAAAATTTATGACCATTGCACCACATAGCCTTGTGGTGTTTCACCTGCAATATTTCAAACATGTAAAAATTATTGCATCGTCAGTTGATAAACATATTTATTCTTGGTCGAATGTATGCAAAGAAAAAAAACTCAACATATATATACATCAATATAATTGAAAATAATTAAATAATATGGGTGATTAATATATTTATACGTACTTGTTTATCTCTTAAACCATATGCTAAATCAATTTCCCTTGGTGTAACATTGGAATCTCCATTACGATGAGCTTCTTTAACCAATGAAGCCACACCTTCCCATGTTAATGCGCGGCCAAATTGTTGACATTATTCAATCCATACCATCATCCAATCAAGATTGTTTGCAACATACAAATGTAGTGCATCCCACTCTTGACCAATTGTATAAAAAAAAATTGAAATTCACAAATGACGTATAATTAGTTAATTACCATGGTATACGACCTTAATTTATAATTGATGTACCTAAAAACCTAACATCCCACTACCAATGATCTTATTATCTTTCGTTGTTGGATGAATTCAAATTAAAGGAGTATGGACAAAGAATGAATTATGACCCTGAAGGGTACATACACTCTTGTAAGAAAAAGAAAAACCTTAGTGGATACACCCATATTCCTATACCGGGGGAAGATGTGTTTAAGAATAAAGAAGACAAAGAAGCAGAGGAGGTTATAAAAAATTTCATGAAGGAGTTAGAGAAAAAAAAGAAAAGGTTGCAATAAATGGATTATTCATCTGAAGAAGAATCTGTGGGAGAAAATGAAGCACAATCATAGTAGAGAACAATCTCTCGGATGATGAATGATGAATATGAAGAACTCCTTGACAGGGACTTACAAGTAGCCAAGGAATTGTGTGTAGATGAATATGATATGAATCCTTTATTTTTGATAATGAATTTGTCAAGTCAAGAGAATTTAAATATTTTTTATATAATTACAAAGGCAAAAGGTTGAGGGAATCCATCCCAAATATTACCCCTGAAAATGAATAACAATTGATGAAAAGGTTGAAAGATGATATAGACAATGAAGTGTAGAACATGACCTCTGAAAGGGGTAGAAAGTTGTTACTTGAAGCTGGTGTAATAGTATTCCCTAGTTGGGACCTCAGTGCCTCTTTAATTTTTTATAGTTTTTTTCATAACAAGGAAGGATAATACAAGTTAAACATAGAGGGTGTGAAGGAAATTTACATAGGGTCAAGATTCAATCCTGATGAAAATTCAATGTTGATATGGGCACTATACCCACCTCACAAAAGGCCAAAGATCATCAATATCGAAAAATCCTTTGGACAGATGATGACCCTTAAAGTTGGGGAAACTGACCTTGTGGCTTCACCAGACATGGGAATAAGCAATTCCAAGTTCAACAAGGCACAAACAATACAGTTGATGAAAGAAAGAAATTATTACAAAATGAAAAGTGAAAAATCAGATTTGGAAATTACTGCCATGAAAGATGCCAAAATGAGGATCACCTCTAGAACTTATACAAAGTTGCAGATTCAATATGAGAAGTTGCAAGAGGAACATCAACAACTAGTAGAAAAGATGAAGTACCTTCAGTTTGACATTGTGGCAATGATGTTGCACAAGAGATTTACAAACCTAAAGATATGCCTTAATGATTTTTGGCATGTTCACAAAAAGAACTATGAAGCCATTCTTGAGCATGGGAGAGTTAAAAACAGATTGGGTACTAAGAGACATGATATTCACTACATGATGGATCCGACACCAATTCCATCTTAGCCATTGACACAATCATGAGAAAGCATGACAAATATGATGAAGACTTACACTCAGAAAACACAGGGTTTCATGATACTGTGAAGTTGGGATTACCCAAATTATGATATAAGAACGGGTTTCTGAAGGAACGAGATGATTGGATGTGTTGGAACTGGAATTTTCACATAAAATTATGTTGATTTTGTCATGTAAAATCAAGGGTCTCTCTTAGTATTCACATAAAATTAATGTTTTTTCCATCCACAAAGTCAAATTAGCCTTTTACCGCCATACTGTTGCCATACTTGAGTATACCATATATGCATTTCCTTTTACCTCCTTACTACGGCCTCCAAAAAAGTAACTCATGGTAGCGCGGTAAGAGGATGGTAGTATATCATATTACCACTGTACCGCAGAGGGTTGATACCTAGCCCGTGGTAGAGCGGGGTCATCATCGATACTAGTAGAAGGAACTGCTATACCGTGAGGGGTCAAAGTAAGGCCCGCGATAGAGTGGTAAAGTAAGAATACACATAAGGGAGAACCACTATACCATGGGGGATCAAAATAAAGCCTGCGGTGAAGCGGTATATAAGATAAAATACTAAATAAACACCACGGTACCGCTAAGGAAGACAAGGAAGTGCGTAGTAGTGTGGTATAATAAGAACAAGTAAATATTATGTACCATGGTACCATAGAGGAGTGAGGAGTGACGTGCGGTAGCATAGTAATCAGCTATTGGAGCATTAAATGAAGGCCAGTCACATCAATCAACATCAAAATATGAAATTTAGCTTGGTGTGAAGGATTTGAATGATGTAGAGCTTATATGGAATTAATGCAATATGATATGAGAATTAAACCAAGCAGATTATGAATTCATTTGCTCGTGATAACAGAAGCTGAGTATAGGCGAGCTCAAGGTGTGACAGTTAGGAGAATTCTTCAGGACAAGCAATATTCTGGGTAAATTCTATTCACCACACATTGAATTTTAAGCAATGGCACCTAAGAAAACAGAAGTAAGGACTAAACAAGAAGAAAAATCCAATAAAGCTTCATTACAGTCGCCATTACTTGCACTGCTACCTACTTCAGTCGATAAAGGTTATAAGGGGGTCTTTAAGGATTTAGCTCAGGGGTGTAGAGACCCAATAATTCCATGGTCTGGGTGGAATCTGTATTGGTATTTTTATAAGAATAGGAATGAAAGGGTCCTGGTATCGAACCCATGGACTCTTAACATGGAAAAATTGATATCTCATAATGTGTGTTGATATTGAGCTAATTAGAGCTCTAGCCAGTAGATATTATGCCCTGTCGAAGGTTGTTAGGATCCCAGATGGACAATGTTTGGTAGATATCTCCAGGGAGGCTATAATTAGGTGTGTTGACCTAAATAAGTAGGTTGTCACAAAGATAGATTTGGGGAGGCTAGAGAAGGAGTACAAGAGATTAAAGAGGACTTATAGAATTGACGAACTTCCCCTGCACATGAAAAGGGGTGACAAGAATAGAGTCCTTTCTATTTCGTCTTCAAAAGCTGAACCCTTTCTAGTGTATGATTTTCAGACTTATTTCAAAAACACCTATTATGCATTATGCCAAATTCTTGGGTTTGATGTTGAAGACAACATGCCAGTTGGATTGATGAGGATGGAAATGACTATCCAACAACCTGAGTCCAATGTGGATTTTGATTTTGCTTCTATCATTGAGGAACAAATTCATGAAGGTCTATTATAGGTTAGGGAAGCTAAGGCCCCTATCACTTTTAGAAAGTATTCTCTACTGTGACATCTAATTCTATTTCAAAATGAAACAAAGTGGACTTAAAGGATGAAGTTGAGCACACATGAAAATGGAGTTATGCTCCCAGTGCAAAATTGGTGCTATGTTTGGGATATCAAGTGCCTTGAAGGTGACTTTATTGTGTTTAGAGATGAATTTTCCCTTAGACTAATTGATGCCCTTGGTTTTCCTACACCAAGGTTACCACAATCTTTAATGGAAGTTATGAGACCTTTGCAATAAACCAGACCAAGGTTTCATAAACAACTATGTTGACTAGTTTTTAGTGCCACAATATACCATCATTATGGTTGTGATCAGGCCCCACATGTTTTACCAAATTTTTTGCCTAGTAGAGTATTGTTTTTAGAGTTTATTTGGAAAATGCTTTGGATGGAGTGTAGTCTTACGAAGAATCAGAGAAAGGGGAATTTCCTACCTGACTTAACAATTTTTGACGAATTATCAGTTGGGTCAGATATGTTGGAAGAAGTGTAGAGATTCATAAGAGCCAATTTTTCTCTCATATTAGGAAAGGTGAGAGTATGTGATCCAGAGGGTCACATCAATAATATCAAAAGGACCCTACTTACAAAGAGAGCGATAACACATGTATTTGATCCAGAGGAGGATGTGATAAGAAACTTGGTATACTTTTCATATGTGTTTGAAACAAGGAAAAAATGGTTAATGATGATGAGATGGGAGGACCAGAAGAAAGAAAAATATAAGAAGTTCAAGGGGTTCTTTGATGAAGAGCCAGATTTGTTGAAAAGGATGCACTTGATTCTAGGTAAGTTTGATGAGATGTATAAAAAGGCTCAAGAAGAGAAGTCAGATCCACCATCTACACCCCAACCACCCTCATCCATAGCCTCCAAATCGCATACACCACCTCCTCCACAAGCTCATCCATCTCCTCCATCCCCAATTGGTGAGCCACCTGCTAAGAAACAAAAAAGTCGAATCACTAGTTGATTATGGGTCGAGTGATGAAGAACAAGAAGCAGTCCTGACATTGCCTAAGGTGAAAGAAGTAGTAGAGAAACAAAAAGTGTTAAAGCCTCATGACCCAAAAATAAGAATATCAAAGGAAGCCATTGATGAGATACAAGATGATGAGAGAATAATTACTTCTCTGTGGTTCATGGAGGATGATGATTTCATCCATACAAGGGAATTCAAATTTTTTTGGATAAAAATTAAAATGAGACAGTTTGATGACATGCTGAAAATTAACCTCATTGGGATTGATGATTCAAAGCATGCAGAGATGCATGCCCAGAAAATGGTAGAGTTGGATATTGATAACATCAATATTACTCCCAAAGAAGCAAGGGAGTTGGTGCTAAGTAGTAAGATGTTAATCATACCTAGAATGGAACTCTCTAAGGTATTTTTGTTAGATCAAATCAAAGCTCAGGATGATCCAAACTTGGTTGCGGAATTTGATTCAGAAGGAGTCTCAAGCACAGGATACAATCCTACCACCCAAACCATTGCCCTGTGGACAAAACATAAGAACACAAGGAAGCCAAGGCTTCTGGATGTAGTACATGAAATGAGAGGGTCTGTAATGGTTAGGACGATGAAGGAAACTACTCCAACAAAAGCAACAACCATAACTATGCACTCTACCATGTTTACAAAAGATGTAGAAAAAATGGAGAAGAAGATAACAGAGTATGAAAAGAGACTCAAGTTATCAAATGATGAAATAAATAAGTTATTCATTAAAGGTTCCAGATTAAAGAAAAAATTAAAACAAGCCACAAATGTAAAAGGGGATGAAATGGTTGTCTATCATCCACTTGCTTCAGTTGAAGATCCACAAATCCAACAGTTGAAAGAGGAGATTGAAAATTTTAAGAAACATAATATGGATGATGTCAAGCAACACATCTTGGATACCTTAAAAGAAATATTGAAGCATAGAATTGGATTTTTAAAAGAGAAGATAAGTGGAGTCCATGAGGGTTTTAGTCATTTGGTGAAAGCCCTGGAACAAATAAATACTAATTCCCCAATCCTAGAGGAATTATATAAAAGATGGCAGCCCAATTACCACATTTTAAACACTTTATGCAAAGCAACATAGAGGGATCTTGATGCACCTTCGAGATTAAATCCTACTTAAGATATGGTGAGGGAAATTATTGATGAGCATAAGTATTTGATTGACATGAAGAAGGTGGATAATAGAAGGAATTCATTGGATTCAATAAAGCATAGTTTCAGTCCTTTGATCATCAAAGATGATGGACAATTCAAGGATGTGGATGAATGGAAGAATGAGTTTGATCAAATGGTTCCTCAATGCTTGACATGTATTTAGGGTGATGGTGATATCAATTTGGAAAAATGTCACACTCTGCTTGATGTAATTAACGTTGGATAATGGTTACACAAATTTTGTTGTAGATGCCAAAAACCTGCTTGATAGCAGATGGAAGAGTCACCCTACAAATTTCACTACTGCACAAGAATTCAAGTGGCCAAATGATTTAACAATAAGCAAATGGCAGGAAAAATATCTGGGCTCGGATGAAGATTGATCAGTGTCATCAGAAGGAAAACATATCATATCATAAAGTAAGACCCTTTCACAGGTCTTAGATGACCACGGGCTTCTTACTCAAAGATTAACAAATTTTCATATGTTAGTTATCTCTAAATACATTTTATCTTTTCAGTTAAGTTTTGTTATCAAAAGCCACGTCCTTTGGTTTGAAGCTTGTTGCCTCTTGTATAAATAAGAAACCAAGACCATAAGGAGGGGATTATATTAGAAGATAGTAGATAGAAGTAGGAGAATAGAGATTGATACAATGTTTACAACAAAAAGGACCAAGATGCACATGTAAATTTTGAAGGAGTTAATGAAAAATCTCTTATTTGATGGCTCTATGTTGGTATCAATTGTTTGTTAAGTTAATTGAAGATATTATCAGTTTGTCTCCATATTTGATATTTCTTTGTTGTTTAAATTGATATATCAAGCATATTTTCAATTTATCAGTGCACATTTGTTGTATCTGTGTGGCATATTTAATTGGGTCTTTCAAGTAAAGATTAAAATCCTCTTGATTATTCACAACAACTTGGAATTATTATTTTGGATTATTAAAGAAGAATCTGATCATTACACCCTTGCCTGTTTATACAAGTTATAAACATAAAAGTGCTAAACAGTTAGAATTATTTCCAGTTATAAGTCACTTAACTCTAATTTCTATTTGACTCCATATACCCAATAGAGCACTGGTCCCTCACATTCCATCATTTTAGTTTCATTCATTTTATCTTTTACATCTGTTAACTGAACATATTAAGATTAGCCTTGATATTGCTTATACAATCTATACCAAAATAAGAATTCATTTATCCACTCCCACTTGCCATTGTGGATAAATTTTTGTAGGGAATAAACACAAATCAAGTCTGCTTCATTCATAGAGGTGTACCCACCTAGGTCTAGCAACACCTAAAGAGAAGAAGGTTTAAACCATTCGGCCTTGTATGTTACCTTGAAACATACCAAGAGTTTGGAAACCTCTTGAGGTATTTAACCTACGTTTTTGAGAGCTATCAGGATGGATGAATGCAATAGGATACTTCAGGAAGCATTGGATACAGTCAAAGCAGAAGGGCTATTGCTGGATGGAGCATGCAAACATATGGAATTGATGATAAAACTTGAATATGAAGCCTGAAATGCAGTGCATGATGCAGATACCCATACCTTGGAGGAGTATAAAAAACATCTCTCAGTGGCTAAGTCAATGTTAGGAGAAGATTAAATTGTTTTATAAGTTTAATTAAGATCAGTAGTTTAATTATTTGCCAAAATACAATCCAAAGAGACACCTTTGTTGGGTCTTCTTCTTATATATATGAAATTCGAATTGTAATATTTGATCATCAACACTTTTTAAGATTTTAATACTTTTCAGCAGTGAAAGACTTATTTTTAGGGGTAATACAATACAAGTTCTTTTCTATTTGTGTGTGGAAGATTCTTTCATTTGGACTAGTTCTTTGTTGTTTCTTTTCAAGCAATTGAAGGCAATGTAAAATTTATTCTAATTAATCTCCATGACCATCTTATAATTACCTCTCACTTTCCTCAATCTACCTTTCCCTATCAGGTACTCCCCTTCAAATTTGTTAATGGAGTTGGGATCCCAAATGTGATCTACATGGATATTTGTTGTGAACATAGGAAGATATTTAGTAATGTACACCATGGTCTGGTATACCATATATCCCTCCACCATAGAACCCTCAGGATGTGCTCTTTGTCTAATGAAAGCCTTCAAAAATTTCAAGTTCCTCTCAACCATCCACATTAATCTTGTGTGTACAAGTCCATACAATTGAATCTCCTCAACTTGGTGTATGAGGTAGTGTTCTTGTGCATTGAAAAATGTCGAAGGTAGACACTTTTTCATTTCACACATTAGACGAGGAATTTTTCTCCTCCAATAATTTACATCTTCTTTATGGATTTCTTTAGATGACAACCATCTACAAGTGATTCAAGGCGCAAATATATTAACAAGATTTAACAAAAATATACAATATATTACATAACAAGTAAAACAAATGGAAAATATAAGATCTATACAATGAATTGAAAAATATCACTACTTACCTCATGTATTTTCCAAGATCATATATAACTTGTTTGACATTGTTTTCGAAGTTATCTGGGAGAGATAGAGGTAGAATGTACTGCAACAATTATAAAATGATCTTTTCATTATTTTTCCAAAACTAGTAAACATAATACATTGAGAAGTACATGTAGTATACAAATATATATAAAATATACCAGAATAATTACCTTAATGAAGGTATGCCAATCATGCGTTTTCATCCCTGACCCAAATTCACCTTTCTTTGTTATAATATTGTTTATGTTTGCAGCAAATCCTGTGGGAAATCAAATTTTTTGTATGACTTCTTTTATAGCATTGCTTTGTTGCTCCATTAATAACCAAGGAAGGGCACTTATATTAATTTGGTCTCCATCGCTATTTAATTGAATGACATTTTTCATTGCATGATTGGCTTCCTGAATGTCACTACAAATTTTGACAATTTTTTTTTTGTCATGCCCTCCATCCAATATTTTCCATAATGTTTATGTTATATTCTTTCCGATATGCATTGTATCAAACAAATGCACAATTTGTAGCTGCTCATAGTAGGGCAACCTACTAAATTGTCTGGGATAACTTTTCAGTCCCTATGGAAGCTGACCATTAATGCCTTGATGACCTTCGTGAAGCATATAAGTTAAACAAATTAACAACGACAATCATTCCCAATTATATCATGAGTAAAAAAACACAATATAAAAATATAAATTCCAAATATATCATCTATGATAGATAAACAATTTGATCTGATGTATAACCTTGACAATTAATTCTATTATATTCCAACTTCCATAGGCGAGGTGTCGTTCTTCATGGTTTTGATGTAGTCTCTTCTTCCCCATTGAAAAGATGTTTTTCAGTAGTTCGATACTTATGATTTATGTGGAGGAAGTGCCTATACTCATCAAACACCTGCTTTCCTAAACTTGTTGAACGACAAGATTTTATCTTTGGACCACAAACTGGACATGCAAATTTTCCCTTTGTTTGAGGACCTGCAAGATCATATATAATTGGATTAAATATTTCAATTTTTATAATTATATATAATGAATAAATTATTTTAAAAAAATGCATGATATCTACTTCATAAAATTAAATATCGTTAAAGTGCAGTCAAATGTTATAACATACCACAAAAATGTGTTAGCCCTGGGGCATCATGAATTGTCCATACAATCATTGCATGGAATTGAAATTGTCTTTGTCCTATTGTTCTAGACACTTCATACATAGTGACGCCATTCCATAAATTTAGTAACTCGTCGATAAGAGGCTCAATATATACATTCATATCTTTAACTTGGTACTTACCTAGTTGAATGAACATAAACATTACATAATTATTATAACCATTTTACTGCAATATATATAAATTAATGTACATGACTATTAAATGAAAAAATATGACATTATGCAACAAATAAGACAAATGAGATGCTACTACGTTAAAGAAAATTGATGTAAAAAAATACCTAGAACAATCATTTCCAACATTATGTGCTCCCTCTTTATTGACATCCACGGAAGAATGTTATTATTGATAACAAAAATAGGCCACACCGAGTAAATAGATCTCAGCTCTCCAAATGGATTGACACTGTCCGCTGCCAATGAAAGCCTGAGATTACGAGGTTCTTCTTTAAAGTGTGTCCATTTTTCCTCCATGTCCCTAAATGCAAAACCATCTGTAGGCATTCAAAGAATGTCATCTCCACTTCTATTCCGTGCATGGTAATCCATAAATTGTGCTAAGATTTCACACCTAAATAATTGTTGCATACGTGAAATAATGGGAATATAACAAAGAACCTTGAAAGGCACCTTTTTTGTTAGTTGATTTATTCAATATCTACTGATATGACATTCTGGGAATTCTGTTGCAAATTCATGTTGTTTATGATATATAATATGATAATTGGGACATGCATCTATTGCTTGATACTCCATTCCAATATCTTTCATAATGGAAAATAAATCTCGGTATGAGCAAGGTAAAATATTTGATGGTGGTAACAAAAATTAACCTATCAATCTACAACAAAAAAATAATTTGTTAATATAAAGAATATTAATGGTACATATTTCATCCTTTATTTACTAGTGATGAACTAACAACAAAATAAGATGAAAAAAGATGACATATATGACATACCTTAACATCTGTGAGATTGCTATGTTGGATAAACCATCCGTAACCTTCAAGTTCACCAACAACAACAAAACAGAGAGAAGAGTTGTTTGGGAGCCTTCAAAAAGGGGCTTGTATGCCTTCTCAAGTACAAGTAAATCATGAACATCATCAAAGTCATCTCGATCATCATGGTCAGTTGTGCCACTAAATGTGTCATGGATCAATGTATTTGTACCATCATCTTCAACTATGTTTTCTGGCGCATGATCATCTTCTTCCATAGGATTATTAACTTAATCTCCAATATTCACAGCTCCATGTTCCTCTGCTTGCAAAACCACATTCTCCAGGCCGTGATAATCCATATCATGTGCCCTAGGCACCCCACCTTTATAATAATGATCAACACAAATAAACCATGATCATGATCAAGTGATTTTATATATATATAAAATGTTAAAATGATATAAACATTTATAAATTCAATCAATATAAAGACATGAACAACTTACCAATGGACGATAATCATACCCCCCTTCAACGTGACCATGCTGCCTACAATGTTTCTCAGTTGTTGTGATTAAAATTCTTCTTGTCTTTAAGCCCTTGTAATTATTGCAAGGACAATAACATTTCCCATCACCCTTTCTTTTAATCTAGCCCACAATCTAACAAGTGTCTCTTCATTTTGTTATGCACTAATATTATCTGACATGATTTTTCTTTACCAAGCTTGAATATTTAGATCTTCAAAAAATATCAAACTCACACTCCAACAATTTTTAATCATAGACAGAGAACAAAATCTAATAATTCTAATATTTTGCACCAAAAAAATTTGGCTTATAACCTCCACAAACTATCACAAGTATAGAAAATTTGCAAGTATAGAAAAACACTGTCGCAAGTATAGATAAATTGTCGAACCCACTTTTATTTATTAAAAAACATTCGTCAGAACCCCATTGAATGCTAACCATATACCCGTTGGCCCACAAATTAAGGAGGCTAACCATATGTCGGCCCACAAATTGATGGAATGGGATGGTTGACTTTAAGTGTATGTCAAAATAGTGATGGAAATCATAGATCATTGTAATTTTGACGAATGTTGGGCATAAATTTTAAATTTTTTTGAAAATTTCACATTAAATACACAGGTACTCGACGATACATCTAATTATACATCTTTCATCAAAAAGTTTCGTCGTATTTTGTAGTCAAATGAGTTATTGAGTAACTAGAGATCAGAGGGCTTTGATTTTTTTGACAATCAAAGATCCGATAACAAGGTGCATTGCACATGGAATCTCATACAAAATCTTTTTCAGAAATAAGGAAGGCACAACCTCGGCAGGAGCAGTTTACATCTCTCATAAAATGATAATGGAGGATCATGATTTTGACTTGTGTGGATTGCTAAAAGATTAATTGATGGAAAATATGTAACTAACAAATGAGGCAGATTACCCCTTCAGGTTCGATACCCTGGTCATATGTCTTGTGATGTATTTTCTGAATTGCTTGCCACAGATCAACAATGTTGTATGGAAAGAGAATGAACCGGTTTGTAAACAGATTTCTGAACATTCTAATACTTTGGAAAATTGTAAGAAAGAGTATGCAAATATTTTTAAAGAATTTCTAGGGAAGTTTGGAGCAATTAGCATTTCCATTCCGATAAGAGCACTTGAAGTTGGATCCTCTTTTAGTGAGATAAAGAGGAAGAAGAAAAGAGCACAAGAGATTTATGATTGCACTCCAACACACACGACTCCAAAAATTGAAGGAAAAGGTAAAGAACATGTGATTGTGGACATACCAGATGAGGAATCTAATGAGTACACTCCAAGGGAAGAACCAAAATCAGTTGAACTAGATGTAGTAATGGCATAAGGAAGCGAAGAAGAAGGTGTTTTATCCAAAGTAAAGATACTGTAGCTTGTTCAGGAGAAAGATGGGATGCAGAAAATTGCTAACATATGGTCTAATAGACCCTCATATGAGCAGGACCTGATTGAGAGCACACTAAGTACTTATTTTGTGCACAATAACACTGATTTGGAAAGTTTTCAAAATGTGTTTCCTGAAGAGATGATTGAATGCATTAAGGTAGTCATGGTCTTTGAGCCACAAGACAAGGAAGAGGGAGAAATAATTCTACATCTGAAGGAGCAGTTCAGGATATCTCTTACCAAACTAAAAAGGAAAATGAATGTGTTGAGGGAATGCATAAATACAACAAACAACATCTGTAACTAGTGTCTTTGTTGGCCTCATGTAGTTGGGAGATACAAAGATAAGTTGGAGCAAATTGAAACTGAGTTGAACAAGATTGGTCAGGATTATAGCATGTTTCAGGATTAGGATGGTGTAGTCAATAAAAATATTTAGGAGTTGCATTATGAGCATACAAAATTTCAATTCACCAGAAACAAGCTTGTGGACACCTTTTGGAAAGTGAAGGATTTAACCGAATGCAGACTGGAGCAATTAATTGAGGTTCTGAAGAAAGGAAAGAAATTCAAAGAGGAAATCACAATTATGGAATCTCTCGTCCAGATTATCAACCAGACAGTTGAGAACAATAGCTTGATCTTAATCATTGGGATTTCAGTAGAAGCTTGGAGGAAATTTATTCTGAAAATGAAATATAAGTACAAGATAATTTTTTGACTTGTGTAATAGTTGTATTTCTTCAAATTTTGATCCAATTTTTGAATTAGCAAAGGGGGAGATCCAAAATATGTTTTTCATTGATGTCAAAGGGGGAGAGAGAGTAGTGAAAAATGTCTTATCATTCTAAGGGGGAGTTGTGTTTTGAAATTTTGAACTCTGGCATATGGATTCTATTGTTGTCATTGATGGCAACCTAATTCATCGTTTCAGTCCACAGATCAGAACTTGTTCATACCGACAGGAAAAGTAAAGAACAAATTATTACCGGAAGAGAGAATGAAGAACATGGTATCTAGTTAGTATGTCGATCTGTATGCTTCAACAGATTATCATTTTGAGTTGTGGATCTCAGGGAAGGTTGTTAAGTATCTATGTTATCTTATTGCTAAGTTTTTTGATGTCACATTAATCGGTGTATAAGTTAGGAGATCTGGCAGGATGATTTTTTTGTTTATTTGTTCATGAAGGCCGACTTGATGTATGTAGCATGTCGTAGATGTATAAGGAGTAATTGTTTAAATGTTTATGTGTTCGAGCATTTTTATTTGGGTCCACAACATAGCATCAGGCGAATTTGATGGGTACACATCGAATATTAAATGTGGATTGAGCCGACAATTGGAAGATATTTTTTATTTTATTAAAGCCAACATGGAGCGATTGAAATCTTGGTAGCAGATATATATATGAGATCGGTAAAATCATTTTTGGTGTGCATGTGTGTGGTGTTCAAATGTGTAGATGTGTACGAATATCAGAAGAGAAATTAAGTGATTCTCATTTGTGCAGAAGAGAATTTTTGTGAAGTGAATTAAGGCAAAGCAGAGCAAAGTGCAAAATCAGACAGAAGGTCTAGAATCTTATCTATGAGCTTAACTGGAACTATAACCAGGCATTTGTAGATGTTATCTTCTCAGTTTAATCTTTTGATTGTGATTCAAATATTTTGTAAGGCAGTGAGCCTTCCTATTTTGAGCAATGAGCTCTAGGTGGTGTGCCTGAATGGAAGTGCATTCCCATTTTGTTTAATACTATATTTTGAGTACTCAAATTATGGATTGACCTCCACTGTGTTTTTTCCCCTAACAGGGTTTCCAAGTAAAAATCCTTCTGTTATGGTGTTGTGGATTATTGTTTCATGTTCATGCATCTTTCTTTTGATTGAATGGTTTAAGCACTTGAAAGGAAGATTAATAAAATTTAAAATTGCTCAACACTGATTCAGCCCCCCTCTCAGTGTTGCTTGAGTCCAACAGACTTGAGTCTCTTTTTAGTTAACTAATCATGGAAAGACAAAAATGGAGCAAATGGTGGAGATTTTTGAGAAATAACTATAGTTTTACATCATTTTTGAGGATCTTTTAATCATGCACATTGAGGGGATGAGTTTACAACATTTGGAGTTCAGTTTACTTCAGTTGTGGGCCCTCTTTTTGAGGCTTTTCTTCTTTTCTCGTGAGGAGATATTTTGAGAAATTTTTAACTCTTAGTTTGCTTCTAGTTCCACCTCTTGGCTCCTTGGAGTTACCATCTCTTCTATATATTGGAAAAGACTTAGTCTTTTTCCTCGGTTCTTGTTTTCTGCCTTTGCATTCTACAAAGAGACTATCTTGTAACTTAGTTTTATTTATAGTTTAATATATACAACTTTTACAGTTTATCATATATTGTCAATTGTAGATTTTCCTTTCACCATTCAATAGTGTCAAGTTTTTTCCTTCAAGATTTCAGCCATCATCATTATGTTTGATCTAATAAGAAATTTATTGTGTTTCAATCTAGAAACCTTTAATTTTCTGTCTATCATAGATGTATGTATGAAGTTAAGTTTAAATTCACAGGTTATACATTGTGCATGTGATCCATTTTATCATTTTAGTTGTGAAAACATAGTTTTCCTTCGAAAAGGATAATTTTTTCAAAGCCTCTGTATGAAATATATATGTGATTGAGTTGTTCAGATTTAGTTGTGCAAATAGAAACATTGAAAGGTCATTGTGAACCAGATTGCAAGTTCATCAACAGTTAGGTGCATCACCATCATTTAAGTTCAGTTTTGCATTCCATTTAGCCTTTTATCCCTTTTCTTGTATAAGTCATTTAGTTTCATTTCAAAATCAAAAGGGGAACTAGTCCATAATCTCGAGATTCACTTTCATTATGAGCAACCCACAAGCTTGAAAGTGTTTCCATGTTACATAGGATTGTTGAGCTCTACAAGTTTGCATTCAGATGCAATCCCTCATGATAACACTAGTATAGTCACAACATTGATATTTTGATTAGCTCGGGAGATGGTTCCTACAACTTTGTCATAGGTGAAGTTGGATTTTTGGTAATCTTGAATTTTTCCTTTGTCATTTCCCCTAGAATGATTGGGGAGTGAATCCTTGTTTATTCCCCTATCTTTATTACCAAAGGGCCCAGACGATGTGCTATGTCGACCTCCCCTTTTTATATTAAGTCTTGTATGATGGTCTTGAGTCTCATACAGTTATTCATTGTGTTCCCCTTGATCTTGTGGAATTCACATCGATCATTCTCATTATACCAAGGGGGTTTGAATTTTGGGTCATTGTAAGTTGTTTTATCAAGATTAGGAAGCTTGATAAGGTTATTTTCAACAAGTTTGTGCATAGCTACCTCAAGGGTTTCTCCCAATGGGGTGAATATTATCCTAAACTAATTATTCTTCCTCGACAATCCTCTTTGAATATCCTACCCTTGATTTTTTTGTTTGTTAGTTTGTTGATTGTTTGGAGGATATGTGAGTTGGTTGTTTTGAGCATTGTTTGGTGGGTAATTTTCTTGAGCTATTTATACATTGTTCTTTTGGTTTCTATAAGTTTACACATTTCATACGAATTTTGCATCTACTACTCCATCGTTGGTAATGATTTTTTTCATTTCCCATATTTTTAGTTTTTCATTTGAACTTGAAGGTTGGTCTTTGTTGTTATATAGTTTGATGACTCCCCTTGTAATGAGGACTCTTTCAATGAGTAAACCCTTTTTAAGAGTTTCCTCAAAATTACTAGGAAATAACATGGTGAGTTGGTAACTGATGTTCGCTTGTATGTTGCTGACAAAGATGTCTATCAGTTGTTTCTTGAGAATGATTCATTTACATTTGCTAGATTTATGTCTCCATCTTTGTAGATATGAAGCAAATGATTCCCCTTGGCTTTGTTTAATTTTGTATAGATTGGGGACCATTACATCTTGTTCTATGTTGTATGAGAAATGATTGAAAAATTTGTTTGACAACTCATCAAATGTTTTGATACTAGGCAGAATATGAGAGGACCACTCAATAGCATCCTTATCGAAACTTTGTGGAAAAATCCTCATTAAATATGTATCATTGCATTGTAGATCCATGCAAGCTACTAAGAATTCTCACACATGCTCTATTGGATCCCCTCTTCCCCTAAATTTATCAAATTTTGGTATTTCAAAGTTCTTGGGAAAAGGTATCATAGATAAGTTTTGGTCAAAGGGATATGGACATATATCTTGTAGAGCGTAGCTCTTCTTTGGTTTTCCAATTTGGATGTTTGATATCCTTTGGTTGGGATTTTGTAATTGTAAGGTTACATCATCACTAGGTATGTTTGTATGGTAAGAAGATATTTTGTAGCTTTGTTGTCTTGTAATGTTGTGTGTGTTGTATTGAGGATGTTGCGTAGGCATGGGACCTCGATGAAAATGTTGCATGTAGGGAGGGTTAGGTCCTTGTTGTGTATAGTGTGTTTGGGGTACACCTTGATGTTGTGGGATATTTGATATTGATTTTGAGGTACTCCTTGATATTGTGTTTGAGGAACACCTTGATATTGTGTTTGAGGTACACCTTGATATTGCATTTGAGGTACACGTTGATGTCATGGAGTAGGAGTTTGGTTTTGAGGAAAACCTTAATTTTGAGCTTGATGCATACCTTGATATTTATTTTGAGGAGTACCTTGATATTGTGTTTGAGGTATACCTTGATGTTGTGGGTTTTGTTGTGGAACTCCTTGATATTGATTTAAAGGAATACCTTGGTATTGTGTTTGGGTACACCTTGATGTTGTGTAGTTGAAGTTTGGTTTTGATGAATACCTTGATTTTGAGCTTGAGGTATACCTTGATGTGGATTTTAAGGAGTACTTTAGTATTGTGTTGGAGGTACACCTTGATGTTGTGGATTTTTTTGTGGAACTCCTTGATATTGATTTAGAGGAATACCTTGGTATTGTGTTTGGGGTAAACCCCAATGTTGTAAGACTCCTTGATTTTGGGGAGCTCCTTGATTTTGATTTTGAGGGATACCTTGATATTATGTTTGGGGTACACCTTGATGTTGTGGTTTCCCTTGTTGATAGTGTGTGTTATTTTATGGGTCATAATATGTTAGTTGTTGCAACATGTATTGTCCTTGTGTTGGGTCTTGAGTGTTCATTTGATTCGTTCCTTGGTATTGAGGATCATGAATATATGTTGTTTGAGAAATGGGTGGATTGTTTTGAGTTGATGTTGGCATAGTAATACTAGGACCTTGTTGTTGGTTGCTCCAAGATGTCTCATGTTGGTTCCTAGCTACGTTGGGTCCCATTATGTTAACATTTTGTGGTGGCATGTTTTGATTTGTTAAGAGGTTGGGATTCTCTTGATTATGTTGGGCTACCACTGCTTGTTCAATTTGTGATGGATGTCTATACAATGGATTCTCCACATTTTGGGGAAAAGATTGGACATTGGTATGTGTGTTGGAGAATAATGGTGGTATCTTGAGATTTTTAGTTTTTTTGGGTATTTGTCTCACTACTGATTGGTCTCCCAAAGGAATGAGGTTGGGATCCTTAATAACTTCAATGTTACAGTATGTGGGCAACTTGGCCCCCACTTTGTGCTAGCTTAAGGAAATATGTATTAGGATCATTCTCAATCATCTTGTCCATAATTTTTTGTAATTTTTGATCTTGGGAGAATTCATAAATTTCCTCATCACTATCATACTCCTCTATGATAATGTCCATGGGATTGGGATATTGATTTTGTTTCCTAGAAAATGTATCTTGATGTTGGAGGCATATGTCATCATCACTAGGTGGTTGACTTGTTTGTTCTTTAAACATTGGTTGTTCTTTGGGGGTTGAGTATGTCCTAGGATTGTAACCCCATTCTTGAGATTCCTCATTATTGGTGTTGGTGTTTGGTACACTAGTGGTGATTTTATTGGCTTCCATATTCTTTCTGTGTTGTGATCTCGTTGTCATAAACAAACTCAAGAAACCTTGGTAAGTTTGGGATAACAACTTAGTGAGAAATGGAATGATGCTTTGTTTGAGATTTGTGTTTTGTGTCTACCTTTGGACATTTTTTTTTGGTTATTTTCTATGAATTGGTATTGTGATATATGGACGATCAAGCTTGATATTGGATGGTAAGTTGTTGCTACTCAACCCTATGATAAGGAGATGAGCTGATTTTTGGTATTGTTTGATGAATGAAGCTATGATGTTGGTGTTTGACTTGATGCAAGTTTTAGAACACAACAGTTCCCAAGACTCAAATTGATGTTTTTCTATGCTTTAGAGGATATGGTGTTTGCTTTACTTGAACTAGCTATGAGGTTGCAAGTAAAGGTTGCTCTAAAAAACACTAGCAAGATAATGGTTTGATTTTTTAGGTTCAATATGTGTCCAAGACTATGTTGATGTTTGGTTGTTGATTTGGTGATGTTGAAGGATGTTTAATAAGCTATTGTATAATGTTAAGCCCAAAAATATGGTATTCACAAGCCTTATCTAAACCAAGTCTAATTTGAAGAATGATGATGTTGGATTCTGACTAATAGGTCTAATAATGTTCTTTGAAATTGAATGGAGCTTTTAGATCAAATGTTTTAAAAATTAGCTTTTTTGACCAATTTTGAGACAAGCATGCAAATAAGATGATAGCATTTTCTGTTTATTGCAATATTGGTAATGTTTTAGGTCAATATCAACTCTGTTTAAGGAAATTATGGCCAAGTTTCTCAAAAGCGGCTCTATTTTGACAGTGACTATCATAAAGTAGAGATAACAAAAGTGGCTAAATTGAGCAATAGCGATCATACTTTGGGTCTATTGCGGTAATGTTTGAGATAGTAGCGGAAAAAATTAATAGTAGTGACTCTGTTTTAATTATTTCCAATTCAGTGATGGTAGATTGTTTTGAGAATTTTGTAAATTATTGACATTTTTTTTATCTAATGTTTTGGTGATTTGATTTTATGACAAGTGATGCATACAACAAATAATTTGAGATCCAATGATATAGCTTGTACATTATCAGTCAATACATCCTAAGGAATAAAAGGTACACTCTTCTTTGTAGGCTTACCTCACCCCCGAAGGAGTGATTTTAAATCAAATCTATAGAGTGAACAAATAGGATATATCAAGGAAATATGTCATCTTGATACTCGAAGCAAAAGAGGATTAACTCTTAAGCTTTATGCCTCAACTATAAATTTGGCATGGTAAGTAACTTCTAGGAACGTTGTTATTCCCATGCACTACTTTGAAGGACATTTCAGGAAACACGGATGGGCTTCTAAAACACGGTATTTAATGAAAAATGTGAACAATGTGACACATAGTTCATACGTAAGCCACTAAAGGATTTATCCGTTCCTACCCAACTCATTATGTTTAGATGAAGATGAGACACAGTATGCTATGCCCACCCAAATATAAGCTACTTTATTTTGATTTCACAAACTTTATATAGCCCTCTGGTAAACATGCTTTTAGAGTCGCTTATATGAGTTCTCCATTGCAAGATGTATCTCATTAGTAGGCCCTTATCCTAAAAAATGGGTGACCACAAAAAAGTGCAAAGAGACCAAAGTGTTTCTCATCACCCAAGATCATCAAAACACATAGGGGGAGAGGATACACACTTGGCTTGCCAATCATGGTGGACACAATAGATAATTCATAGAAATTTGATTTTAAGCCCAAAAATGAAGTGTTTTGAGGATACCAATTCGTGTTTTAGATGCACCAATCTCAAATATTTGAGACTTTCAAACAAGAAGTGCCATAAATCATTTGGTTGTCATTGCAATCAGAAAATCTAAAATGTTCAATTTTATGCACCAAAACGAAGCATGAAGATTGTAACCAAGTTTTTAATGCATCAAATGTAAAACATTCAAGTTGTCTTGTTCTTTTTTATTGCACCAATAGAAAATGAGTTTGTTTTAATAGCACCAAATGAAAATGAGTTCGTTTTAATAGCACCAAATGAAAACATTCAAGTTGTTTTGTTCATTTTTATTGCACCAACAGAAAATAAGTTTGTTTTAATAACACCAAATGAAAATGAGTTCATTGTAAGAGCACCAAACGAAAACATTCAAGTTGTCTTGTTCATTTTTAATGCACCAAAAGAGAGTGAGTTCATTTTAAGAGCAAAAAAATGAAAACATTCAAGTTGTCTTGTTCATTTTTAATGCACCAAAAGAAAGTGAATTCTTTTAATGAGCACCAAATGTAAATGTTTTAACTAAAAATGCTTTGAAATTTAAAAGGCCTTGGACCGTTCGTAAACTCTACAAGAAAATAGTTAGTTGTTTACACGAAAACACACCATAACCCTACAAGGGTTGGAACAATGACCCTGTATTCAATGTGATAGAAACTTTACCAGGCGACAGTGATGGCTTTTTAGGTCAAAAGCAACTCTATTTAGGGTGAAAGTGGATTTTTACTACCAGTTCACATACCCATGCTCAAAAACCTACAACACAAAAAATTCAATAGCGACCTTTCCCATTAATAGCGGCCAGACTTAGGTCTATAGTGGCAAAAAAAAGTGACAAACGCATCCGGATTTTAAAGAGAAAACATTCCAGTTAGCAAAAGTGATTCTTGAAAAGGGAATTCATGATTGAAAACCTACAACTGCTCACCAAACTCAACAAAAAAATTAAATTCAAGGACCTAGGTCCCACCGGGCATGCTATAATGTGTAAGGGGGAATTAGATCAATGGAAATATAGTAACGAAAACAAACGAATGAAATCAAAACAAGTTAAATCCGAGCCTACTCATGAAATGCAATTATGAAACTATGAACTCAATAACAACATTAGCACAAAAGGGAACATAATATGAATTCAAGAATTACAATGTTACCATCCCATGTCAGAGTGTGTTCATATTGATAACGGATGTTGGGTTGCTTGATCAATACAAAGCCTCCATTGTTGTTTGAATATCAAAAGGTACTAGTAGTAGTGATTTCAAATGCAAATGTGCTAAATGTGCTTCAATGGCTATTTTGACATAACCTCTCCACAAATTCTACAAATTATTCGATCATTTGTGAGAAGGATGGAGGTTGTTTTATATATTTTCAATTTTTAGATGAACGATCGAGATTCAACAATGAAATATCACGATCAACGATTGAGAACCATTGAGAGGAAAATAGATTGATCAGTTAACTCCTCTGATTGATCCAATTAAGGGTTTTAATTGAATAATCAGTGGGATTAGATTGAATGATTTGTGGGATTGAAGAAATTAGGTTGAGTGTTTAGTGGGATTGAAGAAATAAAGTTGAGTGTTTAATGGGATTGAAGAATTCAAGTTGAGTTAGGAAATAGATTGAGAAATCAGTGGTCATGCTTTATTCAATCAAGATATGTGAGGATGTATTAATTAATTTAATAATTAATTAATGTTTGAGAGGAACGTGCAAGTTGTATTTGACTCTAATAAATAAAGGTATTTATTTATTGACCATGTTGAGTGATTTTGGGGAAATTGAATAATTGGTTTAATTATTCAAATTTGGAGAAGAGAAAGTAGCTTAATTAAATAATTAATAATAACTATTTAATTAATTTAGATGTATAAGATAGCTTAGTCACATAATTAAATAATTAATGTTTATTTAATTAATTAGAGGAAGATTTAAAGATATAATTAAATAAATAGGATTTATTTATTTTATCAAGAAGATTAATTGAAATGGGTGGTAGGCCTAGCTTGATTGGCTAAAGCATCTTGTTGTAGGCAAGAGGTCACAAGGTCTAGTCTCCCCACCGTCCCCGTGGTATCGGAGGTCATGTCACGCTAGCACCACTAGTCACGTAAAAAAAGTTTACCAGGTGCACTGTAATTTATAGGGGGATGGATACCCGACTGATTCCTACAGTCTAAAAAAAAGATTAATTGAAATGAATTAATTAAATAACAAAAAGCCATTTAATTAATAGCAGAAATATGATTTTAGACAATAATTAAATAATTGAACATTATTTAATCATTAGGAAAATACGAATATTAGTGTTAAAATGCTAGTTTACAAGCTAGGACAATTTAGGGTATCTACAAAAGTTCATGCACAAATAAGAATTCCTTGGTGATCACATTTCATACACACACAAGATCAATTTATATTCCATTAGTAGGCTTGTCATTGATTCTTTCGGCTATGTAAAGAGGACCATCAAGTGTATGTTTGATTATGTCATTTTATGAGAAAGCAATGTTCATAGACAAGTTGGTTTGGCTTTTACGAGGTTGAACGTCAATGAGGTTAACCATAGTATCTATAAAATCATCCTCATTATCACTCATGTTATCATCGGTCATGTCAAAATTCATCACATCATTCTTGGCATCATTAGCTTTCACAAAAGAGATGTTGTGATTTGGTATGGGATTAGTAAAAAATTGCAAATTTTAGTCAGGTGGCGCAAGAAATTGATTTCCTTGATCATTAACACCACCAATCTGGATGTGATTAGAATCAATTAGGTCTTGTACAATATGTTTAAGATGCTTACAATGTTCTATATCATGTCTATTTTGTCAATGATAATGGAAAAAGGCATTGGCATTATAGTTCAGAGGTAAGGGATTTGTAGGATTAGGGTTTCTAATAGGAGGTAAGGTAATTAGGTTCTTACCCAAAAGTTGCAACATTGTGGAATAGAGGGTATCAGGTAATGAGATAAATTGTCTATTACACTCTCTGAAGTGATATGGATTTTTTATTTTTATAGCAGCCACTTGAGACTCAACATGTTGACTTGTTTGGGGTGAGTTGATTTGTAAAAAATATCTTATTTTGTTTCTTGAATGGTTGGAAATTGTTATGGGGCACAAACGTAGATTTCTCGAGGCGGTTAGAAGGAGTTTTTTCTTCACGATGACTAACCGAATTCTGATAGTAACAAAGAGTCGTACACAGATGTGTAAAGGAGGGAAAATTCATTATCCCAAGCTTGTCTTGGATTTTTTTTATAAATTTTTAATGAAAATTCTTTGAAGATTAGCATCAAGAATCTTAATATTAATTTGTGAGTAAGGAAATTGGTATCGTGCTATAAATTTAGTGATATTTTCATCATCCTTTTGTTTACACTTCATTATACCAACTAAGGTCATCTTGGGACCAATGTGCACTTGGAAATGGTTAAGAAAGGCATCAAAAAGTTCATTGAATGAACTGATTTAGTTATTCAATAAAGAGAAAAACCATTCCAAGGTATATCTTTCAAAAACCTAGGGAAAAGTTTAGCCAAGAGCTTGTCTTCAAAAATGAAGTCACTACATAAGGTTGTGTATGCTGATACATGGTTACTAGGATCTCCTTTACCACCATATTTCTCAAATCTGGGAATCTCTATAGCTTGTGGCATTTGTGCTCTCAATATCTCCAAGGATAGTGGGTTTCTTTTGACATATTGTGAAGGTTGGCCATTTTGAATTTGGTTCAATGTGGAAATTTATTGTTGGAGAGATGAAACATTTTGCAAAATTTGGTTAAGGATGGAATCAATGTGGAAATTTATTGTTGGAGTGATGAAACATTTTGCAAATTTTGGTTAAGGATGGAATCATTGGTTGTGTTTTGAGATAGAGGTGTATAAGTATTTGGAGGACAAGTGAATTGCAAGTTTGTGAGAGGTGATGGGTTAGGAGATATGTGATTTGAGTTCACAAAGCTAAAGGGATTCTCGATGGAAATACCTAAGGTTGCATTGGCATTGCTAGTGGGTTGCCTTGTTGTAGTAATAGTTGCATGAGTGTATGTAGGAATAGAGGCCACAGTTGTAGAAGGAGGAATTTGATTTCCACTTTGACTTTGAGTATACCCCAAATTTTGAGCACAACTAGCCATTGTAGGAACATGATTGTCAATTATATGAGCTAGGATACACACAAGTTCTATTCCTTTTTTATTATCAAGCATTTTCCTCATGTTATCTATAACAAGAATTGTAGTACCAACAATGTATTCATCACTCACAAAGTTTTGCAATTTTTCTAAGGGTTCATCCATTTTTTAGATTTTCTTGAGGGACATTAGCAACCATTGTGTCAACATCAGTCATATTGGTTGTGGGTAAATTATTCATGGGAAATGTGGTATCAAAGCTATGGTCCATAATGGGTCGACTAGTGTCAACACTATGAGTGAAAGAGCTAGAAAACTCAAGATCCATGGTGGATGTACTAACATGGGATGGCATGAGTCTCAAACTCCATCTCACTAAAGTAATGGAAATAGGAAACTAGGTTGTGAAGCTCATTCATGTTTCACCAAACCCAAGTGCACCCAAAATGGAGAAAGGGCACTAGAAAAATGTAACAAACACCCAAAAGTAGGAATCACAATGCAAGTACGTAAGAATATTTTGCAATTTTCAGATTTGAAATGAGATAATTTACTGATTTTGCTATACAAAAACCTAAAAATGATGTCTTTTAATGCCAATTTTGATTTCAAACAATGCACCTAATTTGACTAATTGAACTTAATGCAAGAAAGTACACAAATTTCTATTTTCTAAAACTGAAACTTAGATCTGATAGCAAAATGAAATGAAGCAAACAGAGACAAAATGATGCCAAGAAATTTGAAAAAGCACCTATAAAAGGACAGGTTCACCCAAGGGTGAATGGGTCTTTGTACAAGGGTTGGAAAAATTCAAGTTATTGTTTCTAGTTTGATGTTTGAACTTTTTGTTTCAAGTTGCATACTATGAATTCTGTGAATTTTTTTTCTAGTTCTGGGTATCTTAATGCAAATGCAAATAGTGACGAATAGTGCAAAAAGTGACAAGTTTTGTAATGCAATTTTGAATTGAATTTGAATCTAAATGGCTGAAAGATACTCTTGATGCAACTACAATAGGGAAAACTTTAGTGGTGAATCTTTGCCAATTGGTGAATAATTGAAATTGGGACCTCCAAAAATGGTGAATAATACAAGCTAAAAAGGATGTTGAATCATTAGGTTTTACAAAAAAATAATTTCATCCCGATTAATTCACCTATTTAAATGATGCATCATTTGAACTGATTCGCCAATAGTTTATATTGTAATTACAAATATTAATTATATTCGCCAGTAATATTATATTCCTACAATTAATTTTGAAGCAATATCACCACTAATAATAAATTACCATTTAATTTTGGGGCTTTTATTTATTGCCATCAATTAGCTTTTTAATCGGATGGCTGCAGGTTGATTCCGCGACCTAATATGCCACCAAAAAACAAAAAACAAAAAACAAAACAAAAAAATATTACAAAAAATAAAAAAAATATGGGGGAATTGTGCCGACCAACTATGCAAATTTTTAAATGAGAGACTCACCATTGTAATTAATCTTTTTAGTGATTATTCACTAGGATTCACCACTATGATTATTATTTTTACCAATTATTCATTAAGATTCGCCAGGATTTTACAATTTTTTTTAATAATGTGCATAGATTCACCATGAAAATTAATATATTTTTTTCAAATAAAAGGAAAGATTCGCCAGGATTTTACACCTTCGCTGACGGGGGGGTTTCTCAAAGTTATCCCTGAACTACAATGGAAGATGTATGCAAAATTAATGCAATTTTTTGATTTTTTATGAATTTGAATGATGCAAACATGCAAAATTAAACCCTAAATGCAATGCAAAGAACACTAATGCAAACACCCTAATAAAAATCTAGATCTAGGGTTTTGAATGTCTCGGAATAAGAATTTAGGATGTACAAGGTCAGGTTCACCAAAATGAAACATATGAAAAAGGGGGAATGGTGAAATAGGTAGACCTAAAAATGAGGGACCTATGCCAAAAGCAAAAGGGGTTGTCCAGCTAATCACAAATCCACATTTTCCATGTTCATTAGGAAGAGAGATAGTGCCAAAAGTGATTAGAATTGACTTGCAACCCTCAAGGTGAGTCAACCCTAGGTTTGGACACTATGTCACCTTAACTTCCTTATGACATAAATAACTGAACAATAGTTTTGGGAGAAGAATAAAAGTGCATTAAAAATCAAAATTATTAGATCTAACACTTGAAACATGAAGTATTATGATAATACTGACATAAAAACTATTAAGTAGTAGATCTGAGAAGGTTAAGATGGTATGTACCTAGCTCCAAAAGTGGGTTTCAAGCTTTGTTGAAGGAAATATTTGCCTAGGGGCAAATGGGTCTTTGTACAGGGCTCTAAAAATTCTTTTTGTACTTCTTTGATATCTGATCTATGACTTTGATTCCCCCATGTTTTATTGTCAGAAAGCTAGGAATAAAACCTATAGATGAGCTTTTGTATCTTAACAACTTTAATGACAACTTTGAAAACTTTGCAAAATTGCACTTTGATCCAATTTGAATCCTTCACCTACAAATCTGCAAATACACAAAGAGGAGAAAAATGTTTGTTCTTGGTGTATAAGGGCTTACCTTGGTCAAACCCTAGTTTGGTAATTAAACCTTGATAATGAAATAAAATCATAAATAGAAGGAATGATGAATGAAAAAAGCTTGTTACACCTCACCAAACCCTTTAATGGCTGCCCTTAGAGGACTGAAGTTTAACACATCTCTCTAAGGTTGGATCTTCCATGCAATGGCTTGATTGGATGCTTGAAAACTTGAAACCTATATCACAAAGTTAGCTGAAAAACATGCATGAACACACATAAATCTTGACATCATGATAGGTTCTTGAAAGCTGCAATAAATGACTGATAAATCTGTTAGAGTAATAAATTATTTCACTTAATTAATCTAATCGCATTGGTTAATTAATTAAGTCACTTATCACTTTAGTTTTACTTAAGCTAAACTTAGGCACATTAATTAATTATTTATTAATTATTAAGTGTGCACACTAAGGTTTCCTTTTAGGGTTATGCATACATTGTTTTTATAAAGGAATTCATCTCTTGTATTTTCGAAAATTCTTGAATACAATACATTTGCACATCTTCATGCAAATTGCTCTTGCTTTTTTTATTTTTCTCTTTGTAGAAGGTATTTTCTGGTTTGCATGTCTGATCTTGGATTCTAGCATGGTATCAAAGCCTTGATTTGCATCCCCTTCTCAGTTTTTGGAGAAATTCATTAAAGAGCACGTTCGAGGTTCCTCGAGGGTTTCATACCTTGAATTTATTTATGAAGTGTTTTGAATCAGATCGGGCATCTCCATTGGATTCAAAGTGCTGGAAAAAGTCACGATTGGCTTTTATTTCATCAAAAATTTATCAAGGGTTTGATGCAAGCCGTTTTTATTGGAGCCATTTTTTATCTTTGCTTTAGAAATCCAGCTTACACTCAGTTGTAGGAAAAATGATTTCTAGGTTTTGTAGCCAGGGTTGAAATATCAACTGGGTATCTTTTATATTTTGCATATCTTACATATATCTAGAGAAAATTATTGTACAAAAAATGGCAGGTGTCATTTTTCTACTAGCTGAAGGTTAATTTTTATTTTTTTAATCTTCTGCTTGCTGGATCAAAAAATAATTTATGGGTTTTGTTCTTAGCATCAAAATATTTCTTAGTTTTTGTTATTGTCTACAAATAGTAAGTAGGGTTTGCAGAGATCAAATCAAAAGTAAACTTTTTTGGCTAGAAACCCTGTTTCCTGAAACCTAAATTTAGTTTTTTTGAAAAAATCATAACTTTTGGCCACGGTGTCCATTTTTGGAAAACAAGATATCGACGGAAAGCTTGTTTCAAGCACTTCACATTGGTGTTGGCCATTTTTTAATATTTTTTCATCTACACAGATCTAAGGTCATTTTTAATCATGGAGGAAAATGTGAACATTGGTTCGTGCATGCACTCTTTCTCATTTTCATGCACTAGGTTTGCATTTTTCTCTTTAATTTATACATGTTTTGCATGTTCATTTACAATCATGGGATATTGTAATAAATAAACTTATATAAATTTTCATCAGGGGGAGCTTCTTGAATAATAATTTGATTAGAGTGTAGTTGCATTGTATGCACTTTGATCTCATCTTCATATTGATGACAACTCGTATGAGTTGTATCTGGATTCTGTTGTTTCTTTTGGCCACATCTTGCTCATAGCTTGACACATTTTGGTTCACATCGGTTCACATCTCAAATTGAGAGCCTATGGTTAATGATCCTGAATCACATCAGATTCACATCAAGTCACATCTCAGTTTGATGGCCATTCATTTTATGGTTAATGTTTCTGAATCTTTATGGTACTTGCTCTTATGGATTAGTTTTAGTCATAGTTTGGCATCAACATTAAGATAGACATAGCTTCCAGATTCTTTCATCATATCATTCCCTCTTATGGGGGGTGTTAGCTCTCAAAAACACAGGTTTGAACCACGAAAGGTTGCCAAGCTTTCACAACGTTTTACGGTAACAGACAAGGTCAAGAGAACTCAACCTTCTACTCTTCAAGTGCTGCCAAACCTAGGCGGGTGTACCTATATGAATGAAGCAGACTTGACTTATGATTATCTTTCTTGTACAATGATTTGTCCACAATGGCATATGGTAGTGAACAAACGAAACCAAACTTGATAGCAATAGCAATCTTCTAAATCTAAATCCTAAGATGCTCAATATAAAGAAACTGAATGAATTCAAAATGATAAAGTGCAGAGACCAGTGCCTTGTTGGGTATGCGGAGTCAAATGAAATAGAAGTGGCAACTTATTCTGGCAAAAAATCAAATTGTAGGCATATGATCTGTTCATAACTTGTATAAACAATGCAAAATTATGACTACTGAGCTCTACTTTAATAATCCAGATGAATCTCCTTGATTACTGTGATCAACGAAAAGGATTTAATCTCTACTTGAGAGAACCAGTTAATTAATCACACAAATACAGCAAATGTGCATTGACAAACTGAACATAAACTTGTTATGCCAATTTAAACAACTAGAAATAATCAAATTGGAGACAGCTTAGCAATACTTTTCAATAAACTCAACATACAATTGATGCCAAAAATAAACTGCCACACCAGCTGAATTTCATTGAAATCACCATTTTAAAACATGCACACAGTCTCTAATAAGAGAAAATTATTCTACTGTAGCCATCCCTAATCTTCTATATGTTTAAAATCTAATCTCTAATCTCCTTCCTCAATTACAATCCGGGTGTATATTTATACCCAACATGAGAAAATAAAATATGTTGAAATCATATGTCGGCCTTCCATAGAATTCGGGCCCCAATCGAGCTGGCATGCAACGGCTCTCAAGCATTATACATGTTGGCCACAAGATTTGTATTTCGTTATTCACCAGTGAATAGTCGGCGAGACACACAGAAGGTATGCCGAAGGCAATTCAAATGCTAATCATCTCGTGCTCATTATGTTTCGCCGTGACCCTGTGATGTCGGGAAGACCTCTCGCAGACTTCACATTGCTTCACTGAAAATCCTTATCTATCTTGAATGTTGTTGTGACTTCCTACTTGTTACACCAAAGTCAAAGAGTATCCCTCATTGCTGAGACAATAAAATATCGGGGAGAGTTCATAGAGAGTGCCAACGTTATATCGAAAGCTTACAACCATCCTTGAGTGTTGTTGTGACATTATTTATCTCCCACCGATGAGTGCCCATCATGAATGTCGCCATAACATCCAACGATCGGGGAGACCTCACGTAGAGAGCTCTTTGCTTTACCAAAAGTCACCATGCACTCCGAGTTGCCAAGATAAGATCACACTCCTGTCGATAAGAATCCTCCAAACTTCCATCGGCGAGATCGAAGGTCACTCACCGAGACCTTACGGCGATCGCCCCAACCTATACCAAAATGCATCCCAAACTTTCTGGTCGGCGAGACAAAACGAAATTGCCAAGACCTTCCACCGATAACCCAACTCTTGCCAAAGACCATCATATGCACAAGTCAGGGAGACAGATTGAGTTTGATAAGACACTGCCTCGACAACGAAACCTCTACCGAAAGACGCCTCCACTATCGCTGGAACAACATGGATGTTACGCTGATAGCCAACCACAGACAAACACCAGTCGTCGTGACAATGAGAAAGTCTCACCGACCACCTGAAACAAAATATTTTAGCAGAAAAAATATAATGGGTCGGGGAGACAGTCACGGACCTACACCGATAGGAACCAAAATGCACAAAATGCAAGACCCAATGGAACATATGATGCAACATGGTAAAATATGGGCAGAAAGTGTTCAAGAAGGCACTTATTTGGAAAATTATGAATGGAAAGCTTGTGAAAATATCAGATTTTTACAGTTCCAACAGGGGGCATCCTTTATTCATCTACTATTGCTTCATAGATTCTAGGGTTGTTTCGGTTTGTGATATTTCCAGTGTTCCTTGGCATTGGGTCTGTTGTTGCATTATCATGATTTCACCTGAGTCCTTCAGTGACTCTCATATGGTTTTTTGTAAACAAAGGTATTTTTCCTTGCTTTCCAGATTCAAGATTTCAGTGTTACTTCACCAGTGTTCTTCTAGTGCTTCTTTGCAACAAGTCATCTCATTGAGGGGGGGTTTGTCCCACTGGGTTTTCTCCTCTTTCCCACTCATTGCATTTGTACATGGGTACCTGATCAGGCCTTGTTGTTGGGACCCATCTTTGCTTTCATGCTCTTTTCCTTAGTGTTTTAGCTACTTCCTAAGTTCATCTTAAGGGAGGGTGTTAGATTAATAAGTTATTTCACTTAATTAATCTAATCATATTGGTTAATTACTTAAGTCACTTATCACTTTAGTTTTACTTAAGCTAAACTTGGGCACATTAATTAATTATTTATTAATTATTAAGTGTGCACACTAGGGTTTCCTTTTAGCGTTATGCATACATTGATTTTATAAAGCAATTCATCTCTTGTAATTTCTAAAATTCCTGAATACAATACATTTGCACATCTTCATGCAAATTGCTCTTGCTCTTTCTATTTTTCTCTTTGTGGAAGGTATTTTCTAGTTTGCATGTCTGATCTTAGATTCTAACAAAATCTACTCTCCAATCCTCTTGACAATAATATTTTCTCTTGTGAAAGTTTCCTTAATGCTAGATTTTTCCTTAGACTTGAATTGATAAAAATACCTTGTATTTATAGGTATTTCCTTAATTACTCAACAATTAAACATCACAATCCGACCTTTTCAATTTGAATTTAGATGAATAAAATTATGCCAAAAACATATTAAAAATTGGATCCCAAAACTTAAGGGGGACCCATTCACCCTTGGGCAAATGGGTCTAGGACATAAATCTAGGACACTCAATTTCCAAGGTGTTAAGTTCAATGTAGGAATTAATTAAATGTGGATTTCCCTTTTGAAAAACTAAATTAATTAGGCTTATGAATGCATAATTGGGCCAATTAAAGGCTTAATTAAGTCCACTTAATTAAGGGAATGCAAACATAGTGTGAAAATGTAAAGGAGTACATTTTCTGACATTGAAGGTTCTAATGTTTGAGCAATCCAACACATCAAATCCATCAAGATTTAACAATGGAGTACTAAGTTTTCTTGTTCTTTCTTGAGTCATTTGACCTTAATTTGAGCTTTATTTTTGGTTTTTTGTTTTACTCATTGAAACGTTACATTCTACTTCATTGGTTAGTGGGTTTAATTGATATTTTCTTTGTGGGTTCTTGATATTTCTAACCCTAATTATATTAGATTTCTTTCTGGTTGATTTCCCATTATACCCATTACACATTATGGCCCTCTTGGTGGGACCCATGTCCTTGATCTAATTATTTTCTATGTTTTGATGGTTACAGGTTACAGAGATGCATTTGAATCAAATTGGTGCTTTTGATGTTTGTAGAGCAATGCTTTTGAATAAAATTGACACTATTGATAATTTTGGCGGCACTTTTGCAAAATTTTGATGCTTCTAATAAACTAATCTTTCTCTGTTGTAGCACCCCTCCATTTTGCTCTTTTGATCGAACAATGTTCTTCTATGTATGCTTTATTTCTGTTAGCACTTTGACTATGGTACTTGGTTCTATTTGATCGTAGTTGTTAAGCAATGTAAACATTATATTTTGATGTGATGGTATTTTATTTAGATGTTATCATTATAACATGTTTTGGATTAAGCTTAGCATATAATTGAATTAAGAATGTTTTATGTTTAAATATATCATTGATGTTAGATACGTCAGTTAAAAAGTCTGTATTGGTGAAGGGGATGGGGTTGTATCACTCGCTTGCGAGCGCCCTACGATTCTGAGATTTCCTCTTCACAGTGTGTTTTATTATATCATATATATGCATGTTCGATATACTCTTTGTTCATAGGTTGACAGGTACAGGACATGGACTCCACCTGATTTCACAGGTTTTAGCGTGTCCATCGACCAACGGTAATCGATTGGGAGATAGTAGCTAGGTTTTTCGTGCCAAGTCGTCACCCTAGTCATAGCATGTCATCGAGTTGTCATCCGGTTTAGTTGTTTTAATTTGGTTCATTCCTCCTTGGTTATTTAGTTAATTTCATATTTTAAAGGTTATTAAATAGCAGGTGTAGTTAAAATGATGATTAAATGTATTTAGTTGCAATGTTGGAATGTTATTTATTTTATTGATTAATTTGATTTAATTAATAAAATTAGATTTAGTTTATTGATTAATTAAGTTAATGGTGATAAATTAAATGAAGTAGTTGTTTTGGCATTATTGTATATTAAGATTCAAATTTAAAATGAAAATGGAAATCATATTGGATATTTAGAGTTGAATTAAAATTAAAATAAAAATGTGTTTTAAATTTCACTCTTTGAAATTTTAGATAAAATAAATTCTTTGCAAACTTTGAAATTCCTTTGTTTTAAAAGAAATTTTGAAAAATGTATGAAATATCATTTTGAAAGTAAAATTGCAATAAATTTGGTGGATGGGATATTTTAGGGGTTTGACTAAATTTGAGGAAAACTCTATTTGAGCATTTTCTATTTCATATTATTTGCAATTTTCAATTTTGGTGGAGAGTTTTTGTTGTGGCTTGATTTGGAGTTTGAAGAAAAAGATTGGAAGCACCATTTGAGTTCTTCAAGCTTGGGGGAAAACACCAGGTTCCCTCTTTGTGATTTTTTTTTTCCATTTTGAAATAAGTTTCAAATCTTGGTTATGCTATTTGAAAATCTTTAAAATGTTGTTTAAATTCAATGAAAACCCATGAGAAATTGTTTCAAAACTTGCAAACTTCTGTTGGATTTAGGAAAGGAAATCAAAACAAGAATCACTCAATGAAAAATTGAAGGAAAAACCAAAATAAAACCTCTTTTCAAACTGAAAACTAAAAACCCAGAAGTTGTGTTGACAATTTTAATTTCATTGCAAAATTTTGTTGTGCATTTGCACAGTTTGGCTGAAAATGGAGATTTTGGGTATATATATTTATAAATATACCTGTGTATATATATATATATTCCATTATATATAAATATATACACACAAGTATATTTATAAATATACTGTGTTTTTTATTTTAATTTTCTGGTAAAAATTTTAGTTTTTTTTTTTAAATTAACACAGGAAAAATCATGTAACAGGGTCGGCCCTGTTTCTTTTTAGAAAGTTATATTTAAAAATAAAATGTTTTATTAAATAAAATTGGGTATTTAATGGGGGGGGAGGCCCTGCTCCCACACAACGCCCCATATGGGAGGCACTGTGTGGAAGCGCATAGCCGGCACACAACGCACACATGTGGTGGTGGCAGCCTGGCCACTCCCTTTTGGGAGGGGCCGCGCTCCCATAAAGGTTTACTTTAGTTTTTTTTAATTAAAATTTAAAATTTGTTTTTTTTTAATTATTATTTTAATATTATATATTTATATAATATAATATATATAATAATATTATATTATATATATAATATATATACATTATATGTATATATATATATATTATTTTAATATTTTAATTATTTTTTTTATAATTAATTATTTATATTTATACTTATGTATATATATATATATTTTATGTATTTTTAAATAATTTAATTAGTTGAGTTTAAATAGAAATATTTAAATAATAATTGTATATTTAAAGATATATATAAGTTTGTATATACATTATGTATATACTTTTATATATATATTTAATATATATGGGTATTTAAATATAGTTAATTCTAAGTTGATTATTTCCTTATCGTAGTTGAAATTTAGTGGATTTTATAGTCAAATGCTTTTATTTAATAGTGGACTTTTATTATTTTGTGTATTTGGGAAATAGGGAGATAGAATATTAGTTTAAATTCTTCAATTGTGAATATGTAATTTTAATTACCGTGGAGTAGTGCAAACAATTTTAATTATTTGTACTTGGTTTATACGTTATGTCATTGTTTGACTTGGATTTAGGAAATCCTAAAGTAGGTGATTAAATCGTCAAATTGATTTTCTTTATGTAATCTCCCTCTTCATGTTGATGGGAAAATAGAGTAAATGTTTTGAAGTCTTCCAAATAGGGTTTCGTTGATTGGTATGGGTTGTCATTATGATAGTCAACCTTTGGATTGCCTTGGCTAGTGCATCTAAACGTATCCAATTTTTAACCCAGTTATCGTGAACAGGAAGTGTGGGATTTATGTCATGTATAGGGAGTCATTCTCCTTAGGTCGCACTTGTGTACCCTTGGGTGTGGAGTAATCCCACGTGTTGTCTTAGAGGAGTGGCTTGCAATGAGGGCCGACACACAAAGTGGTGTCAGGGAAACTCTTTGCAAGTTAGTTAATTCAGTGATAACATAATTTAAACTGATAGAAGCTTAGGTTGCATCAAACACTTAACAAGATTAATTTTGCCTCACTCATGGACACAAGGGCTAGTATAGACTTGGGATGAGACGAGAAGGCCTGGAATGGCAAGATCGTTGTCTCGTCTCTGCAAGAGGCAACTAATTCTGCATTGGTTTGCATGAGGGGCCGAAAGTTGTTAGAGGTTACCAGGATATCCCAAGATGGGGGTCGGGACCTTGGAAGACTTACCAGGATATACCATGTGACATTGTGATGACACTTCTCTTAAGTCAGCAGTTTGTATGTATTAGTGATGTAAATGATTATTTAACTCTGGAAGTATTGTAACCTTTGTGTTATGTGATGTGGTACTTGTATTTAATTTGTTTCAGTTTTGAGTTGCCTATGTCTAGAGGTAGATGGTCTTGCCTAGGAATCCTTGTTACTATCTCCTAGCATGGGGGGTGAGCCTTCGGGTATCACATGGTTGGGTGGAACGTGCACCTTAATTTTTTGGGTCGTCTTCTTGTTCGTGTGGACGAGATTTCCAGTTGGAGAGCTCATGGGATCCAGTTCTTTCCTGCTTTAATTCTTTCCAGTTTTATTGTAATTTATTACCCCTGTTTGTATCGAGGTGGAAGATGTAATTTGTAACCTTGTATATTGGAATTACCTCATTAGGGGAATGAGTGTTGTAATCTTATTGTAAAGTATATTATTGGGAACATGTGGTATTTCTTATTCCTTGACGCAATTTTATCACATATGGAATGAATGTGTAATTAATTGGTTATATAATTAAATGTATTGGTTTTAATTCATGTTTTTGGTTTGGGTTAAGTAAACTCAGTCTCGTAACCTTAGGGGTTGTTGGCAATGTGTAGTGAAATTTCATGCTTTTGTACTTAAACAAACAAAAAAAATTATTGCGTTTGTGTTGTTATTTGCAACTTCCCCTAGGGTTGTGTGGCAGGGCGTTACATCTGTTCTCTATGATTTTAGGTTATAGTGACGCTTCTACATAACTTCAAGCTTTTGATAATTATTGTGATGCTTTTGATTTGATTTGGCACTTCTGATAGTTACAGCGACATGTTTGAGTTATATCAACGCTTCTAGTTTTCTTTACAATGACACTTTTCACTGTTACAATAGTACATCTAATTCTATTTTTTGAAAATTTTTTACCCTAACCCTAACGTGTACTTGATATTTTGTGACTAACTTGTATATGCAACCTTGACAAATATTGGGAGAAGACTTAACTTTGAAAACTACTAATGAATTTCTTGTAGGGATTTATTTTCTTCAATCTTTAAAATCAATCACACATTTCAATTTGGGTTTAATAAATGATTTTTTCATGTTTGGTGTAATCTTGGGTATGTATTCTCTCCTCTTGTGTCTAGTGCGATCCTAGGGATCAAAATTACCCTCGATTCAACATTTGTGTTCTTTTACCAAAGGATTTGTCTACATATGCTCTCCCCTTGTGCCCAGTATGAGCTTGGGGATCAGAAATAGTAACATAACTCCCTCCCTTTTTTATTTTGAGTAGGAGGCTTGCTTAGGGATTTCATCACCCCAAGGATGACCTTAACCATATTTTCAAGTGTGGTATATAAAGGGGGGAGAATAAAATTTGTACCCCAAAGTGTGGTCACCATCGTTCAAGCCAAGCCTTACGATCCTCCATCCATTGAGACATGTATAGGTGAGGAGGAGAGGGGAGACCCCCCTCAACTCAAACCCTATCAAATGGGATCACTATGCACTGATCCCCTACTATGAACCTTATGTTTTGGTAGCCTTTAAGATCATCGATTATTAGCTTATTGTGGTGTAGGGTACAATATCATGCTCAAAGTTACTCACCATGTATTTTCCCTCGTTGAGGTGAACGTTATTCCTTGTTAGGATCTTGTCCTTTCAAGTTGAGGGGTGTCAAGGTGGTACATGACCTTGGCATTACCCTAGTCACCCATTCATTGGAAGGTATTACACTTTTGTGGGTGGGCCCACTTTAAGTTGACACACCTTTTTACTACTAGCTAGGTTGTGAATGTCTAGCATGTTTTCATTTATGTAATACCTGTGAAACCAAATAGCATACTCTTATGGAAGAAATCTCATGAAATCATCCTTATTACCTTGGGGTTAGTCTCGATACTCTAATTTTTTGTTTGTATCACTTTCTAAAAATAAGACAATTTCAAGCTCATACTTAGAATTTGTCAAATTACACAAAACCTCAACAAAATTTTAGGTTCACTCTTAGAAACCCACTTTTGTTAAACACCATGAATCTTTTGCACAACTTGATTCTTTTTATTTGAAATATTACACATTACATGTTGCATCTCACTGCTTCTACCCTAAAACAACACTTTTGATTGTATCGACACTTTTAAAATAATCGCGCTTTTGATATTATACCATGAAGCTTTTTTAAATTGAAGCTTTTGACTAGTGTTTTTACTTAGCCCAACACTTTTTATTTGTAACTCGACGCTTTTGATTTGTCATAGTGACATGTTTGATGTTAAAATTGTTTTTCTAAAATCTTCAAATTTTTAGCTTCTAAAATGCCATAACATGTTGATCTAGGACAAGAGGCCTCTAACATCATAGACCTTACAATCCTAATTAGTCATTCACATATCAAATCATCAATACACTTCCAATTTATACCTCTCCATCTTGGACTTCTAGGATACTTGGTCATAATTTTGGATGAACAACCTCAATCTTATTATCATACATCAACACATCACCATATCAACAACCTTTATTAGTCAATATATTATTATACCTCTTATCATCATCTATCTAAATCTTGTGAACTTGATAGCTTAATGGAATTGTCTCCCCTCTAGGTTATGAAAATTTACCACCATCCATTTTTCTTATGCTTAATACTCTTTCCCAACTAAAAAACATCATCTAATCTTTATCAACATTTAAGATATAGCATAAATTTGACTCTTCATGGGTTTTCACATCTTCCATCAAATCAAATCAATATCAACATCACCTTTTGTTCCAAAGCTAATCAATGTATCTCTTGAATCTATCTTGAAACCAATTCTCCTATCACATTATCAATATCTCATCTACACCTCATATTCCATAAGATCATTTCATGATTTTATGCCTCTTACAAGATCCCAACATAGGAAGATCATGGAAGAAATCCCTAGCAACTCTAACTTCACTTCATCTACAAGTACCACCAAACCATAATGGGGAATTCCTCCTAATTTTAATCCTATTAAATATCAAGCCCTGCAACAACAAAAAAGGAAACAACCTCCACATCAAGATTTTACCATAGAGGATATAACTAATAAATATGAGCCATTCAAAGAATTCACTGAAGAAAGAATCCTAGAAATACAAAATCCCTCAATTGCTAGAGCACTTGATGCACTTATTGCCTCAGACTCAAACACCTACTTTCTCAAACTTGCTTAAAGTGGTGCTAAGTTACGCATAGATTTTAACATTGAAACACTTAGGGAACAATCCCTTACATGCTTTGTGACATATAACACATTGCAAGAGAGCACATCACCATTTCAACATGTTATTGAACCTATACGACAACCACCAATACCTATTATCTTCACTCAAGTAATTGTACCAACATATGACACAAATTCGATACCATATTTAAAAAAATGTAAATCTATTCTACCAATACCTAAATCAAGTGGATCAAATAACCACACAAAACCAACCAAAAACCAATACCATACCTTCATTATCACAAAATTGTACACACTACCTAAATAATCCTTTCACTATTCAAACCCCCACACCAGATGTGTCTCCTCATAACACATACCAACCTTCCACATCACAAATACCTTCAATAATCATTTTGAAACATCCAACATACCCAAAAATTCAAACAACCCTCATCCATCACAAATACTTGCATCTAACCCATCTATACATGTAAATATCCCTTCACAACAACAATATATATCACAAAAAACTCACATCGTTCCTATCCAAACAAACACCCATAAAAAACCCTTCACATAACACCCCTAGAACCTATTGCAACTACAAGTTACTCCACAACAATAATTCCTCCCCAAACATCAAAATGTTTCACATAACCAATACAACCCTACCTACACATAAAACATGCAATAATAGCACACCATACCTCAAAATTAGAACATTCTATATAACACATACAATATCCAAAAAAATTCCCCACAAGATCAATATCTATCATATAGCTCCTCATCTCTTCTTGGACATCAAAATTATAATCCATCCAATCCTATTAAAGATACCCAACATGATGATTTGGCATCAAAAATACAAAAAATGAACCAAAAAAACACTGATATGCAACTTGGAAAAACAAAGAAAAGTTACTCTTGAACACCTTTGTCCATACCCATTTGGTTGAAGCATCAATATGGTGCCTTTCCCCAATAATTTTTTAAATTCCCAAGTTTGAAAAGTACAAAGGAAGAGGTGATCTAACAAAACATATACATGAGTTCTATGTAGCCTGTCTAGAGGTAGCCTATAACGACACATATTTGATGTGCCTCTTTCCAACAAGTGTGGGAGGACAAGTCACTAAGTGGTTTTCCCATCTACCTCATGGAATAAAATCATTTAATGAACTTGCAAGAAAATTCATAAGTCACTTTTCATATAACATAGAGCATGATATTTCTATGACCAATTTGTGTAAAATAAAATAGAATCTAGGAGAGTCATTTGCATCTTTCTTGCAATGTTGGTGATATAAATCCAACAAATATAAATGGCATGTCCTCGAAAAACAAGTTGTTGACATCTTTGTGCAAAATCTAAACACTAAAATTGGATTCTATTTACCCCAATACATTCAATGAAATTATAGAAAAAAGAATCACCATAAAATATTCCCTTATTGCAAAAGAACTCGTGAAAATATACAAAGACAACAAAGATTATGCATCAAGCTCAAATGGTAAACCGTGTCTATAGGAAAAAAACAAGAATGTTACTAATGATTGGTTACTAGATGCCAAGCTCATAAGTAATATATAACCCCCATCGAAAAATCCATTGAATAACCAACAAAAAAATGAAATTTTAAATCCTCAAAGAGGAAAACCAAGACCTACCAATAACAACATGACAATACGAAGGCACACTCCCCTAGGGGAGCCGATAGAATCGGTTTTGAATAAATTGATTCAAACCAACTTTATCAAGCTACTCGAACTCTAAAATTATGAAGAATGTCAATTGAAGCCTTCATGGTATAATGACAATGACCATTGTGAATACCATAGAATGAAAGGTTAGAAGACATCAAATTGTATGAAACTTAAGAACATTATACAAAACCTTATTTATCTAGGGTAGGTTAACATTGAACAACGTCCAAGATCATCTAGAAATAATGATTTAGGAGTCTACAAGAATCTAATCCTTGACCATGACAATGGAAATGGTTCTGGTAAAGGAAGGGACTGTAGCAAAGTCACATATTCCTACGAAAATGTAGTTGGTCATGTTCATGAATCTAACAATCATTTTGTAGTTGTAACCATATATAGTAAAAATCCAGAGTTTGATGTTACCACACAATGGAGGAAAGTTACTATCCAAGGAGCCCCAACACAAACAATTTTTTTACCTAATCATCACTAGCTAAATACAATCTTATCAACCATCTTAAAAAGACTCCTACATAGATTTCCATCCTAGAACTTCATAGGATTTCTCCTACCCATAAAGAAGTTTTGGATAAAGCCCTCTTATAGTCTTTAATTCCTACTGATATAGACATTGAACAATTCAAAGCAATGGTAGGACACATTGCATCCCCCCATTTTCTTGTATTTACTGAAAAGGATCTTCCTACCACCACATATCATAACCAAGCCCTATACCTAGAAGTTTGTATCCACAAACACAAAATCAAGAGACTGTTGACAAATTGTGGAGCGGGTTTATTGTCTTTTGGTTTTATTTTTTGATATATCTTATTGTATTATTCCAACGTCTCTTAAGGGTATCCTAAAATTATTATAGGAGAAAGAATGGGTCATGGTCATTGCTTTTGTATATTGTGTTTGTGGGATATTCTTGTAATACTATCATGGCTATGTGTAGAGGTTGTTTTAGGCAACAAAAATGACCCTTTCATATCATGGATCTTCATACCTTTTGTACATCGGTCTAACTTGTATTGAGCATCACTTTCTCACATGAATAAAAATAAAGCTTTGTGTGTTTGGTATGAGCAGGAATACTCCTTTTTTGTTTGTAGAGTCAAATTCCATGCAATAGATACAGTGTCACCCTGGTTCCTCATGCCATGGTAATAGTGTCTATCTGCTATCTAAAATAAGAATTTCTATGATGAAGTTACGAAGTATACCTATAAGAAAAATCATAATCATCTTTCAAATCAAGTTCATCCATCATCATCCAAGCCCATAATCCCAATAAATAGATTTCATTAAGATTCGATCAACACTATTCTTCCAATCCATTAATCTAATCACCCATCTATCTATCTATCATTTCTTCAATTCTTAATCATTTCAACTCATCATACTAACCAACCTATCCAACTATCATGGTATACACAAAAATATCCATCACTTCTTGTATCAAAAAATTGTTAGTATCATCAAAATCATATATCCTGCATAGTCATTATATAGCACATAATATATATAATATAAAAATAACTATCCATACACCATACATCTACATATAATCGCATCCTGCATCCGCAAATCATTAGTACCATGTCATATCATCTATCATATCATTACATCATGAAATATATTACATCTTTGTATTGCATCTATATCATCATAATCCATCATATCATGACATCATGAAATCTCTAACATCATAATAGGCATCCATAAAATCATCACATCATGAATCCCTAATATAAAATAATATAAGAGAAACATCCATCCATAACAAACCATAACATCACATAAGTCATAATCATAGCCACATCAAACTCTCATTTCATATATATCATCAAATTGTATGTCATGATACAAGTATATACAATGAATGTGTGTATAAAGGGTTATTGAGAGCCCATAATACATATATACATCATCAAAAATGTGTGTCTACATGAAAATATATCTATACATCAAAGAATCTAAGACATAATCACATCAAAATCCCCCTCTCCTCCTAACTAAGAGGGGGAGAAGGGAGAGCCACCTATTGTGTTGGAGGCTATTGTTGAGCCCCAAGTGCCTGCCCTTGGGATCCTTGATACCCTAACCTTTGTGGCTATCAGTTATAATCTAGATAATTTTTGCCTCTAGCTATTGCCTTTAGGTGATATCAACATCTCTCTTTGAAATCTATTGGTCATTCTTTGTAGTACTCTATATCAGTTGAATGGTGAGTCCATCCCTCTCCCTCCTCACCTAATCTCTCTCATTGAGGGAAACTTGGAGTCAGACATCCTCTGGGTCCACTCCCCAGGGAATCTCTCCATCACCTCCTTGTTATTCCCCCTCTCCTATGGGTACCACTGTTGGCACCCCCACTTGATTTACTCTATCCTCAACCATGAGGATATTGGCCTCCACCCTAGATTGTTATCTACGGTCTCTACTTGTCTCAACATCACTCCTCCTCCTCCTCCTCCTGCCTCCTACCGCTCCACAATTGGGATGCATAAACATTAGTGGTCTATGAGGAACCCACCGAGCATCATAATATGTGGTAAATATAGGGTCCTCAGCCCCATCTACCCATACCCACTGAACAAGGTCCAAGTGAATAAAATTTGTAACTACAGCTTGTGGCACTAGCATGGGTCCCCAATCGGCTATCTCTCCCTGAGTCTTGGAAAATAATGCATGCTAGTTAGGTGTCAGTAAATCCCGCATCTCCCTAAACTGTCATCTAACCCTATTTGGTAGATACCTCTCTAGGATGTAGGGAGTCCTTTTGATCATCCATTGGGTCTATCTATAGTATGGAAAAATGTAAACCATCATCATCCCATGCCTCACTAGGAACTCTCATGGTCTCCATATGAACTCCATTATGTCATCAATAACCCTACACTAGTAATCTAGTCTCTTAATCGATGTTATGTCAAAAAAGTGTCATAGCTATATACAAGTGGATCACCCACTACTCAGATGGCCTCCCTAATAGGTCTAGTGACTATTATATGCTCCAAAGCCTAGACATGGAGCAATGCCACTGTTGGAAATTAGGATTGCACCCTTAGCCAAGTTAGACTTTCCTATCCTATTGCAACATGGAAACACTCTTAGATTTGTGGGTAGATCTGTAGGTGAGAGCGAATCTCCAGAGTGGGTTGGTTCCCCCAGTAAAACACCTAATCTACTAGACCTTCAAGGAAAATGGGTAGAAGGAAATACTAAAAATAGAGATCCTAAACTAAGGTGATTCACCAATAATGTGAAGATTTTGACAATTTTTTCCACTCACAACAATATATTAAACTCTGATTCTGACAATCTCACCCTAGAGACACATAATCCAAAAGTGATTTGCATAGAGGTTGATCAAACAGAACATAGAATGCAACGTGGATCATATGAAACCCTTGCAAACAAAATTACAATGACAAGACGTAAAGAGGATTTTGCATTCGAATCATAGTTAACATCAAATGGTGACTGTAAATTTTGAAACAAGAAGACAAGAAAGGTAATCTTGCGCTTTATTGAACTAAAGGATTGAAAATTTTAGAATCTAAGTACAAAATCACTTTACAAAACTCTCTAAGTGAATAAGAGAGAAAGAAATCATCAATCTGAATTGAGAAAAATCAGAATTTTCTCCAACTTATAGCCTCCAAGTGTCACAATAGTGAAAAAAAAGGCCAAAAATCAACTTCATTGCATCTCTAAATAGCAACTTTTCCCATTTTCGAGCTCAATGGAAAAGCCTGAAAAATAGTGTCATCAATTGCTCCAAAGAGCATCAAAAAGATAGAAACTTTCCACCTCCAAAGGGTTGATCCCAAAAACCCATAAAATCAGGTGCAAATAGCTGGAAACTAAAAATGGAAACTTTAGTTTGCCTCCTTTTCTCCAAATTTTCCCAAGTGAACTCAACTCAAAAATAGAAGGTTCCAGTGAGGACTTAAGTACATCAACTACATTTAAACAATAACAGACATTAAGGTAATTTATAGAAACATTACCTTAATGTTGTTTTACAACACTTGTAGTTTCAGAAAAGAAAAAAATAGAAACCCTCCCTAATACATTTGATTTTGCATTTTGAGCTCAAATATTCTAATTTTTTGAAAATTTGAGTAGAATTTAATACTTTGCAAAAAATCAAAATATTTAAAACAAGGCTTCTATATACTTGATTTTTCTATAAAAAATCATAAAATTTCTCAGGAACTCATTAGATATGGTGATTCAAAGGTCCAAGGGAAACCTAAAGTGTTCAAGACTTAGGAAAAAATTCAAAAGACTTAAGGTTATTGTCTTGATTTTAAGAAATGCATTAAATATCTCCCAAGTTATAGAAGACTCATCCAAAAATGAAGAAGGGCAAGGAACATATGATCAAAAGGCAATGTGAATATAGTCTGATTTTCTTCAAAAATCAAGAAAAATGACAAAGGCAAGGTTTCAACCTAGGCATCATGGGCAACAAGGCATTAATAAAATATTTTATTTTTTAAAAAGAATGTGATAAAAATCACATTTGACTTAGGGCATTGAGGAAACCCTAGCATCAAAACCAAATGAATCCCTAATCTTTAGCATCATTTCACTTGACCGATTTGGAGAAAGAGAACTTTGCACTTGGTCACCATGGAAGTTAGGGTTTGAGGCTGGAACTTCACCATTCAAGCTACATTCTTGTCAAATATTCTCTTGAATTCAATGGTAAGACATTTGCTACCATTTTGATGTATATTTGACTCCATTCTGAAGGAAAAATCAGGCCTCTAGGCCGCAGCCATGACTGGTTTTTTAATGCATTGTTCTCTTTTGTGTTTTTTGCTGTTGCATTGTTTACATGGCCACCATGAGAGGGCTCTATTCAAGCTTTTTGAAGGCTTTAACTGTGGACTTGAACTAGTTTTTTCCACTCACAACCAGGGTAAGCTTCATTTCTTTTTTACATGATGCATTTCCCTCTTAAATAGGCTTGATATGAGCTCATTTCATAAAATTAAGTGAACTTTGGCCTTGCATAGGCCACATCCTCACCATGTGTGTTCTCTTATTTCTACAAAAATAACCTTCTTTGGGCTCGACCCATGATGCAAAAATGGCATGACTATTGAATGAAGAACTTCTTGTGTTTTTGTTTACCATTTTCTGGGTTTTGAAAACCCATCATGACCGTGGCCATTGACTCCATTATCTTTATTTTTTTGAGTTGTTTCTCTAGAAAAGAGCTTGAAACTTTGTTATTTCCTTCTGTATTTTCATTTTGAAAACAAAACCCCAAGTGGGTATTCTCATTTGTGAAGAGAAAAAACCCTCTTAGGCCGCAGCCATGAGAGCACAACTAGGTTTCTTTGCATTATTGTACAAACTCGAGCTACTCCATTACTTCTGCATTTTGAAATCTCACAACATAAACCCATGTGGGTTTCCTCTTAAAACTCAAAATGGGTACCATTGCTTTTGCTTCCATTCTATTCAAAGTGCATTCATTTCTCTCTACTCACACACAAATGCACTGTATGAGTCATGGTGAATTTGAAATCATTGTTTCATTCCATACTTATTCATTGCCTTCATTGTTTGCTTTCAAACAACATGATGCATCAATAGACAATAACAATTTCATTGATGTTTACTGTAGTCCGCCTACATTCTGAAAAATGTATGAGGCATTATTTCTCTTCACCATATAGAGACATCAAACATCCAGGTGCAAAAACCCCCATTATGGCATTGGTTCACTATTTTTGAAAAGAAAAATGATCTCATTTTCATGTATATGTCACTGTAGCTTCACTTGTTTACTCTCAGAATGCAAGTTTTATTTCACTAAGAAACTTTTCTTAATGAAGCAAGTTGACATGGTGTTCTAGTGCCATTTGTATTCTCTCCTTTCAATGCATATGTTGTTATCAATTACTTGCTTTCCATTTTGTTTTCAGTGCATAAACACAATGAAGCTCAACTCTAATTGATACTTTTTAGTTGCTTATCAATCAAACATGTTTCCTCATACCCTTCATGCAATTTCTCATTCACTTTTTTAATATGACTGCCATGATATTTGCACACACTTGCTTTATGAAACACACAGAAAAAAACTCTATTTACTCCCAAATGCATTGCATAGTGATGCCTTTATTCCATTTACTTACTTTTTTAGTGTTGCATTCAACCATCATGATATTTTTGTAGGTCACTTGTTGTTCATTGTCACCCATTCTAAACACTTGAATGTTTCAGAAAAATGCATTTCAAGTTCCACTTTCACCACAATTTCATGTAACAATGCAATGAGATACTATTTTACATTTGTAGCATCAATAATATTGAAACAAGACTTGAGTTTTTGCAAACTATTTACATTAATGATGTTGTTTCAAGTTACACTCAACTCAAACCTTTGGTGTATTGAACCCACAGTCAACAATGCCTCTTTTTCCTTCATCCTTTGGCTTTCATGCTTCATTTGCAGCCACTTGTAATTCCATTTCTTGATGGAGAGAAAGTTTCCCTATGTACTCTTCATGCATTTTTATTTCTTGGGCAACTAATGTTGATGTGAATCTAATCTTTTCATAGAATATTTTGAAATATAGACACCTAATGATGGTGTTTTGAAGCATATACATTTGCTTCAATGGCTTCTTTTGATTGGCATTATGTATGCCTATTCACTATCATATTTCATAATGATGCACTCCTTGTGATGGTCTATATGATCAATTGATCATTTATGATCTTCAACTCATTGCATTTTTAGACTTGATTGTCCTAAATGGTCAATTTCTTGAGCTCTTATGATGTTTGTGATGTACTCCTTCAAATGCATATCTCTTTTGAGAAATTATAAATTTGTTTCCTTTCTCAACCCCTCTATTGAATGTTAAGGGGCAGCATGCCGAGCTCAACCCTTGTGGGAGCCCATTTTACACCATATGCTATAAGTCTTCAAAATAGATCAACAACATGAATTTTCCTATACCTACACAAGAAACAAACAATGTTAGATTAAAATAAATAAATCCAAAGTTTCTTATGATGTTTCCTCTTTTGTGATCTCTTGCACACTTCTTGTCTTTGCTCAATTGATTCAATGCACCACAAGCAATTTTCTACATTACTGTTGATAGATCATGTAGGAGGATTCATAACCTGAGCTCTAACAAAACTCTTCCAATCATTTGCAGGTTCACTTGGAGAACAAGAGCAAAGAGGGATGCACAACATTGAAGGCAACTTGAAGACACATTCAAGAAATGATGGCTATGTTCCCCCCTATGTGCTCTTTTCCTTCTTTATCTTCAGTAGTGTAGTGCACTACTTGTGTTTCATTGTATTAGCTATTCCCGTGGCTTGTGTGGGACACTTGATTCTTCTTTTCATCCCAATGAATATAAAACAACATTTTGTGCAATTCTTGTTCAATTTTGTACTTTTCTTTTGTAAACAATGTATGGAACATTATGGAATGAATAACTGAATACAGAATGAAAGCACTTCCTTTTACATTTCATGCAATATTTTATGTTGCAAATGATGAATGGAAAAATAAAACGCATTGCACCTTTCTAAAAACTCAAAACTCAAATATATGTGATGGTTTAAGCAACTGCAAAAATGAGTTGAAACTCTTCACCTTAAAATGATCTTAAATTAGCTAGCTCTGTCAATTTGAGCTGCGATGAAAAATTGATAATAGTCACACCTACAAATAGACTGGTGTCTAAACGATACACCACTTGGTGCATACCATGGTAAAGATGAGCCAAGATGCATGGCTCCTAGGAATAGACTCTACCATATATTAGCATCCTCTCCAAAACTCATCCCCATTCAACTAAGAATCCTCAATATTGTCAATCAGGCATGATCTTCTTGCTTATCAATCTAGCTAGCACTATGACAATTTCATCCATGACCTCAATGTATTGTTAGAGATCGATCTTTCTATTATCAATGTCAATCTCATCATCTAAAATAACTCTCTAAAGCCCCTGCATTGGTCTTTGGCTTGTAGGATACCCTTGCTCCATGGATGGGAACCCTAAAAATATGCCACACATCCTTGAGAGTAATGGTCACCTTGCTAGTGGGTAATTTGAATGAGGAGGTCTCTGAGTACCACCTCTCCACGATTGTGATCATGAATGCCTGATGTGCATGGATCTTAGGCATATATGTAATGTGATATAACTCGATCGCACCAAGAAACCCTATATCTACCTCACTAAGATGCACCATTCGGTTGAGAACCCTAGGTTCTCACTCCTACAACAAGGTAGGATCAAGAACATACTACAAACATAGCATCCACAACATCAATTTATCAAAATAAAGGAAAAAAACCTAAGTTTGTAAAAGCCTAAGTCGAAATTGATCTTTTTTGCAAAATCGTTGCTTTATCATAATCATAAGATATTTTTTTTATAAAAGTGTCACTTTATTATTTCATATGCAAGCCTTTATACAAAAGTGTCACTTTGTTGCAATCAAAAGAAAACCAAAATTTGAGATTTATTTTCTATTGCAAAAGCATTGCATCGGTATGCAAACGCATCATGACAAGTTTCATAAGTGTTGAGTCTAACTCAATGCATTTGATGGCCTACTTTTTCCTATCATTTATTATACTTAGAACTATGTGCAAACAAAAAAGGGTTAGATGCATACTGGTGGCTCTGTTGCTCTAGTGGGCATCTAGAACTTTTGAATGGCATATGTGTGATGTGTTGCACATGGTATGAGGTCCATCTCTGCAAGGTCTTTGTGGTGGAATATAGCTCTGAGCTCTGAAAAATCTATAACTAGGGGAGTGAAAATGAATTGAAAATGACCCCCAACGTCCTATATATAGACCCCAAAGCCTTGGTTTTCATCCCTTCCATTCCCTTCTTCCTGTTACTCACCTTCGTCATCTTTCCTAATCAGTTTCTAGACCACCTTGGACCTATTTTTTCCTCCCCTTCTTCGTTGAACCTACCATATCATCCTATCGTGACCCCTACCAAAAAAAATATTTTTTTGGACAACCTCTCGAGGGAGCAGCCAATCATCCTCCCATCATTCCTTCATCCATTGGGGAACAATGGGGCATAAAAAAAAATCATTTTTTTTCCAAATCAACATGTATTTAAAATAATTAACACATACATTGTCTCAAAGAGGGGTAAAATATAGACATTTAAAATTATCTGACTGCATCACACATTCCATATTTCATCATTGCGTCACTTTATGCATTTTTCATCATTTTGCATTATTTTCATCATTATTTCTCTAATTCGTCATTGTTCCTCTATTTGTTTTGATAGGTAAGTGCTACCAAGGAGGAAGCTCCCATGCTATAACATCCCAAAAATATATTAAATGCATGCCTTTTCCACAAGGGGTGCAACATAACAATAATGCAATTCTATGTTTCCCAGCTATCCAACATGACTAACATATAATGTAGCCTTACATGACGACAAAAATCCCAAAATTCGGTGTGCACCTTAGCACTTAGTCTCAAAAAATTTCCCTAGACTTTTCTGATCTTAATGTCATTGTGTGTTTGACCCTAGAGGGAGGTGATTTCTTCCTCTTTACCTCTATCCATTCTTATGCATTCTTGCATGCAATTTTTTTCTCGATGCAATTTTTCTTCTTTGTTGACCCTTTAGATGAGAAACTTGCAAGAATCATCGATGACTCCGGAGAATGTGGGTCTTATTTCTCTCGTAAAATTGATTATGGTTTCTTATCAAGAGATGAAGAGGCACCACCAACCACAATTCCAAAGTCTCGTTTGCACCTAAAATTTGAAGCATGTAGATCCATATAGGGGGGAGAGAATGTGTTGGAATAGACTTTCTAATGAGATTTTGGAGAAGACACATCATCCTTCACAGTAGGCACAATAACATAGTGGTTGGAATCGGCCCCAATCCACCAAGTGGGAAGATTAGGGACCCATTTCTCCCTCTCAAAGGCTAGCTTCTTATCACACTAGGAGGTTCCATGTGTTGTTGAGAAACATTTTCTACATCTAAAAGATATTTTTTCATAATCTACAAGTTGTCTCTAGTGTCTATTCCTCACTTTCAACAAGATTTCAACTAGTAGGCCTTTAGATAAATCAAATTCAACCAAAGATGAGCACAAGTGGAGTTCTCATAATTGATAGTTTCTTTTGAAATTTTTTGGTACTTACTGAGTTTGTTAGCTATTGCAATCAAACTCTCAACTTCCTAGAATTGCAAGGGGAGGTAGGGAAATCTTACCCACAATAATTTTGAAGAAAATGTATTAGTTCAAGGGTCGAAGGAGGGAAACCAAGGTTTGATGCATAAGAATTCTCCCTTATAAAACCAAGGACTAGTGTTGAGGATTAATTCCTTATCTTCCAGTGATTCAAATTCCAAAATAAAAAATCCCCTTGCATAGGGGTAGATGTTGATTTCCTCCATCATATGTTCTTTCCAATTCTTGCTTATCCATGAATGGAGGTCACATAGCTTTGGCCAGACTTTTGTGAATCTAAAAATTAGGGCATGGTCCATCAAATACTCCTCTCTATCGTAGTCTAAATTATCTAGACTGATTTTTGGGGTCACATCTGATTGGTGAATGAAGAATGGGGGATTCAAGGAATCGGTTGGGCGAGAAGGAGAAAAGTCTTGAAGGGAATCACTAGGTCCCGATGAATACCTACCGAGAGCATCCAAGCCCAAAGTTGGTTTGAAATTAAGTCGTGATTCCTTTAACAAAGCATCTAATCTACGTGAAAAGGGAGCCTCATAATCCCTCACACAACCTTGCGTGGGCTAGAAATTCTTAGCAGCATCCTTAGGGTTTTATATATGCATAGTATTTTAGGTTATGAAGTATAGGAATTCAATAACCAAAAAACCTAAAATGGGATTACCAACCTAATATCAACCCCTCTATAAGTCTTTGACATTGATAAGACATGAAAGCAATGTCAATCTTGTTGAAAGGTAATCAACAAAATACAACCATAATCCTCATAAACAACAAGAACTTTTCAACTTTCTAAGGATCAAATGGAAATGCTCAATGATTCTTCTCTAACCATGTCTCTGCCCATATCTTTGCCTTAATCAAACATGCTTGTATGTAGGACTCTTCCACTAAATACCCAAGTTATGAAAGATGAAAACTTGTGACATGATGAAGGATTCTTGTGAAAAGAAGAAAAGAATCAATGAATGAATAATAACACCATCAACTCATCTCAACATAGCTCTAAAAGATCAACAATTATAGTATAATGAAGCAACTCTTCACTTTTTCATCAATGACAAATCAATCAATAAGCTCCATGAAATTAATACAATCACCTTTCACGTCAATGAAAAACATCAACAAACTCCCCCTTTGTCATTTATGGAAAACACTTGCTTTCTTGCACATCTACCACTCCCCCTTTGACATCATATGACAAAGGACAACATATTCCCCCTAAAAAATAGATACACCTCCATGGAAAACAAAGCACTATCATCACATACTAAGACTGAAAGAAGAGCATTGCCATTTTCATATTGTCTACACACTAAGACTAAAGTAAGAAAGATTGAAAAACCACACTTGCATATCAATATACTTGGACTAAACATAGAGAAGTTTTACCAAAAACAACATGCATAACACTGTCAAGTTGACCAAGACTGCCATTACACAACACTGTCAAGATTATCTCAAGGAAACTAAATGCACATCACTATCATAACATTGACAAGATTCTCTCAAGGGAACTGATTGCATATCAGTGAGCAAAAACATATAGTCCAAAACAAATGAATATCATTGTCAAACCTAGAGTGAGATCTGCAAAACCTTTGTGACTAAAATCACTTGCAAACTATGAGTGAGAAAAAATTAATGGAAATCAACATATTCTTTTAAAGCCACAACTATAAACATGAAAAGAAGGAATACCACTAGAAAAGCATCACATCACTGGCCAAGACCCATATTACACTATTACTGCAAATAAAAAACAAGGACTGCCACTAACACCATATTATTGTCCAAACAAGAACACCTACAATAAAATATTGAAACAATCAATAATTTCAACCAAATCTGAAACAAACATTTAATGTTTAGGGACATAGAATAATGATATAGGCTCCCCTTGAAACCATGATGAAATGAACTAATCTAGTGAAGAGTGGCAAGAGAAAGAACACCTAATATCTCCCAACTGTTCAAATACATCCTTGGCCAAAGGCTTGGTAAAGATGTCTACTACCTGATCATTTGAAACAACATAATCCAAACCAACTTCATTTTCCAACAATTTTTCTCTTAAGAAATGGTATTTGATTGCAATGTTCTTAGTTCTGGAGTGCATAATAGGGTTCTTGGAGATGTTTATTGCACTAGTGTTATCACACAAAATGGACACAAAATTAGGCACATTTACCTTGATGTCTTGAAGGGTATGTATCATCCAAAGAACTTGTGTACAACAAGAAGCAACAACAATATATTTTGCCTCTATTTTTGACAAGGAAACTAACTCCCATTTCTTGCTATACCAAGGTACCAACCTTCAACTCAAAAAGAATGCTCCACCACTAGTAATCTTCCTATCATCAATGCACCCTACCCAATCAACATCATTATGTTCAAGTAGAGTGAAATCATTAGTTCTAGGATACTATAAACCATGGTCTAGTGTGCCTTTGAGATATCTAAAGATCCTTTTCACTGCATTCACATGTGATACTTTAGGATATGATTGAAACCTTTCTACCAGACACATTACTTGCATGATGTCAAGTCTAGAATTTTTCAAATACAAAAAGCTACCTACCATAGACCTAGATACATAGTTTGATTTGTATTAGGTGAGTCATCAACCTTACTTAAATTACAACCTGCTATCATGGGGGTGTTGACTAGTTTGCATTCATCCATTTGAAACTTCTTAAACATCTCCTTTGCATACTTATTTTTGGAGATAAATATTCCTTTATCAAGTTGTGAAACCTTCAATCCAAGAAAGAATGATGACTCTCCAAGCATAGACATCTCAAACTCACATTTCATGAGATTAGGGAAAGCTTTACACATATCATCATCACTACTACTAAAATTGATATCATCAACATAGATCACAACAACTAACAAGTCCTCACCTTTTTTTTTACAATATAAGTTTTTATCTACTCCACCTTTAGTGAATCCTTGATCATGCAAGTACCTTTCCAACCTAGAGTACCATACTCTAGGTGCTTGTTTCAAACCATACAAGGACTTTTTCAGTCTATAAACATAATGATGTCCTCCTTCACATTGAAACCCTTCAAGATGCTCCATATAAACCTCTTATTCAAGGTTTCCATTGAGAAGAGTTGATTTCACATCCATTTGGTATACCTTGAAGTTCTTGTAAATATAGAATACTAAGAACATCCTTATGGATTCTATCATTTCCACAGGTGCAAAGGTCTCATCAAAATCAATACCCTCAACTTGAGAGTACCCATTACAAACAAGTCTTTCTTTATTTCTTGCAACACTTCCATTTTCATCTAATTTGTTCCTAAACACCCATTTTGCACCGATAATGTTCTTGTATTTAGGCCTAGGAACTAACTCCCATGTCTTGTTCTTCTTTATTTTTCTTAGTTATTCCTCCATGGCCTTAACCTAACATTCATCCTTATTGGCCTCATTGTAATTCTTTGGCTCTATTGTTGATAACAAAAAAATATTGGCTTGGTCACTTGATTTTGTAAGTTTTCTTCTTGTTTGCACTCCTACATTTTTTCCCCCAATAATTTGCTCTTCAAGATGATTTATTTGTATAGATTTTGAAGGATTATTTTTTATAGACTCAATATTTTTTTCAGATGTTTCTTCTTTCCTTGGAACCTCCTATTCTTGTTCTGATTCAGATTCTTCTTCAACATCGTCAAATTGTTGTTTACTAGGCTGCAACTTTTCATCAACTTTAACATTAGTACTTTAAACTATTCTTGTGAGTCTCTTATTGAAACACTTATATGCTTTGCTATGTGTAGAATATCCTAAGAATATTCCTTTATCACATCTAGATTCAAAACTTCCCATACATTCTTCATCTCTTTTAATAAAACATTTGCTACCAAAAATCCTAAAATAACCAACATTGGTTGACTTACCATACCAAAGTTCATATGGAGTGTTTTTGGTATTTACCCTTAATTGCACTCTATTTAGAGTATACACGGATGTATGGACAACCTCTTTCCAATAATTATTTGATAGATTGACATCATGAAGCATTGTTCTAGCCATCTAATTGTCCTATTCTTTCATTCTACAACACCATTTTGTTGAGGTGTCTGTGAGACTGCAAACTATCTTTTAATACCATGTTGATCACAATAATCTAAAAACTCTTTTTAGGTATATTCTCCACCCATATTAGACCTCAAGCATTTGATTTTGTAGTTTGATTCCTTCTCAACCATCTTCCTAAATATCTTGAATCTTTCAAATGCCTCTAATTTGTGCCTAAGAAATGTCACCCAAGTTATCCTTGAACAATCATCAATGAAAAGCATGAAGTATCCCCCTCTATTTAATGCTTTGTCCTTGTAGGACCACACAAACCTATTTGCACTAACTGTAAAGGTTTTGTAGATGACGGTTCTTTTATCTTGAAGTTGATTTTGGTTTGCTTCCCATGTTGACATTCATTGCATATGCTACTCATAGGCTTGTCGATTTTAGGAATGTCTCTTACATTTTTATTTCTACTAACTTTGATTAGATTATCAAGTTTTAGATGTCCAAGCCTCCTATGCTAGAACCAACTTTCTTCCACTTGTCCCAAAATAAAAAAGCTTGCATATCCATCTCTGGTTTTAGTCCCTGTGAGACTATACACATTGCTTCTTGTCCTTAAACCTTTTACAACCAACTTTCTTGATTTTTTTCTTTATTTCACAACCTTGATCATCAAACAAATGTTATATCCACTATCAAAAATCTGACTTACTCTCAAAAAATTATGTTTAAGACCTTCAACAAAGTAGACATCATGAATAGGCATTTTTCCATCTAAAAGAAATGTACCTTTACATCTAATTTGGATAGTAATATTGTCTCCAAACTTGAAAAACCCTCCATAATGGTCTTCAAACTTGGTGAATTTTCTCTTGTCACCTGTCATGTGGTTTGAACAACTACTATCTAACATTCACAAATCCTTCTTTTTAGCATGTAGGGAAGCTTGTACAAACATTGATTTTTTAGTTTTAGTGCCCTTTTCTTTTTTCCTCCAAACTGATTTTGGTTTATTCTCCTTCTTCTCAAGGTTTGTAAGATTCATCTTCTTCATGGAATGATCATTACCCCTTTTCTTTTGTTCATTAGGACTAGGTCTACAATACTTGGCTATGTGACCAAATCTATTACAATTGTGGCACCTTAGATTTTTTAACACCATGAAAGGAGTTCTACCTATAAAGTTAGATCTTCTTCTAAGGATAATATTGCATTCATTAGCTTTGTGACCATACTAGTTACAATAGAAACAATAACCTTAAAAGTAAGAGTTAAACTTGAATGATCCACTCCTTGCAAGAGTTGAACTTGTGAATCTTTTATTTCTAATTTTTGATGAACTGCCTACATTAACATTGTTGTTAGTAGAGTCATAATCAACATGCGCATCAACTTGGTTACTTTTCTCAACTTATTCCTTTTGAAGATTATGATTTTTTGAGTTTTTTCCAACTTCATATCCCAAACTAGTCATGTCTTTGTATCTCTTTTGTTTTCCCAAACGATCTTCCAACCTGCTATTGCCATACCTTTCTAGCTTCTTCCTTAAACTCACAATTTTTTCCTCTAAACCTTTAAAAATCTTCTCTTTGGCTTCTAACTCTTTTTTTTATCACATCTTCAATTCTTTTACTCTCTTCAAGCTGATTTTGTAGGCTGATTATAAGTTGGTTTGACTCTTCAACTTCCTCACCAAGACCTCTCATAGTATTGACAATTTCATCTACTCTAAGAAGATAATTTGCAATCTTTTCTTCTTCATTCATTCTTAATCCTTCAAACTTTTCTCTAAGGGTTGGCAACTTGGCTTCCTTGATTTTGACATCACCTTTATAAATATCGACTAACTTATCCCAAACATCTTGTGCACTCTTACAATGCATGAATTTAACAAGGATCTCATTTCTCAAACCACAAAGGATGGCATCCTTGGCCTTTGCATTGCATTCATAAGCCTTCTTCTCATGAACAAAAGAAGGATGTGTTGAAGGCACTATACAACCTTTTTCTACCAATGTCCATACATCAAATCTCAAAGAAGACAAGTACGACTCCATCTTAATACTCCAAAAAATAAAATTAGTGCTATCAAATAAAGTTTATTTTTAGGTAGAAGATCCTTCCTAACTAGTCATATTATTCCACTATCAGGATCAACCCAAGTTGATTAAACTTCTATAGGGAACTTACTTCTCTAATACCAATTGTAGGAATACTCAAGATCATTGAAAAGGGTAGGGGGTGAATTCGTGATGAACAAAAATAAAGCATTTAAACAACTTTCGATAAGCACAAACTTTAATGGAAACACATAAATATCACCATGACACAAGATTTATAAGTGGAAAAACATAGAAAGGGAAAAACCACTGTGTGAGTGTTGGTTGTGTTTGAAGAACCAATCCAAACCTCACAAATTGTTCACTATTAGGTCTCACTAACCAAACTCTCAATAAATAAAATAAAGCACCAAATCCTTATGGAATAAAATATATCTAGGAGCACAAACTCTTTATGAAAACAAGAGCACCAACTACAATAATGAATGAAGGAAAAATGTACATAGTACTACTTTGTTTACAATATGCTTCAGATCAATAAGCATTCAACCTATATCTCTCCTTGCATACATGTGTCATAATTTCTTTACAAGAATCTTATTCTTCCAACAAATAAAAACAAGACTTAAACCAATGAGCAATGGATCTTCAAACTCTGCACACACCTCAATTGTAACCTTCTTTGAATGAACTAACAGATGACACAACAAGACTTTTTCATAAACATGTTTCTTGCTATGATAGTCAATCCTAGACAACATTAATGGAAATTTTCAACTATAGAGAACTATTACACAAATTGACACATTGTTCTTTCTTCAAATCACTCTCCTATAATAGACACATACAAACCACAATTATCTATGCAAAGGAAATACATTTCATTAATGTTGTCATGTAGAGACATCATAAAACCCTTCCATAATTTGTTCATCAAGTTTCCTTCACTATGTATTATTTTAACACAACCATGGTATCAAATTTCTTCAATACTCTCTTACAGAACCCAAACCAAGATCAAAAAGTACTCAATGCACTGACTTCACTATTTAACCCATCACTACTACAAAACTGTGTAACTAAACCAAGGGCTATGACACCTATACGCCAGTCAAAGTGGAGACCAAAGAAGTGATTTTTCTACAAATTTAAATGTGTACCTTTGATCTCCAAACCCCACCATTCCATCAAAATAAATAATAACCATTGATCACACTTTGGGTAGTATGATATAAGTCTTTAACTTGTCTAATCGGTTATACCAAGTAAGTGTTGGTTTCTAGATAAACTTGAACCTTCAATTTTGTCACTTAAGTGAATCTATACTGACTATAGCAAGTCAATGGGAAATTAGAACATAAAGTTAATATTTCATTGATTACCTTCAAAATACATAAACCCTTGTATAGGATGGTCATAGGGTTTTAGATATGCATATTATTCAGGTTATGAAATATAGAAATTCAATAACCAAAAAACCTAAAATGGGATTGCCACCCTAATATCAACCCCTTTGTAAGTCTCTGACACTGATAAGAGATGGAGGCAATGACAATCTTGTTGAAAGGTAATCAACAAAAGAAAACCCCAATCCTCATAAACACCAAGAACTTTACAAATTTTTTATGCTCAAATGACAGTGCTCAATGATTCTTCTTTGACCATGTCTCTGCCCATATCTCTGCCTTAATCAAACACACTTGTATGTAGGACTCTTCCCCTGAATACCTAAGTTATGAAAAATGACAACTGGTGACATCATGAAGGATTCTTGTGAAAGAAGAGAAGACTCCATGAATGAAAAATAACACCATAAACTCATCTCAACATAGCATTGAAAGATCAATAGTTATAGTATAATAAAGAAAATATTCACTTTTGCATCAATGAAAAATCAATCAACAAGTTGTACCTTCACTTTTTCTTGATGAAAATAATTCAACAAGCTCCATGAAATTAATACAAGCACCTTTGACATCAATGACAAACATCAACAAACTCCCCCTTTTTCATTGATGGAAAACCCTTACTTTCTTGCACATCTATTACCCCCCTTTGACATCATATGAAAAAGGATGACATGCTCCCCTTGCAAAATAGATCTACCTCCATCGAAAATAGAGCATTTTCATTACATACTGAGACTTAAAGCATATCACTATCATTTCATCTTGTCTACACACTAACAGTGAAGTAAGAAAGATTGAAAAACCACACTTGCATATCAATATACTTGGACTAAACATAGAGTAATTTTACTAAAAACAACATCACACATAACTCTGTCAAGTTGGCTAAAATTTTCATTACACAACATTATCAAGATTACCTCAAGGAAATTGAATTCACATCACTATCATAACATTGACAAGATTCTCTCAATGGAATTGATTGCATATCACTGTGCAAAAAACATATAGTCCAAAACAAATTAATATCACTATCAAATATGGACTGAGATTTGCAAAACCTCTATGACTAAAATCACTTGCAAACTGTGAGTGAGAAAACATTCATGGAAATCACTATATTTTGTTAAAGCCACAACTATAAACATGAATAGAAGGAATACCAGTAGCAAAGCATCATATCATTGGCCAAGACCCATATTACACTATTACTGCAAATAACAAATAGGGACTACCACTAATACCATATCATTTTCCAAATAAGAACATCTACAATAAAAGGCTAAAACAATCAAGAATTTCAGCCAAATCTGAAATAAACATTCAATGTTTAGGGGCATAGAATAATGATATAGGCTCCCCTTGAAACCATGTTGAAATGAACTAATCTAGTTAAGAGAGGCAAGAGAAATACAACCTATCTCTCCCTCAATTGTTCAAATACTTCCTTGGCAAAAGGCTTGGTAAAGATGTTTGCTACCTGATCATTTGAAGCAACATAATTCAAAACAACTTCATTTTCCAACACTTTTTCTCTCAAGAAATTTGTATTTGATTTCAATGTGCTTAGTTTTGGATTGCATAATAGGGTTCTTGGAGATGTTTATTGCACTAGTGTTACAACACAAAATGGAAATAGGTGTAGGCACATTTACCTTGATGTCTTGAAGGGTTTGTATCATCCAAAAAACTTGTGTACAACAAGAAGCAACAACAATATACTTTTCCTCTGTTGTTGACAAGGAAATTGACTCATGTTTCTTGCTATGCCAAGACACCAACCTTCCACCCAAAATGATTGCTCCACCACTAGTACTCTTCCTATCATCAATGCACCCTACCCAATCAACATCAATAAATGCAAGTAAAGTGAAATCATTGATTCTAGGATACCATAAACCATGGTCTAGTGTGCCTTTGAGATATCTAAAGATCCTTTTCACTGCATTCACATGTGATACTTTAGGAGATGATTGAAACCTTGCTACCAAACACACTACTTTCATGATGTCGGGTCTAGAAGCTATCAAATACAACAAGCTACCTACCATAGACATGTACATAGTTTTATCTGTATCAGGTGAGTCATCAACCTTACTTAACTTACAACCTGTTATCATGGGGGTGTTGACTGGTTTGCATTCATCCATTTGAAACTTCTTAATCATCTCCTTTGCATACTTATTTTAGGAGATAAATATGCCTTTATCAAGTTGTGAAACCTTCAATCCAAGAAAGGACAACTCTCCAAGCATAGATATCTCAAACTCAGATTTCATGATATTAGGGAAAGCTTTGCACATATCATCATCACTACTATTAAAAATGATATCATCAACATAGATCACAACAACTAACAAGTCCTCGCCTTTTTTTTTACAATATAAGTTTATATCTACTCCACCTTTAATGAATCCTTGATCATGCAAGTACTTGTCCAACCTAGAGTACCATACAAGGCCTTTTTCAATCTATAAACATAATGATGTCCTCCTTCACATTGAAACCCTTCAGGCTCCTCCATATAAACCTCTTCAAGGTTTCCATTGGGAAAGAGATGGAAGCAATTCCAATATTTTTTAAAGGTAATCGACAAAAAATAACCCTAATCCTCATAAACACCAAGAAACTTGCAACTTTCTAAGGCTCAAATGACAATGCTCAATGATTCTTCTTTGACCATGTCTTTGCTCATATCTCTACCTTAATCAAACATGCTTGTATTCAAGACTCTTCCACTAAATACCTGAGTTATGAAAGATGAAAAATTGTGACATGATGAAGGATTCTTGTTTAAAGAAGAGAAGACTTCATGGATGAACAATAACACCATCAACTCATCTCAACATAGCTCTGAAAGATCAACAATTATAGTATAATGAAGCAACCCTTCACTTTTGCATCAATGACAAATCAATCAACAAGTTATACCTTCACTTTTGCTTGATGCAAATAAATCAACAAGCTCCATGAAATTAATACAATCACCTTTGACATCAATGAAAAACATCAACACTCTATTTAAAGAAGAGGATGTGACGTTCTTCAAAGAAAAGCAAGCCATTTTAAAAAAATATATTATGTCATTGTTCCTCTATTAATTGAATAATTTTTAATTGTTTAATTAGAAAAATATAATTTCCTCTCATTTCACATAATTAAATAATTTTTTAATTATTTAATTATCTATTTTTCCCTCCAACTTGCACATGGAATATTCTATTTTTGAAAATGGAATATTCTCTTCCTCTCATAATTAAAAAAATTAATTCCTTAATTTCCCTCTCAAAGGAATATTCTATTTTCAAAAATGAAATATTCTCTGTTCAAATTAATTTCCTTAAAATAAGGAGTTATTTTCAGTTAACTAAACCTCTCATTAATTCTCCATTGTTGATCTTCTTGATCTAATCTTCACCATTGATTTCAACTTTCAATCTCCACCGTCGATCGAAAATCTATAAAATCTATAAAATAAGCCAAATTCATTCACAAATAAATTCACAAGAATTCATATTCATGAATTATTGAGATCTTGAACATTTATTATCATTTTGTGAATTAATATCATCATGAAGGAGCTTTTGCACAATTGGGTTCTAAGGTTTGAGTAATCCAACACATCAAATCCATCAAGATTTAACAATTGAGTACTAGGTTTTCTTGTTATTTTTTGAGTAATTTGATCTTGATTTGAGTTAAGCTCTTGATTTTGTGTTTTACTCATTGAAACATTGCATTCTACTTCATTGGTTAGTTGATTTAATTGATATTTTATTTATGGCTTCTTTATATTTCTAACCTTAATTGTATTAAATTATTTTCTAGTTGATTTCCCATTATATTCATTACATAATTACTCTAGACACACCAAGATATTGAATATTAAGTTGGCTTCAAGAAAGCGATGGAATGAGACAAAAGATAAATCAAAAGAAAATATTGACTGGAAAAACATATCAAATTCATCATATCTCTTTCTAGAGAGATTGTTTTTTATTGATCTGTGATATTGCCTATTGTAGGAAAGATATATCCATTAAAACAATGATGCTATATGTTTATGTTGATTTAGAAGATGATTTAAGTAATTGACATGGATTTTTAAATGTTGTTTTGACAATGATCAAGACTTGCAATTTTTCATGAGTGTTTCATGTTTCAATGATTGTCATATTTCCTTTTTCTTAATCTGTCAAAAACGGGTGTGATAATAGGTTTATTATGGATGAAGATTTTATTATGGATGGGCAAGGCATGTGATTTGTTTTTTATTTTACTGAAAATTTTGAATTTTTTTTAAAACATTTTTGTTGGAATAATTGAGGCTATTTTTTAAATTTTCGTTAGAATATATGAGGTTGTTTTTGAACGTTTTGTTGGAAATATTTGAGGTTATTTTTGGATTTTGAGCTATTTGGATGTTTTTGGATTTTTTTGAGTTATTTGGATGTTTTTGTAATTTTTATTATTTGGATGTTTCTAGATTTTTTATTATCTAGATGGTTTTGGATTTGTTTTGAAAGGTGTTCAAATCACTAAGTGAGCTATTAAGAAATATATCAGGATTTATTCCAAAGCAAGATGTGTATACCTTCCCCCAATGTTTAGCAAAGTATGGAATATTATGAATGGATAAATAGATTAGCATGATGGATGAATATGCAGAGGATGGGAAAGCCAGGAATTGTTCAAATAGATATAGGATAAGAGATTTTACTTCCAAGGACTATCTCGCAATAGGATAACATGCTCTACTTCATATAAATGTATGGATGATGACTAGATAGTAGGTGATAATATGGTATGTAGTAAGTTATGATAAAAAGGAAATGACCATGTTAATATTTTTCCAAAATCACATTTAAATTATATGCCCCTAGTCTTTACTAGGATCTATTAGCAATTGTTGTTATTGATGTCAACACTAAGGCTTGTGTTGTTGTCATTGATGTCAACACTGATGGTTGTCATTGATGTTAACACTAAGGAGATTGTTGGCAGCTGTTGTCAACATTAGTTGTTAGTTGTAATTGATGTCTACACTTGAGTAATATGTTGTTAGTCCTTAAGCATTGGTTGTCTTTGTAACATTCAGTTTGGGCTAACATTGTTTGAAGAGTTGAAGAAGTTTATGGTTGGCTATCATGCCCTATCAAAGAAGTGAAGAATTTAAGAATTTCATGATTGCATATCATGTCTTATCAAATTAGAGAAGAGTTGAAGAAGTTCATGGTTGGCTATCATGCCTTACCAAAATAGTATTATTGTTGATGTTCATATAATGCATTATTTATATTAGCAAAGTTGTTTCTCACACTAATATATTTAGATGAGGGTTAGAAGCATTAAGATGAGGATTATAAGAATGCCTAATGTTGGAGAGATGTTGTTGAAGATTTATAGTATGTCTCTTGCTCTCTCCTAATGTTCCTGATAGTATATATGTTGTTGAAAGAAAGATCTAGTCTCTGCATGTTCCTAAATTGATTCTTGTTTAGGAAGTTGCATTAAAGTTTGTCCAGGAGAATACTTTGCATTCCTCCATTGTTCTAGTTCTATTCTTGCGGTTTGGTATTAAATTTTAGTGCTTTGTGTACATTGCACTCCTATATTTTCAAATCACCTGTGTTTCCAAGGAGAAATATTTGAATTGTAGAAGGTTGGCAATGTTGCTAGTTGTCTGGACTGGTTTGGGAAATGCTCCACATTTCTCTGAATTGATGCCCCTACTCCTATAGCTTGGTGAATATTATATCAACATCTGTGCAATTTCTTAGTTCCAATATCATATTTTGAAGTGGTTTGTGAGTTGTTCTACTAATGCTACATCATTTGGTCATATATCTCGTGTTTCCTAAATAGAGTGTTTTGTACCTATTTGATCTATGATAGCTATTGATGGCATGAAAGTATGAAATAAATATATGGAAAATATTTTGGATGTTCCAGGAACATCCCAATGTGATTCGTATGTTGCTAATTGGCCGCTTTTGTGCCACATTGTGTCTTGAGTTGGCTTTATGGGTTATTTGTGGATATCTGGCCAACAAAGCTTGTTCCTTTGCTTGTTTTGTGTGCTTTTAGGGCTACGCTAGAAATGGAAGATGTATCATGATAGATTTGGGTCCTTAACTATCCTAATTAGGTCTACATCAAGTAAATTCAATTGAAAGAGAGTTTATGAGCTGATTGGTTTTGTGCTTCAAATGTTTCATCCACACGTTTCGCTAATACCAACTTAGGTTGATGTGTGCCTATGTGTAAATCATTTTTTGATCACATTGAAAGAAGTGTTAAGTTTTTTTTGGTCCTTTCTACCTTTGAGATAAGACTACATTGTGCTTTGGTGGCCGACCAATCATATTCATTGATTGTTCTCTTCCTGGCTGACCTAATTGTAGAATTGAAGTGTTGTGGTCGATATAAATGTAAGATCATTTCAATTGCAACAAGAGAGGAGTAGTGTGCAAGTCTAAAGAAGTGTGTGTGTGACTTGAATATTGAATATCTAGCAAAGATAGTGTTGAATATTGTGAAAGGAAAGATCAATTGTTCTATAATGCCTCAGTCAACAGAGTGTTGTGTTGGAAATCTTTGTAATTCTCTTTAAATAATTTTTGTATCCTACTTTGAGATAGTGAATCTCATCATGTCCCTATATCTTTCTCCTAGAGTTGGTTGGTACTTCAATAATGTAAGTTCTATTTATATCTTGTCCTAGATAGTGAGCCTTATATTGTGAGTTAACTCTCATTGTGGTTTTCCCTCATTGGGTTTTCCACGCAAATATAGTGTCTCCTTGTGCATGTGTGTGCTCTCATTTTCCATCTCTTTTTTTATTTGATTACTGCTATATCTTTCATTAGTTAAGGTTGTTAAAGGTGCTAAGGATTCTATTTTCTATAATCTTCTCTATTCGTGCTCTAGTTAAAGTTATATCTTTATCTAGGAGTTTGAGTTGTGTTGAAAGTTTCAAGGTTCGAAAGGGGTCAAGTTTTGTATAGACTAACTCACCCCCCTCTCAATCTAAAAAAGTGATGAATTGCAATTCTGCCAAAGATTCTTGGGAGAAGCTTAGTAGTATCTATGAAGGAGATTCTAAAGTTAAGAAATCCAAGATGTAGATCTTCAAGAGCAAGTTTGAACCATGCGGATGGAAGATGATAAGTACATAGCAAGCTATATGTTTTGGGTCTAAGAAGTTTTCACTAGAATTATCGGTCTTGGTGGAGAAGTGAAATAAAGTGAAATTGTGAAAAATGTTTTGAGATCTCTTCCAAAATCTTATAATCATAAGGTGTTTTTCATTGAAGAATCCAAAGACTTGGATTAGTATTTAGTTTAGGAAATGTTCGATAATCTTACTACCTTTGAAATGAAAGAGTTTGGTCAAGATGGTCCAAAGAAAGAAGTTGCATTCAAATCCAACAAAAAGATTGAGGATGATGATCTTGATCAGATTGAATACCTTGATGAGGTTGAAGCTAAATTTGTGAGAAGACTAAAGAAAGGCACCAACAAATACAAGGGTGAGTTGCCTTTTAAATGCTTCAATTATGGAAGAATAGGTCATTTTGCATCAAGTGTCCATACAAAGAATCAAATGATAGAAATAAAAGAGACAAGATCAAGAAGGGAATCTTCTCTTATAAAGAAATCAATGGTTCCTTTGAAGATAAGGAGAATTATTCAAATGAAGAAAATTATTTTATAGCTTTTAATACTTATGATAAAAAGGTTTGATGTTGTCAATTATAAGGAGTCCAACTCCTTGAGTGATGATGACATATTTTCCTCTAATCCGAATCTAGAATCTATGGAACCTAAAGGTTGGGAATTCAATTCAAATGACAGGGAACTGACTTTGAAGGAAAACTCAGGTTTGCATTAGAAGACCTAAATGAAGCAAGAAGTCTAAATTAGAAATATGAAAGCTTGCTTGCAAAATAAAAAGAAGAATTTGAAAAACTAAGAATTCAAGTAAAGCAAGGAAAAAGTTATGAAGTCAAACTAAAAGAGGCAGAAGGTGTAATCTTTGATTTGAAAATAAAGGTTGAAGAAGGAAAGAGGGTTGGAAATTGCTTGAATGACAAGTTCAAAGGAAAGACTGCAAAATGCTTAAGGCTTGAGAAGAAAATGTTACTTTGAGGAATTCCTTGATTAAATAAATCAACTTTATTTAATTAAATCCTAATGTTGTTCATTTGATTAAATAAATTAACTTTATTTAATGTTCTTCATTTAATTGAATAAATCAAATTTATTTAATTAAATTACTAATCTCCCAACTATCCTCTCATTTGATTTAAATAAATCTAAATATCTAAATCAAATGTCAAATCAACTAATTCCATCTAAGTTAATTAATCACAAATTAATTAACTCCTAAATCCTCCATTCCTCTAGCTTTTGCAAGTTGCACATGTAAATCAATTTATTTGATTTACTAATTATTCTCTTTTCATTCAAATATGGCATATTCTTGGAATATTCTACTTATTTGAATTCTCCCTCCCAAAGGACTTTTATCCTCCAACTTGGCATTAAAAGCTCTTACATGTCCTCTCCTTGAGCCAACTTGGCATTAATTCCTCTTGCATCCCTCCTTACACAAGTCACTTCTTCAAATTCAAATTCCACCTACATGCATTTAACATCCATATTGTTCAAAATGTGCTCCACTCGCCTTCATTAGCATGTTGACAAGTGGCACAATGCCATTGGTTCAAGTTTTAATCCCACATTCTTCCTATTCTTCAATCCTCCATCCTTCTTCATTATAAATAGAGGCCTTCTCTATTGATTTAGGATCCAGATTTTGATGCAAGGTTATTATCCACAAGTTTATGCAAGTTCATTCACATTTTCATCCAAGTCATCATAGAATTCATCATCCATAGCTAGGTTATTGTAATTTTTCATCAAGGATCAATCAATCATCATCAAGCTTATCAAGGAATTAGAAAAGGGCTTCTTTCCACATCAAAGAAGCACCAATTCCTGTATGGGATGCTGGTTTGAGTTTTCGAATGAGATTTCATTAGTTTGTATTTGATATTTTATGTTGTTTTCTTGTTCTTATGCTTGAATGAATTTCATAGGGAATGTTTGGTTTAAACTTGTTTGAGGACTTTTATTTTTTGTCCATGTTTGAATAGGTCTAGGTTGAAGCATCCACACTTATGATAAAAAGTATGATGCTGTCAATTATAAGGAGTCCAACTCCTTGAGTGATGATGACATATTTTCCTCTAATCCGGATCTAGAATCTATGAAACCTGAATGTTGGGAATTAAATTCAAATGACAGGGAAATTGAATTTGAAGGAAAACTCAGGTCCGCATTGGAAGACCTAAATGAAGCAAGAAGTATTAATTAGAAATATGAAAGATTTCTTGCAAAATAAAAATAAGAATTTGAAAAATTAAGAATTCAAGTAAAGCAAGGAAAAAGTTATGAAGTCGGACTAAAAGAGGCAAAAGGTGTAATATTTGATTTGAAAATTACGGTTGAAGAAGGAAAGAGGGTTGGAAATTGATTGAATGAAAAGTTCAAAGGAAAGATTGCAAAATGATTAAGGCTTGAGAAGAAAATGTTACTCTAAGGAATTCCTTGAAAAGAGAAAAAGAGCAAATTGATGGAGAGAAGTCAGGTCCTACCAATGCAAAATCAAATGAAAGGACTAAAACAAAAGAAGGAAGATTTTTCCCTAAAGAATCTAAGAAGAATGCCTTCATAGAAACAAAGAATGTTCATAATGGCAAGAAAGGAGGTGGATCCAGTTCTGACTAGAAGTAAAAAAAAATTAGAAGTCCCCCATCAGCAAAACAACATGCTCCTAACAAGTTCAATTAATTATTTCAAGGTTACTATTTTTCTTGTAATATTTATGGGCATAAGGCTATTGATTTTAGAGTTAGAAAAAGAAGGAATAACATAAGAAGAAGAAATTTTGTACATCAAAGAAACAATACTATTTTATTTCATGGATATTGTTTTTCTTGCAACAACTATGGTCACAAGGTTGATGAGTGCAGATCTAAGGTGAAGAGGAACATTTTTTTCTAGAGCATAATGTTGTGTGCTACAAATGAAATAATATGGGACATAAGGAAAACTATTGTAGAAATGGTTTTGTGAAGCCATCTTCTTAGTATCAAAAAAAGGATGAATCCCTTAATCAACAAAAAATGGGAAATGAAAAGATCTGAAATGAAGATCATGAGAAGGATGATCCTACTCTTGTGCACTCTACACAAGATTCTAAGGTAAACTGAGATAGAGCATTATCTCAGGGGGAGATGCCACTTGAAAAACCTTATTTTTCCCCTGAAATGAAAAAGGTGTTGAAGGCTTCAACATGAAGGAATATTTGAATTAGATCAATCAGTGTTCAGATCTGTTGCACTTAAATGAACACTATTTGGAGTCCCTGGTAGGAGGTGATGATTCTAATTTGGTGTACCACACTATTTCAAAAAAGTAATTTTTTCCAAGATATTCACCATCCATTCTTTTTGGCAAAGTCAAAGTGTTTTGGGTTGCATCTCTTTGCAGAAACACGTTTTTCCTTGCAGTCTAGAAATCAAAATGATAGTAGTGTGAAGATATCATGTTCATGTTTTCAAGGCTTTATACCTTTTGATGTGGAAGATATTAGTGACAGTGTTGTTGTTTGGCTAAGTAAAGCATTTTTGAAGGTTTGTTGTGCACTCCTCTGAAAGTAAAGTTTTTGTCCATACAGATCTATGAACATATCCAGTATGTGATGTATTGGTTTGTTCCTCTATTTATCAAATAATAGTGTGTTATAGTGCCTATTGTTGGCCCCACGGTTGTCATTTCACAAAAAGGTTGACTTGTTAATTCCCGATACAACCACCATAGTTAACGGATCCATGGGAGGGGATTAAGCCATGTCATGAATCATAAGGGGAGTGTTGAACATCTATCAACAATCTCCCCCTCAATGTTACTTGAGGGGATTCAAACCTAGCACCTTTGGCTATGATACCAATTGTTGGACTCACACTTGCCATTGCACCAAAAGGTTGACCTATCAATTCCTGATACAACCACCACAGTTAATGGATCCAAAAGAGGTAGTTAAACCATGTCATGAATTCCAAGGGGAGCACTAACCATATGCCAACACCTATCTGTAATATTGAACATTTGGTGGGTTGCCCTGCTTGTAGCCAATCCTAAGAAATCTCATAAAAAAGGCAGTGAAATGATTTTTTAGATACCTAAAGGGTACTCCAGATTATGGGATATCGTACAAAAAGGATCAAAATTTCTCTTTGAGTGCCTACACTGATGTTGTTTGGGAATTTTTTTTGATGACCAAAGAATTACTAGTGGAAATGCATTCTTTTTGGGGGACATATTGGTCACTTGGTTCAGTAAAAAGAAGGATTTGGTATCCTTGTCCATTGCAGAAGCATAATACATTCTTGTGGAATCTTGCTACACTCAAGTGTTGTGAATGAAGTAGACCTTGAAGGATGTGAAAGTGAACTATGATGAACCTATTCCCATATTGTGTGACAATACTAGTGCAATCAACATTTTTAAGAATCCAATAATTCATTCAAGGACTAAAAACATTTCAATCTGGTACTATTTTTTGTGAGAGAAGGTTGCAAAACATGAAGTAAGAATGGTGTATGTGCCTACAAAGGATCATATTGTATATATCTTCACAAAGGATACTTTTGAGTATCTATAGTAGAAGATGGGGGTCATTTCCCCTCGTTGTTCTCACTAGATGCATAGATGGGGCATCTTTCTAGGGGGGGAATTCATGTCATATCTTTTTCTCCTGGATTGATGGGTGCTACCCCTCAGAGGGAGCTAGTAGTAAAGGGGAGTCCTAAACTAATTATGAAGTTGGTGTATGAAGAAAAAGTGTTTTTGGTCAAAGGCGAAGCTCATGTGTTGCTACTTCAACAGAAGATCTCTTTTCCCATTGCTCCTAAAGATAGAAAAAGTCATGTTGTCTTATGTAGAAGTGTTTGGTCCTTTATCCTTCATGTCAAATGGGGAGAGTGAGTAGTGTGTGTTGATTCCAAAGGGGGATATTGTTGGAAATTGTTTTCATTGATGTCAACACTAAGGCTTGTGTTGTTGTCATTGATGTCAACACTGATGGTTGTCATTGATTTTAACACTAAGGAGATTATTGGCAGTTGTTGTAAACATTACTTGTTAGTTGTAATTGATGTCTACACCTAAGTAATATGTTTTTATTCCTTAAGAATTGGTTTTCTTTGTTACATTCAGTTTGGGATAACATTGATTGAAGAGTTGAAGTTCATGGTTGGTTGTCATGCCTTATCAAAGAAGTTCATGGTTGTCTGTCATGCCCTATCAAAGAAGTAAAGAATTGAAAAAGTTCATGATTGGATGTCATGTCTTATCAAATAAGAGAAGAGTTGAAGAATTTCATGGTTGAATGTCATGCCTTACCAAAGTAGTATTATTTTTTATGTTCATATAATGCATTATTTCTAACAGAGTTGTTTCTCACAATAATATATTCAAATTCGGATTAGAAGCATTAATATGAGTATTAGAAGCATGAAAATGTTGGAGAGACTTTTTTGAAGGTCTAAATTATGTCTCTTTCTCTCTCTTGATGTTCCTAATAGTATAAATGTTGATGAAAGAAAGATCTAGTCCCCACATGTTCCTAAATTGATTATGGGTTCAGGAAGCTGCATTGAAGTCTATCCAAGAGAATGCTCCACATTCCTCCATTATTGTAGTTCTAGTCTTTTGGTTTGGTATTCAATTTTAGTGCTTTTTTTATGTTGCACTCCTATCTTTGTAGGTCACCTATGTTCCCAAGGAGAAATCTATGAATTGCAGAAGGTTGGAAGTGTTGCTAGTTGTCCAAACTGGTTTGAGAAATGATTTGCATTTCTCCGCATTGATGACCCTACTCTTGTAACTTGGTGAATGTTCTCTCAATTTTTGTGCAATTTCTTAATTATAATATCATATGCTGAGGTGGGCCGCAAGTTGTTCTACTAATGCTACATCATCTAGTCACATATCCTATGTTTCTTGAATAGAGTGTTATGTAACTATTTGATCTACGATGGCTATTGATGGCATGAAATTATGAAAGAATTATATGGAAGTGATGTTGGATGTTCAAGGAACATCCATATGTAATCTACATGTTGCTAATTTTTCGCTTTGGTGCCACATTGTGTCTTCAGTTGGATTTTTTGGGTTATTTATGGATATATGTCCAATAGATCTTGTTTCGTTGCTTGTGTCATGTGCTTGGGGGGATGCACTATAAATGGAAGATGTGTCATGATAGATTTGGGTCCTGACCTATCCTAATTAGTTTTACATCAAGTAAATTCAACTAAAAGAGAGTTTATGAGCCAACTAGTTATGTGCTTCAAATGTTTCATCCTACGTGTAAATCATTTTTGGATCACATTGAAAGAATTGTTAATTTTATTTTGGCCATCTCTACCTTCAGGATAGGACCGCATTATGCTTTGGTCACTGACTTGTTATATTCATTGATTATTCTCTTCCTAGACAATCTAATTGAAGAATTGAAGTGTTGTGGTGGATATAAATGTAAGATCATTTCAATTGCAACAAGAGAGGAGTAGTGTACAAGTTTGAAGAATTGTTTGTGAGTCTCATATTGAATATCTAGCAGAGATAGTGTTGAATATTGTGAAAGGAAAGATCAATTGTGCTATAATGCCTCAGTCAACAGAGTGTTGTGTTGGGAATCTTTGTAATTATGTTTAAATTATTTTTGTATCCTGCTATGAGATAGTGAATCTCATTAGGTCCCTATATCTTACTCCTGGAGTTGGTTGGTACTTCATTATTGCAAGTGTTATTTGTATCTTATCCTAGATAGTGAGCCTTCTGACAATTCTTTTATTAGTAAGCCTTATATTGTGAGTTGACTCTCACCGTGGTTTTTCCCTCATTGGTTTTTTCACATAAATCCAGTGTCTCCTTGTGCATGTGTGTGTTCTCATTTTCCATCTCTTTGCTTATAATCTATTTTTTGTTATATCTTTCATTGGTTAAGGTTGTTGAAGGTGTTAAGGATTCTAACTGCTATAATCTTCTCTATTCATGCTCTGGTTAAAGTTATATCTTTATCTAGGAGTTTGATTTGTGTTGAAAGTTCTTAGTTTTGAAAGGGGTCAAGTTTTGTGTAGACTGATTCAGCCCCCCTCTTAGTCTCTAGAAGTGTCCAACAAGATCAAGCTAGATAGGGAGGATGGATGAGAATGAATAGATTGTATGGACAACAATATGAAGATAAAGTAGGATGATGGATGAGATAAAATGCTCCCAACTAGAATGGTGCACATAGATTCTTTATTTTACACATGGCACCTTTTTCCTAGGTTTTCATCATGGTACTTGTCCATAGTGCGATAAGAATGGTTTTCACTAGAGGACGATTTTTTTTTCTTTATTATTTTTTTTTAAATTTTTCTAGGATTTTTTGAAATGAACATTGACTATGTGGAGCCACTTGGTGGTGTTGATGTAGATGTTTTATCATGATGTGCCAATGATATTTTTCTTTGAAGGGTTTCTTTTCTAAGATAATTATGCTTGTATATAACCCCTAGATTTTATTGTGATATTTTTCAATACTAGATTGGGCCTTATCTAAATGCACACATCATTATAGATTTCCATTGGAGTCCTTATGATAAAGTGTTATTACTAGGACATGATGAATGTTGGATTTAGATATTTTGGATTTAAGTGGGATGGTGGACTTTGATGGAGGATATGATATATGGATGAGTTATTTTATAGTTTGGATTGTGGTTCTTTTACTTTCCAAACATGAGAGATGGAGTATGGATATGGAATTTTGAGTGTGGTGGGAACCAACTTTTCATACACTTTGTGTGTCAGTCTTGAAGACTTATTTGAAATAGGGGATTTTTTTATAGATGGATACCCCCTTTTTTTGTTGGACTCCATAGTTTCTTTAACTATTAGATTTTTATTTAGATTGTATGCTTTACTTGATTCAATTTTCTTTTGGATCCATTCTTACTTTGTGTTTCCACTTTGAATTTTTAATTCATTAGCTTTAACAACTTGATTTTTTCTTTGTAATGATTTTTCTTTTTTTGGCCCCAATTAGTGGGTGAAAATATTCAAGAATGATAACTAATGGCATGGATGGTTGGAGTGTTGGGAACAACTTCATTATAAGGACCATTCATGACTCCCATGTTGATGTTTAGGCTAGATTAAATTTCCCCTAGTATCATGAAGGTATCACAACATCATTAGATTTCTTGATTTTGAATAACCAATACCTGTATGCTTAGGATTGTTGACAAACTGTATTGACTCTAGAACACCCTATTCATGTAGGCCTAATCCTTTCCCTTGATACTACATTCATTGGAAAAAAATTTGGCAATAGGATATGTCTTATCTTGGGAAAAAAGGTGTCAAATATTCTTTGTGTTGATTGGAAACCTCAATAGTAATTGTCTTCTCATTGGATTTGGTGCTTCATTATTTGACATGATGTTGATCGGATCTATAATCACTTATTGATTGGTATTTTGGGCATGAGTTTGAGAACTTAGGATCTTTGATTTTCCTTCAAAACATGTCACCTCCAAGTCGATATAAAAATCCTCTTTGTGGTCATTTTCTAAAACATCACCATGGATTCCTGTGAACTTAGCTATAGCTTCATCATTTTCAAATATTTCTAGAGTGGGAGACTATAGTTTTGGATGAACAATAAAGAGATCATATATGTGTCTAGTGGAAGTGTCTCATTTGGGGAAGTTGAAGCTATCAGAATAAGGATATAATTAATTGTTGGTTCATGAATGGGATGGAACAAATTGATGGGATAATTAGCGATAACTTGATCTTGACTTATTTTAGAGCTTTCTTTGTTATGATTCAAATTATATTCTTGATATAGATATGGGTTTAATGATGGGATATGAATAAGCAACTCTTGAATAGTTTCAAATTGTTAGCATGATGGTAATGAATTTTGAGTGGACATGGTAGGTGATGGGAGGTATGATGGTGCATGGATAAAGTTTTTTATATCATATATTGGATTTGTATTGAGATTTAAATTATCTTGTATCTCATGGTTATCTATTGTGGATAGCCCTTGGAAAAAATCCCAAAATGTATCCTCATTGAGTGAATGGTTTGATAAAAATGTTGTGGATTGACATTGTGAAGAGCTTGGAGATGAGGTAAAGGTTTCTAGTGGATAATCTTCTTCAATATGATCTATCATGAAGTCGAATGAGGGAGGTATGTTATGGTATGAGATGCATTTAATGTGATTATTATGAGATGATACATTGTTGGACATTGGTGGATGGTTTTTATCACACTTTGGAAAAGTATCTTCACCTATGTCTAATACCTCATTATGTGAGTAATGAATAATTTTGACATGATAATTGGATTCCTAGATGTGATATATTACATTATCATAGGAATAAATAATTTTTTTGTAGTTCTTGGTTGTACCAAAATTATTTCCTTTCCCATGACCTGGTATTGGATCTTTTTAGATTCCTATGTCATCGTTTCCCAAAGTTCCAAGACATTGCTCAACACTAACCTCTCCTTGGTTGATAAGGTATTGTATAAGATTTGTGAGTTTTACAAAATTTTGTGTCTTGTGACCTTTTTTTATATCGTATTGGCAATAATCATTGTCAATATACCATGAGGGTTTGATCTTTGTTTCTTCATAATTTCTGAGCTCAGGAAGCTGGATAAGATTAGATTGAATTAATTTTTTCAAGATTGTTTCCATGGGTTACCCTAAAGGAGTAAATGTGCATCAAGTAGTGTTGTTAGGTCCTGATGATCCTCTTAGAGGATTTGAATTTTGATTGCTTGGTTGTTTATTAGATGGTCGTTGTATATTTTGGATAAATTTGGCATCCACCACCCCATCATTGGTGACACTTTTTGTTTTTAGCCCAAAAGTGAGGTTTATCATTAGAATTAGATGTATGCTTGTGTTTTTCCTTGTGATATGAGGGCTCTTTCAATGTTAATACCCCTAGGGATGAGTTCCTCGTATGACGAGACACATTGAATTTTTAGTTGGAAGGATAGGTCTATGTCCATGTTAGCAAATGATCCCTATTTATTGCTCTTCAAGAATTGTCCATTTTCACTTACTAGCTCTATGCCTCCATCGTTGTAAGAAATTCCCAAATGATTCACCCTTGTTCTATTTTAGGGTTTATAGTTCCTCCAAACTTACATCCATGTTGAGGTTGTAGAAGTAATCCACAAACCGATATATTATTTCTTGGAAAGTTCAATTTCCAGGAGGTAAATGTGAGAACCATTCTATTGCTTGGCCTCCCAAACTACGTGGGAAAAGATGCATCAAATAGGATTCATTGTATGCTACGTCCATACATTCCATGTAAAATTCTTTGATATGATCTTCTATATTTCCACACCCTTTATATTTGTCAAACTTGGGGATTTCAAATTCAAGCAAGAATGGTATCATTGCAATGTTTCTATCAAAAGGGTATGGACACAAGTCTCGTTCTGCATATGATTTATTTGTTTTCCCCACTTGGATGTCTTGAATTTTTTGTGTAAGTGTTATGATTTGCAAGGAAATATCATCTTGAGGATTGTTTGGTGGTGGAGCATACGTGTTGTATTGTGGGATGGTAGATGAATTATACGCAGGATTTTGATAAGGGGTGTGTTCATGTTGAATGTGTTATATGGTGTGTATGATGGATTTTGATATTGTAAATTGAATGGTGATAATGGTGGTAGTGTGTTGTATGCTCCTTGAGAGTTTTGGTTCAAGACATTTTGCTGCGTACTTGCCTATGGTTGTTGTTGGTTGAAATACAAGCCTTATTGTTTTTGTTGTTATTGTGCAAGAACTTGTTTTTGAGCATACTTTTGTGTTGTAATTGAGCTTGTTGTTGCACTTGAAATTTTTTGGATTGTAATTGTGCTCGTTATTGTGCTTGCAATTGAGCTTGTTTTTGTGCTTGTAATTGAGCTTGTTGTTGTTGTGCTAGAAATTGATCTTGTTTTTGTTGTGCTAGAAATTGAGCTTTTTGTTATTGCGCTAGCAATTGAGCTTTTTGTTATTGCGCTAGCAATTGAGCTTCTTGTTGTTGTTGTTGATTCACAATAGGTTGTTGATAAGCAAAAGCATTTTGTCCTTGGGATGATGGAATGGTGTTTTGATTTGGGACATATTGGCTTGATTAAATGTATTGTCTTGAAATGTTTTGATTTTTTGGAATGAGTGGTGGATTTTGGGGAATCATGTTGTGAGTGACTTGTGAAGGTGGATTGAGTTGATTTTGGGGTGGTTGATTTTTTCCTTGATTTTGTGCTATCAATCCTTGAAAAATTTGGGATTGTGATGGAGGAATGTAAGTTTGAGATCCCATTTGATTTTGAATTGTTTGAGGGACCAAAGGTTGAGATGATGCCACTTGGTGTTGTGATGTTAGTGGCATACCTTGATTTGGGACCAATTGATTTGAAGGATTCCCTTGATTGACTTGATGTTGAGGGACCAATTGACTTGATGGGTTACCTTGATTGAGTTGATTTGGACTAATTGATGTGTTGCATTTCCTTGATTGATTGGATTTGGGACCAATTGATTTGATGTGTTTCCTTGGTTGATTTGAGGGACTTGTGGAACCATTTGATTTTGAGGGTCAATTGGATAGTTTTGCGATGATTAACCTTGTTTTGTTGATGTTTGACCTTGCAATATTATGTTCACATTCCCTTGTAAATCCACTTGGGGTGTTTGACTCACTTGAATTTGTTGAACATTAGGAACACTTTGGGTATTCATTGTGATTGAAGAATATGGTTGGGCACGAAATGTTGGTGTCCAATTTGTGTTGTGGGTATGTGATGTGGGTGGCATGTTTGGATGTTGAGGGTGTTGTGGAATGGATATGTTTTGGGGGATAGTTGTGTCTTGAGTACCCAATTTTTGTTGTTTCCTAGATTCAAAGTGAGACCAAGTTGGATTCCTAGTCGAGTTGTAAGACTAGAAGTTAAAGGTTGACTTGGCTCATGTGATGAAGACAGTTAAGTGATAGATTGAACAACACTTTGGACCAATGGTTGTGTAATATATGTTTAAGGAATGTATGCTATGTTTTCCAAAAGCTTTTCTCTTAATGTGTTCAAATCAAAGGTGGAAGGGATTTTAGCTCCTTTTTCCAAGGCTAACATGTATTGGGTTGGATTCAATTTCATCAAAGTGTTGATAAGATGGTGAGTCTTGGGATCTTGTTGGTACTCAAGTAGTTCCTCTGTGGTGAGTTCATTTGGATTATTAGTAACATCCTCTACTTCATACCCCATTTCTTGTGAAGTTTGAGGTGGTTTTTGCAATATATTTGAGAAACCTCTTGGATCAAATTCTTGTTGGTTTAAATCATTCATGGTAGATAAGTTTTTGTTTTGCTCCATGTCTTTTTTGTATTTTGACGTTGTTGTTACCATAAAATTTGGATCAACTTTTGGATTAGTGTGATGGGATTTGTATTATTCAAACTCTTGAGTTGATTCAAATTTATGTAGAAGTGATCCTCTAAGTTGTTTAGGACCAATGATGAATTATGAAAGGATGAGTGATGTGGAAGGTAAAGAACTCTCAATTTTGGACAATACTAGACTTAAGGTTTGATGTTTGTGTTTTGATAAGGATGCTAATGAACTTGTGAATCCTAAAAGTAGACTTGTCACTTTAGGATAATTTTTTTCAAAAGGATGTTTGCTAATCTAACTAAATGTATGAAAAATGATTCATTTCCAAACATATAGCTAAACTAGGTGATTGGTTAATGAAAACCTAAGTCTAGGATGTTGTTGTGTCCAAAATTTAAAGTTGTTGATGAGGTGTGATGTAAAATGTTTTTATGTGAATGTGAGGATTGATCCTAATGCTTGAACATAAGAGTGACTTTATTTACAAGATCAAGGTGTTGAAAGACATGTTTTTTCCTTGGAGTGTTTAAACCTTAGAGACCAATGTTTGTTTGATGATAGAACCTTGGTTTAATATTTGGTATGCATTTACTTGTTTTCTCTTTGTGTTGTTTGGAAGTCAAGATGTTTTTAAAAATAGGACCAAGGTGTACCTTCTTTGTGGGTTCAATTTATTTAAAATTTGATTTAATGAGATTGCTTTTACCACATCAAATTTCTTGATTAAAGTTTAAACTAAGAATGTCTATGACAAGGAAAAATGCTTTCCACAAAATCTTCACATTGTGGAAATCAAAGAGCTAAGCCATAGTTCCCTAGGTTAACTTGGATAGTGAGTAGAGATATGGTCAAATATATTGGGAAACCACTAATATATTGTTTTCATAAAAACAAGATATATTTAGCGGTATGCAGCAATATATTGTCCTTCAAGTGAACTCAAATATAATGAAAGGGTTTGAAATTTTTGACCATGTTGATGATTGTTTAAGTTTGTTTGAATGCCAAGAAATGTGTTTAACCAACTCAATGGGTATGGGGGATACTTTTCAAGTCTTCTTCCATAATACTTACTAGTTTAGCTCAAAAAGATCGGTTAATAACAATCTAGAGGAATAAAGGTACGCTTCTTTTTAGTAGGCTTACCTCACCCCCAAAGGAATGGTGAATCCAAATTTATAGAGGGTTCAAATAGGCCATGTCAAGCAAATGTACTATCTTGATACACTTAGCATTATACAAGAGAATGAACTCTTAAGCTTTATGCCTCAACTATAAACCGGACATGGTAAGTAACTTCTCTCAACGGTGCTATTTTGATGCACAAATTCAAAGAACGTTTTGAAAAACTTGGCCTCTAGATACAAAGGTTTTTAGTGACACCGTGAACACCATATGTGTGCATAAAATATGTGAGACACTTAATGCTCTACCCTAGCTTGTGCAACCCATTATGTTTGCATGAGGACTATTGGCATGTTATGGCATTCATGCCCCAAATTCATGTTACTTTCTTTAAATTTCACATGCTTTAATATAGCCTACCAGTAAATGTGCTTTTAGGGTCGCCTATGAGTTCTACATTGCAGGATGTGTATCATAAGTAGGCCCTTATCTAAAAAAGAAAAGGAATGTTATTTCTCATCACCCAAGATCACACGAAGCGTGAGGGAGAGGAGATATAGCAAGCCTTTGGATGAATCAATTTTTTTTGTAAACTTAGAGTATTTCTATTCACCCAAGATTGCACAAAGTGCAAGGGGAGAGGATACACACTAAAAATTTACACAATCATGGAAAGTAAAGAATACAATGATTCATTTTAGTGCACCAAAATTAGATATTATGTTTATTTTAATAGCACCAAAATTGAGTGTGAGTTTGTGTTGTTCAATTTTAAAGCAAATTGAAGTGTGAGGATGTTTGGGTTCAATTTTAAGCCAAATTTGAAAAAAAATCATAGCATTTTAAGTTTTAAAGCCCAAATTGAAAGTTATTTACTCTAAAGCATGAACTAAATAGCAAGTAAAGTTATCCTTCCATGAGTGTTTAAAAACACTTTTAGAAGAAAAGATTAAATGATGTCATGACAAGTGCTAATGAACACTTTGCTCTTTCACTTCAAGATTTTATGTTCCACTTCAAATATGCAAAATAGTTATCCTTACACAAAAAAACTAGAAGTCAGTAAGTGATCAAAGAGTCGATCAGATTAAAAATTTAAAGTAGACATAAAGATTTAACTCTTTGTTTTACTTGATAATTGTGTCATTCTAGTTCAAGATGTAATTGCGTTGTTGTTTAACAAATGTTTCATTCTGGTTTGGACAACTATATTGGAGTCTGACAAATGCATCGTTGTGGTTGAAGAAAAAGGCATCAATGTACAACTATGTCACTCTGGTTCACCTGAAACACAAAAAAATAGAAACGTCAATTGTGTCAAATAAACAATTATGTCACCTTGGCTAAATGTCAAATGCATCACAATGCAAACAATAGCGTTGAAAAAATATTATGTCACCTTGGCTGAGTGAAAAATGTGTCACAATGCAAATATTAGCATGCCAATGCACAAAATTGCACCACAATCCTAGAATTTTGTTGCCCTACCCCAAAACAATTGTGTCGTCAGGCCTTGAAATCTACAAAACATGAAAAACTTAAGGAAAATCCATCAAATCTGGCTAGTAATTCCCTCCTAGCACCAAAATGTGAGCATGATCATGACCTAAGCTAGACATGATTAAATTACAAGAATTAAACCAAGATCTAACTACTTAAGCCATGCTCCCAATGAAATTATTGAAAACAGTAAACTAAGAAGCCATTAAAACTAAAATGCATGAAGGAAACATAATTTAATGCCTCAAACCTCATCCCATTGGGGGATTGATGTTGCATTGATGTGGAATTTCAGCCCTTTCCCAATCCCTTGGTTGCAACAAGCTTGAAGATGGATGCCATTGATGTAAATTGATGAAAATGGATGTAAGATTAATTAAAATGGATGAACTGCTCATGAAGAATGCTCTAAAATTCACTATAGTAGGAAATGCAATTCCACTGAAGCTCAAAATACTAAGTCAACACACTTCATATTACGCTACTCTAACACTCTGCTCTACTTTGCATTCACATCACATTTGCATGCTCTAATTAGGAATTCACACATTCAACTTAATCATCATTGTTCAAAACCAAAAATGATCTTATACTTATACCCATTACATTCACAATAACCTACAACATCAATTAGGTTGGCCTAATTAGATGTACCATGCATAATATGACTTTTTGGCCCAAATCATGCTTCACACCACAACTCAAAACTTAAAATGCATCAAATATGTTGGGGTGGACCTATAATAGCTCCTACATAACTAATCAACACTTATCTAAACTTTACATAACTCAAAACATATTAGGTCAGCACCGTTGGTGACCTAACATCAAAAGTCACCAACTGATCATCCTCAAACAGAAACGTGAACCTCCAAACATTGCCACTTGGAACTTAGATGCAACTGACACCTATAAACACTTTCACAAATCTACAAGACCAAATATTCTTCAACAGTGAATTATGGACCATTAAAACAGGTACTCTACGCTAGAAACATTGTCACTAGTAGATTCAATACACTATTACTCATAACTACTACACTAGAGGTCAAAACAATTTGAAAGTTTGGATTTAGACCCTTTTGACCTCCTCAAAAATTTCCTTAGAACTGTAGAGAAATATTCTTCAATATGGACCAACGCAGATGAAAAAATGAATAAACTATACATAGAAAACTATTTTCTGACACTTAGCCAAATAATTATGTAGACATGTAAAATTGACTTAACACTTATCACAAATTCATAATGTCTCGGAACGACCCTAAAACGACTCAGAACAACTCTGAATCAATTTAGAACGTCTCAGAATGACCCCAAAACAACTCAGAACAACTCTGAATCAATTTGGAACATCTCGGAACGACCCTGAAATGACTCAGAACAACTCTGAATCAATTTGGAACATCTCAGAATGACCCCAAAATGACTCAAAAATACTCTAAATCAATTCAAAACATCTCAGAATGACTTAGAACAACTCTGAATCAATTCAAAACATCTCAGAACGACCCTGAAACGAATCAAAACAACTTTGAATCAATTTGGAACGTCTTGGAATGACCCTGAAATGACTCGAAACAACTCTGAATCAATTCGGAACATCTCGGAATGACCCCAAAATGACTCGGAACAACTCTGAATCAATTCAAACTATCTCGAAATGACCCCAAAATGACTTGGAACAACTCTGAATCAATTCAGAACATCTCAGAAAGACCTCGAAACGACTTGAAACAACTCTGAATCAATTTGAAACATCTCAGATCGACCCTAAAACAACTCAAAACAACTTTGAATCAACTTGGAATATCTTTGAATTAACTTGGAACATCTCTGAACATCTCTGAAACATCTCAAATCATCTTGAAATCATCCCATGACATCTCATAACATATCGAATGGCATCAAATGACATTCAAAACCCTAATTCCTCTATTAATTAAATAATACAACTTTATTTTATTAATTTATATTTCATCATTCTCGACAAATTAAATAAATACCAGTTTATTTAATAAAGTCCTGAAAACCCTAATTCTACTATTAATCAAATAATACAATGTTATTTAATTCATTCACGTTTCATAATTTCAACTAATTAAATAAATTACCTTTATTTAATCAAGTCCTAACCTAATCTTATTTTGTCCTAATTAGTCAAACAACGCTAATTATTTGATTACATCACTAATTAACCTTATTCCTTAAAATTGATTAAATTATTAAATCATAATAATTTAATTATCACACTTTCCTCCAAATTTGAATAATTAAATCAAACTATTCAAATTGGAAAAAATCAAAATCAAATCTAAATTGGAATTAATTAATTAATTAATATTCCTCACCCATTTTTGATTGAGGAAATCATGGATTGCTAACTAAGCAATCTATTTTGCTAACTCAACCATCTAATTCCTAACTCAACCCTAACTAGCCAATCTATTCTCCAATCACCCTAAATGTGCAATCAACTTTGCACAATTTCCTCATTTCTAAATCCTCTCAACTCCTTTTGACCGTTGATCTGGATTTCCTCCAACGCGATCTTGATCGTAGATTCAAAATTTCTTTTTCTATATAACAAGCCTTTCTCTTCACAAATTATGACCAGAATTTCAACTTACCTTATGCAACGAAGTGTTGTCAAGATCACCATTGAGAGAACTTCGTCATTTCTTCAAGAACAAGCATTGATCATCAAGCTTTTGTGTACAAGTAATGGAGGCTTTGCAGTGATACGAACAACCCAACATCATGGGATGGTAATATTTTCTTGTGTTGTTTGAATTCATTTTGTTAATCTTAGGATCTCATTTCATTCAAATAGCTTAGAATTGTTCATTTCATGAGTGATGGAATAGGATAGATTAAGCATTTTTGAATTAGATTAGTTTATGATTTCAATATTGCACTTTGATCTTGATTTCGTATTATCATTTTCCTGATGGATTCCTTCCCCCTCACACATTCTGGCATGCCCAGTGGGACCTAGGTCCTCCTCACTAACATTTTTTTGAGCTAAATTACAAGTTACATGGTTCTAGGAGCTTTCAGAGGCATTTCACAGACTGCCCAACAAAAGCTCACTTGTGACTGGCAAAATTTTTGAGCTTTTGCCAGAAAATCTATGCCTTTTCCATGGGAATGGCGCTTTTTCACAAAAACCAATGCTTTTCCTAAAAAAATCACGCTATTGATTTTTCTTCTAAGTTTGCACTATACGGAAAATCTGAGCTTTTGCCAGAAATTCTGAGCTTTTGCAAATTTGTTTTTCTAAGCTTTTGCAAATTTGTTTTTCTAAGCTTTTGATCTTTTTTTTGATCATTTTCTTTGGAAAAAAAGTGCACGGATCCTACACTATTTTAATGAACTTGCTAAATGTTTGCTTGTTTTGCAGGAACTAATGAATTTTATGCAGGATTTGAAACACATTGACTTGTTTTATGCAGGGAAGACAATCAGTCCAAGTTGTTTTTAGATCCATAAGCATTTTTAATTAACTTAGGAATTTTCATTTTGGTGCTTAAAATTGAACAAAACAACTCTCACATTTTTATTTTGGTGCTATCTAAAATGAAAATTTTCAAAGCTTTCTAACTTAGGAATCTTCATTTTGGTACTTAAAATTGAACAAAACAACTCTCACATTTTGATTTTGGTGCTATCTAAAATGAACATTTTAAAGCTTTCTAAAGTAGGAATTTCATTTTTGGGTGCTTAAAATTGAACAAAAAAACTCTCACACTTGATTTGGTGTTGTTAAAATAAACCTTTTTGAAGCTTTCTAAAGTAGGAATTTCCTTTTTGGTGCTCATAAAAAGAACATAAACACTTCAAATTTGGGCTCTAAAAACTAAACACATTTCATGTTTTCATAGTTAGGAACCTTTAAATTGGGTGCATAAAAAGAGCGCAAATGTCTTTCAATTTGTTGACAAACGTTTGATTTACATTTTGTTGGCCATTAATGACAAGGTCTGATTTTCTTAGAAACACTTCAACTTTGGGGCTTAAAATGAACAAAATGTTTTTCACACCATTGCTATCTTAACTATTTGATGTCCTAAACATTTCAATTGGTGCAAAGATAAAAAGAACATTTCATTTTTTACTCACATATTCTTGGGGATAACACCGATCAAGGTGTTTAAAATGAATCAATTTGCGATGAATTGTCTTCAGTGCATGCATTGATTGGAAAGCTAAAGTGTTTTGTCTTCTCCCCTCACACCATTTTTGGCGATCTTGGGTGAGCGAAGAACATTTTTGATCTTTGCATTTATTTTAAAGTTTTACCTTCTTAGAGGGCATGCCTATTGAGGCACATCCCGCACTGGAGAACTCATAGGTGACCCAAGTGGTAATTTCATTCTGGACCGCTATATAAATCTTTTGTGAGTGTGAGGAAATTTCATCACTCGTCGGGTGAGGATGTCCTATACCGATGTATTCTTCCTCAGTATCCTTGTGATGCGTAAAAACCCAAAAGGGCTGGAAGGTTCTTAATTGAACAAAATGCCGCATGTGTAGGTGCCCGAAAATAATATCCCCAGAACATGACTAAGAGCCAATTGTTTTAGAAGCCACCCTATTTATCCAAAACATTCTTTGAAAGTGGTGCATCATAATTTACTTCTAAGAAGTTACTTTCCAAGTCTGACTACAGGCCTGTGCCATAAGTCACATGTAAAATCATCTCTTCAGAGCATGAGGCAGGCCCACCTAAGAGGATGGTTTCTCTCCACTAGGGTTTTAATTGTTTGTTAATGTTAAACTTATCCAATTACATTCAAAAACAATTGTGACATCAAATTTTTTGTTTGATTTAAAGAAAAAGAACACATCAAAAAAAACATTGAACAATATGATCAAACCACAAACCCTTTGATTTAGTGTATACTTGTGAAAAAAAGCCTTACATTTTCACTCCTTGCAAGGATTTATCCTTAAAGGTTTCCGAACATTTCAATTTTATTTTCAGGTTGCATTGATCAAAGTAAACACTTTGGTAAACTATGGCTTGGGTATTGTGATTTCACAACTTGAGCTATAGACATTCAGGTCACATAAAGTCCATGCTTGTGAGTCATTCCAATGTTATTATATCATTTTCCATACTCAATAACACAAAGGAAACAAGCACAAAGAGGTTACAAACTGCCATTCCAACTCACAATATTTTTTGCTAGACACTTAGGATAAAAACAAATTGAAGTTGCTTATAAAATCATTACTTGAACAAGACACCTGGAGAATCAAATTGGTCACAAAAATTCTCACACCCATTACTCCCATACTACTTATTTGAAATCAAAATACAACAAAACATTAGGATCATTCCTCCACTCAAAAATTCTATGATATCAACAGTTACTTGGAACTCACAGTTAGTTCAAGTATCTTTCCCACAACATATCCTCTAGACAAGGAAGTGGAATATCAACCCTAGTTCTATAGCATTTGGATTTTTGAAAAGTAGCCACATTCCAAAACAACACTCAAACCTTAAGGTCTTGAGCTTCACAACAACCATCTCACAACACCATTTACACCTTACAACCATCTGACAACCAATAGCTCTAGTTTAACAACTAGGCCTTGTAGTATTGATTATTCAACCTAGTCTTCAACCTAGTCTCATGCACATTGAGGGTGCACCAAACTGACATCATAAGCAGTTTGAGAACCTTTATATTTGAGAAAAATGAAACACCTCATCAATTTCTCACTGCATCAATCATCTTAAATGAAGTGGAAGAAAAATCAAACGTAGCAGCCAAAAGACCTGTATTACTACCTCTCGCATGTTAATAGGTATGATCCTCTTGGAAATATAAATAAAGTGACCTTATGATAGGGTATTGAATATCAAAACATCCTCAAAACATGTCAATCTATTACCCAAATTACACTTATCAAGGGCCAAAACATCAAATAGGGTAACAACATTAGGGATTTCAAAATCATGATTAAGGAATAAATCAAAAATATCAAATTGCCCTAGATAAAATTGAGAGAGATCTTGAGGAAATTAAACAAAAATGAAATAAAACATATCATCAACGCCTTATTCAAGGTTGGGACATTACATATCCACAACAAACATACATTATTCCACAAACACCTCAATATCCACATCAACAACACTTCCAAGATCCACAGTATCAAGAAGTTCTGCAACACCAAGGTGTACCTCAAGTGCAATATCAAAATGTACCTCAAACACAATATCAAGGAGTTCTACAAAATAAAGAGCAAAACAATCAAGAAAAGCCATGGAGGAAAGATTACCAACCAGAAAGGAAATTCACCCCTTTGGGAGAAACTTTAGAGGTAATCACGCATGAGCTAGTGCAACAAGGACTTCTCAAAATCAATGATAGTCCAATCTATGGTGAACCAAGCTTTAAACTCAATTGGTATAACAAGCACGAACAATGTGAGTTCCACAAAATCAAGGGCCACCTAATGAATAGGTGTGCTACACTCAGAAACCTCATCCAAGACCTCATTGATCAAGCAGAAATAACTATTAAGGGTCCATCTACCAATGACAATGTGGAAAATGTATCAACCTCAAAAGCTGAAAACAATGATCAAGAGCTATCTATCATTGATCGCATTGACAATGTCTCTACATCATCCAGTGAGCAAGAAGACATACATCAAGAATTTAGTCCCAAGCATGATCAAAATCAATCAACCAAGTCTAGCAATGATCCAGTCCAAAATATATTGACATCATCCAACCTCATGATAGTACATATTGATGATCAAGAGACTCCTAAGCCAACACTTATACCCAATGCAAAAAATTAAGCCAAGAGCCCATATGCCCACAATTTGAGGAAATCTAAGGATCTTTTATAGGCAATCCTTTCTTTGAAATTGATCCATGTCAAGAATGTGAACCAAAGCATGTCGAAGATAATACCATACAAAGTCAAGAACAAGACACCTTACCATCAGAATATTACAATGACTTGGTAGATATCTTCCAAGACATCCAAGGCTCTCCAAAAGAACACATCCATATTCCAAGCACACATATATCTACCCATGAGATGCTTACTCCTAATGAACATGTAGATGATCTTCCTCCAAAACAAGAGTCTCATACTCTTGATATCATTACCATGGAGCAAGAGTCACCTACTCTTCATATCTATACACATGATCAAGATATAGCAGATCTATAGACCTATCAAAAAGTGATCAAGAAGAAGAATTGAAATCAGAAACATCCTCTAGGAAGGTTGAAGACATCAAGCATGAAAATATGGAGCACAATATCCTAAAATCAGCAATATAATGGACAATCCTGAGCAACAAAGCAGTAGGTATACACCAATAAAAGGAGCATTGATATATTTTGAAGGGCCATCAAATTTTGATATTTCACAAGATCAAGTTGAAAATATCAATCAAGAAATTATCCCACATATGGAGAATTCTACCAATGAAAAAGCTATCACATTTGAAGATACACAAAAGAGAAAAGAAGGATTAGCATCTTGTTTCCAAGGTAAAACATATCCTATGGAGAATAAAAAAATTCAAAAAATGCATTATCAAGACAAAGGACTAGGCCTACATGAACAGGGTATCCTAGCACCAGTGCAAATTATTGGAAATCCTAAGCATCAAGGTCTTGGTTATTCAATAAGGGGTCTAAAAATATCAGTAATGCCTCTCTAATACTAGGGGAAACTTTATCTAATGAAAGCATAAACATAGAGAGCACAAAGAGTCCTTATGATGAAATTGCTACCAATGTTGCAACTAGCCATATCATGAATCGCCATCCACACACTTTTCCACCCTCTCATTGGGACTAACAACAAGATAAAAAGCTATACCCAAGAAAGGAACAAGTCATTGAAGCAAAAGAATTAGAAAAAAAAATGGACAAGCAAGATACAAATGGATACAAAATCAAAAGAAAGAAAATAATCCCTATCAAACTCCATTAGTCAAAGAAACTATGGAGCAAAATCAAGAAGGGAAGTTCATCCATCAAAGGAGTCCAACAATGCAAAATAAATCTTCAAGAGCGACCTACAAGGTATATCAATACATTGGTCCCAATCGAGTCTCTATATCCACCCATCATTGCTCATCATCCCAAGTTTGTAGAGTCAAAGGTTCCAAACTGTTGACCAATCCATTTAAATATCATATCCCTCAACGTATTCCGCCATCCATGATATCCAAATCTCACATTGACCATGTGTTGGCAGCAACTCTTTATCATAAGGACTCTAAGGGAACTCTATTGCGATGTGCGCATCAAGGTAAGGTTAACTCTGGTATCAACAAGGAAGATGAGAATTATCAAGGGTTACATTTAAGCGCTCGCATTTTGGCAAAACAACTCCAAGCAGGATATCGTTGGCATGTCATGACAACAACAACAACCATATCAACACCAACAACATCTACATCAGCACCACCAGGTGGTTCAAACATGAGTAGAAAATCATCACCATGATGAAAACCTGGTAAACAGGCATCTTGTGTGACATCAAAAAAACAAAAAAAACAAAAAATAAATAAAGAAAATAGTCAAGAGAAAAAACATCCTCTAGTAAAAACTACTACGGTAGCACTTTGGAAAAGTACCATGATGAAAATCTAGAAAACAGATGTCATGTGTAGAATTGAGCCTCTACGAATCATCTCAGCTGATCCATAATAAATCCCATCCATTTTTATTCCAATCCAATGTGCCTTGATCTTGACAAATGTTTGGTGTATACTTTACACTTGCTTATGGAAAACATCTTGATATGGGCCATTATCATTGATCCTATCCTATCCAGCATTATCTAAGCCATTAGGTATTTTCCATAGGGGCATACTCTATCCAAACATGTTATCCTATCACAAGATAACCCATTGCCTACATTGCTAGACACTAGGGGCAAGTACTTACATCTTGCTTCAGAATAAATCTTGATCTATGTTTTCTAACTCACATTGTGATCCAGGCATTATTCAAACAACAAGGTGTGCCACATGGTACCCTTTGTAGCTCATCCCATCAACAAGGTAACCCACCAACGTACCACTAGGGTAACCTTCAAAACAATTCATCCCAACAACAAGGTGTACCACCAATGCACTACTAAGGTAAACTTAAAAGATACAAACAACATGGATTATTCCTTCACTCAAAAATTCTAAGATATCAATAGTTACTTGAACCCTACAACTAGTTCAAGTAAGCTTTTCCGCAACATATCCTCTAGAAAAGAAAAGTGAAATATCAATCCAAGTTTTTCAGTATCTTACACCCCAGGCAACAAGGTAAAAATCCAAAAACATCCAAAAAAACAATCACAAAAATGAAACAACAAGGTGTAACACCAATGCACTACCAAGGTAACCTTCAAAGATACTGACAACGTGGATTATTCCTTCACTCAAAAATTCTATGATATCAACAGTTACTTCGAACTCACAGATAGTTCAAGTATCTTTTCCACAACATATCCTCTAGAAAAACAAAGTGAAATATGAATCCAAGTTTTTCAGTATCTTACACCCCAAGCAAGAGGGTAAAAAACTAAAAAACATTTCAAAAACATCAAAAATAAAACAATATCATTGGGTTATTCCTTCACTCAAATAGTCTAAGATATCAACATTTTCTTGAACCTCATAGCTAGTTCAAGTAGATTTCCTGCAACATATCCTCTACACACAAAAGTGGAATATCAATCCAGATTATCAATGTTGCTTACACAAAAATAGTTTATGCTTTGAGTCAAATGGTTGAACTACGTGGTCTCTACGTGTACAATTTAGGCAAGGCTCATTAGCCCTCGAGACCCTAGGTCATTCCTCTTAGGTTTCCAACATGCTTTATTTCAACTTAGTCAAAACATAGGAAAGCCAAAAACATTCACAAAACAGAAAAAGATCAAAAAAATTCAAAACAAACCAAGCGAACTACGAGCCTCTACGTGTACAACATAGGAAAGGATTATCTTTGATGAGCCCCCAAGGCCCTAGGTTAGTCCCCAGAAAATGTCAAAAATAGCATCATAAAACTTAGAAAAATAAAAAAGACCCATGTCCGCCATCACAATCTGCAATAAAACATCACCCATAATAAATAGATTGTTACACTCACCCTTTGACAAAACAAACAAACAAAAAAATGCAAGCATCAACAGTTGGAACCTTCAAGCAGAAAAAAATCACAAGATAATTTGATCACAAAACAAACAAAAACAAAGCCAAGTATCAAATACATATCTTTTTGACAAGACCCAACAACATCCTGAGATATGTCTTAACGGATCCATTCCTATGATAGACATGATCAACATTGGATAATAGACCCACTCCAAACAGATATAGCAAGTGATATAATGGAATTGTTTTATCTTTTTATTGTCTTATGTTTTTTTGTGATTTACATTATTGACTCATTCCCAGGATCTCTCAAGGATGTCCATAAGGATTTAGAGAAGAAGGAATGGGGGCAATTGAGCGTCATTTTGATTTGTTGTTTGTGGATAGTCTTGTTATACTACCATGGTGAATACTTTCTTTTTTCTATGTATGGAAGTCGTCTTTTAAACATTTCATGTAACAGTGACATGTTAGGTTCTTAATACCTCTTGTGTTACTGGTCTGACATGTTTTTAAAAAGCTTCTCACCTATACACTCTAACAGGGTTTTCGTATGTCTGGTATGAGCAAGAATACTCCTTGTTTGTAGAGTCAAAGTCCATGCAATAAATACAAAGTCACCTTGCTCATTAATACCCTGGTACATCGTATTTATTTGCTATATCAAAATGGATTGTTCAAACTGCAAAGTCTCTAAAGCAAAGAAAAAGCAACTCATCACTACTAACAACATCATATTTCTATCTATCATCAAAATTTCTTCTAAATCACATCAAATTTCTATCTATCATCAACATTTCTTCTAAATCACATCATATTTCTATTTACTATCAATAATTTCTTCTAATTAACATCACACTTCTATTCAAATCACCAACATTTCTTCTAAGTGAGATCTGCATAGCAATATCATTATTACCATTCTACATGCACAAATAACGGCAACATACATCATAATGATATTAAAACAATAAAGAACATCATGTATCACATCATTAACATACATCATCATATATCATCATCACATGAGCATAAAACGAGAATGAATCGAAGAGGGTATATATCATATATATCATCATCAAAAAGGAGAGTACATCATCAGTGTGATAAGATATGCAAAATCACAATATCTATATGAGACCTCGACTAGGCCAATGAGTATAGGCATACAAAATACATGTCTACAAAATGCCTTTGAACAAGGAACAACATAAAGATCAAGTACCCAAAATAAGACCCCAACGGGAAAAGGACGGAACCCTGTAGATCACCAAAATGATCTGGTTGTCTCACAGACTGATCACCTACACCACCAACTACACCATCACCGCCCATAGAACTAGGCTCTCCAAAATATGGACGTTGAGCACTCCTAGGAACAACAACCTCATATAAATTCTGATAGTAGGTAGACCTCTGCAAATAATGATCACGTTATGCCCTGAGAGTATCTCTCTCTATGGTCAACAACTATACAAAATCCTCTGCAGCATGACATCAACCACTCTCCCTATCCCACTTGGTCCTCAAAATATCTATCTGAGCCTCTACAGCCTGTCATCTCGCTATCTCTGCATCTCTGGTAGTAGTCATCTGAGCTAACAGTATGTCTCCATCCCTAGTTGGTGGAGGATCTGGAACATGCCTACGACCCTGCACCTGAGGTGGCTGCTCATACTGATCACCCTGCGCTCATGATGACCTCTACCTCGAGCTCTATCTAACTTCTTTGCAAGGACCTCAATACGTTGTCGCTCACCATGATGACCTGTAACACCTGATCTACCTAAAGTGGGAGTACACCTGATAACAATGAATCTCAAAGGCCTGCGACGAGACCACCACTCATCATAGTCATTAGAAGTACCTGGATTTGTGAGACCAACCGACCAACCCCAATCAACTAGGGAAAGTGATCTAAACTCAGCAATAGCAATATCTATATCAGGTTGAATACCCCATACACGAACCTCCCATGTCGCCCGACCAAAACGAGCCTCATAAGTATCAAGAACTCGGCCATGTCTCTCCCCAAACTAACAACATACTTAGTCTAGAAGATAACGCTCTATCATAATATCAAAACGACCAAGAAACCAACGGGTCTATCGATAATAGACAAGGTAATTTGCATCCTCTGGCTAAGCATCACACCCTAAATATGGTTTCCACACAAAACCAAGAATATCATCAAAAACTCGACGCCAGTAAGGAAGATCTCCAAGTAAGGTGTAGTGCACAAAATCCCCATAAAGATATGAGTATGGATCATCAGGGTGATGATCTTGTATCCCATCTGGCTGAGTAACTACAATATGCTCCCACACCCACACATGCAAAAGTGAGACACCTACAGAAATAGATTTCCTGCCCCGATACACAACCTCGTGCATATCTCTGTACAAGTGAGTGAGAAGACATGGACCCCAAGCATATCTCGTACCATGCTCAAGCATATTCTCAATGCACACACCCCAACCTATGGGAAATTGTCGACCTCAGCTATCAGGAACAACAAGTCCTAAAATCAATCCACATAGAACAAGCAAGATAGGATTTGAACTATCAGAAAAATCAGACAAATCAATCTCTGACTAATGAACTGTCAAGTGTCGAGCACCTAACACACATTGCATAGTAGGGATACCATGTCGAATATGATACGTAACCAACTCTCCATGAATGGAAAGATGAAGTATCCTCCACATGTCCTCAAGGGTGATAGTCACCTCTCCTGTAGGTAGATGAAACGAGGATGTTTCTGAATGCCACCGTTCCACCATTGTAATCATCATGGCAATGTGAGTCATGATAGGAGGCATTTAACAAATGTGTAGTAGTCCCACAACATCAAGAAAATCCCTCTCTAACACACCAAAATGGGAAATTGGATCAAACAAATGTTGTGGACGTCTCTCCCTCGGTTGTAGTACGCTAAGGCCAACTTGCAATCATTTTCAAACTACAAAATTAGGGTTTTACTCTAAACAAGGGGGAGACACAATACAACACAAAACATGATGAAAAATGACATCTAGGATGACAAATGAACACATGCTAGGGTTCCAAGAAAAATCTAAATTCAAACAAAGCAGAAGGATTCAAAAGCTAGGGTTTTGAGAAAATGCTCAGAAATCACCAAACAAAGGCCAGCTTTATCGGGCAATGCTTAGAAACAAAGGTGAGGATCCTGAGCAAAGGCGAGGAAAAAATTAAAAGGTGAGTTTCTAGGGACAAATAGGAAAAAGATAGCTTTTGAAGCAAAGGTGATTTTTTAGAGCAAAAGCTCAGAAAAACAAAAGCGAAGATTCTGAGCAAAGGCGAGGAAATTTTGCAAAGGCGTGGAAAATAGGAAAACCTCACTTTTGACCTAGAAAACTTTGTACACGAAAAACAAGAATGAAACAAGACAAAAGGGGAAAAGAGAAAAGGTACATAGCGGGCCACCAACATCTGAAGGTCATCCAACTTCTTGAACAAGCTTAGAATAATGTGGAACAACATCAAAACGCGAAATTGCTCCTTGAAAATTGATAGAATGAGAGAACTAGAGAAAAGAATTAGCTATAGAGTCAAAACACAAATGAGCTATCTACAAGAAAAATTGCCTATATAAGCCACAAGAAAACCCTAATTTCTACTTAGGGAAACTTTCTACATTCAAAATAGAAGCTCAGATAAACATCAAAACAGGAAACGAAGGACCTATAAACCTAATTCTATGACGTAAACACATCAGAACGAAAAATAGAGTCGTGAGCCTGACCTCAAAACTTGACATTTTCGGTCAACCTCTCAAGGGGGAAACATAGTCTTACCATCATTCCACGAAACACTAGGGCACAATGGGGCATTTTTTTTTTTTCAAAACACTTGATCTTAAAAAACATAATCTTTGAAACAAAGCAACCAGTACTTTGTATCAAAGAGGGGAAAAATGTAAACATGTAAAATTGACTTAACACTTATCACAAATTCATAATGTCTCAGAACAACTCTGAATCAATTCATAATGTCTCAAAACAACCCAAAAAGACTCAGAACAACTCCGAATCAATTTGGAACGTCTCAGAACAACCCCGAAAAGACTCAGAACAACTCTGAATCAATTTGGAACGTCTCAGAATTACCCCGAAATGACTCAAAAAAACTCTGAATCAATTTGGAACGTCTTGGAATGACCCCAAAATGACTTAGAACAACTTTGAATCAATTCAGAATGTTTCATAATGACCCCGAAATGACTCAGAACAACTCTAAATCAATTCAGAACATCTCAGAATGACCCCAAAATGACTTGGAACAACTCTGAATCAATTTGGAACATCTCGGAACGACCCCGGAACAACTCGCAACAACTCTAAATCAATTTGAAACATCTCAGAATGACCCTGAAATGACTCAGAACAACTCTAAATCAATTCAGAATGTCTCAAAATGACCCCAAAACAACTCGGAACAACTTTGAACCAATTCGGAACATCTTAGAACGACCCCAAAATGACTCAGAACAACTCTGAATCAACTCAGAATGTCTCAGAATGACCCTGAAACAACTCGGAACAACTCTAAATCAACTTGGAATATCTCTAAATTAACTTGGAACATCTCAAAACATCTTTGAAACATCTCGAATCATCTTGAAATCATCCCACGACATCTCATAACGCATCAAATGGCATCAAATGACATTTGAAACCCTAATTCCTCTATTAATTAAATAATACAATGTTATTGATTAATTCACATTTCATCATTCTCGACAAATTAAATAAATACCAGTTTATTTAATAAAGTCTTGAAAACCCTAATTCTACTATTAATCGAATAATACAACATTATTTCATTAATTCACATTTCATCATTTCGACTAATTAAATAAATTACCTTTATTTAATCAAGTCCTAACCTAATCTTATTTTTTCCGGATTAGTCAAACAATGCTAATTATTTGATTACATCACTAATTCACCTTATTCCTTAAAATTGATTAAATTATTAAATCATAATAATTTAATTATCACACTTTCCTCCAAATATGAATAATTAAATCAAACTATTCAAATTGGAAAAAATCAAAATCAAATCAAAATTGGAATTAATTAATTAATATTCTTCACCCACTTTTTGATTGAGGAAATCATGGATTGCTAACTAAGCAATCTATTTTGCTAACTAAGCAATCTAATTTTACTAACTCAACCATCTAATTCCTAACTCAACCCTAACTAGCCAATCTATTCTCCAATCACCCTAATTGTGCAATAAAATTTGCACAATTTCCTCATGTCTAAATCCTCTCAACTCCTTTTGACCGTTGATCTAGATTTCCTCCAACGCGATCTTGACCATTGATTCAAAATTTATTTTTCTATATAAAAAGCCTTTCTCTTCACAAATTATGATCAAAATTTCAACTTAGCTTATGCAACAAAGTGTTTTCAAGATCACCATTGAGAGAACTTCATCATTTCTTCAAGAACAAGCATCGATCATCAAGCTTTTGCATACAAGCAATGGAGGCTTTGTAGTGATATGAACAACCCAACATCATGCAAATACACTCCAACATGGGATGGTAATCTTTTCTTGTGTTGTTTGAATTCATTTTGTTAATCTTAGGATCTCATTTCATTCAAATAGCTTAGAATTGTTCATTTCATGAGTGATGGAATAGGATAGATTAAGTGTTTTTTAATTAGATTAGTTTCTGATTTCAATCTTGCACTTTGATCTTGATTTCGTATTATCATTTTCCTGATGGATTCCTTCCCCCTCACACAAATTAACTCATCTATTTGCACCGAAGCAAAGAATCTACAACACTATGTTGGATTACCATCATTTCAAACACATATGCACATCGGATCAACTAATCATCAAGTAAAACTCAAGCCACGATGTTGACATCAATGACAACACTGTATTTGCACACTGCATATCTCATTCTCATGTTTCCAACAAGCAAAACAATGACAAACTCCTTAAACTTCCAATAGAGTTATATAGGATTGTTTGTTCTCCTAGTTGTTTTGGATGTTTGGATAACATTTGGAATGCTAAGAGACATAAATGGTGTAGGATTTGGGGTTGTAAAAGGGTTTTTTTGTATAATTTAGCATGTTTTTGTTTGGGGGGTTCGGTATATTTGGGTTTGTTTGAATGGATGTATATGTTGAGGAAGGTGGAATGTTGGTGGTTGGCTGATTTTGGATTGTTTGATCACCTATGCTTGGGTTTTGATATAATAGATTCATGAATTATTTTTAAAATGGTATGAAATCCATTCTATGTTGGTATTGTAGGTTGACTTGGTATGTTTGGGATTGGTGGTGGTGGTATTTTTCAATGATAGTGTGCACTGTCTGCACATTATCATGTATAGAAACACTAGTTGTCATGACATTTGTTTGAGATTATTCTCTATTTTTTGCAACATTATAATTAGAGGGTAGTTTGGCACCATTTTGTGCAAGTTTAAGAAAGTAAGAGTTGCAATCCAAATAAATAAGTGCATCAAGTTTAGTAGATAATGAGGGATCTTCTTGTATTTCCAAAAGTTCTTCCTAAGTGAATTTGCTAGATAACTTGGATTCACTTGTAATGTCTTCTATGAGGATGGTTTGATCTTGAGCTCATTGAGTTGGTTATTTTCAGGCTGGTTGTTGTGGTGTTTGATATGCACTTTGATTGAATATATCGCTAGGCATTCTAAATGTGTATGGATAGTAGTCACAGGTATGGTAACATTTGAACTACTTGGGTTTAACTCCATGATTTTCTTACGTTGGGACCTTGTAATAGGCATAAAATAATATGACCTTATGAATGATGGGATGTAAGTTGAGGTTGCTTATGTGATCTTGATGAGGGTTTGTTTTGAGATTGGACTTATGAGAGCTTATTTTACATAGATTTGTACAAAGTTTGACATTGTTGATTTTAGTTTGATGAGAGATATGAAAACCTCCAAAGTAAAAGTTACATTATATTTTGTTTTTTATATGCAATAAGGATAATATTTTCTTGTACTAGACTAATGAGTTTAAGAAAATAGATGATAATGAATTTACTGACTTAGCAGTAGACAAGACTATTAAGCTAATTTTCCTACAAGGAGTTTGACACTGATTCAACTTTGTACTTGAAAATGACTATTTTCCAAGAAAGAGCTAAACTAGGAGTTAGGATTGAGAGATCTACATAAGAATATGACTAATTTTGGTTGTTGGTGGATTGGATATTTGTTGATTTATTTTTTTTCCAAAAGATAAAGAGGTTTAACTCTAAAATTCCAAGATGAAGAAAGTGGTATGAGATTAGGGTGAAAAATATGAATATTGTATGGATGAGGTATGTTGGTTACAGGTCTACTACAACACAGGTCTCAGATCCTAGATTTATTTTCTATAGAATTTTGGATACTATAATTTCAAGGATTATGGAAATTCAATTTGATAGTCACACACATTGCTTTGTATTTAAAAAGTGTCATTGCACTTATCAAACGCATCACAAGATGGAAAAGTGGTGCATTTCCCTCTATCAAAAGTGATAAGATATGGTAAAAGCATTAAATTATGGAAAAAGCATCACTAGGTTTATCAAAAGTGTCAAGAGATTTTATGTGTCACTATGCAAAACCTAGGGTTTGAAACTGATAGAGAGAAATTTTATCAAAAGCGTCAAGTTGCACAAAATCATCAGTTTCCAAAGTATATGTGTTGCTATGTTTTGAAAAAAGATTTGATTTGTTCACATAAGCATTATAGAGTTGTTAAATGTGCCACAATGACAACAAAAATGTCACTATAAAACAAAAACATGATTCTACATCTTAGCCTAAAAAATTTCTAAGGTTTTTGATTAATATGATCATTTTGAAGATTGATTTAGATTTTGAAACATAGAAAAAGTGAAACCCTATGATTTTACCCCTAGGGTTTAGGCACTTTTTCAAATGGAATTTTGTTAGATATTTAAGGGTGGGGGGGGTTTGATGGATTTAAACAAGGTATATGATTGACTTACAACCTGATAGGTGAGTCAACTAGTCGTGGACCAAATCTAAAATGGATTTAGGATTGAAATGCAATGATCTAACTAAGCCTAGTGATGCAAATGACTATTCTGATGCAAAACAACAGATCTGAGTATCATAGGGAAATTTAGACTTCAGAAATGGACTGAGTAGGACATTGTGCACCAGTGGTTCAAATTTGAGCTTGATTTATGGAGATGTTGGTTCCAAGGATGCTAATGTCCTTGTAGGTCTTTTTTGGATCTATTTTTGCAGTCCTTGAGAGCCAAATCAGAGCTTCCCATTTCTACCTAAAAAAATTTTGGATCACTGGCAAATACTTCTATAAGAAAGCTTTCGTGAGTTGTAAAGGTGTAGGGTTTCAGTTGCAAAAATGAATAATTGATCTTCAAGATTCCTTTAATCCTCTTTGGACTTGAAACCTACATATTCAAAGAGGTAAGAAAGGTTGTGCCATTTAAGGGCTTGCCTTAGTCAAACCCCATGTTAGTGTTTCCACGTCTATAATGGTGATTCCAATTATAAATGGATAAATGATACAAAGGAATGATGAATCCACAAAGTGTTGCAACTCACCACCCTTCAATTTCTTCCTTGAAGGACTGAAGTCATACTCATATCCAGGTGTTGCCACAATAGTGGTTTACACTTTCTGGGAGATCCTGATTTTTGCTGAAATCACATATTTTTAGAAAATATAATGATTTAAGCCTTTAAAAGTTCCATTTAAAGGATTCCAATTGAAGAGGGTTTGCTCAAATCACCTTAAACCAAGGCCCCTTGGATAGAACCCTGCTAGTTTTAAACCATACCTATAACAGAGTCTCCTTTACACCTATCAAAATGCTGATAAAAAACCACTTTTGATTTACATTTTGGGGATCAAATGAATTCATTTAAAATTTATTTTTTTCTAAGTATGAATTCCTTATTATAAGCTTCCAAAAAAATATAATTTTAATTAAATTTAATTTGATTATTATATTTATTTGTTATTTCTTGTGAATGTAGGTTTTTCACCAAAAATCAATCTCTTTGTTCTGCACATGTGGAAAAATAGCAGAATATCAAAAAAAAATTGAAAAATATAAGTGCACCAGATATTAAAGTCCTTGATCCAACAAAAAAAGAAAAATTGAATTTTGATACATACAAAAAGAGTTATGTGTTATACGGTCCGCCTATGTCTAAATTGTAATCGGTTTGACTTCAAAACTTGATTAAGGAAAAAATATTCAATAAAACACCATCTAACCAAGTGGAATCACTAGATATTGGAGTTAAAAATCTAAATTCAAAAGAATTAGAATTTTATCCTTCATGGAAAAAAAGTTATGCATTATACGATGAGTGTCACTCCTCACAAATGTTGTTTTATGAAAAAAGCTAGTTTTCAAGGGATATGGAAAAAGAAGTGCAATATGATTCCAAAAATTTTGAAAAAAATATATTTAGAATCTATAAAAAAAAATTCAAAAAACTCTAGTTTGCATCATCTTCAAATTCCTCACGATTTAGCCACTATAGGTGCCCAAAAGTGAAGATTTGGTTACAAAAAATTATTTCAGTGTCGAGTTTGGCCAAAAATTGTAAACCTCTATTGTGGGATCACCCATCCTCAAGGCTTGGATCTTGCTTGCTTGGTTTTTTTGAATCACTTGGATTGCTTGGAGACCTACAAAGGGTTAGCCTTCACAAACAATATGAAAACATAAACATGAACACACACTCACATACACTTTGGCATGATGTTTAGATCTTGGATTATTTTAATAAATCTTCTAATGGTTTCTCTTGACTTGCTTGATAATGCTCTTGATAATTGATTGATCATAAATTCTCCAACTTGCTAGATAGATTTCAAATGATGCAATAACTAGGTATTTATAGGTATTTAATCTAATTTACCAAGTATTAAATCCTGATGGCCAAATTTAGATATTTAAAATTCAAATAATAAAATGTCACCTTTTACATATTTGAATTTGGAGCCAAAATAGGGAGACATAGGCACCTAGGGCACCACTGTCCCATTCCTATTTTACAAGATACATAATGTCAAGAGAAAAATATTAAATGAAATTCCACCTCAAAAATTTGTAAATTTGGGGTCAAATTAAGAGGACAAGGGCGCCAAGGGAACCCTTGTCTAGATCCACTTTTTTAGGATCTGAAAAGCCAAGGCAAAAGATTAAATAAATGCTTAGGTTTTCTACTTGCAATTTGTCGATAAATGTGAAAATGGACCACAAAATGCATAACTTAGGAAATTAGGTGTTCAATTAGGTCCATGCACTTAGGGCGATCAAAACATAGTGTGAAATTTTCATGAGTGACAATTTATGACGCTACATCAAGCCCCCACTTTAGTGAGAGTATGAACTTACGCTTAGATTCACACTAAGGTAGAGAAAGTGTCAAGAGGGGTATGAATGTCCAAATGTTGAAGAGATAGGATGACAATGAATCTAGGGAAAGTATACAAGCCCCCAGAATCCAAGATCTTATGGCAAGACAACATAAGCACAAAGGAACACACACATGTATGAAATGTAGTGCAAGACAACATACACAAACATACATGACAAGAACACAATACAATACAATACAATACACTACACAATATATGACACAACATAACATGAACATAACATGATACAAACATAAGAAAACATAAACAAACACAAACACAAGGTTTTTACTAAAAGGATTTGAGTTAGTACGGTAAAGAGACCTCAGTCATAAATTGTCTCAAATACTAAACATCATCCATCGAATGTGTTGTCAAAATAAAATGATGCTCTCACAGGGATATAAAATCACTCATGAGCCACACGGATCTACTAGCTATCAAGCTACATTATACTAGGTGTCCATGCAATATGATGGGTTCCACAAGGCTAGCAAGTTGTGCTATGCTAGACACTCATGAAACACAGCTCTACTATCAAACAAGTTGTGTTATGCTTGACGACCATGTTAAAAGGGGTGATCAAGTTCACGACCCAATAAGATTTGTTACGTTGAAGTGATGAACTATCTTTCCAAAACCTTACCTCAGAGGGTGCATAAACTTTCCTATGAAGGAACAAAACAAACTCGCCTACAAAGGAATATAAACAAAAAACTCACATATGAAGGTGAAAAACTCACCTACAAAGGTGAATAAGATAAGACAAAAACCTCAAGGGGTGTTATAAATAACACCACCACAAAAAGGTGATTTAAAAAATGACAAAGGGGCATTTCTCAATACATGAAGGGTCACACCTTAGGGAATATCACACATGACATCACCACTAAGAGAGGACAAGTCAAGAAATAAAATTTCACACCTTAGGGAATACTATCCATAGAATTACCACCAAGGGGAACATCATATGCCAAAAAAAGTCATACACTTCGAAGATATCAAGCCCAATATCACTACAAAGGAGACACAACAGAGATTAAGAAGGCCACACTTCCATTGATAAGATCACACTTTCTAGTATATTTATACTATCATCACTAAAAAGGGACCATTATTTATGCAAACCATTTGAGCGAGGGACTATATGCACCCCCTTAAAATGTCAACATACTTGCTATGTTGGTATTTTAAGGAGAAAATAATGCACACTTTGAAAACTAGTTATCCTTGCCCCCAGAGTGTGGAGACAAAGACAACCACACAAGAGACTATCGTGTTGCTGCCATGAAAAATATGGTTGCACTTAAGATTGTATCACCATGAATGGAAATGAGCAAATACATAGAGTTAAAAATGCCACATATTGAGGAGCAACACCATAGGATGAAGATCATTATTTCTTAGAGCAATTAGGTGCATCAACACATGGAAGAGCACTAGAATCCTTAAGTTGTTGAATTTTATTACTCAAGTCCTAGCATTCATTGGTAGAATGGCCATGCACTCGATGATATGCACAAAATGAATTTTTTTAATAAAATTTATTTCACATTTTCAAATGGAGAGATATCAACTGGGCTTTGTGAAACCTCGACAAAATATGATCTTACCCAATAATAGAAGATATCCCTTTCTCTTATGAAGATTAGATTGCTCACTTACCACAAGATGTCATACATACAGTAGATGATAAAGCATAAGGTGAAGATGGATATAAAGGTTGAAGACCTAGACCCTGCTTGGAAAAGTACGGTATAGACTTCACTTGATTCCTATCATTGTGTTCCATGTTTACATTATATCCATTTTAGAGAGAATTTTTTATCTAAGGACATAACATTCTTCCAACTCAAATGAAGATATTGTATTCACATGCTCCTGAGAAGAATTATTTTTTTCCCAAGTACGCATATCCTTTTTAAGTGTTTTAAAGTTAGGCATCTTACACTCATGATGGACAGAAGTTAAAGAGCCCCCATCACCATCATGGGATGATGCCTTTGAATCTGTTAATGTAGAACTAGATACAACACAAGAATACTTAGGTTTAGATTGTGAGATTTTGTATTCTCCCATAAAGGAAGATGTAAAATCTAATGAACCCTAATCATCATCTAAGGGTTTTGTTATGGATGACATGCAATCAAGATATTATCAATTTTTATAGGTTCTTTGGACTTTGATGGAAATATTTAGGCTCCCCTTTGAAACAAGGTGTAAAAACTAACGGTCCCCAATCATCATCCAGATATGTCATCATGGGTTCTACTTTTGAATTTGGAATTAAAGTGTTGAGAGAGTTGGAAGTATTATGTTCAATTTCAGTTTGTAACTTATAACTTTCTTCATCTACTTTAACCATGTATATCTTGTTATTATATCCATACTTCATCTCATGGTGAAGAGTAGACGAGACTCCCTTCATGGCATGAATCCATGGTCTACCTAGGAGCATATTATATGAAAGAGGTCTTGGAATAACATAAATAGGAGTTTGTAAAGTCACGCATCCTACCTTGATGGGTAATGTGATCAATCCTAATGGTTACTTGTTAACATTATCAAAGCCACAAATTGAAAGATCATTAGGTTCTATAAGATTCTTGTCCACACCAATTTTATCGAGAAGATCAATGCTACAAAAATTAAGACATGATCCATTTTCTATGACAGTACACTTAATTCCTTTTCTATTAATGACTATCATTGTCATTAAAGCTTCATTTTTGTTTTGGATCTCAAGTGAGAGTAATTCATGTTGAGGGTATGTAATTTCCAAATTTTTCACTTGCATACAATCGAATAAGGTTGCTACTTAATTTGGTTTAACATAAGTTGGGACATCAATCTTTTGCAAAATCTCTTGGAGCATCCTCTGGTATGTAGGTGATGTTTGAATCAAATCCCATAGGGATATTTTTGTTAGAGTATTAAAAATGTTGTCAATAAGGTCATATTCTTTACAACTATGCTAAGGAATATTAGGTGTGGGTGGAAGGTATGGTCGAGGAAATGGGATGGATGTTGGAGTTTGTTTTGGTTGCTTATTTTCTCTAGTGTTATATGTGTGAGCAACTATGTGATAACTTGGTTGTTGTGAAACATGATTACTAGTGAGTTGTTTTGCAAAGTTTAAGATGTGGCCAAGAGGTTTAGGAAGTCCTATAATGAGAGGTGACTTAGGAGGTCCAATAATTAGAGGAATTTTAGTAGGTCCAATGATTAAAGCAGTTTTAGGAGGTCCAATAATTAAAGGAGCTTTAGGAGGTCTAATAATTAAAGGATCTTTATGAGGTCCAATAATTAAAGGAGACCTAATAGTCAATTGTGTGTTCATAACCTCAACTGAGTTAACTACTTGTTGATGATCTTCTATCGGGGGGGATCTAATGTCACCTTAGCATCTTCATTTATGCAATCCATCTTATTGTCTTTTGAAATAAATGTATCAATTATTTCATCCTCTTGTCCAATAATATCTTCCCAAGTAGGAGAGGTAGGGGAAGAGAAACAAACAAGATTCTCATGACGCTCAATGATTGGAGCTTTTAACACCGAGACACCTTCTTCCCAAGTAGGTGAGGTATTGGGAGAAGAATAATTATTATTTTCATGATTTTCCATGAGTGTGTCCTCTTGCACCAAAACCTTCTCACAAGTAGGAGAAATATTGGGAGAACTAAAATGATTGTCAATGGTTTTGTTTTGTTTCCTTAGATTGTTCTCATAAGAAGAAAAATTATAATTATGCAAGTCATGTGTTACCATATAAAAATCACATCTTTGAAAAGGAAACATGTTGCTATTATCCCTATGGATCAAATGATCAAAATCAAACAGATCTGAAAATAGAATATGAATCTAAACAAAGGACACAGACAAGGATTTGCACAGAAAATTTTACCTCAAAATTCTTGAACAATGGCGCCTAGGGTGCCTATGTCCTACATTGAAAAATTCAAAATTTGACTGTGTATAATGTTATTTAAGGATCGCGAGTTTGTTTGTAGACAGGTTGAACAGTGAATATTTTTCTAGAATTTTCCCAATTTATGATTATGTAACTCATAATGCAAGTGTGCAATAATTTGCAAAATTTTCAAGTAATAAAAGATAATTGTAAATGCAATTTCTATATTTATGATGTAATATTTTCCTAATTCTAATATGCCTAAATCTAAAAATGATGATGTTAATGCCTTTTTGAAACAACACAATGCAATTTTTCACCTTTTTAGCAATATGCAAGATACCTAAATGCATGCAATGACACTTTCAAATTTGTTTTCAAATTTTAAATAACCTAATTCAGATTTGTGAATGCAATTGAGATGTAAATTTAAGCTATGATGACTGAAATTCACCCTATTGCAACCTATAATACAACATTATATGTAAGTTTTTGAATTTTTATACCTTTTATGATGCAAAAATGAATGTCTAAATGAACAATACAAGACAATGCAATACAAAACCTAGATCTAGGATGAATTGCTTTAGATTTCAGAAGGTATATAAGGTTAACATGTCAGGTTCACCAAAATTAAAAATAGAAAAAGTGAAACCCTAGGATTTTACCCCTAAGGTTTAGGAACTTTTTCAAATGGAGTTTCATTAGAGATTTGAGGGTGGTGAGGGTTTGATGGATTTAAACAAGGTATATAATTAACTTACAACCTAAAAGGTGAGTCAACCAACCTTGGACCAAATCTGAAATGGATTTAGGATTAAAATGCAATGATCTAACTAAGCCTAGTGATGCAAATAATTATTCTAATGCAAAACAATATATCTGAGATATCATAGGGAAATTTGAACTTCAGAAATGGACTGATTAGGACATTATGCATCTATGGTTAAAATTTGAGCATGATTTGTCAATGCGTTGGTGTTGAGGATGCCAATGTCCTTGTAGGTCTTTTTCAAACTTTTCTGTAGTCCTCAAGAGCTAGATCAAAGCTTCTGATTTCTACCTACAATTTTTTCGAATCACTGTTGGATATTTCTATGATTTTTTGTGATTTGTCAATGTGTAGGGTTTCAATTACAACAATGAATAATTGATCTTCAAGATTCCTTTAATCCTCTTCATACTTTAAACCTACATGTTCAAAGAGGGAAGAAAGGTTGTGCCATTTAGGGGCTTGCCTTAGTCAAACCTCGTGTTAGTGTTTCTACTTCCACAATGGCAATGCCAATGATAAATGGATAAATGATAGGAAGGAATGATGAATCCACAAAGTGCTGCAACTCACCACCCTTCAATGGCTTCATTAAAGGACTGAATTCATACACATCTCCTCAAGGCTTGGATCTTTCTTTCTTGATTTGTTTGAATTGTTTGGATTGCTTGGAGACCTACAAAGGGTTATCCTTCACAAACAATATGAAAATATAAACATGAACACACACTCACATACACTTTGACATGATGTTTGGATCTTGAATTACTGCAATAAATCCTCCAATGGCTGCTCTTGACTTTCTTGATAATGCTCTTGATAATTGCTTGATCATAAATTCTCCAACTTGCTAGATAGATTTCAAATGATGCAATAACTAGGTATTTATAAGCATTTAATCTAATTTCTCAAAAATGAAATCTCGTTGGCTGACTTTAAACATTTGAAATTCAAATAATAAAATTTCACCTCTAACATATTTGAATTTGGAGCCAAAATAGGGGGACATAGGTGCATAGGGTGCCATTGTCCCAACCTTATTTTGTAAGATGCATAATGTTAGGAGAAAAATATTAAATGAAATGCCACCTATGGCCTTTGTAAATTTGTGGTCCAATTAAGAGGACAAGGGCACCCTTGTCTAGACCCACTTTTTTAGGATTTGAAAAGCTAGGGGAAAAATATTGAATAAATGCTTAGGTTTTCTACTTGCAATTTGTTGGTAAATGTTAAAATGGGACACAAAATGCATAGTTTAGGAAATTAGGTGTTCAATTAGGTCCATGCACTTAGGGGGGATCAAAACATAGCGTGAAATTTTCATGGGTGACAATTTATGATGCTACAAATTTGTTTTTTCTATCAAGAGATATCACACAATAGAGAATAGCATGTAAAACTGACTCCAAGGTGTATTTCAAATAATTGTCATGAGTCAATGAAAGTCGCTATATGGTGAATACATGTCTTAAAAATAAAACACATCAGGTAACATGACCTAATTGGTAGTAAAAATGTGTATTGACTTAGTGGAGGCCCACCCATCGAAGTGTAATATCTTCAAATGAATGAGTAACTAGGGTATGTTAAGTTCATGTACCACCTTAACACCCCTTATCTTGGAAGAACAAGGTCCTAACAAGGAGTATATATCACCTCAATAAGATAATATTACATGGTGAGTAACTTTGGGCAAGATACTATACCCTACACCCTACTAAGCCAATGGTTGATGGTCTTAAAGGCTTCTAAAAATTAAGTTTTGTAGTGTTTCCATGAACAATGAGTATGTTTGAGGGTGTCTGCATTGACTTATTGGAGGCCCACCTGTTGGAGTGTAATGCTTCAAATGAATAAGTAACTAGGGTATGCTAAGTTCATGTACCACCTTAACACCCCTTACCTTGGAAGAACAAGGTCCTAAAAAGGAGTATATGTCAACTCAAGAAGAGAAGAGTGTATGGTGAGTAACTTTGGGCATGATATTGTACCCTGCACCCCACTAAGCCAATGGTTGATGGTCTCAAAGGATTCTAAAAATAAGGTTTGTAGTGTTTTTCATGAACAATGAGCCCATCTAAGGATATTTGAGTCAAGGGAGTATCCCCTCTCCTCTTCACCTAAACATGTATTGGCAGACCGATTGGTCACGAGGCTTGGCTTATAGTATGTTGGCCACACCTTTAGGTACAAATTTTGTTCTCCCTCCTTTATATACCCCGCCATTAAATATGGTTGACGTCATCCTTGAGGTGATGAAATACCCAAGAAGACCTCCTACTGAATTAAACAGAGATACTAGTGTTTATCATTCTCAAGATCACATGTAGAGCAAGAGAAGAGTATACTTTGCTAGTGTTCCTTGAGTGTACAAAACATGTGTAAACTAGTGGTGTTTTTTAATCTCCAAGATCGTATGTAGCACAAGGAGAGAGAATACACACCAATATTCTACCAAACATGGTAAATAATTCTTTAATTAAAACCCAAATTCAAATGTAAATTAATTTTAGAAATCAAAGCTTTAAAAAATTGTTTGCCTTGCATCAAATAGATCAGTAGTTTATCTAATTTTTTCTCCTCCTAACGTTTTCTAAGGTTGCATATATATGTTAGTCCAAGAAAAAATTAAGAAATTTGAGGGTTAGTGAAAATATTGAAATCTAAATTAGAAGCGTCATTGTTCAAGAATCAAAAGTGTTACTATAGAAATCAAATGTGTTTTAATACCTGTCAAAAGTGTCATTGTAACTTAGAAGCATTGATGTGCATCATGGAAGACATCATTATAACCTACAAATGTGTCTTAAACTCAAAAGCATTGTTATAAATCAAATGCGTCATCGAAAACATTAGAAGAGTCATTGTAACCTACAAACTTGCAAAATAGAGAAAGAAAAAACATCGAGTCACGATTCAAAAGCATCATTGTCATTGTACATGACAAAAATGTCATCACACAATCAAAAGTGTTAGTTTTTGTTGCAAAAGTATCAATCCACATCAAAAGTGTCCTTGTAACCTATACTCAAGAAAGCACAAATTGGTGTTAGATTAGGGACGTGAGTCCCACTAGGCATTGCCAAAATGTGAACAAGAATAAATGAGAAAGGTCAATCAAAGGGACAAGCAACACAAGGGTTAGATCTAAACACAAATCAAAATCCCAATTAACCAATTAAACCCATTACCAATGAAGTTGCAAGCTAGAAATGAATGAATTAACTAAAATCAAACCCTACTTTTACCTCACCTAAGAATGTAATTCATTACTCTATTATTGAATTAAGCTTTGAGATGTTGGATTTATCATACTAGCATAACCCAATTGTGCAAAAGCTCAAAATATGGCTATGGAAATCAAATTGTTATAAAGATCAAGATTGTAAAGAGAGAGAGGTCCTTTGAATCAAGGATGAAGCTTATTTTATAGATTTCAGGATATCTGATCGATGATGGAGATTGAAAGATGAGATCAATGGTCGGGAGTGAATTAAGGGGTGAGGAGCCTTGCATGTTTAGAGAAGAGGGTTAGGGTATGTGCATGATCATCATGGAAAAAATAGGCCCTTAAATGGCAATGAAATTCAAAAAAATCAGAGTTAGGCAACTTGACATAAAAATTTGAATAAGTTATCTATATTATTTCAAAAATATGTAAGAATAGAATATGTGGAAAATTCAATTTAGTTTCTAAACTACTAACTTTATTTTATTTTTTTAAAATTCTATTTTGTGAAAATTTGAAATTTCAATGCAGTAGTACTTAAATTTCAGGGAAAAAGAAAGAAGTAGGTGTCTGTCTGACCACCCTAACCACAATAAAATGATAATATTTTTTTATAAGATTTTAGATATAAGTAGAGGACTCATGTTCAGATGTGACACATATTTTTTTGTAATTTTTTTCCAAGTAAATAATTAATTATGAATTTTTTATTACAACTTTAAAAATATATAAAAACTCTAATGTCTAACCACCTTAACTTGGTCAAAACTTCATGAAATTCATTTTTTTTTTTAATCCTACAGTATGCGAAGCATAGAATGTGACACATGTTTTGGATTCAAAAAATATGATACCGTTTGAAAGTTATAGATGTTTTTCAATCAGCCTATCAATCAAGACTTTAGTCGTAATTCTAATAGAAAATGAATAATAATTATTTATTAAATTCAAAGTAAAGAATAATTTATATTGGTGGAAAGCTAAGAGTCTCCTCTACAAACCCTTTTTGTTTCATCAATTTTTGCTAAAAATAAAGTCGTCAGCCACATGGACGAAGTCTAGAAAAACAAGGTAAGTTGTCAAACATGTTTTTTGCATTGACTTCTTAGGATTGGCATGTCCAAGCAAAATACCAAAGCAAGCCCAAGGCTAATCCCTAGGCAATAAATTTTGTGTCAGAAATATCGGATATCTGTTTCAAATCGGATATCCGTTTCAAATCAGATATCCATTTTGAATCGAATATCTGATTTGGTTTATATATGATTTTTAAAAATGTTATACACTTTATAATAGATGATTTAGAAAATGCAATAAATATTTTATAGTTTATTTTAATATATCTAGTTTAGAATATGTAATATAGTTTATAATTTAATATATAATATATTATATTATTATGTATAATATTTAAATATTTTTCTGATTTTTGACGGGCGTCGATTTGATTCTGCGATTTGATTTGAATGCCGATTGATTTCCGGATCCGGATCTGGATCCGGAATCCTGGATGTTCGATTTATGATTGATTTTGATTTCATTTTGACTGAACGAATCCTGGACTGAACTCTGATGATATGACTGGATTTGCCTGATTTGAACGATGCGATTTGATGCGATTTTGATTTTGACTTGATTGAGGACTGACCGGACCGACTGACCCTGAATTTGAATCTCGGAGTGCTCCGGACCCGACCCTGATTTTGATTTTGATTTGAGATTCTATTTTGATTTTATTTTTGATGATGATTTTTATTTCGGACTGACCGGACCCTGGATCCTGGAATCTGAACTTGAATCTCTGATTTCGATTTTTCTTTGTTTCTGATTATTTCGATTTTTGATTTCCTGACGTAGGGAAATTTTTGATTTCCGGACTTATTTTTGGACATGATTTTGATTGATCTGATTTTGACGATCCTGAATCCTGACCTTGATGGATTTTTCTGATTTTGATTTTGAGTCTTTCGGATTGATCCTGATTTGACTCCGGATCCTGATCCCGGACCTGGAATCCTGACGGATTTCCGGATCTCTTTGATTGATTGACCGATTTCGAAGATTTGACGCGGAAAAGTGATGATGATTTGTTGATTGATTTGAGCCGGATGGATCTGGATCTGACCTGGATCCTGGATTTTGATTTTTCGATTTCTGATTTTGAAGGATTGATGATTTTGATTTCGGATCCTGGATCCTGGATCCTGATTTGATTGGAATGGAATGGAATGGGCCGGATCTGACCTGATCCTGGATCTGGACCGGACCCTGGATCCTGATCTCGACTTGATCTGCTGATTTCGAGCGAGTCTGATTTGATTTCTTGAAAAGATTGATTTGATTTTTGATTTGATCTCTGGATTTTGATTTCGATTGACGCTGATTTGATTTCTGGATCCTCTCTCTTGATTTTGATTTTTCGGATCTTTTTCTTTTGAAAGCGACGCGATTTTTCTGATTTTTCGAGCGGATGATTTTTGATTTTTGATGGATCTCTGATGATTTTGATTTGATGCGCTGATTTCTTTATTTTTGATGACTTGACCCTGGATCTCTGGACTTGATTTTGACGAAAGCGCGAGTTTTATGACGATGATTTCGATTTTAACTGACCTGGACTTTGATTTTGACGCCTTTGATCTGATGATCTTGATTTTGACCTGGACTTTGATTTGATTTGATCTGACGCTCGATTGATTTATTTGACTGATCTGGATTTTAAAAGCGATTGATCTTTGATTTTGACGATTGATTTTGATTTGATCCTTGATCTGTTGATGTGATTGATGTTTGATTGATTGACGATTTTCTGATGCGCAAGCCTGATTTGCCGGATCTGATTGTCTGATCTGATTTCGATTTCTGATTTTTGTTGATCTTTGATTTGATGCTTGATTTCTGATTTTTGCCGGATCTGCGGATTTGATCTGATGTTTGATCTTGATCCGATGCTTTCCGACTTCGATTTCGACATTTTCGATTTTTCCGACTTTTTCCCGACGCCGATTTATTTCTTTCCTTTTCTTTCGAGATTTCATTTACCTTTTCTCGACTTCGATCTCGCATTTCTTCAATTTTTCGACCGACCGACTTCGTGAATATTTCACTTGCCGGATTTTCTCGACGGAAACGAGAACTCCCCGGACCTGAACTTTAATTTTATACCTGAATCCGAATCCCCGGACCCGAACTTTACGACCTAATTTAATCCCCGTGAGCGTATTACCTGATTTGTAGAACTAAAATCATACTGTTAGAAAGCATCCTAATTTTTTTTAAATGAATCGGCTATCAAATTTGTGTGCCATAGAAAAGCCCCATGTGGGTCATTTTGTGCATTCCAACAGACCCTACATTTTGTTTGCAGACAACACACACGTGGTTTCAAACAGGAAGAGACAAAGATCAACTTTTTGGAGCATCTTCTACTCAAATTTTTCATAAGCAATGATTTTTTAGCATCTTTTATGAGGTATAATGGGGAGCAGTAGTCATCGGAAGCAATAACGTAAGACAAAGCTTACAAAAGAAGAAATTGAAGCATATAGACAAAGAGAGAGAAAGTCATAGGAAGAGAAGACAAGGTATGTTAAATATTGGTGAACCTAACCCCTATGGTCTTTCTAGTGAAGAGGCAATTGAAGATGTTCAAGGTGAAAATGTTGGAATTGAATATGTTGAACATGATATTCAAATTAGGAATGAAATTATTGAAATTGATGGTTTGTACAGGTGCTTGTCAGTCTAGAATGTGAACATACTACTATTGTGCCCTGAATGCCTCTAATAGGAAAATTTTGTAAAATTTGAATTCTCAAATTGGAAACAATGTAAAATGGTCATAATTGTGTATGGGCATAATCTATACCTAGTGATTTTTTTGAAATATGGGTCAAATGTCTGGCATTGTATAAAGGGTATGTTTAAAATGTAAAGGGGCCTGTATTTTGGAAACTAATAGGTTTTGTAAAGGGGTCTATTTTTGTACTTAATCGAGCTACAACCGAAGGTTTTCTTCCTGGTTCTTTCCTGTCGGTATGCTTGTTTGAACCAGGTTTTGTAATATCTCCCATTTATATATAATAAATTATAGTGGCTTGCAACTTTTGCTCCTCAAATCCAACTTGGGTGCAACTTCATTTTTAGCAACTTTCATGAGGTTTTTAAGAAAATTAATGTTTCCAACCTTGCCACACCCTATAAATTCATCACACACATCTATTAGGACCTGCACAAGCTTGAGCCAACTTTAAATCTTGTTGCCCCCACATTTCATTGACATTAGCAAGTTGTAACCACCATTTTTGGTGCAGGAGCACCTACACCACAATATCATTGTGGATCATTTCAATGATTAAAGTGTTAATATTTTGAGTTTTTATCTTTAATGAGATCTAATAGTCCTAATGGTCATGTATTAGGAGGATTTTTTAGGTTTTAGGGTCAAGAAAACATGGAGATCCCAACTTGTCCTAGTTGTTGCTTTGTAGCCTTTGAAGGAAAAATTAGTAAATTTGTTTAGGGACAAGTAAGAACAGTGTTTTGAACATGTAATGATGCCATTTCAAGCCATTAAGTGAGGTCTTAGTAAAGTTAGAAGTGGAAAAGTGCAACATTTCATTATGAGTCATATTAATGTGAAAAATGTTTGTATTTTGGCCTTCAACGGTCATTAAGGTTTCAAAAGTCAGTTAATATTGGTGGTTAAAGGCATTGGGAGTTGGATTCCAAGGAATAGAAATTTACTTAAGGCCTTCAAGGGCTCGAGATAGGTTTGGTTGAAGGAGTTTTTTTCTTTGAATCAATAAAGTTTCAATTGCTCAGTTCATATTTTACTGTTTTTCTTGTGTTTTCTGCATGCGCACAAGCCATTCAAGCATTTTTGTATCAAAACTTTATGTAGAAACTTTATTACATGTCTTGACGTTATTTCAAGAGTGGAAGGCATGGAGAACTGGCTTTTGAAATAAAATGAAGAGTTAAAGGTCTAAAAATGGTGGTTTTTTTTCACTTGAAAATAGAGTTTTTAGGGTTTACAAAAATCTCTAAGATACCATAAGTTTCTTTGTTTTCTAAGCATATTGGGGCCTAAATAAAGGTGTCTAAGGTGGTGGCAGAGTCTGAAAGGTTGTGGAAGTGCTACATCCAATAAACCCTCAAGAATTCACTAAAAGCAAAGGTTTTTTGATTTGACGGTTACAGGTTCGTACAAATGGAATCCAATTATAGAATATTTGTTTTCTTGGAAATTTATTTGTTGCCCCAAGGTTTCAGGGGTCTGTGTGGTGTTTGAAGGTATGTTGCTTTGCATTTTTGGGCTAATTGAGTACCCTGTTCAAGGGTGAATGTATAGGAAGTCAATGCTAGTCCAAAGGAGTCTATGTTGTGTAACTTGGATATGGGTGTTTGAATCAGTCATGTTTTCATCTAGTGTTTTGGAAAATTGTAGAGTAATTGGACAAAAACTAGTTTCTCACTATTACAAGGGTTTAAGGGGGTTAAAGAGGGAAATGTGTATTTAGTTTCTTGTCAAGTTTTAAGGGAGTTTTGGACTGTCCAAAGAGGTCAGAATAATCTTGTTAGATGCCTCAAATAGGCAAGTTACAAAGAGTTTGTGATTGTGCCCTTGTGTTTGCATCAATTTTTCACCTAATTTCACTCGATCCAATGTAGCTTGGAGTGATTTAGTGTATTTCATTCCAAAAGAGGACCATCCCTAGCGTAAACATACCCATCCAGATGTGTTGGAACAATCTGTTTGGTCGTACGATTTGTGGAATGAAAGTTGCACCACTTTGCAACTTTACATTGCTTGCATCTGGCAACTTTTCCCTCCACTGAAAAGTCATCACCACAGGAAAACGCCTTCGAGATAGAAAAAACTAAGAGAGGTTTTTGTAGATGGTCCCAACATGATCCCATAGCCTTAGATGAAGAGTCTGTAAGCATCATGGTCTCCGGTGGAAATAGACCTTCAAAGATTGTTTCTTTTAGCACTTTGGACTCTATGAAATCACGGTCCAATGTAGCTTGGAGTGATTCGATGTATTTGGGCAAGAGAGGACCATCCCTAGCGAACGCATCTATCTGGACATGTGTTAACAATCCGCTTACTACAATGAAGTTGCGGCACGAAAGTTGCACCACTTTGCAATCCTTTACACTCTTTCAGATCCGCAACTTTTCCCTCCACTGAAAAGTCATCACCATAGAAAAATGCCTCTGAGATAGCAAAAACTGAGAGAGGTTTTTGTAGATGGTCCCAACATGATCCCATAGCCTTAGACAGAGAGTCTATAAGCATCATGGTCTCCATAAATAGCCCCTTCAAAGATTGTTTCCTTTAGCACTTCGACTCTTTAAGGGAACGTCCAACAGCTTGAGTGATTCAAGATATTTGGGTGCAAGAGAGACCATCCCTAGCATAAATAAACATCTAAATGTGTTGGAACAGCTCTTTGGTCGTGACGAGTTAAGTGAATGAAATTTGCACCACTTTGCACCTTTTTACACCGCTGTATCCTCGCAACTTTTCCTCCACTAAAAGTCATCACCACAGAAAACGCCTAGATAGCAAAACCGAGAGAGGTTTTGTAGATGGTCCCAACACAATCCCATAGCCTTAGACGTAGAGTTTGTAAGCATCACGCCTCTCGAGAAATAGCCCTTCAAAGATTTTTGTCTTTTAGCACTTTGGACTCTTAAGGGAAATCAAGTCCAATGTAGCTTAGAGTGATTCGCCAGATTTGGGGTGCAAGAGAGACCATCCCTAGCTGCAGTACTCCATCCGCATATTACGTTGGAACAAATTTCATTTTATTGTAATGATAGGAAATGAAAGTTGCACCACTTTGCAACTTTACACTGCTTGCATCTAGCAACTTTTCCCTCCACTAAAAAGTCATCACCACAGGAAAACGCCTCTGAGATAGAAAAAACCGAGAGAGGTTTTTGTAGATGGTCCCAACACGATCTCATAGCCTTGGACGAAGAGTCTGTAAGCATCACGGTCTCCGAGAAATATCCCTTCAAAGATTGCTTCCTTTTAGGACTTTGGACTCTTAAGGGAAACTAGTGGGAAACATAGTTAACTTCTTCACAAACTTGGTTTGCAGTAATTTCATTCTTTTTTGTGCATTTAAAATGGAGTTTTAAGCCTTCCACCCTAAAAGTGACCTCTAACACCTTAACTACCTCATTCTTATTCATTTGTTTTGCAAACAAGCATTTTCATTCCAAGAGGCTGAGCTTTCATTTTTGCTTGTTGGATTGAATGCGGACCATGACACAACTTTCTTTTTTCAAAAATTGTTCAATATCATTGAACTAAGAATTTATCACACATTTGCAGAGAAACAAAGGAGTACCACAAACTAAAACACATTACACTTCGGTTCTCACTAACTTGGTGTACTCTTCAACATCTCTCTTCTCTAAAAGCGACCTCTAAATCACTTCAAACACCTTAACTACCTCATTCTTATTCATTTGTTTTGCAAACAATCATTTTCATTCCAAGAGGCTAAGCTTTCATTTTTGCTTTCAAAGAAAAATCTTCCCATGCCACTGTTACACTGCATAGGTAAACCAGGTTTTGTATTGCAGACCTATATTAAGCTACCACTCTCAAGACCAATGTAACAATGATACAAAATGACTTTTGAGACTATAAGAAGACATATGATAACTCTTGAGTGTACTAAAAGAATTCTTATGATTTTTGAAGAATGCTGATAACTCTACTCAGTTGTCTTATTTTTTCAATATCATACAAATTGAACCTTGGCATCAATAGACTTTGTATATCAAGCTACCACAATTCAAGTTTCAACGATGAATATTTATCATGCATGTTTTAAATGACATTCAAGTTTATGGTGGTTTTTTTTGTTTATATGATGTTATGTGACATCTCTAATCAGAATTCATGCTTCTAGGCTGCACATTCATATATATATATTATTATTGATATATATATATATATATATATATATATATATATATATATATATATATATATATATATATATATATATATATATATATATATATATATATAATTTTTACATGTTTTATCCATTGTTCGGCCCCTACACCACAAGTAAATTGCTGCATAGCGTGTGGAATGAGGGGGAAGCATGCCTGAGATCCCTTTAAAGTTTGTTTGAGTGCATTTAAAATGAACTTTTAAGCCTTGCACCCTAAAAGTGACCTCTAAATAACTTCAAAAACCTTAACTACCTCATTCTTATTCATTTGTTTTGCAAACAATAATTTTCATTCCAAGAGGCTGAGCTTTCATTTTTGCTTGTTGGATTGAATGCGGACCGTGACACAATTTTCTTTTTTCTAAAATTGTTCAACATCATTGAACTAAGACCAATGTAACAATGATACAAAATAATGTTTGAGACTGCAAGAAGACGTCAAAATGGCTAGTGTACTAAAAGAATTCTTATGATTTTTGAAGAATGCTGATAACTCTACTCAATTGGCTTATTTTTTCAATATCATACAAATTGAAACCTGGCATCAATCGACTTTGTATATCAAGCTACCACAATTCAAGTTTCAACGATGAATATTTGTCATGCATGTTTTAAATGACATTCAAGTTTATAGTGGTTTTTCTGTTTATATGATGTTATGTGATATTCTAATCGCAATTCATGCTTCTAGGTTGTATATATGTATATATATATATATATTATTTTTACATGTTTTTTCCATTGTTCAGCCCCTACACTGCAAGTAAATGGTTGCATAGTGTGTGGAATGAGGGGGCAGCAGGTCTGAGACCCCTTTAAAGTTTGTTTGAGTGTTTTCTTTTCATTTTTTGTGAGTTTTGTGCCAAGTTTCCTCAAAGAAATGTGGTCTCATAGAATTCCATGACAAGCTAATGCAATTGATAGCTACTCCTAGTTATTAGTTATGCAATGTGAAGTAATTGCATAACTACTTAGATTGACTTTGTAAATACTATATTGTAATTGAAATTTTGTCATCTATCAACATATAGTTATTAGTTATGCAATGTGAAGTAATGCTTTGAGTTTGAAAGATGTGCAATGCAATGTAATCAGCGATATGAATATAAACTACATAATATAACCATTAGTTTTTATGTTATTGTGCATTGATATTTAACCATTGCTCACTTGAGTTAGAATTTCCAAAGAGTTTAATCATGCACATGAGGAAATTAAATTTTTGATTGTCAAGCTACATAGATATCAAATTATACATGTATCAAGTGTATGTCCATATGCAAAGAAATAGCATCAGCATAGCTCCAAGCAAAGTTTTTGTGTAAATCTGGGTATCTTATTCAGGAATTTGCATGCTTGAGTAATGCAATATAAATACAAACTGCTGGTGTGGATCATCCAAAGAGTATTGGAGCCTCTTTGGAAGCACTCGTTAGCGGCTCTAAAGGTAAATTTTACCTGAAAAAGTCAAACCACAATTTAAAGAGATTAGTTATACTATATAATTTAAAAATCCGAATAATTAACACTAAAAATCCAATACATTGAATTATAATTGAAGACTCCTAAGAGTGAAATCTTGATTACTTGAAATATCACGTCTCTTGGAAAGATTGAAAGTCCTAAGATATACCTCAAAGAACTAAGCAGTAACTAGCGTCGATCTATATATGTGAACAAAAACATAGAAATTGAAGTCAAGTTAGCATAGAATTGGCCATTAAGAACATATTTTCCAAGCACAAAATAAAAGGAAATAAACACATACCTCTTTAGGGTGATCTTTTTGTATCTCCTTGAGGTGTTTCAGCACCTCCTCCTTCAAGTGTTCGAATACCTACTCCTTCAGGTGTTGTGGAACTTATCAACAATGATGTATAGCTCACAACCTCATGTACATAAAAATGACAAGTACATATGAAACTACGAATCTATGTCAATGTATGCATAATCAATAAAAGATCTTATAAATCTTAATTCAATCAAATTTGAGTTCAATTACCTTTCCCTTATCTAACATTGTGCCTCCATAGTCTGGAAAGCTTCGCACCTCACTCGCACTAGGTGTTTCCTACAAGCAGAGAATAAGATAAACATATAAGTTAATATATAATTTCATTAATGACAATTCAAATGACAAGCAAGTATACAGTAAAAAAATATAAATGAGTGAGTACGAAAATACACACTGTGTGCATCTCGAGGCCAAATGAAATGGCCCTAAGGGTGCTATCAGTCACCCGTGTGAGCTCCTCCTCAGACATTAACTGTTAAATAGACCATGTAAATAAATATTAGTACTTGATACTATCTCTTATTAATATTCATTTTTTTTTAAATGCAAGTTATGAATTTACACCTTAAATGTTACCTATGTAACTACTCCAATGTCCACTTCTCCAGTAGGAGAGGACTCTATAGGGTATGCTCCACTCCCCTGCGTGTGATCTTCTATAATCTCCACATCCTAGATGTCATAATCAGAAGTTTCTAATGGATGCTCAGGGGGCTATACAATAGGACCCAAGCATATTTGTCGGCACGTATTGCAAATATGTGGCACACAAATATGTGGCCCTGAGGAGGAGGATGCAGGAGCACTGGATCCATCGCCAAGATCACTAGACTGTGGCTGAGCTACTGAAGAAGCATGGGAAACCAAAAGACCACTCAAAGAGTGAATGGCCTAGATAGTTTGTGTGGCTGCATCCTTCGTAATATCTGGATGTTGTACTGGAGGTGGCGGAGGAAGGGGAGGATGGGGAACATGTGGGCACCTGACTACTCTAGTTGCCCCTGGCCTATCTTGGGGCATACCTCCACCAACGCCCTGGAAGGGTTTAATGTCAATGTAATTGACATGACGCCCTAACAAAAACTTAGTATATAATTATTTAATAAAGTAAAAAGGTACATCAAGATTATTGTTGGGTGGTTTATCAAAAACCATACACCAACTATCCCAAAATTTATCTACTATGCCCCTATGCGTGCACCATTTTATAGAAATTTTTGGTTTGTTAACATTAACCGGCAAACCAATGTTGGGGTTAATAAATAAAGAGGCTATTTGGGCTTTTTTTATTTGGAGATCTTTCACATCATCATAAGACAATCCACATGCATAATATTCTCTCATGGTTTCTCGCCATGAATGAAAGGCATTATGTTGGGTGGAGAGGGTTTCTACATTTGTAATTATTCCTGTCAATGTGGTTGACATATGGGATAATCGAGGGATTTTCTTATAAACATCACAAATTCCCCTCAATTGCTCCAATTTTTCATAGATTAAGTCTTCAATTGATGATAGTTTGTGTGGGTGGTGGAGCATTTGGTTTTCTACATTTGATTCTCGAATTTGGTGGATTTTCATTTCTCCAGCGGTGGAATTTGTGCATTCTCATTATCAGCGGCCATATTCCTTGATTAAAGAGTTAAAAATAATTAATCTAATTAAGTGGGCAATATAAATGAAAATATTATAAAAATACCCTAGTTTTAAAAAAATTCAAAAAAAACCCTACTTTTTAACAAAAATCTATAAATTTCTCTAATTTTTAATACAAATACATAAGAAACACTATTTTTAAATCAAAATCCATAAAAACATTCATTTTTTTTTATCAAAATCCATTCTAAACTCAATTGTTTCATAAAAATTCAATCAAAAATACTATTTTGAAAAAAAATCTACAAAAAACATTCATTTTTTTTTTATCAAAATCCATTCTAAATTCAATTTTTTCATAAAAATTCAATCAAAACCTATTTGAAAAAAAAATCCACAAAAAAATCATTTTTTTATCAAAATCCATTCACAAACTCAATTTTTCGCTAAAATTCAATCAAAAACCCTATTTAAAAAAAAAATCCACAAAAACTATTTGAAATTATCCAAATCTAATTCAAAATTGAATCAAAGCAAATAAAAATAAAAAATCTTACCTTTTCAAATCAGATTTTGGCCAAATCGGATAGCCATTATGCGAAGAATCTCCTCACTGTGCGCTCGCGGGTTGTTGACTGTGAAATGACTTTAAAACAGTGACAAAGTTTGTATATATATGCTTTTTACAAATCGGATATCCGATTTGGATCGGATATCCGATATGGAAAACTAGGATTGGTGTTTGCTATGGTGGTGTGTACTGACACCCGAGCCTAAAAAAAGTCAACATGGTATTTTCGCGTTTTTGGGTCGATGAAAGACGTGTTTTTTCCTCATTGCCACTTTTTGGCCCACCATGATCCTACACATACCCGTTAGTTAACCGAAGCTTCTCCCTAAAATTTAGGAAGATATTTTAGGATATTTTGGAGGAAGATAAATTCAAATTTGAAATCAATTTAAATTTGAATTTGGGAATATTCTTTTTGGAGGGAATGTGCAAACTAAATGAATTTAATAATTTATTTAATTATTTGAAGACTATTAACTAATTAAATAATTAAAAAATATTTAATAATGAGGGATGAGAAGAATTATGATTTTTAATTAAAAAATTATTTAATCAGCTGGATGAGAAGAAAATTGGAAATTAATTAAATAATGAAGATTATTTAATTAAAGTGGGGCATAGAAGAATATTAAATTTAATCAAATGGTTAAAATTATTTAATTAAGGTGGGAAAGAGGAAAATTAAATTTAATTAAATAATGAAGCTTTTCAATTAAGGTGATAAACAAAAAATGATGAATTAATTAGATAATTAATATTATTCAATTAATAGAGGAAAATTTGGCTATATACACTCGACAAGGCATTCAAGGCATCATCCTATTGTGAAAAATGTAGACTCCACTAAGGCTTTGTGGTGCAAAGAGGCAATCTGCTTTCTTGAGGTTTATTACTAATTGCATACTTCAGAAAATATGCATTGTGAAGGATGTTCTTACACTTGAGGCGGTAGGTATGGTGATTGGTCAGGACTTTGCCATCTCCTCCAATCACTACCATGTGAATATAGATATATCTTCCCTATTTCATGCCTCTATGTTGGATATGGAAGTCCCTAAGGTTAGGTTTTTGCTACTATTGATGTATGTGTTCAAAGCTTCTATTATACTTGATGATCTGGACGTTGTCACTTTAGCTAAATTTTGCATTGGAATACCGTTGCCTGATGACATTGAGAGAATGTTTCGACTGGGAATGGAGGTGGAGCGAAAACCATTCATAATGCACCTCAGTGCTCACGGACTGGCTTGACATAGGTGCTAGGCTGAGGTGGGCTACAATTCCCTATGTCGTCATCTTGGGGTGGTGGAAGTCATTGGCTTAAAATGGCTCGTGGGATTTGTTGCAGTGGTGGAAGATGGAAACTTTTATGATGAGGTTGACTGACTTTGTGGTGTTCTCTGTTTGTAACTTGTTTATCGAGTCCTATGTTTTGATCATTTTGTTTTTTGAGAGTAGGGTTGTTATACATGGCTATATTGTTACCTTGGGTCTTTGGTATCTGCAACTATGTAATACTTTTTTCGAATCAATATATCTATGCAATTTCAGTTGCGTATTATGAATAAATAAAAAATTAATAGAGGAGAATAGTTAGTTTAATCAAATAATTAGAAATCATTTAATTAAAAGTGACGTAATAGAGACAATGAGTGAAATTGATGAAAATGATGAAGTACAGGAATGTGTGATGCATTAGACAATTTTAGGTGTCTACATTTACATTTTCATTGATATAGTTAAATTGGGTAGTGGGTGTTGTTGGTGAAGTCATTTTTTGTTATGGGTGTTGTTGGTGAAATCGTTTTTGTTATGGGTGCTCAACATAATTGGTTCATGTTTAGGGTGGAGATGGTTTGGTGCGAGGCATATTGAATGGAAGGTATTCAAAGGTATGTTGATCTTATGTGATGTTTTATTTTGTGTCAAAAATGTTGTTTTTGGAGCCGTTTGCATCTAAGAGCATGAATAAATTAGTCGGATGCTTATTTTTGTCTTGTACCTCCTGCATTATAGTTCTGGAAAATAAGAATATCTTAAATCTAGTTTTCAATAATTTCTATGAATATATAATTGTAAACACCTAAAATATTATTTGTTTATTCATCATCACTAATCCCTAATTGACCAATTTCATCACCTAGGCCTACATCCCATCACCTAGTCCTAATTAATCTAGGACATATCTCTTTCACCTAAAGTCCATCACTTAAATTAAATAATCCTATTATTTAATTTATCAGCTTTTATTTCTCCTCACAAATAAATAAATAATTGCCTATTTCCACCTATTATCCACCTCATACATGTGGCTAAAATAATTAAATAATATTTATTTAATTAAGCTTATATTCCCTCACCACTTTCTAAGAATATTAGGCACCTAAGAACACTTGCCCTTATGGTTCTATTATTCTCTCAACATATTCCAATAATATTGGGCACCTAAGAACATGTGTCCTTGTGTTCTCATTATTCTCTCAACACATTCCAAAGTTATAGCCTTCTTAGGTGCACATGTCCCTAATTTCCCTCATGCTCACAATTGCTTCCTAAATTTGGTAAGTTCATCCTATCCATTCACATTCTAACAAACCTCATCTTCACCCTCCATCTTCTCCTTGATCCTAGGGAATTACTCTCAACCATTCTCCACCCTTGATCTCATAACCAAATCTTGGCCATCCATTCCTTTTCCCAATAATCTATAAACTCAAGTATCCTCTCATCCAAATCAATCAATTATCACTTATACTAAGTATATGTTGTCAAATTGGTGATCTTCAAGAAAAGATAGCATCCATATTCCAATTCATCAAGGAGAAAATCATTCAACAAAGGCTTTTGGTAACATTTCATGTTGGTCGTAATGTTATTATCTTGTTTTTCTTTCATTGTTGAGCTCTATATATAGGTTTGTAGTAGTTTGAAATAGGAATTTGCATGCTTCTTTTGTTTCCATTTCCATTTTCAGACTAGTACTCACATTTTAGCAACTTCGTTGGGGACTACCCTCATATTTCACTCCATTTACATGTTTGTATGTCTTCTTTTTTATTTTTACTATTGAAGGTCTTTTGAGTGTGTTTCAGTGATCAAGTTGTTACAAGTGTCTCCAAAGGAAAATGGACTACATCATTGCAATTAGGATAGTCGAGAGATAAATTTTGATATAAAACACTGTGTACTTTTCTAACAAATTTTTTTATAGTGTTTTCATGGTTTGTCAAAGGTTCACTGTATGAAATTTTGTACTTCCATATTGAATTTGTATCGTTTGTACTGTATGGATGCCATATTACAATTGTTTACACATTTTGGAAACAGGTATTTGGCTTATACACATCACACCATTTGATAGAAATACACAAGCAAAGGTATATTCACTAACTTTCATTGCACATATATATATGCCATAAATGCATTCATAGATATGTACACATTATCAAATTAAAATATACATAGTTACAACTTGGATTCAAGTGTATACACAATGGGGGTTTACAATGGGGCATTTAAAATCCTCTATGAATTTTTGGAATCCATTTTTAGTCTGGGGAATGTGTTTTTAGATCATTTCATTTTAATTTGAAATCCATCTTAAATTCATTTAAAATCCACAGGAAATTCATTTCAAGGTCTATGCATAGGTAGTCCTTAAATCAATTTATAAATTATTTTGAAATCCTTCACGTTCAATTTCATTTTGAGTTCGAAATCTGCAAGGTTTTTAAAAAACTAAGTTTTATGTTCAAATTCACAGGTCTTAAAATTCCATTTAAATTTCCTTTGGATTACTCTGAAATTCATGCTGCCAAACTTTAAAAATCCACCTATGGTCTGTTGAAATCAGCAAAAGGCTCAAAATATTTTCCCTTGCAAACAATAAATATAGTCGAAACCACAAATTCATAGCAGAACCCACGAATTTATAGTTGAAACCACTCTTCCAAATGCAAAAGCCACACTAAAAGCCGTGCTCCCCATCTATGAATCCACGGTTAAATTAAATTTAGGTTTTTATTTTAAATCTGTTGTAAATTAGATTTCATTTTGGTTTAAAATTCGCTCTCTTTTTTTTGTTTTTAATTTTCTAAGTTTTTAAAATCTTATGTTTTTTTAATAATGAAAAATCATATAAATTCAAAATAAAATAAAAAATATATATTTAAAAATTAAATTTCTTTTTCAAACACAAACTTTTTTCAATAAATAAAGTTTTTTCATGTTAAATTAGTCATTTTTTTAAAACTAACATAAATTTTGCATAATTTATTATTAACATAAATAGAAGATAGATCAAACAATACAACATTATGAGCGGGAAACATAGTTTTGAATCTACTGAGCGGGCTACGAATGACGATGGACACGGAAACTCTAAGGCGGCTGCTAGTAAGGTGGCGGCGGCGGCATCGATGGTTGGGATGGCGGTGGTGAATTATGTTGGCTTCCCCTCGTCTGTGTTGAACGACGGTGCTTTTGTGGCCGGTCTACAGGCGACTGGAACAACCATTGGAGGTGGTCAGGGCAGCGATGGCCCTATGTCTACGGTGTCTGGCGGAAGGAAGGTTATGGGTGTCGGTTCTACAGCCAAAGCCAAGAAGTTTGTGGGTCCCAAGCATGGGTCTTTTGGTGGATTTATCCCAGTCAGGAATGCCATTTTAGTGAAGCTAAAAGATGAAACAGTAGAAGAAATTGAGGAGGTTGTTGCTGACCTTTCCCTTTGTGGGGTGATCTGTTGGTTCAAATTTTTTTGGCCTAACCTCCCTCAGCTGCATTCCTGGATCTCCAGCGAATGGGAGCCTTTAATTTCAAGTAAAGTTCATATTTATCCCTTGGCTAAGGGAATTTTTGCAGCTAAATTTGATAATGCTCAGGACAAAAATGTAATTTTGTGTGAAAAGTTTTTTAGTTGGGAAGATAAATATTTGTTGATGATCAAACCTTAGCACTCTGATTTCAACCTTGTTTTTAAAACTTTTAACAAATTTCCGATTTGGGTTAGATTTCCTAATCCCCCCTTCACCTTTGGCATGACTCTCTTATGGAGGAAGTGGGCGATGCCCTTAGTGATTTTTTGATGGTGGATGATGAATCTTCTGACATTCTTCATTCCACCTATGTTCGCATACTGGTTGAAATAAATCTTTCAAAAGGGTTTCCTGCTGAGGTCCTACTTAAATCTTCTAAGGCTCTTGGGTCCAATCTTTGGATTATGAAGGGATACCCTTCCAGTGTAGACGATGCTTCAATACTAGACATGTTGCTGCACATTACGGATTTGAGAAAAAAGCAAAGATAGCTACTTGGTGGAAAGGTGCTTCTCAACAACATTATACGGTTGAGAAGAAAGCTTATCAGAATAAGAGTTTTTCAAAGGTGGTTGCTTCTGAATCACTGGGTCTTGGGACGCCCCCTCCGGTCATCTCAAATGGCGAGGTCGCTAGGGCAACCCCTATTGAGTCAAAGACTTCCTTTTTAGGTGAAAGTGCATCGTCTTCCCTTTCTGGTGGCTCTTCAGAAAAGTATTTATCTATGCAAAGGAATCAAGATGAAACTCCAAATAATTTGGTTGTTGGCTTTCATCTTCATGAAAGTAGCGAGTTGGTTTGGCATGGTAAGGTGGTGCAATTGGAAGAAGGTTGGATCACAGTTAAGGGAAAAAAAGATAAATCCTCTAAGCCTTCTTTCGACATGATTCTCCGCTCCCACAAGAAAAGTGTAAAATGTAAATCTTGAATGGTCTTGTTTTGGAGTTGGTCTTTTTCACTGGCTGCATGTTGTCTTTTCTCCAGCCTTTCTCTTTTTGTTAAAGGGTTTCGGGTCCCTTAAAAATATGTTTTTTCCTTTATCAAAAACATAAATTTTGCATGGAGTATGGGATTTTCCAATTTTTATGGGCATTGGAAAGCTCGTTCTACCACACATGCAACGGTGAAGGTATTTTGTCAAATGTTTACTCCAAAATTTAGATAAACTTTTCCAAAGTCAATTATTTGATTTAAAACTTCATTTTGTCATAGTTTTCACGTTTTTATCATTTTTCAGTGTTTTTTCTAAAATATATTAAAAAATATCTAAAAAAAATGGTTTTTGTAATTTATTTTTATGCAGGACTTAATATTTTTATGTTTTTAACTAACCTTTGTGTGGAGGTCTTTCTTCTTTCCAAGCCTTCATTTTACAAAATACAAACATAAGTGGTTTTTTATAATGTTTTGGTTGAAAACTTGGTTATAAACATTTTATTTTTCTCTGTGTTTTTTCTATTTTGTGTTTTCTCAAATTAAAATTGGTTTAAAATTCACATCACATTTCAATTTGGAATAATAATTTAAAATAGTATTTTAAACCCCAAGCATACTTATGTATGTTCTCCTCTTGCACCTTAGGGTGATCTTGAGGATTAGAAATAAGTGTTGTCTTTTTTTATTTTTAGGTGGTCTTCTTGGGGATTCCATCACCCCAGGAGATGACCTCAACTCTAGTATTCCAACAGAGTATAAATAATGAGGGTGAATCCAAAGACATGCCTCTTGAAAGTTATTTTTTTGTCATTCAAGTTAAGCCCCCAATAACTTTATACCTTGGAGAAGTGAAGGAGAATGTTGGTTTCCCTCTTCTCCTAACTATTTGAGTTTATTTCACTTTCAAATTCATGTATTAGGCCTCACATACCCTTGAGGTATTTGGAGAATACCCTTGAATAAGCCTTGTATAGTTAGTTTAAGACATTTTGGTCATTGTTTATTGTGGTGCAAGGTATAGTATCATGCCTAAAGTTACTCACCTCATACCTTCCTAAGTAGAGGTAGAAAGTCTTTGGGTAAGGTGTAAAAACCTCCAAATAAAGTAAAAAGGTGAACCCTTATTGCACTGGACCCCTACCTACCGGCTCTTGAAAGAGAGGTGTCTCACACCGATCTTAAGCTATTAATAGATTGAATTCTATGGTGGGACCACACTAAGTTATCACTCCTTTTATTAAATAAAGTTCTTGTTTATAAAACCTTCACTACCACATTTGAGTCTTG